>OZ030011.1:26727247-27327247 GCA_964023405.1 Apodemus agrarius | reverse complement strand
ATGAGAGGAGGTTTCTATCTTGCTTTTTCCGGGGTGTAGTTTCTTTCCTTGTGTTGGTGTTTTCCCCCTATTATCCTTTGTAGGGCTGGGTTTATGGAAAGATATCATGCAAATTTGGTTTTGTCATGGAATACCTTGGTGTCTCCATCTATGGCGATTGAGAGTTTTGCTGGGTATAGTAGTTTTGGCTGAAGTTTGTGTTCTCTTAGAGTTTGCATGATATCTGCCCAGGATCTTCTAGCTTTCATGGTCTCAGGTGACAAGTCTGGTATAATTCTGATAGGTCTTCCTTTATATGTTACTTAACCTTTTTCTCTTACTGCCTTTAATATTCTTTCTTTGTTTAGTACATTTGGGGTTTTGATTATTATGTGATGGGATGTATTGCTATTCTGGTCCAGTCTGTTTGGAGTTCTGTAGGCTTCTTCTATATTCATGGGCATCTTTCTCTTTAGGTTGGGGAAGTTTTCTTCCATAATTTTGTTGAAGATATTTGCTGGCCCTTTAACTTGTAAATCTTCACTCTCATCTATACCTAGAATCCTTAGGTTTGGTCTTCTCTTTGTGTCTTGGATTTCCTGGATGTTTTGAGTTGCAAGCTTTTTGCATTTAGTATTTTCTTTGACTGTTGAATCAATGGTTCCTATGGTATCTTCAGCATCTGAGATTCTTCCTTCTATTTCTTGTATTCTAATGTTGATATTCACATCTATGGCCCCTTATTTCTTCCCAAGGTTTTCTATCTCCAATGTTGTCTCCCTTTGCAATTTCTTAGTTGTTTCTACTTCTGTTTTTAGAACCTGGATGGATATGCTCAGATCTTTTGCTTGCTTAATTGTGTTTTCATGTAATTCGTTAGATTTTTATGTTTCCTCTTTCATAGCTTCTACTTATTGACCCATGTTCTTCTGTATTTCTTTAAGTATTTCCTCCTTATTGGCTTCTGTTTTTTGATCCATATTCTCCTGAATTTCTTTAAGTGATTTTGTGTTTGCCTTGTAAAAGCTTCTAACTTTTGTTCCATTTTCTCCTGTATTTCTTTAAGAGATTTCTCTATGTGTTCCGCTACCAGCATCCTGACCAGTGATTTTAGATCCAAATCTTTTTCTGGTGTGTTGGGGTGTCCAGGGCATCTTGTTGTTGGCAAACTGGTTTCAGATGCTGTCATGCTGCCTTGATTTCTGTTAGTAATGTTCCTATGTTTTCCTTTTGCAATCTGGTTATCTCTGGCATTAGCCTTGTTGTCACAGGCTGGTGTTTGAACCTCCTGTGTGAGGCTGGTCCCACCTGTTGTTTCTCTACTGATGACCAGGCTTCAAGATAGAGACTGCCTCTGAGAGTGCTGGGGGGACCTCAGGGTAGGTGGTTCCCAACCAACTTAGTGCAAGGTGGAGGGCGTGGAGATGTCCCGCGAGCCCTGGTTAGTGGGGAGAGCCTGGTGGATCCTCTGGAGTGATGGTATCCCCTGATTGATATTGCCACCAGGACACCGCAAGACAGGCCCGGGTAGACAGATTCAAACTGGGGCTACCATCACTCGGGTAGATCCACCAGGCTCTTGCCACCAGACAAGTCCAGGGCGGCAGCTCTGTGGGACTTCTCCATGCCCTCAGGCCTTGTACCAATGCAGCTGGGAGAAGCCTGCCCCGAGGTCCCTTACAGTGCGGTCGGTCTCCATATTGTCACCAGGACACCACTAGAGAGGCCCAGGTAGACAGATTCAATTCGGGGCTACCATCACTCGGGTGGATCCACCAGGCCCTTGCAACCAGCTATGGCCAGGGCGGCAGCTCTGTGGGACTTCTTCACGCCCTCCTGCCTTGCACCAAGGCAGCTGGGAGCAGCCTGTCCAGTGGTCCCTTACAGAAGTGGTCATAGTTTGTCTCCATATTGCCACCAGGACACTGCTAGAGAGGCCCAGGTAGACAGATTCAATCAGGAGCTACCATTATATATTTTCTTTATTTCCATTTCTTTTTTTTTTTTGATTTTTTTATTGTATATATTCTATATTTACAATTCATTTCCCTTTTTCTGGTTCCCCACCCCCAAAGGTCCCACATGTCCTTTTCCCACCCCCTGCTCCCGCATCCACCCCCTCCCACTTTACTGTTCTTGTACTCTCCTACAATGATGTTTTGGTCCATTCTAGCACCAGTGTCCACTCCTTTCTTCTTGTGAGACATCACTTGATATGTGATTTGTGTCTTTGGTGTTCCAAGCTTCTAGGCTAATATCCACTTATCAGTGACTGCATACCCTGGGTATTCTTTTGAGACTGGGTCACCTCACTTAGTATGACATTCTCCAGCTCCATCCATTTCTCTAAGAATTTCATGAATTCATTGTTTCTAATGGCTGAATAGTACTCCATTGTGTATATATACCACATTTTTTGTATCCATTCCTCTGTTGAGGGACATCTGGGTTCTTTCCAGCTTCTGGCTATTATATATAAGGCTGCTATGAACATAGTGGAGCATGTATCCTTATTGCATGCTGGTGAATCTTCTGGGTATATTCCCAGGAGTGGTATGGCTGGGTCCTCCGGAAGTATCACGCCCAGTTTTCTGAGGAACCGCCATACTGATTTCCAGAGTGGTTGTACCAGCTTGCATTCCCACCAGCAGTGGAGGAGTGTTCCTCTTTCTCCACATCCTCGCCAACACCTGATCCCCTTTCCTCATTTCCCCTCCAAAAACCCTCTATCCCATTCCCCCTCCCCCTGCTCACTAACACATGCATTCCCTCTTCCCTGTCCTGGTAGTCTCCTGACAGTGTCCTTTGGAAAATTTCCTGAAGAGAACACCAATAACTTATGCTCTAAGATCAAGAATTGAAAAATGGGAACTCATAAAACTGCAAAGCTTCTCTAAGACTAAGAGGATTTTAAGGAAATTTAGTCTAATAGTGAAGTTCACAGCTCTAACACTGAGAACTACAGTAATTATCACTATGTTACCTTTGGAAAATTATTGATTTTTTTCAAACAAAAAAAGTTGAACAAGTTGCTAGAAAAGACATTCAATGAATTCCTTTCAGTTTGTTTTCAACGTGTGTCTCTGTATTTTCTTGTATTCCATGAATTATTTCTTCAAATTTGCTTTCTGACATCGTAAGAAAGTATTCATTTAATATTGTAAGTGTATTCATTTAATATGCATTGTGTGACAATGTGAGTTCTTGTAAAATAACACCATTATCCTGAGTTCATTAGAACTGAGGTAGTTTACTGTACACACACACACACACACACACACACACACACATACACACACACATACACACACACACACACACACACACACACACTCACTCACACACACACACCAGCTTAGGACCTCTAAAAACTGATCC
The DNA here is from genome assembly GCA_964023405.1 of Apodemus agrarius. Taxonomy (NCBI): domain Eukaryota; kingdom Metazoa; phylum Chordata; class Mammalia; order Rodentia; family Muridae; genus Apodemus; species Apodemus agrarius. The sequence goes on along the minus strand of OZ030011.1, from coordinate 27,323,890 downwards.
CTTGATCCCTTAGTGATTCATATAAGTGACACTCAGTGACTTCAAGACAGTATCATCAGAATTACTAGTAGTTTCATTTTTGCAGAGTTCTCTGTGTTCTATGAAGTTTCTGTGGTGTTCTTCAAGCCGACAATAACATTACTGAACACAGATGTGCTGGCGCATAGAGCCATCACTCAGGCATGTGGAGTGTCCAAAACTCCCTGTCATTTCTTGGCAGTGAGAACTAAATGTCTGCTCTCATATCTCAATTCAAAGGCATAAATGTTTATCAGCAGAGACATGTTTTAAATAGTTCACCGAAATATCAATATCACAGCATATAGAAAAATAATGGGATCCAATGGAAGCATAGCCATCAATTCTCTATTTTTATTTTAATCTACTAGCAGAGTGGAAAGTTTTGTTAAGTCACATGAAGATTTGTTTGAAATAATAAGAAGTATATTAAAAGATTTTTAATATTAAGGAGTTTTACGTGGGGAATCTAGCTGAGTTATAGTACATTGTTATTAGTGTTTTCAAGTCATATCTAAAACTGTACATTTAACTTCAAACTATAGCCAAAGTATACTAGCTTTTAATTTTCATGTGCTTTTAATGTTCATAGCTTTTTGCTTTGGTCCTTTTATGTGCAATTAATTGATAGTTATAAACATAAATTTAAGGAATATTTAGCCAAACTAATATTTTATGAGTGTATCTTGGAAAGTAGAGTATTTCAATAAACTGTCATTTATATTGCCTAGGAACCATCAAAAATTTTATCATTGAATATTGAATTAAACTTTCTAGAAAATATAGCCATGTAATATTGTAATGATTCAGAACTCCCTGGAGGAAGGTGATTGTTATTATTTGTTGTTTCTTTTGCTAGAAATTTAGTTTTATTTTCTATTTAACATCAAAACATAACACAATAAAATAAATAAGATAAAAATATCTGTCACATTGAAATTGGAAAAGATAAACCAACAGAAAAAAAGAGCACAAAAGAAGTTACGTGAGTCTCCAGCTCTTGGTTACCTATGAGATGTCAGGTATGGGTTCCATCTTGTAAAATGGGCCTAATGTGAAATCAGACATCAGTTGGTTACTCCCAACAGTGTGACATTGTTTTTCTAGTTTATCTTGCAGGCAGGACAGTTTAATACATTAAAAGTTTTATGCCTCTGTTGGTTTGTACATTTCCCTTTTGGTAGCCTGCCTAGTACCTTCTTATACCAAAGGTACTAGTCTTAGAGCTGAAGGTGTTATATAGGCATCAATGAAACCTCTCTATAATCAATGAGTTGTGTGGGTATTGTCTTCTGCAAGGGGCCTTGCTGTCAGTTTGTTATTGTCTTGGCAATACCATGGGTTGTTTGGAGATTACCATTGAACACTTTTGGCCAACAACTCAAATGGAGGCTTGGGAAACTTCATTTGGTAACAAAAGATGTTCGGTTTGGACTCTTCCTCTCCATTATTTTGAGATTTTATTTGTATCATCTTTATATATCTTGGGAAGTTATACTGCATTAGATTTCCATACCATCCTTTAAATGCCTCTCATTTCTACCTGTCTGTCTCCATATTCTTTCCATCTATCATCCTAGCATTACAGCTCACCCAGTGCCATCAGTCCACTCATAAAATATATTCTTTTCCTTGTCACAAGGATATTCATGTGTCCCCCATAACCTTCTCCTTATCTAAGCCCTCGACTTTTTTGGATTGTAGCATGTTTTTCATTTATTTAATAGATAATATCCATGAATCAAAGTGCAAACCACATTTATATTTCTAGGTCTAGGTTAACTTTCTCATGATTTTTTCTATTTCCTTTTACTTGTCTGCAAATTTCATGATGTCATGTTTTTTTTTTTTAACAACTCTGTTATGATCCACTGAGTAAATGTGACACATTTTCCTTATCCATTTTTGTTTTGGGGGGCAATTATATTATTTACAGTTTCTAGTTAATGTGAAAAGAGAAACAATCAGCAAGGTTGAGGAAGAATGTTTCAAATTTTCCTGTAGAACAACCACCATCATTCTCATGGCAGCCAGCGGTACAAGTTTGCATTCCCATGAACAATGGATGAATCATTCCCTTATTTCACATCCTGCCCAGCAGGAGCTTGTGGGATTGATCCTAGATATTCTACCAGATGTGAGATGACACCTCAAAGTAGGTTTAAATTTTATTCATCTGATATCTAAGGACTTTGAAAATTCCTTTTAGTGTTTTCCATTTGAGTTTATTTTGTTGAGAATTATATGTTTTTGTATATACTCTACAGTTTAACTTGATACTTTAGTTTTTTGGTGTCTATTTTCTTCACTTCTTTATATATTTTATATATTAATCCTCTTTCAGGTATAGAGTTGGTAAAAATCTTTTTTACATTCTTTAGGCTGCTGTTTTTTGTAAAAGATTATGTCCTTTGTCTTAAAGAAGCTTTTCGGCTTCATAAGGTCCCACTTATTAATTATTGATCATGATAACTATCCTAATGGTATTCTGTTTGGTAAGTTATCTTTTGTGCCAATATATTAATGATATTTCCCACTTTCTCTTCTATCAGGTCCAGAGTGTTTGGCATAGTTTTGAGATTGTTGGTCCATTAGGAGTTCAATTTTGTGGAGGAGGTGTCTGAATTCTTAATAATTTATGTGAAAGGAGAAAACTCCACTTGACTAGATGAATGAGCATTCCCATGAAGATTTCCTACTACCAACAATATTGAATGATTTTGTTAATCTTGGGCAGATGTCTGGGCACCCCTCCAATTAAATACACATATCCATAAGTCTGTGAGTCTTCAGAGCACATATAGACAAATTGAATAAAATATTAGTGAGCAAAAGAAAAGTCTTTAGGACAATTATTATAAATTTCCATTATTCACATTGTTGTTCTCTGCTATTTCTCTGTATTATTTTTCCTTCTCTCAAGTTTCCCTTTGGCTTGTGTCTTACTTATGGTTTACATTGCCATTAAACAACACCATGGACAAGGCAATTCTTATAAAGGGCAACATTTACTTGAGCTGGCTTATAGTTTTAGAGGTTTAATCCATTATCATCAAGGCAGAAACCATGTCAGCATCCAGACAGGCATGGACTGGAGGAGCAGCAAGTTCAACATCTTGATCCAAAAGTAGCCAGAGGAAACTTTCATTGCACTGGGTGAAGCATGAGCATAGGAGAACTCAAACTCTACCCCAAGAGTGCACTTTTTCTAACAAGTCCATATCTACTCCAAGAAGACTACAACCCCTAATAGTAGCATTCCCCATGGGACAAGCATTCAGTCATAAGAATCTATGGGAAACAAAGCTATTCAATCTACCACAACTTGTTTCAATTTTATTGTCAGAATAATGCTTGCATTCAGAGAAATAAGCAATCTTCATTTGGGAACTTGAGACATTTCTGATTAAAACCATCTTTTACAGGGTTGTAAATGGAGTGTATTTTGAATATTTGAAAATAATCTCTGCCTTTGAGATTTTTAGCTCTTTTATCTTTCTGAAACAATAATTTTCTTTTGGTGAAACTAGATAATTTTTTCCTTACAGTATAATAGGATTACAGTTTCCCACACACATCTCCTCCAATTCCTCCAAACATACCCTCCCATCCAGAGCCACCCCTTTTCAGTATCTCCTTAGGAAACAAATAGTCGTGTGTGTGTGTGTGTGTGTGTGTGTGTGTGTGTGTGTAAAATCAGAATAGTATGAAACAAAACCACAAACAGAACAAAAACAAAAAGTAACAAGGAAAAAGCAAGAGAATCACAAATAGATGTATACATAAAGAAATTCACAAACTTAGGATTCTTGTAAGTACACAAAACTAGAAGCCATATATATATATATATATATATATATATATATATATATATATATATATATATCTCAAGGACATGAAGGTTAAGAAAAGAAAAGAAAGTGGGTAGGTGGAAGAATACTATTGTAGAAGCTGGGGGAAGTGGGTTGGTATAGGGGATTTCCAGGAACATGGGGAACCGTGAAAGGGGATAACATTTGAAATGTAAAAAAAAAAAAATCATTTGACAAAATTCAGTATCCCTCCATGTTAAGAATCTTGGAGAGATCAGGAATTCAAGGCCCATACCTAAACATAGTAAAAGCAATATACAGCAAACCAGTAACCAATGTCAAACTAAATGGAGAAAATTTTGAAGCAATACCACTAAACTTAGGGAACAGACAAGGTTGACCACTCTCTCCATATCTTTTCAATATAGTACTTGAAATTCTAACTAGAGCAATTAGACAACAAAAGGAAGTCAAAGGTATACAAATTGGAAAGGAAAAAGTCAAAATATCACTATTTGCAGATATGATCATATACTTATGCTACCTCAAAAATTCCACCAGAAAATCCTAAAGCTGATAAATGGCTTCAGCAAAGTGGCTGGATATAAAATTAACTGAAAAAATCAGTAGCCTTCCTCTACTCAAAGGATAAACAAGCTGAGAAAGAAATTAGGGAAATGACACCCTTTACAATAGTCAAAAATAATATTACATATCTTGGTGTGACTCTAACAAAGCAATTTAATTATCTGTATGACAACAACTTCAAGCCTCTGAAGAAAGAAATAAAAGATCTCAGAAGGTGGAAAGATCTTCCGTGCTCATGAATAGGCAGGATTAATATAGTAAAATTTGCCATCTTGCTGAAAGCAATATACAGATTGAATGCAATCCCCCTCAAAATTCTAAATCAATTCTTCACAGAGCTAGAAAGAACAATCTGCAAATTCATTTGTAATAACAAAAACCCAGGATAGCAAAAACTCTCCACAACAAAAGAATTTCTGGGGGAATAACCATCCCTGACCACAAGCTCTACTACAGAGCAGTAGTGATAAAAATAGTATGGTATTGGTTCAGAGACAGGGAGAAAGATCAATAGAGTAGAATTGAAGACCCAGAAATGAACCCACACACCTATGGTCAATTGATAATTGACAAAGGAGATAAAAACATCCAGTGTAAAACAGACAGCAATTTTAACAAATGGTGCTGGATCAACTGGAGGTCATCATATAGGAAAATGCAAATCGACCCATTATTATCTCCTTGTACAAAGCTCAAGTCCATGTGGATCAAGGACCTCCACATAAAACCACATACACTGAAGCTTAGAGGGGAAAGTAGGGAAGAACCTTGAACAATGGGCACAGGGGTAAATTTACTGAACAGAACACCAATGACTTATGCTCTACCAAGAAGAGTCGACAAATGGGACCTCATAAAATTGCAAAGCCTCTGTAAGGCAAAGGACACTCAATGGGACAAAGATGGTAACCAACAGAGTGGGAAAAGATCTTTACCAATCCTACATCTAATAGAGGGCTTATATCTAATGTATACAAAGAACTCAAGAAGTTAGACTCCAGAGAGTCAAATAACCCTATTAAAAATGGAATACAAAGCTAAACAGAGAATTCTCAACTGAGGAAACTTGAATGGCTGTGAGGCACCTAATGAAATGTTCAACATCCTTAGTCATAAGGGAAATGCAATTGAAAACAACACTGAGATTCCATCTCACACCAGTCAGAATGGCTAAGATGAAAAACTCAGTGGACAGCAGATTCTGGCAAGGAAGTGGAGAAAAAGGAAGACTCCTCCATTGCTGGTGGGATTGCAAGCTGGTACAATCACTTTGGAAATCAGTTTGATGGTTCTCAAGAAAATTAGACATTGTACTGAGTACCCAGCTGTACCACTCCTGGGCATATACCCAGAAGATGCTCCAACATGAAATAATGACACATACCCCTCTGTGTTCATAGCAGCCTTCTTTATAATATTCAGAAGCTAGAAAGAACTCAGATGTCCTTCAACAGAGGAATGGATTCAGAAAATGTGATATAATTACACAATTGAACTGCTCAGCTATTAAAAACAATGAATTCATGAAATTCTTAGGCAAATGGATGGAACTAGAAAGTGTCATCCTGAGTGAGTAACCCAATCACAAAAGAATGCACATCGTATGCACTCACTGATAAGTGGATAGTAGCCCAAAAGCTCAGAATAAGCAAGATACAATTCACAGGCCACATGAAGCTCAAGAAGGAGAAAGACAAGTATAGCTGCTTCAGTTTTTCTGAGAAAGGGAACAAAATGCTCATAGCAGCATGCATGTGTGGAGACAAAGTATGGGGCAGAGACTGAAGGAAAAGCCACCCAGAGACTGTCCTACCTGGAGAGTCGCCAAACCCTGACACTATTGTTGTACATTCATCACATTGCTTGCTGAAAGGAACCTGATATGGCTCTCTCCTGAGGGGCCTACAGATACAGAGGCAGATACTAGCAGGCAACCCTTGGACTAAGCTGGGGTCACCAATGGAGGAGTTGGACGGAGAACTGGAGGAGCTAAAGAAGTATGCAGCCTCGTGGAAAGAAAGATGTTGGCCAACCAGGTTACCCAGGGACTAAACCAAGGGATATATGTGGTTCAGTTGTATTTGTGGCAGAGGGATGCCTTGTAGGGCATTGGTGGGAAGAGAGGTCCTTGGTCCTGTGAAAACTCGATAGATGCCCCAGTGTAGGGAAATAGAGAAGGGGTAGGTGGGAATGGTTTAGGTGGAGGGGCATATTCATGGAGGCAGGGGAGGGAGGTTGGGTTGGTAATTTTCTGGGAGGGGTGTAAACTGGAAAAGGATATAACATTTGAAATGCAAATGAAGAATATATTCAATTAAAATGTGCATATCTATATAAGTCTAATAAAATCAGAGTCTCCCCCCAAAGAAATGTAAATAAAGAAAATATCCAATTAAAAAATAACAAGAATAAAAAATAATCTGGACAAAGAACCACTAAAGAAGCCTTTGACTTCCTGTTGTACTGATATCCACTGTTTACTGCTATATTTGTCGTCTACACTTAGGTGTTGTTTGTTTTCCTAGTGAGCCTCTCTTGGAGAAAATAATTTTTAGGTACAATTGTTTATCGACTGAACTTATCTTTTGTGTCAGGGATAGGGGCATCATATGCCCACTTCTCCAGTTCTATGACCACATGTGGCTTAATCCTGTGATGGTCCTGTGCATGCCTCCAGTGTTTGTTCATATGTGTGTCTGTCATGCCATGTTTAGAATGCCTTATTTCCTCTGTATTTGCTTTCCCCTTGACTTTTACAATCATTCCAGTTCCTCCAATGCAGAGTTTTCTGAGCTCTGAGGGAGATGACTTTGATGAAGACATCTCATTTAGGATAGACTGGTCTAAGGTCTATCACTGTCTATACACTGTCCAGGTATGAGTGATTCTCCGTATTTGTCCCAATCTTCTGTTAAGAAAAAGTTTCCATGATGATGGCTGAGCAGGGCAATGATATATGCTTGCAACTTGAAATCTCCAGGAGTCATTTTCTTGACATGGTTTTTATGTGTTTCATGTATGCTATGAATTTCAGTATTTGGTTTGGTCCTGCATCATTGGTGGCCTATCTAGCCTCAGGTTCTAAACCATGTAAAAAGTCTATGGGAAAAATTCCATCTCATTGAGTGGGCCTCAAATATAATACAATCTTGGTTAGCTACTCAGAGACTTTGGGCCACTAATAAAGGAGTGTATTTGTAGGCAGATGACCATTGTAGATTGAAGGATTTTTTTGAAGGATTTTAGTTAGCCTTTCTTTTCAGGTAGTGTCCAGAGTGCCTTCCACTACCATTAGTTCAGAGAGGTAAAAACCAGTAACATTAGTTCAGAGAGGTAAAAACCTCTTGACTTCTCAGTGTTCAATTCATTACATAGGTGAATTCAGCAATGGGGCCTTACTTGCAGTTTTAGGGAGCAATCAATGGTCAACAATAGCCTAGGCTGATCAGAGGGTTTCTGTGCCACTTTGGATAACAACTTAATTATATGTATTCCATGACCACACTTGGAAGCTTCATTTGATATCAAAGAAATGAGCAGTTGAAGCTCTGTTATATATCTCCTGTTATTAGGCTATTTTATTTAGATCAAATTCTTATGAATATACATTTAGGAAGCTTTGACTATATTAGATTTCCATATGAACCTCAAATGGCCTTTTGTTTTTGGTGTCTTTCCCACATTTCCCCTCTTGACCCTGACTTCTTTCTCCTTCCTGCATTTTCCTCTCACTCTAATCCCATGAACAAAATACCCTTATTTTATGGATCATTTATGCCTTCAAATGCTTATTTAAATTGAACATCCAACATTTTGTGATAAGGAAATCTGGAAGACTAGGGTAACATCATAAATCCTTACCCAATATCATTAAATACTAGTGTTCCTAAGTATTAAATCTTTCATTACTTTTTTTCCATCTTAGAAATCTTAATTAAATGCTAGAATATGTTGGATCCTTTCTCAATAGTAATTTGAACTTTCCTAGGTTGACAGAATGGATACCAGAATACTCCCGATCTTTAGCTCCTCTTAATCCTCTTTGGTAAATAAATCCTTTATTTGGCACTACCATTGTGGAAAAGATAATTTCCAATGTTGCAGCAAAGGTAACTTAAATATCTATGTATTGTTGTCCTAGACATTTTATTAATAATTCTGTATGATTTGATCCATTAACCACAAATAACCTCATAAAGAAATATTTAACAAATGTGAAGTATAGTCAAAGATCGAATACTGGATAATAATATCATCTAGGTCAAGTAAATACATATATAAAATACGATCACTATGACTAAAATTAATTTCTGCTGTTTCAAATAAATCTAAAATTATATAAATCAGATAGCACTCTCATCGGAATATTAGTAAGCAATACTTTTACTTTTATATATACATATAAATACATTTTCTAGTAATTTTTAATGGTTTTATTACCACTGTATTCATTATCCATAATTTTAGTATTAGAAATATATTATTTTCTACGTGAGTTGAAGCAATTTCTAATTTTTCTGTTCTAGCTATCCTACCACAGCTTTTTTTTTTATTTTTTAAAAACCAATGGCTGTAGCCAAACCACATAGCTATTTATTTAAAGGAAATTATGAGATAAGGTATAGATGTCCTGCTCTCAAATTCTAAACTGAGAGTTGCTCCTGACAAACAGGTCAATCATTAATATGGACTCAAAAGGGATGGTTAATATGCATGGTATCAAAATGCTTCTAAATATTTTTATGTGTGACATGTATGATTTTTTAAACTCTTTCATTTTGCTTTGTTTTAAGTTCCAATATTTTTCATTAATGTGAACTCTAGTCACAGAATCTTAAGGAAATATATTGTGAAACCCTAGTCTCAATGCAGGAGTAGGGAAATACTTTCTGTTTTCAAAATAAGAAAGTGACATTTTAAGGTTCACATTCGTCTTGGTATGACATCCTGCAGACTTATTAGATGCTTTGTGTCCTACAATGGAAAAACATCTTTACAGAAGAAATAAGCAACTTCATTTTTTCAGGGGAGTCACACCAACTCTAGGTATTGGAAGAGCCATTTTGTCTTCAACTAATGAGCCAGCATAATCAAAACCTGGAAATTCTGTAATGGCATCATGTAATGCCTAATCTGTAATGAAATTATTAAAGTTTCCTTCAATGAAAAATTGTCATCAACCAAAAACATTTGCTTCTTTTTATTTTTGTCTTTTACAAAAGTTCTTTTATGATAATAGAATAAACAGAGTACACATGGAAGAACCCATGCTCCAGCTGCATATGTAGCAGAGGATGGTCTTATCTGGCATCAATGGGAGGGCAGGCACTTGGTCTTGTGGATGATAGATGCACAGCATAAAGTAATTCAAGGGTGGTGAGGCACAGATGGATGGGAGGGTAGAGGGAGCACCCTCATAGAAGCAGGGGAAATGGGGAATAGTGTAGGGATTTTGTGGAGGGGAAACCAGGAATGGGGATAGCATATGAAATGGAAATAAATAAAATAACCAAGAAAAATAGACAGAAGTATTCTTTCTCTATAATTTTCAAATATTTTTTTAGTTTTTTAATACCAATTTATACTAATATTAAAAAAGAAATTATTTCAAAATGTTAAGTGCCTACATATATAACTTTATGCATTGAATTCTTTCCCTCATTTTTCCCCAATATCCTCACTGTTACTTCTTAAGGAGTTAGAACTTAATAAGTTCTTTCTTCTGATTTTATGACACTTTTATTCATATCTTCTTTTCCACACTTTTCTCATCCAGTTAGCTCTACTTCTCTCATCTCATAATTGTGAGACACCTCTTTTGAATGGTACATTGCATAGAATTATGTAGAAATAAGTCACCCATCATTTCACACATGGTCATTCATTCTTTTAAAGACATACATATCTCATTGTAATGTAATTAAACGAAATGAATCATAATCATTACTAATTAAATTTAGAATTGGATAGACATTTTAAAAAATGTTTAGAAATTTTAATAGTTATTTTCTTCTCTTTAGACACCGCTTCTCTAGAACCATAATGCTGCTATTTCCGTGTTCTTAGAAAAAAATGTATGTGCATTCTATCATATTTTGCTTGAGGTTTCTGTTCTACAATTAGGCAATTTCTGTATCAATTTCTTTTTAGGTTTGGTAAGTCACCTGGTAGTGCCAAAATATGGAAGGTCTGGGAAGTAAAACCATCATCTGGAGGCAAGCCACCTCAGAACACCCTCCAGAATGAGAAAACAAGCGAGACATAACTTTAAGTGTACTTGGATCTTTCTCACCCATCTGAGGTTGATGTTACATTGCCAAGTGTATGTTTTCTCCCATTCTCATGAAGTATGTTCTTTGTGAAAATATACAGACAATATACATCTCTGAATTTCAGAGTTTTTCATATTTCTATACATTATGTACAACCCACGTATGATTTAACTTTGAATGGAATTTATGATAATACATTTGACCTAGAATATTTGAAGGTGAAACTATGTCTATAGTGTTAAATCAATTTTTCTAGACAAAATATCTCTTAGGTTATCAAATAACTTCTTCCTCTTATTATCTGAATTGATGCAACTAAGTGGTTAAACATGTGTCATGTGTAATGTTACCTGAGCAACTAATAGTAGGGTTAAGAGGTAGCTGGGTCACTCAGTGATAAGAGTGTTTGCAAGCCTAGAACTTGATCACCATAACTATGGAAAAGAAGAAATGGACAGAAAAATCAAACAGCCACCCCCCCAAACCATGAGTATTAATGTTTTCATAGAAATTAGAGAGTAAAGATAGGTAGATCACAAGAACATTCTGCCCAGTCAATTTATTCTCAGATTGGAACATTCCAGGCCATTGAAAAATCCTACTGACTTTAAAAAGAAATTAATTTATATGGCCCTTAAAAGGTCATCTAAAGTTGTCCATGGAACTCCACTGACAGGTACATTAACTCTTGTATCAATACCTAAAATTGGTATTAATTTCTATCATTTCATGCATGTGTGTCCTTTTCAGTATTTGAACATTTTACTTTCATATGATAGTCAAGTACATGCTTGCATACAAGAATCCACATGAATATGTTAAAATGACAGAAACTAATGCTTTCATTTTTAGGAATCTGCAAGCCATACAGGAAGATATCATCAGGTCTAGCCTCTCTCTGAAGGCTCTGAAGAGAATTGTTCCTTGGATACTAGCTTTTTATAGTTGTTGACAATCTACCCTTTCCTTATGATTCCTACTAGCACTACTTTTATTGATACAGAACTTTTGTGAATAGAATGGTTGCGTGTATTTAATAATATTGTTTTTATGCAAATTCTAAACTAAATGACTCTGATTGCATAACTGGACAATATTAAGTTGAGTTACAGCTGATCAAATATAAGTGTACATCTGTAAGAAATGACAAGGAAGCATATCTGCTACCATTTATGTGTCTGATTCTTGTAGCCAGGACTGAGCACCAGATATTTGCCACATTTAATTGATGAAGTTTAATGCACATGGAAAATTTATACTCATAATTTTTCTTAATATCTCTTGTCTTACTATCTTTATCCATAGTATTTTTATCCAGAATATTGTCCATAATCTGCCTCCATTACTCTAAATTCTCTAAATATATATTTTAATACCCAATTCAAATGCAGCATCCTCCTTTCCTATAAATTCCTCTTGAATCATTTTTGTACATCTATAATATTACACATCATATAACAATATGGAAATGTTTTGTAAGGACCAGAGTATCTTCAATGATGGGTACATTGCATAACAGAATAAACATTTCTCAGTAAATATCTCAATAAATTTCTCAAAAAAAAAAAACCAAAACCATGTGGAATGGACTAGTGTGTGTTAACCCCATTCCTGCTTTCCATTGGACTGTTTAGTCCATAGGTGTTTCAACACGTGTTTAACATGCTATGTTAAGAATCGAGTATATGATGGAATGGACCATCTCATTGCTTGTTCTGAACAATTAACGGTATTTTACAGAAGCAAGAAAATGTAGAATATCCTTATATTGGTTATTCTTTGGCATACTTGATATTAGAGTTGTCTGATTAATAGTCTGGTTGGAGGGTAGAAGGTGGATTTTTAATTCAATGCAGGAATATTCTTCAGAGTTGACTGAGGGGTCAGTCCTGGCCTGAGTAGCCTAAATCCTGCCTGTCTTCACCTAGATTACAAATCCTTTGATATTTTAACACCAAAGTTCAAAGTCGAGAAAAAAAATAAAAATGGTGAAATATGTTTTTGTGGATGTTGGCTCTGGGTTTTGGAGTGGGTGTGGGCTCTTGCCTCCTTTCTATATTTGGAAAAATTCCAGGTTCTCACTGATTCCCATCATCTATACTGATGTTTGGCAATCATCATGTACTTTCCCAGATGAGAAATGATTGAAGCAACATCTCTCAGAAAGACCAACAAAGTAAATGGCTTTGAGGACATAGCAGAAGAAACCACCTGGGGCTAATGTAATAACACAGAACTATAATAATTAAGTCTAATATTCATCTGAACATTTTACAGGGCACAAAAGGACAATAGTGTCAGAGAAACAGGACGGAGATATGATCTATGTAGATGTTTGTTATGTGTGTCTGCACACACACACACACACACACACACACACATACACACATGCACATCTGTGTTTATACAAATGTTTCCTGCTGTTAATCAAAACTCATAACATGCTACACAATGATACTCTCATGGAATTAACTCTCTACCTCTTTGAAAAATTCTAAATGCATTTTGACTCTTATAATAAGAAAATATATTAAGAGGAAGCACAGAAAGGTGTAAGAAAGAGGCAATTAGAAGTTCTAGACACATTTTTCTTAGATGTTAAAAAATATATGGAAAGCCAATCAAAGTTATTAATTGATGTGATCTAATGTAAGACTGAAAGTGAGGTTGCAGATAGAGAAACTCGGTGGTTTGGATGACAGAATTGCTGTTTTTGCTGGACTTTATGGTTTTGACTGAGTAGTGCCTATAATAATGAACTTTTCCAACCAAATAAATATTTCAAAAATTTCTCAGAGAATGTGTAGAAAAACACATTCATTTATTTGCAAGTTTTTTACTCACTTAGATGGTGCTTTATATGTAGACCCACTGGATCTTCAACTTGGAGAATCCCACTCAATACCTCCTAAGACTGAAGGAAGCGCCTAAAGTTTGATGCTGCTTTATTATATCATTTACATTAGCTCATAAGGTTTACCACTTTTAATGTAGTAGGCTCCACCCTTCATTTGTGGTCATATGTCTACAAATAGAGTGACATAATTATAGAACACTTGGAAAAAATCAAAACGTAGAATTCTCTACACCTTCTGAGAATTGGGCCTTGATCACTCAACCATGTGGGGTTCTTGGAGAACTTAATATTCAGACTAGAAGTTTGACAGAGGCCATCTATAATAATAAAATAATAATTAATTTTTATTATTTTATTAATTATTATGAATAATAATAAACCTACAAAATGGTTATTTTCAGAGAAACCTACATACAGTCTTACAGATAATTCAGTTATTCATTCCTACCCTTTGATAGAACTTTGCTACATAATTTTCAATTTGCTTCTGTTGTATGCAAATGGATACTGAACAATTAGTAAAGCCACTTGAAACCTCACAGTCCCTTCCTTAACAACAATGCTTTCAGTTTGCTGTGAAGGTTGACAACCAATCTTGATATGCACTTGTCCATTAATTACTCAGTCTTCTCAGTCTTATTAATTAACTTATCACAGTTGGTGATTCAAATGTAAATTTAAAACAATGTCAATATAATCTCTTAGGCAGTGTGTAAAAGCATTAACTTGCCAATAAAACTGGATGGTCAGGGAGCTGAGGCTGGATTAGAAGGCAGAACGTCTGGGAGAGAGAGGGGATGACAGCTGAATGAAACTAAGGATGAGTTAACTTGGCCACATGGCAGGAAGTAGAATGGAATAAATGGTATAATTAAGCTATGAGCTAGTCAGGGAACAAGTCCAAACTTATGAATTAAGTATTTATTCATAAATATAACTAAGTCTCAGAGTCATTATTTTGGGGAACTTATATAAAAACTGTGACTGAAATTGATTTCCATGAAATTTGGTAAAATATTTTATAGTTCTCATATTCATTTTGTAGATTGTGTGTATGTGTGTGTGTGTGTGTGTTCATATGTGTGTGTGCAACTACATTTTGCAAAGCTGTAAATCAGTGTTTGTGTGATCATAGGTATACACATGTTTATGGAGGCAAGAGGACAAACTCTTGTATCACTCAGAGCCTTTGACTTCATTGACAGAAGATCTATCTGTGGGTGCTAAGGATCATAAGGATCTCAAGTTTGAGTGGAACACACTATTCACTGAACCACTTCTCTAGGACACACCACTCAGTCTGCTTCTTTGTAAAACACAATTATTGGTAAACATTGCAATGATCTTGATAGAAATGGCCAGGAAGACATTTCTGATTCAAAAAATGTTCTGGGAAATAAATTAGTTTGATGAGATAATACATGTATTTATTCCTTTATTTGGCATTAATTTATCTCTTTTAGCTTGGAAAGGGCTCATCTATCTAATATTGGTAATAATACTGAGTACCATTATATTGGAATTTTAATAGTATGCATTAAATTCCATACAGCTATGACATATCAAGTCAATGAAAGTTTATACTTTATGCGCAATAGTATAACATTAAGTTCCTTTATTAGAAACAAAAATAATATTAGTGCAAAATTCTCAGTTCTTTAGATCCCAATCACAGCTTCCCTTCCTCCTACTCTTCCTCCATCCTCCTCACCTCTCCTCACTATCTCCCTTTCTCTTCACAGAAGGGGGGAGGCCTCCCACAGATAACAATCATGCCTGGCCTATCAATTTACAGTGGGCCTCCGTGAGACTTCTGCTATTGATTTTACACAATGCAGTCAAGTTAGGGGAAGGGATCCAGAGGCAGGCACCAGAGTCAGAGACAGTGTCTTTTTCTGCTGTTAGGGATTCCAAATGAAGAACAAGTTGCTCATCTGTTTGATTCATGTAATGTTCCTATGTCTTACCCGTGCATGCTCTTTGGCTGATGGTTCAGTCTCATTGAATGCTGATGATGCTAGTTGATTCTGTTGGATTTTTGTGGTGTCCTTGACATCTCATTCTTTTTTAATCCTTTCTCCTCTTCTTTCTCAAGATTCCCTGGGCTCTTTTTAATATTTCTTTTTAATATTTCTGTCTCTTGCATCATTTTCTGCCTTTCCTATAATTATCCTCACTTCCTCAGTCATGGTTCCCACACTGACTGACTAGATGACTCAGGCAGTTGGGCTAGGCATTCATTGGCCTTTCCCTCAATTTCTGCTGAAAATTAATCATTCCATATCTTATAGGTAGGAAAAATTGTGGGTCTCAAGTTTTGTGTCTTGGTTGGTGTCTTCATCCCTCCATAAGAAGTCTTGAATGATTACATGTTCAGATACAATATACGGTATCACTAGGAGCCTTAACTAGGATCACCTTCATAGATTACAGAGACTTTTCATTGTCATAGAGTACAAGTTCATTTTAGAGATACATCTCCAACACTGATTCAAGTTCACTCTCTCTCAGTCATCCCCACAGTTGATCCATCCTGTTCCTATTCCCACCTCCTTTCTCACTCAGTATTCTCCCTCCTTCTATCCCAGATGTCTATTATGTTTCCCTTTCTCAATGAGATTTAAAGATCCTAGCTTGAGCCCTACTTTTTAGTTAGCGTCTTTGATTCTGGAGATTGCAGCAGGTTGTCCAGTTTTTCATGACTAACATATATTTATAAGTAAGTAAAACCTGATTTTCATTCTGAATCCAGCTTACATGTCAGGGGAACCTCTTCTAGTTCCAAGAGTTGCCACATCTGTCACTGTTTTAATAGCTGAGTAATATGCTGTGTAAATGTACCAGCTGTTCTTTATCCATTCTTCCATTGGGGAAGATCTAAGATTTTCTAGTGTCTGGCTACCATGAGTAAGGTTGCTATGAACATAGTTGAGCAAATGTTCTTTTCATGTGGTGGAACAACTTTTGGGTATATGAAAAGGAGTGATATGGCTATGTCTTGAGGTAGAACTAGTCCCAATTTTCTGAGAAAACACTGAATTGTTTTCCAGTGTGTGTCATAGAATTTTCCACTCCAACCCTCAGTCATGTTCTCCTGGATTGTCATCCTCATCAGCATGTGCTGTCAGTTGAGGTTTTATCTTAGCAATTCTGCTAGACATAACATAGAATCTAAGAGTCATTTTGTTTGTATTTCTGTCATTACTAAGTACTGTTTAGATTTGTACCCCATGTTTAATTGAATTATTTGGCTTGCTGATGTTTAATTTCTTGAGTTCTTTTTGTGTTTTAAATATCAGTCTTCTGCTGGAAATAGGGTTGGTAGAGATCTTTTCCCATTCTGTAGTCTGCCATTTTGTTCTATTGACAGTGCCTAGCCTTACAGAACATTTCGGTTTCAGAACATACCTAAACATAATAAAGGCAGTATAGAGCAAACCTACAGCCAATAGAAAATTAAATGGAGCGGATCTTGCCTCAGGTCACTGTGGGCGACTGTCAGCTTGGGACAGGTGCATGGTCAGAGTCCTAGCTTAACATCTACTAACCCATCAGGCTCTTACCTGCACCCAGAGCCAGTGCAGCTCAGTGGCGGGAGGTCTGTGCACCTACAGCTCAGCAGCTGTGCCAACTGCTGGGGGGCTGCCTGATCGACTTGCAGAGAAGGGCGCCATCTTGCCTCGGGTCACTGCGGGCGGCTGGCAGCTGGGGCCATGTGCATGGACAGAGTCCTAGCCTAACATCGACTACCCTGTCAAGATCTTGCCTGCACCCAGAGCCAGAGCAGCTTGGCAGCAGGAGGTCTGTGCACTGATAACTCGGTTGTGCACCCAGAGCCAGCTCAGCTCAGCGGGCAGTCTCTGTGCCAACCCACATGGGCACCAACTTGCTCAGGGGTCTGTGCCTGGAGTACAGCCAGAGGCTGACATCTTGCCTCAGGGCACCACAGACAGCTAACCAGACAGAGCCCTGTGGCCTGAGAGCACCACCATCTAGGCTCAAGCAGTCCAACCAGGGAAGATCCAGTCCTGCAAGGAATTCCGTGGTTAGATAGAGCCCCTAGACCCACCATCATCTTGGAGCTGGTGGCCTGAACAGGTCACTGTAGAGAACCAACAGAGGAGCCCAGATCTGTGGAAAAAAAGATCTGATTCTTTTAGATCTGACAACTAGGCAAGCCAGGAGGAGACAGCCAGAGGCCAATTGTTCTCCAGCAGCAAGTCGTGGGGAGACTTGGGTCCGCCCCAGCAGAGCTAAGAAGGTAATTCAGAGCCCAGTAGCAGAAACCTTCCAGTCTCCACCTCAGGATCACAGATGCCCTAAACAACAGTAGCGCCAAACCCCAGACTCATAGGAGTTTCAAATACCAACCAGTAACAACAAGACCAACTAACTCCAGAGATAAACAGATGGCAAAAGGCAAACATAGGCACATTACTAACAGAAATCAAGACAAAATGGCAGCATCTGAACCCAATTCTCCAAACACTGCATGTCCTGGATACCCTAACACACCAGAAAAACAAGAGTTGGAAATAAAAGAACTGGCTATGATGCTGCTAGAGGAACACAAGAAAGACCTAAACAAATCTCTTAAAGAAATGCAGGGGAACATGAATAGGGTAGAAGCCCTTACAATGCAAACACAAAAATCACTTAAAGAATTCCAGGAGAATATGGATCAACAGACAGAAGCCAATAAAGAGGAAATGAAAAAAAAATCACTTAAAGAAATGCAGGAGAAATTGAGTCACCTGGCAGAAGTCATGAAAGAGGAAACACAAAAATCTCTTAAAGAATTGTATGAAAACACAAATAAACAAGTGAAAGAACTGAGCAAAACCATCCAAGATCTAAAAATAGAGGTAGAAACAACTAAGAAATCACAAAGGGAGACAACTTTGGAGATAGAAAACCTTGGAAAGAAATCAGGGGTCTTAGATACAAATATCAGCATCAGAATACAAGAGATTGAAGTAAGAATCTCAGATGCTGAAGATAGCATAGGAACTATTGACTCCACAGTCAAAGAAAATGCAAAATGCAAAAGGCTTGTAACCCAAAACAACCAGGAAATCCAGGACACAATGAGAAGACCAAGCCTAAGGATTATAGGGATAGATGAGAGTGAAGATCTACAATTTAAAAGGCCAGCAAATCTCTTCAACAAAATTGTGGAAGAAAACTTCCCTAACCTAGAGAGAGAGAGAGAGAGAGAGAGAGAGAGAGAGAGAGAGAGAGAGAGAGAGAGATCCCTATGAATATAAAAGAAGCTTACAGAACTCCAAACAGACTGGACCAGAACAAAAATACCTCCTGTCACATAATAATCAAAACCCCAAATGAAATAAACAGAGAAAGAATATTAAAGGCAGGAAGAGAAAAAGGCCAAAGGAAGACCTATCAGAATCATACCAAACTTCTCACCAGAGACCATGAAAGCTAGAAGATCCTGGGCCAATCTCATGCAGACTTTAAGAGAACACAAATGTGTGCCAAGACTATTATACCCTGCAAAACTCTCAATCAGCGTAGATGGAGAAATCAAAACATTCCATGACAAGGTCAAATTTACCCAATATCTTTCCACTAACCCAGCCATACAAAGGATAATAGGAGAAAAACTTGAAAACAAGGAGGGAAACTACACCCTGGAAAAAGCAAGATAGTAACCTTCTTCCATCAAACTCAAAAGAAGATAACCACTCAACTTGAAGCATTCCCACTAAAATCAGGGACTAGACAAGGCTGCCCTCTCTCTTCATATCTTTTCAATATAGTACTTGAAGTTCTAGCAAGAGCAATTAGACAACATAAGGAAGTCAAAGGGATACAAATTGGAAAGGAAGAAGTGAAACTATCATTATTTCCAGACGATATGATAGTTTACCTAAGCGACCCAAAAAACTCCACCAGAGAACTTCTACAGCTGATAAACAACTTCAGCAAAGTGGCAGGTTATAAAATTAACTCAAGCAAGTCAATGGCCTTCTTATACTCAAAGGACAAGCAGGCTGAGAAAGAAATTAGGGAAATAACACCCTTCACAATAGCCACAAACAACATAAAGTATCTTGGCGTAACTCTAACCAAACAAGCAAAAGATCTGTATGACAGGAACTTCAAGTCCTTGAAGAAAGAAATTGAAGAAGACCTCAGAAGATGGAAAAATATTTCTTGCTCCTGGATTGGCAGGATCAATATAGTAAAAATGGCCATCTTGCCAAAAGCAATATACAGATTCAATGCAATCCCCATCAAAATCCCAACTCAATTCTTCATAGATCTAGAAAGAGCAATTCTCAAATTCATCTGGAGCAACAAAAAACCCAGGATAGCTAAAACTATTCTAAACAATAAAAGGACTTCTGGGGGAATCAATATCCCTGACCTCAAGCAGAACTACAGAGCAATTGTGTTAAAAACTGCATGGTATTGATATAGCAACAGGCAAGCAGTTCAATGGAACAGGATTGAAGACCCAGAAATTAACCCACAGACTTATGGTCACTTGATCTTTGATAAAGGAGCCACAACCATCCAGTGGAATAAAGATAGCCTTTTCAACAAATGGTCCTGGTTCAACTGGAGGTCAACATGCAGAAGAATGCGAATTGACCCATTCCTATCTCTTTGCACTAAGATCAAATCCAAGTGGATCAAGGACCTCCACATAAAACCAGACACACTGAAACTATTAGAAAAGAAACTTGGGAAGACCCTGGAGGACTCGGGCACAGGGGGAAAGTTCCTGAACAGAACATCAATAGCTTACACACTAAGATCAAGAATCGACAAATGGGACCTCATAAAATTACAAAGTTTCTGCAAAGCAAAGGACACTCTCAGAAGGACAAAACGGCAACCAACAAAGTGGGAAAAGATCTTCACCAACCCCACATCCGACAGAGGGCTAATATCCAATATATACAAAGAACTCAAGAAGTTAGACCCCAAAGAACCAAACAACCCTATCAAAAAATGGGGCACAGAGCTAAACAAAGAATTTTCACCAGAAGAAATTCGGATGGCCGAGAAACACCTTAAAAGATGTTCAACATCATTAGTCATCAGGGAAATGCAAATCAAAACAACCCTGAGATTCCACCTCTCACCAGTCAGAATGGCTAAGATTAAAAACTCAAGAGACAACAAGTGTTGGCGAGGATGTGGAGCAAGAGGAACACTCCTCCACTGTTGGTGGGATTGCAAAATGGTAAAACCACTCTGGAAATCAGTTTGGTGGTTTCTCAGAAAATTGGGCATGTCACTTCCAGAGGACCCTGGCATACCACTCCTGGGCATATACCCAGAGGATTCCCCTGCATGCAGTAAAGACACATGCTCCACTATGTTTATAGCAGCCTTGTTTATAATAGCCAGAAATTGGAAGGAGCCCAAATATCCTTCAAAGGAGGAATGGATACAGAAAATGTGGTATATTTATACAATGGAATACTACTCAGCAATTAAAAATAATGAATTCATGCAATTTGTAGGTAAATGGTTAGACCTGGAAAATATCATTCTGAGTGAATTAACCCAATCACAAAAGAATGCACATGAAATGCAATCACTGATAATTGGATATTAATGAGCCCAGAAGTCCTAAATACTCAAGACACAAATAGCAAGTCAAATGATTCCCAAGAAGAAGAAAGGAGAGGACCCTGGGCCTGTAAAGATTGCATCCAGTTTAGTAAAGAAATCGAGGGGGGAGGGGGAATGATTGGGGAATAGTTGGGGTGGAGAGGAACTATGGGAACTATGGTGGGTGGGAACTGGGAAAGGGGAAAGCCTTTGGAATGTAAACATAGAATATAGAAAATAAAAATAAAAAAAATATATCATCAAAAATAACAGGAAGAAATAATCACTATTCCTCAATATCTCTTAACATCAATGAACTCAATTCCCCAATAAAATACATAGACTAACAGATTGGACATGGAAATAGGACCCTATATTTTGATGCATACAGGAAACACACCTCGCGGTCAAAGACAAACACTACCTTAGAGTAAAAGGCTGGAAGACAATTTTACAAGCAAATGGTCTCAGGAAGCAAGCTGGAATAGACATTCTTATATCAGATAAAATTGACTTTCAACCTAAAGACATCAAAAGAGACACAGAAGGTCACTTTTGCTGGTCAAAGGAAAAATCCACCAAGAAGAACTTACAATTCTAAACATCTATGCTCCAAATGCAAGGACAACCTTGTTCGTAAAAGAAACTTTACTAAAGCTCAAAGCACACATTGCCCTTAACACAATAATTGTGGGGGACCTCAACACTCCACTATCCTCAATGGACTGATCAGGAAAACGGAAACTAAACAGGGACACAGGGAAACTCATTGACCCTTTGGACCAATTAGATTTAACAGATATATATATATATATATATATATATATATATATATATATATAAAACATTTCATCCTAAAGCAAAGACTGTACCTTTTTCTCAGCACTTCATGGTACCTTCTCCAAAATTGACCATACAACTGGTCATAAGAGAGATCTCAACAAATATAAGAAGATCGAACTAATCCGAAGCCTCCAACCAGATCATTATGGAGTAAGAGTGGTCTTCAATAACAACAAAAACAACAGAAAATCCTCATACGCATGGAGGCTGAACAATATTCTACTCAATGATACCTTAGTCAAGGAAGAAAGAAAGAAAGAAATCAAAGACTTTCTAGAATTTAATGAAAATGATGGCACAACATACCCAAATCTATGGGACACAATGAAAGCAGTGCTAAGAGGAAAACTCATGGCCGTGAATGCCTCCAAAAAGAAACAGGAGAGATCATATACTAGCAACTTAACAGCACAACTGAAAGCTCTGGAACAAAAAGAAGTGATTTCACCTAGGAGGAGTAGAAGAGAGGAAATCACCAAATTCAGGGCTGAAATCAATCAAGTTGAAACAAAGAGAACCATACAAAGAATCAAGAAAACCAGGAGCTGGTTCTTTGAGAAAATTATCAAGATACATAAACCCTTAGCCAGACTTCCAAAGGGTGCAGAGATATTATTCAAATTAACAAAATTAGAAATGAAAAGGGAGATATAACAACAGAAATTGAGGAAATTCAAAAAATCATCAGATCGAACTATAAAAGCCAATACTCAACACAACTGGAGAATCTGGAGGAAATGGACAATTTTCTAGAAAGATACCAAACACCAAAATTAAATCAGGATCAAATAGATCAGCTAAACAGTTCAACAGTCAAAGAAAATACTAAATGCAAAAAGGCTGTAACCCAAAACATCCAGGAAATCCAGGACACAATGAGAAGACCAAACCTAAGGATTATAGGTATAGACGAGAATGAAGATGTACAAGTTAAAGGGCCAGCAAATATCTTCTACAAAATTATGGAAGAAAACTTTCCCAACCTAAAGAGAGAGATGCCCATGAATATACAAGAAGCATACAGAACCCCACACAGACTGGATCAGAACAGAAATACATCCCGTCACATAATAATCAAAACTTCAAATGTACTAAACAAAGAAAGAATATTAAAGGCAGCAAGAGAAAAAGGCCAAGTAACTTATAAAGGAAGACCTATCAGAATAACACCAGACTTCTTACCTGAGACCATGAAAGCTAGAAGATCCTGGGCAGATATCATGCAAACTCTAAGAGAACACAAACTTCAGCCAAAACTACTGTACCCAGCAAAGCTCTCAATCACCATAGATGGAGACATCAAGGTATTCCATGACAAAACCAAATTTGCACGATATCTTTCCACAAATCCAGCCCTACAAAGGATAATAGGGGGAAAACACCAAGACAAGGACGGAAACTACACCCAGGAAGAAGCAAGATAGAAACCTCCTCTCATCAAACCCAAAAGAAGGTAAACTCTTGAATATAAAAAATAAATAAAATAAATAAATATAATTTCAAAAATGTCTGGAGGAAATAATTACTATTCCTTAATATCTCTTAACATCAATGGACTCAATTCCCCAATAAAAAGACATAGATTAACAGACTGGATACGGAAACAGGACCCTACATTTTGCTGCATAGAGGAAACACATCTCAGTGTCAAAGAAAAACATTGCCTTAGAGTAAAAGGCTGGAAGACAATTTCACAAGCAAATGGTCTCAGGAAACAAGCTGGAGTAGCCATTCTAATATCAGATAAAATTGACTTCCAACCTAAAATCATCAAAAGAGACTCAGAAGGTCACTTCTTGCTGGCCAAAGGGAAAATCCACCAAGAAGAGCTCTCAATACTGAACATCTATGCTCCAAATGCAAGGGCAGCCTCATTTGTAAAAGAAACCTTACTAAAGCTTAAAGCACACATTACACCTAACACAATAATTGTGGGTGACTTCAACACTCCACTCTCCTCAATGGACCGATCAGGAAAGCAGAAACTAAACAGGAACACAGTGAAACTAATTGAAACTCTGGAACAATTGGATTTAACAGATATATATAGGACATTTCATCCTAAAGCTAAAGAATATACCTTTTTCTCAGCTCCACATGGGACCTTCTCCAAAATAGACCATATAATTGGTCACAAGACAGATGTCAACAAATACAAGAAGATCGAGCTAATCCCATGCCTTCTATCAGATCACCATGGAGTAAGAGTGGTCTTCAATAACAACAAAAACAACAGAAAGCCCACATACACATGGAAACTGAACAATACTCTACTCAATGACACCTTGGTCAAGGAAGAAATAAAAAAAGAAACCAAAGACTTTTTAGAATTCAATGAAAATGAAGGTACAACCTACCCAAATCTATGTGACACAATGAAAGCAGTGCTAAGAGGAAAACTCATAGCTCTAAGTGCATCCAAAAAGAAACTGGAGAGAGCATATACTAGCAGCTTAATGGCACACCTTAAAGCCCTGGAAGAAAAACAAGTTAATTCACCCAGGAGGAGGAGAAGACAAGAAATCATCAAACTCAGGGCTGAAATCAATCAAATAGAAACAAAGAGAACCATACAAAGAATCAACAAGACCAGGAGCTGGTTCTTTGAGAAAATCAACAAGATAGATAAAACCTTAGCCAGACTAACCAAAGGACACAGAGACAGTATACAAATTAACAAAATTAGAAATGAAAAGGGAGACATAACAACAGAAACTGAGGAAATTCAAAACATCATCAGATCCTACTACAAAGGTCTATACTCAAAACAACTGGAGAATCTGGAGGAAATGGACAATTTCCTAGACAGTTATCAAATACTAAAATTAAATCAGCATCAAGTAGATCAGCTAAATAGTCCCATAACCCCTAAAGAAATAGAAGGGGTTATAGAAAGCCTCCCAACCAAAAAAAGTACGGGACCAGATGGTTTTAGTGCAGAATTCTACCAGACCTTCAAAGAAGACTTAACACCAATACTCTCCAAACTATTCCACAAAATAGAGACAGAAGGGACACTGCCCAACTCATTCTTCGAAGCCACAATTATGCAAATACCTAAACCACAAAAAGATCCAACAAAGAAAGAGAACTACAGGCCAATTTCTCTTATGAATATAGATGCAAAAATACTAAATAAAATTCTTGCTAACCGAATCCAAGAGCACATCAAAACGATCATCCACCATGATCAAGTAGGCTTCATCCCAGGGATGCAGGGATGGTTCAATATAAGGAATTCCATCAATGTAATCCACTACATAAACAAACTGAAAGAAAAAAACCACATGGTCATCTCATTAGATGCTGAAAAAGCATTCGACAAAATTCAGCATCCTTTCATGCTAAAAGTCTTGGAAAGAGCAGGAATTCAAGGCCCATAACATAGTAAAAGCAATCTACAGCAAACCAGTAGCCAACATCAAAATAAATGGAGAGAAACTTGAAGCATTCTCACTAAAATCAGGGACTAGACAAGGCTGCCCTCTCTCTCCATATCTTTTCAATATAGTACTTGAAGTTCTAGCAAGAGCAATTAGACAACATAAGGAAGTCAAAGGGATACAAATTGGAAAGGAAGAAGTGAAACTATCATTATTTCCAGACGATATGATAGTTTACCTTAGCGACCCAAAAAACTCCACCAGAGAACTTCTACAGCTGATAAACAACTTAAGCAAAGTGGCAGGTTATAAAATTAACTCAAGCACGTCAGTGGCCTTCTTGTACTCAAAGGACAAGCAGGCAGAGAAAGAAATTAGGGAAATAACACCCTTCACAATAGCCACAAACAACATAAAATATCTTGGCGTAACTCTAACCAAACAAGCGAAAGATCTGTACAACAGGAACTTCAAGTCCTTGAAGAAAGAAATTGAAGAAGACCTCAGAAGATGGAAAAATATTTCTTGCTCCTGGATTGGCAGGATCAATATAGTAAAAATGGCCATCTTGCCAAAAGCAATATACAGATTCAATGCAATCCCCATCAAAATCCCAACTCAATTCTTCATAGATCTAGAAAGAGCAATTCTCAAATTCATCTGGAGCAACAAAAAACCCAGGATAGCTAAAACTATTCTAAACAATAAAAGGACTTCTGGGGGAATCAATATCCCTGACCTCAAGCAGAACTACAGAGCAATTGTGTTAAAAACTGCATGGTATTGGTATAGCAACAGGCAAGCAGATCAATGGAACAGGGTTGAAGACCCAGAGGTTAACCCACAGACTTATGGTCACTTGATCTTTGATAAAGGAGCCACAACCATCCGGTGGAATAAAGATAGCCTTTTTAACAAATGGTGCTGGTTCAACTGGAAGGCAACATGCAGAAGAATGCGAATTGATCCAATCTTATCTCTTTGCACTAAGATCAACTCCAAGTGGATCAAGGACCTCCACATAAAACCAGACACACTGAAACTATTAGAAAAGAAACTTGGGAAGACCCTGGAGGACTTGGGCACAGGGGAAAAGTTCCTGAACAGAACCCCAATAGCTTATGCTCTAAGATCAAGAATCGACAAATGGGACCTCATAAAATTACAAAGTTTCTGCAAAGCAAAGGACACTCTCAGAAGGACAAAATGGCAACCAACAAAGTGGGAAAAGATCTTCACCAACTCCACATCCGACAGAGGGCTAATATCCAATATATACAAAGAACTCAAGAAGTTAGACCGCAAAGAAACAAATAACCCTATCAAAAAATGGGGCACAGAGCTAAACAAAGAATTTTCACCAGAAGAAATTTGGATGGCCGAGAAACACCTTAAAAGATGTTCAACATCATTAGTCATCAGGGAAATGCAAATCAAAACAACCCTGAGATTCCACCTCACACCAGTCAGAATGGCTAAGATTAAAAACTCAAGAGACAACAAGTGCTGGCAAGGATGTGGAGAAAGAGGAACACTCCTCCACTGTTGGTGGGATTGCAAAATGGTAAAACCGCTCTGGAAATCAGTTTGGCGGTTCCTCAGAAAATTGGGCATGTCACTTCCAGAGGACCCTGGCATACCACTCCTGGGCATATACCCAGAGGATTCCCCTGCATGCAATAAGGACACATGCTCCACTATGTTTATAGCAGCCTTGTTTATAATCGCCAGAAATTGGAAGGAGCCCAAATATCCCTCAAAGGAGGAATGGATACAGAAAATGTGGTATATTTATACAATGGAATACTACTCAGCAATTAAAAATAATGAATTCATGCAATTTGTAGGTAAATGGTTAGACCTGGAAAATATCATCCTGAGTGAATTAACCCAATCACAAAAGAATGCACATGAAATGCAATCACTGATAAGTGGATATTAATGAGCCCTGAAGCCCTAAATACTCAAGACATAAATAGCAAGTCAAATGATTCCCAAGAAGAAGAAAGGAGAGGACCCTGGGCCTGTAAAGATTGCATCCAGTTTAGTAAAGAAACCGAGGGGGGAGGGGGAATTATTGGGGAACAGATGGGGGGGAGAGGAACTATGGGAACTATGGTGGTTGGGAACTGGGAAAGGGGAAAGCCTTTGGAATGTAAACATAGAATATAGAAAATAAAATAAAAAAAAAAAACCCCAAAGAAATAGAAGGGGTTACAAAAAGTCTTCCAGCCAAAAAAAGCACAGGACCAGATGGTTTTAGTGCAGAATTCTATCAGACCTTCAAAGGAAACCTAATACCAATACTCTTCAAATTATTCCACAAAATAGAAACAGAAGGAACACTACCCAACTCATTCTACAAAGCCACAATTACCCTGATACCAAAACCACACAAAGATCTAACTAAGAAAGAGTACTTCAGAACAATCTCCCTTACGAACATCTACACAAAAATACTCAATAAAATTCTTGCCAACCGAATCCAAGAACACATCAAAATGACCATTCACCATGATCAAGTTGGCTTCATCCCAGGGATGCAGGGATGGTTCAATATATGGAAGTACATGAACATAATCTACTACACAAACAAGCTCAAAGAAAAAAAACCACATGGACATCTCACTGGATGCTGAAAAAGCATTTGACAAAATTCAGCATACTCTCATGCTAAAAGTCTTGGAAAGAACAGAAATTCAAGGCCCATACCTAAACATAGTAAAAGCAATTTATAGCAGACCTGTAGCCAACATCAAAGTAAATGGAGAGAAACAAGAAGCAATCCTACTAAAATCAGGAACTAGACAAGGCTGCCCCATTTCACCACATCATTTCAATATAGTACTTGAGGTACTAGATAGAGCAATTTGACAACATAAGGAAGTCAAAGGGATACAAATTGGAAAGGGAGAAGTCAAACTATCACTATTCACAGATGATATGATAGTATACTTAAATGACCCAAAAAATCCCACCAGAAAACAACCACAGCTGATAAACAACTTCAGCAAAGTGGCTGGTTATAAAATCAACTCAAGCAAATCAGTAGCCTTCCTATACTCAAAAGATAAGCAGGCTGAGAAAGAAATTAGGGAAATGACAACCTTCAAAATAGCCACAAACAATAAAAAGTATCTTGATGTGACTCTAACCAAACGAGGGAAATATTTGTATGACAAAACTTCAGATCTCTGAAGAAGGAAATGGAAGAAGACCTCAGAAAATGGAAAAATCTTCCATGCTCATGGGTTGTCAGGATTAATATAGTTAAAATGGCAATCTTGACAAAAGCAATATTCAATGCAATCCCCATCAAAATCCCATCTCAGTTCTTCATAAATCTAGAAAGAGCAATTCTCAAATTCATTTGGAATAACAAAAAACCCAGGATAGCTAAAACTATTATCAACAGTAAAAGAACTTCTGGGGTAATCAGTATCCCGGACCTCAAGCAATACTACAGAGCAGTAGTGCTAAAAACTGCATGGTATTGGTACAGTGACAGGGAGGTGGATCAATGGAATAGGATTGAAGACCCAGAATTGAACCCACACAGCTATGGCCAATTTATCTTCGAGATAGGAGCTGAAAACATCCAGTGGAAAAAAGATAGCCTTTTCAAGAAATGGTGCTGGCTCAACTGGAGGTTAACATGCAGAAGAATGAGAATTGATCCCCTCTTATCTCCTTGCACTAAGCTCAACTCCAAGTAGATCAAGGACCTCCACATAAAATCAGGCACACTAAAATTAATAGAAAAGGAACTGGGGAAGACCCTTGAGGACATTGGCTCAGGGGAAAAAACCTGAACAGTACACCAATAGCTTATGCTCTAAAAGCAAGAATAGACAAATGGAAGCTCATAAAATTATAGTTTCTGTAAGGCAAAAGACACTGTCAAAAGGACAAATCGGCAACCAACATATTGGGAAAAGATCTTCACCAACCCTACATCTGACAGAGGGCTAATATCCAATGTATACAAAGAACTCAAGGAATTAGATCCCAGAAAACCAAGTAACCCTATCAAAAAATGGGTTACAGAGCTAAACAAAGACTTTTCACCTGATGAAATTCAGATGGTTGAGAAACACCTTTAAAAATGTTCAACATCATTAGTCATTAGAGAAATGCAAATCAAAACAACCCTGAGATTTCACCTCACACCAGTCAGAATGGCTAAGATGAAAAACTCAGGAAACAGCAGGTGTTGGCAAGGATGTGGAGGCAGAGGAACACTCTTCCACTGCTGGTGGGTCTGCAAGCTGGTCCAACCACTCTGGAAATCAGTCTGGCAGTTCCTCAGAAAACTGGACATGATAATGTCCCGAGGACCCAGCCATACCACTCCTGGGCATATACCCAGAAGATTCCCCAGCATGCAATAAGGGTACATGCTTCACTATTTTCATAGCAGCCTTATTTATAAAGCCAGAAGCTGGAAAGAACCCAGATGTCCCTCAATGGAAGAATAGATACAAAAAATGTGGTATATATACACAATGGAGTACTATTCAGACATTAGAAACAATGAATTCACGAAATTCTTAGAGAAATGGATGGAGCTGGAGAACATTATACTAAGTGAGGTAACCCAGTCTCAATAGAATACACATCATATGCACTCACTGATAAGTGCATATTACCCTAGAATCTTGGAACACCAAAGACACAATCCACATACCAAATGATGTCCGACAAGAAGGAAGGAATGGACCCTCATTCTGGAAAGGCTCAAAGCATCAATGTAGGGGAATACCAGAACAGGGAAGTGGGATGAGTTGGATGGGGGAACAGGAGGAGGGAAAGGGGCATGTGGGACCTTTGGGGAACAGGGAACCAGGAAAAGGGAAATGGAATTTAAATATAAAATATATCCAATAAAAATTTTTAAAAATGAACAGTTACTAACAATAATTTAAATAATATTTTAATAAAGATCTTGAAGATACTCAAAAAATTAAATGGAGAGAAAATAAAGTAATTTGACTAAAATTAGGGACAAACAAGGCAACCCGCTCACTCTATATCTATTTAATACAGTATTTAAATGGTTAGGCAGAGATGTAAGAAAACTAAATGAAACAGAGGTGATAAAAATTCTAAATGAAACAATCAAATAATCATTGTTTGACAATGATATGATAGCATACATAAATGACCCCAAAAATTCTACCAAAGAACTCCTACAGCTGATAATTATCTCTAGGAAAGTATCTGGATACAAAATTAACTCAAATAAATTTGTAGCCCTTTTTTATACAAATGATCAATGAAGTGAGAAATAAATTAAGAAAGCAACACAGCTCACAATAAACACAAATAATATAAAATAGTTTGACATAATGCTAATTTAGTCAAGCAAGTAAAAGACCTTTACGTCTTTGAAAAAAGAAATTGAGCCGGGCGGTGGTGGTGCACGTCTTTAATCCCAGAACTTGGGAGGCAGAGGCAGGAGGATTTCTGAGTTCAAGGCCAGCCTGTTCTACAGACTGAGTTCCAGGACAGCCACGGCTACAAAGAGAAACCCTGTCTCGAAAAACTAAAAAAAAAAAAAAAAAAAGATAAAAGAAATTGAAGTCACCACAAGATGGAAAGATCTCCTGTGTTCATGGATTGGTAGGATTAACATAGGAAAATGGGTATCTTACCTAAAGCAATCTACATATTCACCAAAATTCCCATCAAATTTCCAACAGAATTCTTCACAGATTTTAGGACAATACTCAACTTCATATGGAGAAAAAATATCCACATAGTTAAAGTAATCCTGTACAATAAAAGAACTTTATCACCAAATTGAGTATATTAAATCTGATAGATGAGAAATTGGATAATACCCATATCCAATTGGCAATTGGCAGAACACAATTTCCTGATTTCAAGAAGTATTTAATTTTGATCAAAAAATTCATGGTAATGGCCTAAAAGCAAATAGGTATGTTAATGAAATAGAATCTAAGACCCAGAAGAAAATCCACATACGTACAGACAATTATTTTTTTTTACAAAGGAGCCAAAAAACCTTACAATAGAAAAAATAAAACATTTTTAACAAATGTTGGTGGTCTAACTGGATGATTGCTTATAGAAGAATATGAATAGATCCATAACTATCACCCTGCACAAAACTCAAGTCCAAGTGGATCAAAGACTTCAACATAAATGGGGTAGACTACATCTGATAGAAGAGAACTTAGGTAATTGGCATAAACACAGGCAGGGATAATTTACTGAACAGAATACCAACAGTTTAGGTACAAAAATCAACAATTAATAAATGGGACAGCCATTATTTCTTAAGTGTAGCCTATGATCACTACATATGTGTTGGAGATTGGTTCCAATGCTTTGATTCAATAATCTTCATGTCCAGAAGCTGAAGGCCCTTGTCCCCAATAGGCTTTTGATTTATCTATAAAGATGCCAATGTCTAATGACACACGGCAGGACATGTAATATTTGCAATGGTAGGATACAGTCAATACTGGGGGAATCTCCATAACACAGGATGTAAGAATGGGCCTCAGAAGCAGCAGGAGATAAAGTCAACCAGTCATGTGAGATTTTGGGTGAGTAGCCACTGGCCACTTCTGCTATTGGGCCTAGATAACAGGGAAAGGTTTATGTCAAAGCTGTTGAGTTAGGCTAGGCATTTTAAAAATACATCTTTCATATTTGTATCCAAAAACAGTTCCTTGACAGGTGCGCATGTGTTCTGCCAGGAGCCAAAGCAGCCTAGCAAAAACCACTGCAACACATATGTGTTGGGCTTCACTTTCCATTTTCATGTCTAGGACTAACAATTACATAAATTTATTTTTCAATTATATTAGAATTACTCTAATTAAATATCAGAGGCCATATAACTTTATTATGGCTATATTCTCATTTTTTTTTTTTTTTTGGTTTTTCGAGACAGGGTTTCTCTGTGTAGCTCCGGCTGTCCTGGAACTCACTCGGTAGACCAGGCTGGCCTCGAACTCAGAAATCCGCCTGCCTCTGCCTCCCAAGTGCTGGGATTAAAGGCGTGCGCCACCACGCCCGGCTATATTCTCATTTTTTTAATGTACTTATCCACATGGTCTTCACAACAGTAATGAGAATGCTTTATAGATAGTCTTTCTTTGATCACTGAACTGAAGCAAGTTATACTAAATTTAATTCTGAATGAAATGATGTTCTACCATATTATTCTTGTCTCAGACATTGACATAGGATCAAGATCATGATCAAGATAGGATCAACATCTTTACTTCTCTAAGTGTGATGATAGTGGTTAAGTGAGAATATGCCACATACGACCAACTATCTAAAAAGTAGGTTAGTTGGTATTTGTGCTGTGAAGAGGTTCATCTTTGCTATAGAAGGTTTGTTACCGGGGGCAGAATTTGGCATCGTATACCTTTGCCTTATATCCAGTTCATTTTCTCTGTTTCAAACTTTTGTCTGAGATGTGATCTTTCAGCTTCCTGATCCATATGTTAAGCTTGCTTCCATGCTTCCTGCCCTAAGGTACTCTTATCTGTATGGAAATGTAACTCAGAATAATTTGTTTTTTATTAATATTTTATTTATTTACATTTTAAATGTTATCCCCTTTCCCGATTTCCCCACCCTAACCCCTGGAATTTCCTTTTCCTATCACCCTCTCTCTGCTTCTATGAGGGTGTTCCCCTACCCATACACAGGCTTCCCTGCCCTCAATTCCCCTACACTGAGGCATCCTTAGAGTCTTCATAGGACTAAGGGCCTCTCTTCCCATAGATGCCTGACAAGGCAATACTCTGCTACTTGTGTGGCTGGAGCTATGGGTCCCCACCCCCCGCCCCACCATGTGTACTAATTGGCTGATGTTTTAGTCCCTGGGATCTCTTGGGGGTTTGTTTGATATTGTTGTTCTCCCTATGGAGTTACAATCCACTTTAGCTTCAGTCCTTTCTCTAACTCCTCTACCTGGAACCATTTTCTCAGTCCAATGGTTGGCTGAAAGCATACCCTTCTGCATTTGTCAGATGTCTGTCCCACACTTTGTCTCTATAACTCCTCCCATGGGTATTTTGTTCCCCCTTCTAAGAAGGCCCGAAGTATCCACATTTTGGTCTTCGTTCTTGAGCTTCATGTGGTCTGTGAATTGTCTCTTGGATATTCCAAACCTTTGGGCTAATATCCTCTTATCAGTGAGTGCATGCCATGTGTGTTCTTTTGTGATTGGGTTGCCTCACTCAGGATGATATTTTCTAGTTCTATCCATTTGCCTCAGAATTTCATGAAGTCATTGTTTATAACAACTGAGTAGTACTCCATTGTGTACCACATATTCTGTATGCATTCCTCTGCTGAGGGACATCTGGGTTCTTTGCAACTTCTGGCTATTATAAATTACACTGCTATGAACATAGTGGAGCATGGGTCCTTGTTAGATATTGGAGCATCTTTTGGCTATATGCCCAAGGGTGGTATAGCTGGGTACTCAGGTTGTACTATGTCCAATTTAACGAGAAGCTGCCAGACTCATTTCCATGAAGGTTGTGCCAGCTTGTAATCCCACCAACAATGGAGGAGCATTCCTCTTTCTCCACATCCCTGCCAGCATCTGCTGTCACCTGAGTTTTTGATCTTAGCCATTCTGACTGGCAACAGGTGGAATCTCATTGATATTTTCTTTTGGTAGTGATATTTTACCAGAGCAATAGCAATGTAACAAATGTAGCAATGTTTCTACCCTTGGTTTAATTTAGAACATTTCTCGGTATCTTTTTTAATGTTTTTGAAATTACTTAATATTGAAAAATATGAAAGCTGTAGAGGACATTCAAATAATGCTCGCTAACTATAAACAATGTAATTATTTATTGTTTTCTCCCACATGTTTTTCCCTACTTAAAAAAATGATTGCATACAAAATAAAGAGATTTTGTTCTCACTTAAGGCTTGCTGTGAATATAAGCATGATGATTTCATCTTTTTGTATCTATTGATTGCTCTTCACATGCCCTGCTTCTGTAATTAGGATCTGTAGTAATCAAACACATTCTGAATGTGTCTGATAATAACCCTCTTCTTTGTATTCCTGCTGTCTCTGCCTTAAATATAATAGTATTTCATAGTTTTTGGCATTTTCAGGAAACAGTTAAAGTTCCCTGGCTGTGTTCCACTTAAGGGGACATTTTTACGTCACTCAGTATATATTCAACGCATATCTGTTGCATGTTATAATTAATTTTATGGTTCATCATATTCAAATAATTTCTTAAAACAAGTTCTATTTTATTTTAAATGAAATGGATTAAAATTTAGTAATATTTAAAAGCAATTAGAAGATGTCTGCTATTAATGGCCCACTATTATGTGACATGCAGACATCAAAAATAATGAAGAGAAATGGCTCAGCTGTTAAAGTCCTTCCCTTGTAAGCGTAAGCAACTGAGTTCACAATAAAAACAGAAACAAATTAAGAAGAAAATGTGTGTGGACTTGAGTTAGGGCAATTGAGATACATCAATACACAGTGTTTCCAGGTCAACAGACTTAAACTTGGCAAGTTCCTAGCTAAAGAGATCCTCTTTTGTTTGTTTGCTTGTTTGTTTGTTTGTTTTAATACAAAATGGACTGCATGTGATATATTTAGTAAATGCAAAATTGATGTTGTATTTTGACCTCCATATATATATGAACACGTTTATATGTAAATGTATATGATTCACATACAAATATATGTAGGCTTTCTTTCCCCTCTCTTCTCTCTCTGTCTCTCTGTCTCTGTTTGTTTCTCTGTCTCCCCCCTTTCACACACACACACACACACACACACACACACACACAAATAAACAATTCTATGTTTAATATTTTAAGACTTTTGGAAGATTTATGGATAATGTAATCAAATAACCTTTTAAAACTTAAACATGATTAGGAGAAATGGCAAGATGGCTGTAAGAATAAATAGGAATACATAGCTGCCTGTGGTGGGGAGTTAGGAGGCATCTGCAGGACGAGACAGAGACCCAGAATATGTGAGGTGCCCAAGAATCAGTGGGGGTGTCTGTAGCTGTGAGTCACAGTAGTGAGGATATGGAACCTGAAGAGGGCACTTACTGTAGCCAGACAGAAATCCCAATAGAGTGATTGGGACATCAATGCACCCACAAAATTTTCAACCCCAAATTTATCCTGTCTACCAGAAATGCAGGGACAGCAGATGGAGTAGAGACTGGGAAGGAATGGCCAACAAATATAAGGCCAAACATGGGATCAATTCGATGAACAAGCACCAATCACTGACACTATTAATGATGCTCTTTTGAGAGCATGTTGTCCTGCAAGAGGTTTCACCAAGTAGATCTCAAAAAGACACAAACACCTGCAACCAAGTAGTGGGTAGAGCTTGTTAACTCTTATGGAAGAACTGGCAAACGATTTTGGCCTTTAAGGGGATAGTAACTCCACAGAAAGATAAATGGAGTCAATTAAAGTGGACCCTTGGGGCTCTCAGAGACTGAGCCATCAACTAAAGAATGTATACATAGGCTGGAACTAGGCCCCCCAGAACTGCACTTTGGTCTTCATGTAGGTCCCAAAAAACTTGAGCAGGGGCTATCACAAAAGCTTCTCACAAGGCCTGTAAGGAACGGCCTTGATTATGTTGACATGGGAAGACATATCTCATGAGTGGTTGGGACCATTCTCTGAGCAGGTGATTCTAGCCTATGTAGACCAGAGAGAGGCTTGCTGAGCTCTAGTACCCATGCAATGTCACTAGTTGCTTCAAGTTCCTACCTCATTGACTTTTCTAAAGTGGTAGCCTGTAACGGGGACTTGAAGAAGAAAAATAACTGTTGAAATTCCTTTGGTATTTTTTGAAAGCAACAGGAAAGGGGAAAAAAGACATAAATGCTATGCTCAAATGCTGCTGGTTGAATTCTCTACTGGTATAGGGTTGAGAAGTTCCCATCAAAGTAAAACTACACTTTCATGAATCCATCTGAGATATTTCAAATAGGCAAGTCAAAATGTCTCTTCACACAATCCTTGGATTCCAATGTTCTTTGCAATGATAGTAAAGTACGTGGATAGCCACTTACATCCATATGTATATATATATATATATATATATATATATATATATATATATATATAAAGTGGGATATAGTAAAAGAATTTGAATATCGAAAGGAATGCCCTATGACCAATAATGTTTTATAAATATCAGATTCCTACTTTGACTAACCCTAACCCTAATCCTAACCCCTTGTACTTTGGAATATATGACCTGTCATAAAAGATCCTAGATCAAGAATGGAGAAAGTGATACATTATAAAACTGATTAAATTAAATACAGGTATTTTTCAATTAAGGATTTGCTATTAGCCCAGATATTAGCCCAGAAGCTCTGAATACCCAAAACACAATTCACATATCAAATCATTTCCAAGAAGAAAGAAGGAGAGGGCCCTTGTCTTGGAAAGGCTTGATGCAGCAATGTAGGGGATTGCCAGGACAGAAAAGTGGGAGGGGTTGATTGGGGACTGGGCAGAAGGAAGGGGCTTCTAATTACCTAACAACAGGAGCAGCATGTTACAGAAAACTCACCATTATCTTTTGCTGAAATGAAAGAGAACTGTTCTAAAGAAGGAGAAAATAACTCAACAGACCTCACCAAGCAATATGTTTTTGGACAAAGGGGGTTTAATGAAGCAAAATAACAACTGTTAGTGAGTAAATAGGCTCACTTAGACAATAAGATAACTTAACATTAAAATAAAGATGTTTTTTAAAGGACATTTTTTGACACTATTCTTGTTTCACTAATAGGAAGATAAAAAAACTTTCCTCTTAAAACTTCTGCGTGCATTTTCTTAGCTCCTTTCATGGGCATAGTTCTGGAACACATGGGAGAAACAGAAAGATACAACTATGTTCATTTTTTTTTGTCTAAAATTCTCGCATTTCCCTCAGACTGTTAATTCCCATAGTAAAATGCGATGGGTTGAATAGCTCTTTTGTGAAAAATCTATTATATTTCTTTTTCCAGACAGAGTAATTACCTAACAACAGGAGCAGCATGTTACAGAAAACTCACCATTATCTTTTGCTGAAATGAAAGAGAACTGTTCTAAAGAAGGAGGAAATAACTCAACAGACCTCACCAAGCAATATGTTTTTGGACAAAGGGGGTTTAATGAAAGAGACACCGTGAAGCTTTGTCCTTTGTTAGGCAGACTCATGCCTGCTGTGAAGATAGAAGGACAAAGCATTATTAGAAATTTGACATAATTATTTCAATTCATTATTTCTTTTCATATCAAAGCTCATATCTGACTTTGATGAAGTGTGTGTGTGTGTGTGTGTGTGTGTGTGTGTGCACTTCCTGCAAAAGATTCAAAATGAGAGGGGGAAAAGTCTCTTAGAAAAGTGTAGCAACAGATGCTATCCATTGCATTTGAAAACATATGTAATTGAGCTAAGAGGAGAAAGAATACATGATGATTAGAATATAAACTATTATTCACAATAGAAGCCACCACTGTATCCTGGGATACTATATTTGAGAACATTTCTTTCAAGCAGTATTTATTGGTTTCTGAACATTTCCTTGAATTTGATAGCACAAGTCCAATGAGAAAAGTGAGGCACAAGGAGAAAAATGTGTAAATTGTGCATGTGCAAAGACATACAACTTTGAAGACATATTAATTTCATTCCTTCTCTCATTCTTGATATATGTACCATGTGTGTGTATCTGTAACTAGTTTGAAAGTTGATCTGGCAATTCCCTATAAAGATAAATATGCACATAGCAAGCCTTACCATACTAGTCCCTAAGTGGAAACAACTCAAAACATTCTAGCACTGCAATGGAAACAATCTCTCCATTAATAAGAGAATGATAAACTAAGCACAGATTTCATGTAACAAATCACTGGCCAGTTATTAAGGTAACCAATTGTTATATGAGCCTCAAAAATATTGGGCTGAGCAAGAAGGCAGAGATAAAATAGAGTACATATGATACCATTTATAGAAATTTCTATAAATCTGTGACTAATTTTTGGAGTAGCATCATAATATTGCTTGCCTTTGGGATTTAGGACTGCCTGGAAAGAGATATGATAAATATGAAGTAATTATAGCAATGTTATATATGAATATATGCATGTGTGTGTGTTTGAAGATATATATCTTTAGCTATCTATTTATATATCTATACACACACATATATAAAGAGAGATAGATATAATACATATGCAACTGCAAAATTAATTGGATTCCATGGTTATAAATTTTGCTATATTTCACTCCACACA
Source organism: Apodemus agrarius (assembly GCA_964023405.1). NCBI lineage: Eukaryota > Metazoa > Chordata > Mammalia > Rodentia > Muridae > Apodemus > Apodemus agrarius. The sequence continues at coordinate 27,285,216 of OZ030011.1, read as the reverse complement.
TCAAAAAATGTAATCAAATAAAATTCTGTGAATGCATACATTTTTAAACTATTCTAAAAATAATATCTCCAAAACTTAATGAACTTATCATTAATATTTTAGTTAATATCCCCCAAACTTTGTAATACTTGCTTAATTTTCTTAGTTTCTTTATATATTTATTAATTTGTAAATCCTAAATTATATATTAAGATATATTATAAACACATATACATTCACATAGAAATCAATCCATAACTAATATATTGCATTCATTTATATATTCTCATTATAAAAATACATCCCCTACATTAATGATTTTTTAATGTTCTTATTTTTTCTTTCAATAAGAGGTTCAGTTTAATATAATTAAAGTAATATTTCATTTTATTTACAATCTCCATTGATTGTCTCTCATTTAAAACTTTCAACCCACCTTGAGAGGGTGAGCATAACTGGGAAATCTCTATTCTATATTAGGATTGGCTTGGCTGTTTAAGTCCTTGGGGTTCATTGGATGGATATGTAGGTCTGGTATGTGGTTGAGGTCTGATTTACTTATTTCTATGTGGATACCTAACTTCACTAACATCAACAGTTGAACAGTGTTTCCTTTTGTCTTCTAAACTGTAGAGCTCTGTTTCCGATGAAGTCTTTTCTGCTTCTAGAATGGGCCTTTGTTCTCCTGTACAGCACAGATTTCTGTGATTTTTATATTTACCTAACTTCAAGAACTTTACTATAAATATCTGACTGGAGAACCTAACCTCCTCTATTACTTCCTTCATATTCACAGGAAAAATTAATTTTAGCTTTAATACTGATCTTACATCCATCTTTTCTTTCTTTTTTTTTTTTAATTAGGTACGTTATTTACACTTCAAATGTTGCTACCTTTCCTGGTTCCCCTCTCACCCAAAATCCCATAAGCCATCTCCCCTTCCTCAATCAACCCACCCCTGCTTCCCTGTCCTGGTATTCCTCTACACTAAGGTATCAAGTCTTTCCAGGACCAAGGACCTCTCTCCCATTTGGTGTCCAATAAGGTCATTCTCTTCTGCCGATATGTCTGGGGCCATGGGTAACTCCAAGTATACTCTTTTTTTTTTTTTAATTTCAATTTTTAATTTTTTATTGGATATATTCTATATTTACAATTCATGGTTTTGTCCCTGGGAACTCTAGGAGTACTTGGTGACTCATAATCTTATCCCTTTTATTTGATAAGGATTTTGTTTAGAATTATGTTTACTGTATAGACCCACTTTGAAAATAATGTCTTACTAACAGAATTTCTAACCTATAATATATCAAGGTTACATTAAAAAGTAATAATTTTATATTTGGAATATGTGGCAACACTTATAGTTCTTAATTCACAAGAAAAAAATAAAGATCAGGATTTAGATCCCAGTACCCTTGAAACTGCCAAGAAGTTATATTGGTGCTCCTTTAACTTGATACTGAGAGACATCAGACCTTTAAGCAAGCTGCCTAACAAAATTAGCCATCTATGAGCTTTGGGTTTAATTGCAAAGTCATTCATGAAAAGAATAATTTTGAAAAGCAATTGAGAAAGAATATAGACTTTGACAATTGGCATGGTTAATATTGGCATGCACATATAACACACACATACACACAGATACATACTGAGAATGTATCTAAATTTTGTTTAGAATTATGTTTACTGTATGTTTTGCTAAAATAAGATTTTAGTCTACTATAGCAGCAAATAGGTAATTCTTTGCAGAGAACCCCACTTCATTTCCCGTTATCCATATCATATAGCTGACAATAGCCTATAACTTTATCTCCAGGAGATTCCACATCTCTGTCCCTTATGTACACTAGCACTCATATACTCACATAAACATACGTATACACACACACACACACACACACACACACATATATATATATATATATAAGTATATAGATAAATTAAATAAAACAATAAATTCAAAATAATAAAAATACTAAAACAAAAACAATAAATTCAAAAATAAGACTTATCATCTCTATAACTTTGTAGTTCTACATGCACTTCTATATTTCATGATACCTTTGATTGTTTTATTCCTTATAAGACAGGTCTTGGTTCACATTTCTTCCTGGCACTTGGGTACATTATTGAAATGGGTGTCAAACTAAAATTCACTTGATTCAATTTTCTAAGTACTGCCTTTATAGGCATGAGATTCCCAAACTGGGCAATTTACGTAACTTTATATTATACTTTCTACTATTTTTGTGATAATAAATAATGTAGAATACAACTCTTTAGATTATTTCAAGCTTGCATTTTACTTAGTTTTAATAACATATAGATATGTAATATTCTCTAAATAATCAGAAATAGCATCTGAGACAAATAAACATGCAGGCATATTGCATATTTTAAACAATTATTCCTGGTATCTCCTGACATTGGATCATGATTCTGGTTCTCACTTCAGGAGAAACAATGGTCATAAGTATCATTTTATTAAGTTTTATAGACATTGTAGTGGTGTTTCAGCATTAAGTGTGAAATATTTTTTGTAATATGTAAAATTTATTTTTTAAAAGTAATTTACTTAACATCAAATTTTCAAATATAATTTTTATTAGACATATTCTTTATTTACATTTCTAATGATTTCCCCTTTCCTGGTTCCCCCCTCCTGGAAAAGTCCCATAAGCCCTCTCCCCTCACCCTGTTCCTCAATCAACCAACTCCTGCTTTCCTGTCCTGGTATTCCCCTACACTACTGCATAAAGCCATTCCAGGACCAGGGGTCTCTCCTTCCTTCTTCTTGGGCATTATTTGATATGTGAATGGTTACTTGGATATTCCAAGCTTCTGGGCTAATATCCTATTATCAGTGAGTGCATACCATATGTGTTCTCTTGTGTATGGGTTGCCTCACTTAGGATAATATTTTCAAGTTCTACCCATCTGCCTAAGAATTCCATGAATTAATTGTTTTTAATAGCTGAGTAGTATTCCATTGTGTAAAGATTCCACATTTTCTGTATCCATTCCTCCATTGAGGGACATCTGGGTTCTTTTCAGATTCTGACTATTAAAAATAGGATTGCTATGAACATAGTGGAGCAAGTGCCCTTATTACACACTGGGGAATCCTCTGGGTATCTGCCCAGAAGTGGTATAACAGGGTACTCCAGTAGTATCATGTCAAGTTTTCTGAGGAACTGCCAGACTGATTTCCAGAGTGGTTGTACAAGCTCGCAATCCCACCAGCAATGGAGGAGTTTTCCTCTTTTTCCACATTCTCACCAGCATCTACTGTCTCCTGAGTTTTTGATCTTAGCCATTCTGACTGGTGTGAGGTGAAATCTCAAGGTTGTTTTGATTTGCAATTCCCTGATGACTAAGGATGTTGAACATTTCTTTAGATGCTTTCCAGCCATTTGTTATACCTCAGGTGAAAATAATTTGTTTAGCTCTGTACCCCCATTTTTATTAGGGTTATTAGTCTCTCTGGAGTCTTACTTCTTGAGTTCTTTGTGTATATCAGATATTAGCCCTCTGTGGGGTGTAGGGTTGGTAAAGATCTTTTCCCAATTTGTTGGTTGCCATTTTGTCCTATTGATAGTGTCCTTTGCCTTACAAAAAAATTGTAATTTTTTGAGGTCTTATTTGTCAATTATTGATCTTAGAGCATAAGCTATTGTGCTTATGTTCTGTTCAAAAAATTTAATCCTGTGCCCATGTGCTCAAGGATTTTCCCCAGTTTTTTCTACTAGTTTCATTGTGTGTGGTTTTATGTGGAGGTTCTTCATCCACTTGGACATGAGTGTAGTACAAGGGGATAGATGAATTTGCATTCTTCTGCTTGCTAGCCACCAGTTGAACTAGCACCATTTGTTGAAAATGTTATCTTTTTTACACTGGATGGTTTTAGCTCCTTCACCAAAGATAAAGTTATGGTAGGTGTGTGGGTTCATTTCTGGGTCTTCAATCCTATCCCATTGATCTACCTGCCTGTCACTCTGCCAATACCATGCAGTTTTTAACACAATTGCTCTGTAGTACTGCTTGAGATCATGGATACTCATTCCCCCAGAAGTTGTTTTAATGTTGAGAATAGTTTTAGCTAACCTGTGTTTTTTGTTATTCCAGATGAATTTGAGAATTGCTCTATGAAGAATTGAGTTGGTATTTTCATGGGGATTGCACTGAATCTGTAGATTGCTTTTGGCAAGGTGGCCATTTTTACTATATTAATACTGCCAATCCATGAGCATTGAAGATTTATCCATCCTCTGAGGTCTTCTTTGATTTCTTTCTTCAGAGACTTGAAGTTCTTGTCATACAGCTCTTTCATTTGCTTGCTTAGAGTCACACCAAGATGCTTGAAATTGTTTGTGGCTATTGTGAAGGGTATCATTTCCCTAATTTCTTTCTCAGTCCGTTTATCCTTTGAGGAAAGGAAAGCTACTGATTTTTTGAGTTAATTTTATTTCCGGCCACATTGCTGAAGTTTTTATTAGCTGTAAGAGTTCTCTGGTGGAGTTTTTTTGGTCAATTAAGTGTACTATCATATCATCTGCAAATAGTATTAATTTGACTTCTTCCTTTCCAAATTGTATCCATTTGACCTCCTCTTGTTGTCTAATTGCTCTAGCTAGAACTTCAAGTACTATGTTGAATAAGTATGGAGAGAGAGGGCAGCCTTGTCTAGTCCCTGATTTTAGTGGGATTGCTTCAATTTTCTCTCTATTTAGTTTGCTGTTGGCTACTGGTTTGCTGAATATTGCTTTTATTACATTTAGGTATGGGACTTAAATTCCTGTCCTTTCCAAAACCTTTAACATGAAAGTGCTGAATTTTATTAAATGATTTTTCAGCATCAAATGAAATGACCATGTGGAATTTTTCTTTGAGTTTGTTTAGGTAGTGGATTACATTGATGGATTTCCATATATTGAACCATCCCTACATCTCTGGGATGAAGATTACTGGATCATGGTGAAGGATAGTTTTGATGAATTCTTGGAATTGGTTGGCAAGAATTTTATTGAGTATTTTTGCATTGATATTCATAAGGGAAATTGGTCTGAAGTTGTCTTTCTTTGTTGGATCTCTGCATGGTTTTGGTATCAGCCAAATTGTGGCTTCATAGAAAGAGTTAGGTAGTTTCCTTCCATTTATATTTTATGGAGTAGTTTGAAGAGCATTGGTGTTAAGTCTTCTTTGAAGGTCTGATAGAATTCTGTACTAAAACCATCTGGTCCTGAGCTTTTCTTGATTGGGAGACTGGCAATGAACATTTCTATTTTTTTAGGGGTTATGGAAGAGTTTAGATGGTCTATCTGATCCTGATTTAACTTTGATATTTGGTATCTGTCTACGAAATTGTCCATTTCATCCAGATTTTCCACTTGTGTTGAGTATAGGCTTTTGTAGTAGGATATGATGATTTTTTTTAATTTCCTTAGTTTATGTTGTTTTTTCTCCATTTTCATTTCTGATTTTGTTAATTTGGATACTGTTTCTGTGCCCTCTGGTTAGTCTGGTTAAAGGTTTATCTATCTTCATAATTTTCTCAAAGAACCAGCTCTTGATTTGGTTGATTCTTTGTATAGTTCTTTTTGTTTCTACTTGGTTGATTTCAGCCCTGAGTTAGATGATTTACTGCCTTCTATCCCTCTTGGGTATATTAGTTTCTTTCTGTTCTAAAGCTTTCAGGTATGCTGTTAAGCTGCTAGTGTTTCCTCTTTCTAGTTTCTTTCTGGAGGCACTTAGAGCTATGAGTATTCTTCTTAGCACTGCTTCCATTGTGTCCCATAAACTTGGGTATATTGTGCCTTCATTTTCATTAAATTCTAAAAGGGTGTTGATTCCATTCCTTATTTCTTCCTTGACCAAGGTATCATTGAGTAGAGCATTGTTCAGCTTCCATGTGTATGTGGGCTTTCTGTTGTTTTTGTTGCTATTGAAGACCACCCTTACTTCATTGTGATCGAATAGGAGGCATGGAATTATTACTATCTTCTCATGTCTGTTGAGGTCTGTTTTGTGACCAATTATATGGTCAGTTTTGCAGAAGGTACCATGAGTTGCTGAGAAGAAGGCATATTTTTTGATTTAGGATGAAATGTTCTATAGATATCTATTAAATCCATTTGGTCCAAAACTTCTGTTAGTTTCAATGTGTCTGTTTAGTTTGTTTCCCTGATCTGTCCATTAGTTAGTTACTAATGTCCATTAGTTAGAAACTTCTGTTAGTCTCAATGTGTCTGTTTAGTTTGTTTCCCTGATCTGTCCATTAGTTAGTTACTAATGTCCATTAGTTAGAAACTTCTGTTAGTCTCAATGTGTCTGTTTAGTTTGTTTCCCTGATCTGTCCTTTAGTTAGTTACTAATGTCCATTAGTTAGAAACTTATGTTAGTTTCAATGTGTCTATTTAGTTTGTTTCCCTGATCTGTCCATTGAGGAAAGTGGGGTGTAGAAGTCACCCACAATTATTGTTTGGGGTGTGAAGTGTGCTTATATTTTTAGTAAAGTTTCTTTTACAAATGAAGGTGCCCTTGTTTTTGGAACATAGATGTTCAGAATTGAGATTGGTAGATTTTTCATTTGATGATTATGAAGTGTCCTTCCGCATTTTTTATGACAACTTTAGGCTGAAATTCTATTTTATTGGATATTAGAATGGCTACTCCAGCTTGTTTCCTGGGACCATTTGCTCAGAAAACTGTTTTCCACCTTTTTAATTTGAGGTACTCTTTGTCTTCTACACTGAGATGCATTTTGTATTTGCAGCAAAATGTTGGGTCCTGTTTACATATCTAGTCCGTTAGTCTATGTCTTTTTATTGAGGAACTGAGTTATTTGATGTGAAGAGATATTAAGGAATAGTGATTGTTGCTTCCTTCTATTTTTGATGTAATTTTTATGTTTGTGTGGTTATCTTCTTTTGGGTTTGTTGAAAAAAGGTTAATTTCTTGCTTTTTATAGTGTGTAGTTTCCCTCCTTTTGTTTTTGTTTTCCATTCATTATCCTTTGAAAGGATGGATTTGTGGAAAGATATTGAGTAAATTTGTTTTTGTTATGGAATACCTTGGTTTTTCCATCTATGGTAATTGAGAGATTTGCTGTACATAGCAGTCTGGGTTGGTATTTGTGTTCCTTTAGGATCTGTATGATGTCTGCCTAGGCTCTTCTTGCTTTCATAGTCTCTGGTGAGAAGTCTGGTGTAATTCTGATAGGTCTACATTTATATGTTAGTTGACCAGTTTTTAATATTCTCTCTTTGTTTAGTACATTTGGCGTTTTAATTATTATGTGACAGAAGGAATATCTTTTCTGGTCAAATCTATTTAGAGTTCTATAGGCTTTTTGTATGTTCATGACATCTCTTTCTTTTGGTTAGTGAACTTTTCTTCTACAATTTTGTTGAAGACATTTACTGGCCCTTTAAGTTGAAAATCTTCACTCTCTTATATATCAATAATGCTTAGGTTTGGTCTTCTCATTTTTTCCTGGATTTCCTGGATGTTTTGAGTCAGGAACTTTTTGCATTTTGTATCCTTTTTGATTGTTGTGTCAATGTTTTCCATGGTATCTTCTTCATCTGAGATTTTCTCTTCTATATCTTGTATTGTTTTTGATGCTTGGATCCATGACTACTGACATTTTCCTAGGTTTTCTATGTCCAGTGTTGTTTCCATTTGTGATTTTATTGTTTCTGTCTCCAACTTTAGACCCTGGATGGTTTTGTTCAATTCTTTCACCGGTTTTCCTGTAGTTCTTTAAGGTCTTCTCCCTGTTTACTTGTGTTCTCCTGTATTTCTTTAAGGGAGTTATTTTTGTCCTTCTTGAAGCCTTCTAACAATATCATGAGCTGTGATTTTAATCCAAATCTTGCTTTTCTGGTTTGTTGGGGTATCCAGGCCCTGCTGTTGTGGGAGAATTGGGTTCAGATGGTGCCATGTTGCCTTGATTTCTGTTAGTAATGTTCCTATGTTTGTCTTTTGCCATCTGGTTATCTCTGGTGTTAGTTGGTCCTAATGTCACCGGCTGGTGCTTGTCCCTCCTTTGTGCCTGCAAACCTATCTCAGCACCCCTGGTTTACTGGATTTCCTCTGGCACAGATTGCTCTGGGGCTGCCCAGCTCCTGGGAGCAGGTGGGGCCCTGGCAGAAAGACTCCCAAGTGATCTTACACTCGGGTGTTCTATGCATTTCTGGCTATAACAGCCCCCTCAGTCTCAGGAGTGAAAATGGTGGCCTCACCTCTATTCACGGGACTACCTGCACAGTAGATGTCCCCTAGCAGACTAGGTGCCCAGAAGGTTGTGGCGGTGCTGCCCACCTCCTGGATGCAGGTGGGGCAAGCGGGTGTTCCCTGTGTAGTTGCCTGAACCTCTCTGCTCAGTCACAGGAGCAAAGATGTTTTTTTAACCATCAAATATAATTTTTTAAACAGGTGTTGGGAATTATGTCCAAGGCTCTTTATTGTACTCAAGGAATGTACAAAATGAATTTTACATTTTATTTGTTAAGGCAGCAAATATTGACAGGGTTTCCAGTTTTATAACAACACCACAGTCTACTTTTCTGGGATACATGCAAATTTAATGTATGTTCTCTTTAGTTTTGCTATTAAGTTTCTATTACAGTCTAATGATATTTTTCCTTCTCCAAATGGGTTTATACATGAGAAAATCACTTGTTTTAATGCTAGTGAAATGACTGATCCTGATCTTTTTAACAATGCAAATTCATTGAGCTACCCAAAATTATTATACAATCAAAGTGAGTGATTCAAAATCTGTCAAATGTGACATTTGACAATAATATATTTAACATAAGTATTATTTGATGTTTTTATTAATTTTTATATTTAATGTTTTAATTCAAACAGTTTATAGTATTTTAAATTACTTTTATGTGTGCCTTTCTGTAAGTGGGTATGTACACATGAATTACAGTGCCCATATAGACAAGCAGAGAGCACAGATTCTCTGGAGCTGGAGTTACAAGTTGTTGGTAACATCCTGAAGTAGATGCTGGAAATTGAACTTCACTCCTCTGCAAGATCAGTTTGTACTAATAAATTATAAAACATGTGTCTCGTCCCAAACTGCATTTTTAATTCATTTAAAAGAAATCTGTATATGATTAATGTATTTACTTCATACCCAACCATTACTTTCTCCTCTGCATTTAGCCCTGGGACTCCCATTCTCTTTTAAAATACAACCTCCATTGAGTATCTTTAGTGATATTTAAATGTATATGTGTTCAGGTATTGTACTGGCTGGTTTTGTGTGTCAACATGACACAGGCTGGAGTTATCACAGAGAAAGGATCTTCAGTTGGGGAAGCGCCTCAGTGAGATCCAGGTGTGTGGCATTTTCTCAATTAGTGATCAAGTGGGCAGGGCCCCTTGTGGGTGGTACCATCTCTGGGCTGGTATTCTTGGGTTCAATAAGAGAGCAGGCTGAGCAAGCCAGGGGAAGCAAGCCATTGGGAACATCCCTCCATGGCCTCTGCATCAGCTCCTGCTTCCTGACCTGCTTGAGTTCCAGTCCTGACTTCCATTAGTGATGAACAGTTGTGTGGAAGTGTAAGCTCAATAAACCCTTTCCTCCCCAATTTGCTTCTTGGTCATGATGTTTGTGCAGGAATGGAAACCCTGACTAAGACGAATTGGTACCAGCATAGTGGGGTATTCCTGTGACAACCTGACCATGTTTTGGGGAGGACTGTTGAAGGACTTTGGAACTTTGGGCTAGACGGTCCATTCAGTGTTGAGACCTCTGTGAGATGTGAAGGAGCTTGGAAGATTATGTTGAGAACAAGGTAGAAGATGGAGGCCTGGCTTGTGAAATTTCAGAGGGAAGTTGAAAGACTCTTATCAGGGCCATGAAGATTCTGTGGTTTTGGTTAGCTGGGGCTGAAGAATCAGCTGTAATTAACAAGATACCAAAACCACTAAAGTCAACCTTTGTGTTACTGGGACTATTGATGCTGGTTAGCTGGAGCTAAGAAATTAGCGGTGATTAAGAAGAAACCAGCATCACTGAGGTGAAATCTGGGAAGTGTTTTCTGAGAGCATAGAGGGTGTGTTCCAGATAGCCAAGGTTGTGCCTCGTGCTATAGCAGGACTTGTTACTATGTAAAGGTCACCCAGATGGTACTGCTTTTGAAGGCATGAAGGCATCATGAAGAACAGCTGAGGCTTGGTACAGTAAGAGGCCATGGAAGGCCATTGGTGAAAGTTTACCCTCAGTTGTAATTGACAGCCCAGGACTGAAGGGGTCCTGCAAAAGAGTTGAGGCTTGGAGATGTCAGTACTATGCAATAACCACCAAGGACAGCAGCAGCAGTGGAGTACAGGCAGCTGGAGCCTAGAAGACAAGGTGTGTGCTACAAAGGGCAGAGGCTGGAGCAGTGACCCAAGCCCTTGGAGGAACCCAGAAGATTGTGAGTTAGATCCCAGACATTGAACCATTGGAGTTTGAGTTTTGCTTTTGATTGTGACTGCGCCCTGATATGTTTCCCTCTTGGAGGAAGAAAGTATTTTAGTGGAGCCCACAGTTAAGAGACTTTGAATTTTTAAAAAGACTTTGAATTTTAAATGATATTGGACATTTTAAAGGGGTGGAACTTTTAATATGTAAAGACTGTGGGACTTTTAATGTTATTTAGATCTCGGGGATGAATGAGAAAGTAAGGTTTGAGGCTTAATAGTGATATATTGGTGTGTCAAATTGACAAGGGGTCAATTGTACTGGCTGGTTTTGTGTGTCAACTTGACACAGGCTAGAGTTATCACAGAGAAAGGAGCTTCAGTTGGGGAAGCACCTCCATGATATCCAGTTGTGGGGCCTTTTCTCAATTAGTGATCAAGGGGGGAGCGCCCCTTGTGGGTGGTACCATCTCTGGGCTGGTATTCTTGGGTTCTATAAGAGAACAGGCTGAGCAAGCCAGGGGAAGCAAGCCATTAGGGAACATCCCTCCATGGCCTCTGCATCAGCTCCTGCATCCTGACCTGCTTGAGGTCCAGACCTGACTTCCTTTAGTGATGAACAGCTTTGTGGAAGTATAAGCTCAATAAACCCTTTTCTCCCCAACTTGCTTCTTGGTCATGATGTTTGTGCAGGAATGGAAACCCTGACTAAGACAGATATAATCATCTGTGATTGTGTAATTGTCCCATTTAAAGCACTAATTAATTATCTGTAATTATTCCTTTATAGATGGGCTTTTACTTGACATACTCAATGGTGTAGCATTCTTTTATTTTTAATTTACATTTTTATTGTATATTTTATTTATTTATATTTCAAATATTTTCCCTTTCCTGGTTTCCCCTCTGGAAACCCACTATCCCATCCCCACTACCCCTGCTTCTAGGAGGGCGTTCCCCTACCCACCAATCCATCCACTTCTGCCTCCTTGCCCTGGCATTCCTAAACATTTACATCCTGTTAAGTTACCATATTGCTGAGATTTCATTGACATAGCAATAATGTCATATATATATATGTATATATACGTATACATATACATATATACATATATATATACGTATATATATACATATATATACATATATATATATATATATACACACATATACATATATATGACTATCTTACTTGCTTCAGTCCAGCTAACCCAACAATGGCTGACAATGAATTAAAAGTGCGAGAATCCAGTAGGTGCTCAGTGCACAATGGTTGATGACTCAACTACTCTTCAGTAGCTGCTGAAATCCCAATGAGGTAGACTCTGAAGGAAGTGATGGAATGAATGTGCTAACAAGGCAAGTTCAAACAGGCAAAGGGCAAGAGCTTCTTTCTTCTTTTATGCCCTTATACAAATATCCAGCAGATTTTTCAGGAAAAATAAATTGTGCCGAGTGACCTACTATATATTCCCTTCCTTTCAAGAGTGTTCAGACTAAAACTGTGACCTATAAATACTAAAGGTGTCAGAATTACTACCTCAATAGTAAATCCCTTCATATATGTTTCCTCCAACTGACTAGATTCCCATATATAAACTTCATTAGAATCCTTGCATGCAGTTTCTTTGGTTGGTTCATATGTTCTATTTTTTTTTCCTCTTTTCAATTTTGTCAATTAGAAGTTGCCATGGGCACCACAGCAGATGGTAATGCACAATGTAAGTGTGAGACAGCATGATGATGATGATGATGATGATGATGATGATGATGATGATGATTGTGTGTGTGTGTGTGTGTGTGTGTGTGTGTGCGTGTGCACATGCTTAAACAAGTGGAAGCTAGAGGTTGTCAGTTGTAGTCCTCTATCACTCTTCATCTTGTTTTGGGGAGATAGTGTTTCTAACAACAGTTTACCTTTACTTGGTTGCTCAGCCAACACCTATGACAGTTTGTCATTTCACACTTATCCATACTAAGATGGTGGTTGTGCCATCAAGCTTAGCTTTCACAGGGATGCTAAAGATCCAAACACAAATTCTAATGATTTGGAGGAAGGATTTTCCCCCTGAGCCACCTCTTCAGCTTTTAACATCAGATGTGTCACAGCCCTTTCTCCAAACATTCTTTCCCCTTTAGATGTTTCTAGAGTGAGAAACATTTCGTTTTCTAGAATAAACAAGGTGTAAAAGTTCTCCCTCTCCAACAGTGTTCACAGATCCAAACATAGTTATAGCTCTAGTTCTACTCTCCATTAGTGGTTTAATGCTGCAAACATATTTATAACAACACTGTGGATAGACAAGGCTTCCAATTTGCAGTTAAGTGTGCTCACTATGAGCTTCTCAGTCATCCTAATTACATTCACATCTATTTGTCTGCTCAAGTGGTGTAAGATCATTATTTTTCCTGCTCTGATAGATCTAACTCTAATGATTTTCCATTAAATGGGCTATGTGCTGATTTTCTTTCCATTTTAAATATTTAAAATGAAGTGAAGAAGTTCAAGGTGAAAATCCATAAGTAAAGTGTCATTGAAGAACAAATTTTGAGCAATATTTAGACATTATGTATGAAGACTATGGTGTATACTTATTACTTCTAACATTTTGAATATGTGTGTGTGTGTGTGTGTGTGTGCTTGTGTGAGTGTTTGTATGTGTGTGTGTATTCTTACTTCTGTTACACACATACACATATATCATAGCATATTTTTGTGATTTGATGACAATGGAAACTGAAGTTAAAGGAAGATGCACAATATATTGAGAAATTCAAAGATGACCTAACTATATCTATCAACAGGCTTTTCCTTGGGAGATAGCTAACATTATAAATACAGTCCTTAAGGTTCTCTTAGATTTTTATGTATAGATATCTTTAAAGTAGTTCCTTTGCTAAGCTACCATGAGTGTTAAGAAGATGAAATAACTGTATCTGATCTTAAATCAAAGATCCCCCCTTTTTACTTCAGAAATTTTGGAGAATAAAACTCAAACATTATTTCATCAAGTAGACAAATATCCATATTGTTTACAGCATGAGGGTAGAATTTGCAATATATGATCCATGAAAGTAGCATTCAGAAGTATCCCACAGGTGTGTTAATCTTGTGTTCTTCACATAAGAGAACCAAGGTGACGTTGTTCATTCTTACACAGTAGTCAGTATTTGGAAACAGGAAAGAACCCAGTCTTGGCTCTTAGCTTTTTCTTCATAACCATCTCTAAAGCACATGGAATAAATGTTCCCAGAATTGTTTATAAAAGATTTATAATGAAGTTTTTAGATAATTTCAAAGGGTTAAATCAGAGCCTCAATGTTTATGTATGTGTGTGTATGTGTGTGTGTTTGTGTGTGCATGTGTGTAGGTCTCTGTATCTGTGTATGTGTGCATGTATGTGTTTCTTTACTCAGACATGAGCTATGATGTCTGACAATTTGAGTGGTATCCTTTCCAGTGTTTTCAGTTTAAGTGCAAATTTCCAATACATATAATCAATATTACCTTTATTTTCAAATATAATTCAGAATATTAAATCACTCTCTTCTAAAAAGGAAGAAATTATACAGTTTGGCTCATAAAGTAAACATTGTTTATAAGCTACAAGTAAAATAATAATACTATAAAAATCTTTTCTCTTCATATGTTCTTGATAGCTATGTTCTGACCTTTAATACTCTGAATAATATACCCAGCATCAATTGATTACTGTATTTTGTAATCCTATAGATAAAAAAGGAATTATCTAATTTTTTCTTCACTATGCTATATCAAAGTGTGGGAATGTGCACAGCTTAAACATACATAAACTGGAGCTCTAATACCTCAAGGTTACTGTAGTTTACATTTCTAGTGAAAATAAAACTATACATATATCATTATAATTTGTTTCCAGGGTAACTATTTTTATGCTGAAAATAAATTATTGAATCTCATAAGGAGTCTTCCCTTCATCTGTTTTGAACAAATAACTGTGACATTTTATTTATCAGTTCTGTAGTTTCTTCAATATAAATGATACTGATATTCACTCAGTCATAACAGTAAGAGGGATTTAGTTTTCTGTGACTCCTTACAAAGAAAGAGTAAACTTCACACCATGCTGGGTTGATAAATGATCTAGGAAAGAACAGATCAGACTTACTTTAGGTCTCTATTGGGTTTAACAAGGCTAGGATTCCTGGTCATCAGTTTAGTAATAAATGCTAGGTATTTGAATTTGTGAAATTAGAATCTTTCAGGAGCTGAATGGTATAATTTAAGAATTTATCACATCTTATTGATTAACATTGAAACAAAAATAATCTCATTACAGTACACAAAGCAATTTTAGATTTTAATGAGGCTCTAGATCATAGTGAAATACTGCCCAGCTTCTAGACAAATGCCCTACCATTGGGTTATATTCACAGTCATTATTATTATTTTTACTAAACACAATCACACTAAATAGCCTGAGGTGGTCTTGGACTTGTGATCTTCTTGCATTTATTTTCCTATGTACTTGCATCAATCAGCCTGAACATGGATTCATATCCCTTTGCTACTGACTGATTATGTATTCACTCACGAAACATTTGATTCTCTGCCATTTATTTGCCTTTCTCCATGTCATTTATTTGAATTCTTACAATATTCTAATTCACCATATGCTTTTTGTATTTGTACACTCGCAGAATGCTCATATGTTTCTAAATGTCTGAGATAAGGCGGCTTAACATCTGCAATGGTCAATTTGATTTTTTCCAAATAAGGTAAGTTTATGATTGCAAAGGTCATTTTCTGTTCTCACTTAAAGCCCTAGTTTTATTTCTGTTGTGTTGATAAAACACCCTGAGCAAAAGCAACTAAGAGAGGAAAGGTCTCATTTAACCTTACACTGCCAGGTCAGACTACATCATGATGTAGTCAGAGCATAAACTCAAGACAATGTCTATGGAGACATACTGCTTTCTGGATCACTATATGACTTTGCTACATGCTTATGAGATCTAGTTTTCTTGTAAATTCAGGATCTCCTACAAGGGAAGAGATTGCCATGGTAAGCTGGACTTTCCTACATCAATTAATAATCAAATAATTCCTCATGAACATGCCCATAGACAAACCTGTTCTAGGAAATTCATCAACTTAGGGTTTTCCAATATTATTTAGGTTGTGTCAGGGTGACAAAGATAAGAAAGACAATTCTAGTTTTAATTGGCATAGTACATTATGCTTGGGGAGAATAATTTCTGTTCATAGCTATTAAGAAGTAGCATGCCAAAATTTAAAAACAGTTACGTCAAGATATAAGTTTAAAATATAAACATAATTTTGTGAAATGTTGTTATATTGTATAAATTCAATGCATACACTTATATAAACAGAAAATATTTTTATAAAGCAAAAATATTATGGTATATGTAACAGAATTTTTCAAACATGGGAATTGACTGGTTTCTTTGGTGCTTTAGTACTTTAGTGATCATAATTTTGTAGTTTCAATTTTCAAGTGATAATATAAAATTTATAAGATGATATGTTACTCAAACTGTTCACTTTAATTTTCTTTCATATATATAATTAACTCTTGATTAATTAAAGTTTCTTTTACTTTATATGATTTAAATGGATATTTCAAATCATGCTTTTTATCTGAAGAATCTTTTGAGGTTTTGTGAGGATGAGGAAAAAATCATTGCCCTCTCCCATTTCTTTTTTTTTTTTTAATTTTTTTTTATTTTATTTTCTATATTCTATGTTTACATTCCAAAGGCTTTCCCCTTTCCCAGTTCCCACCCACCATAGTTCCCATAGTTCCTCTCCCCCCCATCTGTTCCCCAATAATTCCCCCTCCCCCCTCGGTTTCTTTACTAAACTGGAAGCAATCTTTACAGGCCCAGGGTCCTCTCCTTTCTTCTTCTTGGGAATCATTTGACTTGCTATTTGTGTCTTGAGTATTTAGGGCTTCTGGGCTCATTAATATCCACTTATCAGTGATTGCATTTCAGGTGCATTCTTTTGTGATTGGGTTAATTCACTCAGGATGATATTTTCCAGGTCTAACCATTTACCTACAAATTGCATGAATTCATTATTTTTAATTGCTGTGTAGTATTCCATTGTATAAATATACCACATTTTCTGTATCCATTCCTCCTTTGAGGGATATTTGGGCTGCTTCCAATTTCTGGCTATTATAAACAAGGCTGCTATAAACATAGTGGAGCATGTGTCCTTATTGCATGCAGGGGAATCCTCTGGGTATATGCCCAGGAGTGGTATGCCAGGGTCCTCTGGAAGTAACATGCCCAATTTTCTGAGGAACCGCCAAACTGATTTCCAGAGTGGTTTTACCATTTTGCAATCCCACCAACAGTGGAGGAGTGTTCCTCTTTCTCCACATCCTCGCCAGCACTTGTTGTCTCTTGAGTTTTTAATCTTAGCCATTCTGACTGGTGTGAGGTGGAATCTCAGGGTTGTTTTGATTTGCATTTCCCTGATGACTAATGATGTTGAACATCTTTTAAGGTGTTTCTCGGCCATCCGAATTTCTTCTGGTGAAAATTCTTTGTTTAGCTCTGTGCCCCATTTTTGATAGGGTTATTTGGTTCTTTGCGGTCTAACTTCTTGAGTTCTTTGTATATATTGGATATTAGCCCTCTGTCGGATGTGGAGTTGGTGAAGATCTTTTCCCACTTTGTTGGTTGCCGTTTTGTCCTTCTGACAGTGTCCTTTGCTTTGCAGAAACTTTGTAATTTTATGAGGTCCCATTTGTCGATTCTTGATCTTAGAGCATAAGCTATTGGTGTTCTGTTCAGGAACTTTTCCCCTGTGCCCAAGTCCTCCAGGGTCTTCCCAAGTTTCTTTTCTAATAGTTTCAGTGTGTCTGGTTTTATGTGGAGGTCCTTGATCCACTTGGAGTTGATCTTAGTGCAAAGAGATAAGATTGGATCAATTCGCATTCTTCTGCATGTTGACTTCCAGTTGAACCAGCACCATTTGTTGAAAAGGCTATCTTTATTCCACTGGATGGTTGTGGCTCCTTTATCAAAGATCAAGTGACCATAAGTCTGTGGGTTAACCTCTGGGTCTTCAATCCTGTTCCATTGATCTGCTTGCCTGTTGCTATACCAATACCATGCAGTTTTTAACACAATTGCTCTTAGTACTGCTTGAGGTCAGGGATATTGATTCCCCCAGAAGTCCTTTTATTGTTGAGAATAGTTTTAGCTATCCTGGGTTTTTTGTTGCTCCAGATGAATTTGAGAATTGCTCTTTCTAGATCTATGAAGAATTGAGTTGGGATTTTGATGGGGATCGCATTGAATCTGTAGATTGCTTTTGGCAAGATGGCCATTTTTACTATATTGATCCTGCCAATCCAGGAGCAAGAAATATTTTTCCATCTTCTGAGGTCTTCTTCGATTTCTTTCTTCAAGGACTTGAAGTTCCTGTTGTACAGATCTTTCACTTGTTTGGTTAGAGTTACGCCAAGACACTTTATGTTGTTTGTGGCTATTGTGAAGGGTGTTATTTCCCTAATTTCTTTCTCTGCCTGCTTGTCCTTTGAGTACAAGAAGGCCACTGACTTGCTTGAGTTAATTTTATAACCTGCCACTTTGCTGAAGTTGTTTATCAGCTGTAGAAGTTCTCTGGTGGAGTTTTTTGGGTCGCTTAGGTAAACTATCATATCGTCTGCAAATAATGATAGTTTCACTTCTTCCTTTCCAATTTGTATCCCTTTGACTTCCTTATGTTGTCTAATTGCTCTTGCTAGAACTTCAAGTACTATATTGAAAAGATATGGAGAGAGAGGGCAGCCTTGTCTAGTCCCTGATTTTAGTGGGAATGCTTCAAGTTTCTCTCCATTTATTTTGATGTTGGCTACTGGTTTGCTGTAGATTGCTTTTACTATGTTTAGGTATGGGCCTTGAATTCCTGCTCTTTCCAAGACTTTTAGCATGAAAGGATGCTGAATTTTGTCGAATGCTTTTTCAGCATCTAATGAGATGACCATGTGGTTTTTTTTCTTTCAGTTTGTTTATGTAGTGGATTACATTGATGGATTTCCATATATTGAACCATCCCTGCATCCCTGGGATGAAGCCTACTTGATCATGGTGGATGATCGTTTTGATGTGCTCTTGGATTCGGTTAGCAAGAATTTTATTTAGTATTTTTGCATCTATATTCATAAGAGAAATTGGCCTGTAGTTCTCTTTCTTTGTTGGATCTTTTTGTGGTTTAGGTATTAGCGTAATTGTGGCTTCGAAGAATGAGTTGGGCAGTGTCCCTTCTGTCTCTATTTTGTGGAATAGTTTGGAGAGTATTGGTGTTAAGTCTTCTTTGAAGGTCTGGTAGAATTCTGCACTAAAACCATCTGGTCCCGTACTTTTTTTGGTTGGGAGGCTTTCTATAACCCCTTCTATTTCTTTAGGGGTTATGGGACTATTTAGCTGATCTACTTGATGCTGATTTAATTTTGGTATTTGATATCTGTCTAGGAAATTGTCCATTTCCTCCAGGTTCTCCAGTTGTTTTGAGTATAGACCTTTGTAGTAGGATCTGATGATGTTTTGAATTTCCTCAGTTTCTGTTGTTATGTCTCCCTTTTCATTTCTAATTTTGTTAATTTGTATACTGTCTCTGTGTCCTTTGGTTAGTCTGGCTAAGGGTTTATCTATCTTGTTGATTTTCTCAAAGAACCAGCTCCTGGTCTTGTTGATTCTTTGTATGGTTCTCTTTGTTTCTATTTGATTGATTTCAGCCCTGAGTTTGATGATTTCTTGTCTTCTACTCCTCCTGGGTGAATTAACTTGTTTTTCTTCCAGGGCTTTAAGGTGTGCCATTAAGCTGCTAGTATATGCTCTCTCCAGTTTCTTTTTGGATGCACTTAGAGCTATGAGTTTTCCTCTTAGCACTGCTTTCATTGTGTCCCATAGATTTGGGTAGGTTGTACCTTCATTTTCATTGAATTCTAAAAAGTCTTTGATTTCTTTTTTTATTTCTTCCTTGACCAAGGTGTCATTGAGTAGAGTATTGTTCAGTTTCCATGTGTATGTGGGCTTTCTGTTGTTTTTGTTGTTATTGAAGACCACTCTTACTCCATGGTGATCTGATAGAAGGCATGGGATTAGCTCGATATTCTTGTATTTGTTGACATCTGTCTTGTGACCAATTATATGTTCTATTTTGGAGAAGGTCCCATGTGGAGCTGAGAAAAAGGTATATTCTTTAGCTTTAGGATGAAATGTCCTATATATATCTGTTAAATCCAATTGGTCCAGAGTTTCAATTAGTTTCACTGTGTCCCTGTTTAGTTTCTGCTTTCCTGATCGGTCCATTGAGGAGAGTGGAGTGTTGAAGTCACCCACAATTATTGTGTTAGGTGTAATGTGTGCTTTAAGCTTTAGTAAGGTTTCTTTTACGAATGAGGCTGCCCTTGCATTTGGTGCATAGATGTTCAGTATTGAGAGCTCTTCTTGGTGGATTTTTCCTTTGGCCAGCAAGAAGTGACCTTCTGAGTCTCTTTTGATGATTTTAGGTTGGAAGTCAATTTTATCTGATATTAGAATGGCTACTCCAGCTTGTTTCCTGAGACCGTTTGCTTGTAAAATTGTCTTCTAGCCTTTTACTCTAAGGCAGTGTTTGTCTTTGACACTGAGATGTGTTTCCTGTATGCAGCAAAATGTAGGGTCCTGTTTCTGTATCCAGTCTGTTAATCTATGTCTTTTTATTGGGGAATTGAGTCCATTGATGTTAAGAGATATTAAGGAATAGTAATTATTTCCTCCAGACATTTTTGAAATTGTATTTATTTATTTTATTTATTTTTTATATTCGAGAGGTTACCTTCTTTTGGGTTTGATGAGAGGAGGTTTCTATCTTGCTTCTTCCCGGGTGTAGTTTCCGTCCTTGTCTTGGTGTTTTCCCCCTATTATCCTTTGTAGGGCTGGATTTGTGGAAAGATATCTTTCAAATTTGGTTTTGTCATGGAATACCTTGATGTCTCCATCTATGGCGATTGAGAGCTTTGCTGGGTAAAGTAGTTTTGGCTGAAGTTTGTGTTCTCTTAGAGTTTGCATGATATCTGCCCAGGATCTTCTAGCTTTCATGGTCTCAGGTGAGAAGTCTGGTGTTATTCTGATAGGTCTTCCTTTATAAGTTACTTGGCCTTTTTCTCTTGCTGCCTTTAATATTCTTTCTTTGTTTAGTACATTTGGAGTTTTGATTATTATGTGACGGGATGTATTTCTGTTCTGATCCAGTCTGTTTGGGGTTCTGTATGCTTCTTGTATATTCATGAGCATCTCTCTCTTTAGGTTGGGGAAGTTTTCTTCCATAATTTTGTAGAAGATATTTGCTGGCCCTTTAACTTGTACATCTTCATTCTCGTCTATACCTATAATCCTTAGGTTTGGTCTTCTCATTGTGTCCTGGATTTCCTGGATGTTTTGGGTTACAGCCTTTTTGCATTTAGTATTTTCTTTGACTGTTGAATCAATGGTTCCTATGGTATCTTCGGCTTCTGATATTCTGTCTTCTATCTCTTGTATTCTATTGTTGATATTTGCATCTATGACTCCTGATTTCTTCCCAAGGTTTTCTATCTCCAATGTTGTCTCCCTCTGCGATTTCTTAGTTGTTTCTACTTCTGTTTTTAGTGCCTGGATGGATGTGCTCAGATCTTTCGCTTGCTTGATTGTGTTTTCATGTATTTCTTTGATAGATTTTTGTGGTTCCTCTTTCATAGCTTCTACTTGTTGGCCCACGTTCTTCTGTATTTCTTTAAGTGATTTTTGTCTTTCCTCCTTATTGTCTTCTTCTTTTTGATCCATCTTCTCCTGCATTTCTTGAAGTGATTTTTGTATTTGCCTTGTAAAGGCTTCTAACTTTTGATCCATTTTCTCTTCTATTTCTTTACGAGATTTTTCTATGTGTTCAGCTACCAGCATCCTGACCAGTGATTTTATATCCAAGTCTTGTTTTTCTGGTGTTTTGGGGTATCCAGGGCTTCCTGTTGTTGGCGAACTGGGTTCAGATGCTGTCATGTTGTCTTGATTTCTGTTAGTGACATTCCTTCGTTTACCTTTTGCCATCTGGTTATTTCTGGTGTTAGTTGACCTTGTTGTCACTGGCTGGTGTTTGAATCTCCTATGAGGCTGGGCTTACCTGTTGTTTCTCTACTGGTGGTTATGCGTGATTGCTGCTCAATGGGATCACGAGCTGGCTGCCACCCACTCACTTTGTGCACGGCCTGAGGTCTCCGGGAAGTGTGGGGGAGTGCAGCAGAGCCTCGGCAGGTGCTGCTGGGCCTGCCTAGTAGCGAGAGCCTAGCAGATTCCCCCACGTGGTAGCCCCTGATGGAATCTGTCTACCTGTTCCTTTCCAGCTGTGTTCTGGTTGCAGTATGGAGGCCTGCCGCTATCGCTGGTCTGGGCTCCTGGGGAGCTGGGTGGTGCCGGTTGCCTCGGTGCACGGCCTAAGCTTGCAGGGACGTGCTGCAGATCCTAGGCGCCTGGGCCCGCCTGTGGGCGAGAGCTTAGCAGCTCTCCCTGCTCTAGCCCCAGGCGGAGTCTCTATCTGCACCTTTCCAGCTGTGTCCTGGTTGCAATATGGAGGCCTGCCGCTATAGCTGGTCCTCGCTCTTCTTAATAAACAAGAATTGTTGCTTATCCTGGTTCTGTGGGCAGGGTCTGAACACCTGGCAAGCTGGCTAGGTCTGGCTGACCTGCTACCGGCTGGATGGGATGCTGCAGACAAGATGGCGCTGCCTGCAGGGTGTTTGGGGTCTGGCCTGCGAGCACAGAGCGCAGGCACGGCCGCTGTATTCCAAACCACTAGGCTGTGCGCAGTTCCTGCCCCCGACCTGAGTCCCCGGAGGTCTTAAACTCGGGCTGTCTCTGGTACCTGGTTCCGCTGGCAGGGTCTCAGCACCTGGCAGGCTGGCTATGTATGGCTGACCTGCTACCGGCTGGATGGGATGCTGCAGACAAGATGGCGCTGCCTGCAGGGGGTTCGGGGGTCTGGCCTGCGAGTGCAGAGCTCAGGCACGGCCGCTGAACTCCAAACCTCTAGGCTGTGCGCAGTTCCTGCCCCAGACCTGAGTCCCCGGAGGTCTTAAACTCGCCGGCAGGGTCTCAGCACCTGACAGGTTGGCTAGGTCTGGCTGATCCACTACCGGCTGGATGGGATGCTGCAGACAAGATGGCACTGCCTGCAGGGGGTTCGGGGGTCTGGCCTGCGAGCGCAGAGCTCAGGCACGGCCGCTGAACTCCAAACCGCTAGGCTGTGTGCAGTTCCTGCCCCAGACCTGCGTCCCCGGAGGTCTTAAACTCGGGCTGTCTCTGGTACCTGGTTCTGCCGGCAGGGTCTCAGCACCTGACAGGTTGGCTAGGTCTGGCTGATCCGCTACCGGCTGGATGGGATGCTGCAGACAAGATGGCGCTGCCTGCAGGGGGTTCGGGGGTCTGGCCTGCGAGCGCAGAGCTCAGGCACGGCCGCTGAACTCCAAACCGCTAGGCTGTGCGCAGTTCCTGCCCCCGACCTGAGTCCCCGGAGGTCTTAAACTCGGGCTGTCTCTGGTACCTGGTTCCGCTGGCAGGGTCTCAGCTCCTGGCAGGCTGGCTATGTATGGCTGACCTGCTACCGGCTGGATGGGATGCTGCAGACAAGATGGCGCTGCCTGCAGGGGGTTTGGGGGTCTGGCCTGCGAGCGCAGAGCTCAGGCACGGCCGCTGAACTCCAAACCTCTAGGCTGTGCGCAGTTCCTGCCCCAGACCTGAGTCCCCGGAGGTCTTAAACTCGCCGGCAGGGTCTCAGCACCTGACAGGTTGGCTAGGTCTGGCTGATCCGCTACCGGCTGGATGGAATGCTGCAGACAAGATGGCACTGCCACGCCCTCTCCCATTTCAATGATAAATTTAAATTATCTTTTTGACATAATTCTTTTGAAATACTTTGAGTATACTACTCTATTGATTTTTTTGCCTCCAGGCTTACTATTAAAGAGCTTAATACTAATGTGATTTCATTCTTTTCTTAGTTTCAAAATTCTCTTTCAGCTTCCTGGAAGAATATGAGCAAAATTCACAAGTTCCTCTCTAACTCATTTTTTGAACATGGCACCTGGCCTCATTCTTCCAAAAGCACAAATTCATCTCTGGATTATTTAGCACATTTCAACTACTCTCACAGAATTTCACAATTTTTTATCAATTTCCTGATTCACACATATTCTATTTTCCATATAGGACATCTCCCTGGGAGAAATAATTATGTTTATGGTACCTTCTTTTCAAAATAGGCAAACTATGCTTAATTTTATTTAAACCAAGTTGCTAGAAAAACACATATACTTTTTCAGTTTTATCAATATGCAATCTAGTCAGTAAATTTGTCTCCCTTCTTATCTATTGTCATAAGAATTTCATCTTAATTTCAATGAAGGCTTTCGTTTAGGAAATTTTACATGGTTTATCTTTTGTTTTCAACTGACTAGCTTTTGATACCTTAGTATGCATTGTCAAACACTCAATCCTGTTCACTCATGGATTGAAACATAAAATTCCATTTTAAATGGACTGTGCTGTACACTCCCTATAATATTTCACTGAACTTTATCCACTAGCCTTAGAAATTGATGCTAATGGCATCATTTATGATTTATAAACAAAACATATATCACCATGTGATTAAATGCTGTTTTCTTAAAAGACATTCTGAGCTGAATGATGAGCAAATGGTGCTTTCTTTTCTGAATTGATGTATATCGGTATCATTAACGCCATTCCCTTTCGTCTTTTTAATTTTTTTTTATTGGATATATTCTATATTTACAATTCATTTCCTTTTTGCTGGTTCCCCACCCCCCAAAGGTCCCACATGCCCTTTTCCCTCCTGCTGCTCCCTCATCCACCCCTTCTCACTTCCCTGTTCTGGTATTCCCCTACACTGATGCTTTGATCCTTTCCAGCACCAGTGTCCACTCCTTTCTTCTTCTCAGACATCATTTGGTATGTGAATTGTGTCCCAAGACCCTATCCAAAAATGGGGAACAGAGCTAAACAAAGACTTTTCACCGGAAGAAATTCGGATGGCCGAGAAACACCTTAAAAAATGTTCAACATCATTAGTCATTAGAGAAATGCAAATCAAAACAACCCTGAGATTTTACCTCACACCAGTCAGAATGGCTAAGATTAAAAACTCAGAAGACATCAGGTGTTGGCGAGGATGTGGAGAAAGAGGAACACTCCTCCACTGCTGGTAGGACTGGAAGCTGGTACAACCACTCTGGAATCAGTCTGGCAGTTCCTCAGAAAACTGGACATGATAATTCCGGAGGACCCAGCCATACCACTCCTGGGAATATACCCAGAAGATTCCCCAGCATGCAATAAGGATATATGCTCCACTATGTTCATAGCAGCCTTATATATAATAGCTAGAAGCTGGAAAGAACCCAGATGTCCCTCAACAGAGGAATGGATGCAAAAAAATGTGGTATATATACACAACGGAATACTATTCAGGCATTAGAAACAATGAATTCATGAATTCTTAGAGAAATGGATGAATCTGGAGAACATCATACTAAGTGAGGTAACCCAGTCTCAAAAGAATACCCATGGTATGTGCCGTTCACTTTCTAAGAGTCCCTCTTTCCAATCTTGAGCAGTGAGACTTTCATCTGTTCAGTTCCTTCAACAACCAATGCACAGTCCTCATTTCTTTATGCTCACTATTCTGGTTCCCAGTTCTTTCTTTCTATACATTTTCACCCTTTCGACATCTTTGCTCATTTCTTCTTAATATCACTTGTACCTATGCTGTTTTAGTTGTAGTAATCAGACCCATAACTATAATTTGCATTATTCAGTCTCTTTTCTGACTTGACTTCCAATGGGCTTTAATTTATCCTAAATCCTCACCTTATAATGCCTAGGACACAAATTTCAAGTAAAAATATTTAATAGTTCCACAGAAATAATTCAAATTATTTATGGTATTATTGAATATTTAAAAGTAGATCTTTGCCTTTCTGACAGGGGCCATCTGCCAGAGTAGACTGACAGCTAGTCCACTCCCCTGCAGACACCACAGCCTGCGGCATTCCAGGACATCTTTTACATCCCACACTCAAAAACTCTGACCCATAATTGTTCCTGTCTGAAAGGGACAAAAATGGAGAAGAGCATGAGTCACAATGTGAGTCCAGCTCAATGGAAGGCCCCAAGGCCTGACACTACTACTGAGGTTATGGAGCGCTCACAAAAAATGGGCCTATCATGACTGCCCTCTGAAAGATCAAACAAGCAGCTGAATTAGTTAGATGCAGATATTTACATCCAACCAATGGACGGAAGCTGCTGACCTCCATGGTTGAATTAGGGAAAAGCTGGAAGAAGCTGAGGAGAAGACTGACCCTGTAAGAGGACGAGCAGTCTCAACTAATGTGGAGCCTAAATAATCTCTCAGACACTGGGCGACCAAACAGGTAGCATACACCAGCTGATATGAGATCCCCAACATTTATACAGCAGAGGACTGTTGGGTCTGGGTTCTGTCAGGGAAGATGCACCTAATCCTCAAGAGACTGGAGGTCCCAGGGAGATTAGATGTCTGGTTGGGTGGGGGGTTGGGGTATCCTCATGGAAACGGGGTAGGAAGGAGTTACAGGATGTTGAACAGTCAGAGGGTAAACTGGGAGGGGTATAAAATCTGGAGTATAAAAAATGTTAAATAGAAACTTTTAAAAAAGTAAAGCTTTGTCTAATTGTTTTGTCTCCCAAAGCATTTTATATTTATATTTATCATTGTTAGTATTTGAACTTCAAAATATTGGTCTCTGTCTATGCAACCACCAAGCTATTTATATAATGGTGCCGTGCCAACCTTACTTTTCTAACTTCTTCCACAGGTATTATTGTAAACAACAAACATTACATCATATCTTCTGGAATACCATTTATTTGATCTGTAATTTTGTGTCTACTGACCATCCAGAGGCTAACATATTGTAAATGGATTTAAGAATCTTTAATCCTTTGCTTGTAGTTAAAACTCAAGACCTTCCTTGATGAGAATCCAGTCAATTTGTTTGGTATTGCTGTTGTGTTGCTTGAGTATGGAACCAGGTGCCTTCTGTTTTATGAGCATAGCCGTAAACTCATGATCCTCCTGCCTCTGCAATCCCAAATTGCAGTTATAGATTTATGCCTCTATGCTCAGTGACATATCTGTACTTAGAGGAAAGTAAAGAAGATTAAACTTCTCCCTGTCACATAAAAGAAGAAAATATTCCTTTTTAGCTAGAAATAAAGCAATTACTCAGAAATTGAAAATAATGTCATGATTTCATGCTTGAAGATTCCTCAATGCATTTGTGACTGAACATACCTATACATATTATTCTACTATTTCATCCAAATTAAAATATCAGGAAACATCTGACATCCCTTCTTCTGTGATCACCTGCATTTAAACATTTCAAACAAGATATAGTAAAATTGTCTTTTTATTGAAAATAAATTTCATTCCTATAATATATTCTGATTACAATTACCTTCTTGCCCAAATTTTTCATATCACCCCACTTACCTTTCCATCTGTATCTAAATCCACATCATTTAAGTCTCCTCTTACAAAATAAATATCTGTCAAGAGAATTATAATTAAATAAGAAAAAGATTAAAACAAAACAAAAAACAAGAGTATAGGCCTTTGTAGTAGGATCTGATGATCTTTTGAATTTCCTCTATTTCTGTTGTTATATCCCCCTTTTCATTTCTAATTTTGTTAATTTGGATACTGTCTCTGTGCCCTTTGGTTAGTCTAGATAAGGGTTTATCTATCTTGTTGATTTTCTCGAAGAACCAGCTCTTGGTTTTGTTGATTCTTTGTATGGTTCTCTCTGTTTCTACTTGATTGATTTCAGTCCTTAGTTTGATGATTTCCTCTCTTCTACTCCTCCTGGGTGAATTTGCTTTTTTTGTTCCAGGGCCTTCAGGTGTGCCCTTAAATTGCTAGTGTATGCTCTCTCCAATTTATTTTTGGAGGCACTCAGGGCTATGAGTTTTCCTCTTAGCACTGCTTTCATTGTGTCCCAAAGATTTGGGTAGGTTGTACCTTCATTTTCATTGAAGTCTAAAAAGTCTTTGATTTCTTTCTTTATTCTTCCTTGACCAAGGTGTCATTGAGTACAGTATTGTTCAGTTTCCATGTGTATGTGGGCTTTCTGTTGTTCTTCTTGCTATTGAAGACCACTTTTACTCCATAGTGATCCGATAGGAGACATGGGATTAGTTCGGTCATCTTGTATTTGTTGAGGTCTGTCTTGTGACAAATTATATTATCAATTTTTGAGAAGGTACCGTGTGGTGCTGAGAAAAAGATATACTCTTTTGCTTTAGGATGGAATGTTCTATATATATCTGTTAAATCCAATTGGTCCAAAGCTTCAATTAGTTTCACTGTGTCCCTGTTTAGTTTCTGCTTTCCTGATCGGTCCATTGAGGAGAGTGGAGTGTTGAAGTCACCTACAATTATTGTGTTAGGTGAGATGTGTGTTTTAAGCTTTAGTAAAGTTTCTTTTACGAAAGAAAGAGGGTGCCCTTACATTTGTCGCATAGATGTTCAGTATTGAGAATTATTCTTGGTGGATTTTCCCTTTGACAAGCAGGAAGTGACCTTCTCAGTCTCTTTTGATGAGTTTAGGTTGAAAGTCAATTTTATCTGATATTCGAATGGCTACTCCAGCTTGTTTCCTGGGACCATTTGCTTGTAAAACTGTCTTCCAGCCTTTTACTCTATGGTGGTGTTTGTCTTTGACACTGAGATGTGTTTCCTGTATGCAGCAAAATGTAGGGTACTGTTTCTGTATCCAGTCTGTTAGTCTGTGTCTTTTTATTGGGGAATTGAGACCATTGATATTAAGAGATATTAAGGAATAGTAATTATTACTTCCTGATATTTGGGGAGGTTTTTTTTTTTTTTTTTTTTTTTTTTTTTTTTTGTATGTGAGTGGTTCTCTTCTTTTGGATTGGATGAGATGGGGTTTCTATCTTGTTTCTTCTGGGGTGTAGTTTCCCCCCTTGTGTTGGTATTTTTCCCCTATTATCCTTTATAGGGCTGGGTTTGTAGATAAGTATCGTGCAAATTTGGTTTTGTCATGGAATACCTTGGTTTCCCCATCTATGGCAATTGAGAGTTTTGCTGGGTATAGTAGTTTTGGCTGAAGTTTGTGTTCTCTTAGTGTCTACATGAGTTCTGCCCAGGATCTTCTAGCTTTCATGGTCTCAGGTGAGAAGTCTGGTGTAATTCTGATAGGTCTTCCTTTATATGTTACTTGTCCTTTTTCTCTTACTGCCTTTAATATTCTTTCTTTGTTTAATACATTTGGGGTTTTGACTATTATGTGACGGGAAGTATTTCTGTTCTGGTCCAGTCTATTTGGGGTTCTATAGGCTTCTTGTATATTCATGGGCACCTCTCTCTTTAGGTTGGGGAAGTTTTCTTCCATAATTTTGTAGAAGATATTTGCTGGCCCTTTAAGTTGTAGATCTTCATTCTCATCTATCCCTATAATCCTTAGGTTTGGTCTTCTCATTGTGTCCTGGATTTCCTGAATGTTTTGGGTTACCAGCTTTTTGCATTTTGCATTTTCTTTAATTGTTGAATCCATGGTTCCTATGGTATCTTCAGCATCTGAGATTCTGTCTTCTATCTCTTGTATTCTATTGTTGATATTTGCATCTATGACTCCTGATTTCTTTCCAAGGTTTTCTATCTCCAACGTTGTCTCCCTTTGTGATTTCTTAGTTGCTTCTACTTCTGTTTTTAGATTCTGTATGGTTTTGCTCAGATCTTTCAATTGCTTGTTTGTGTTTTCCTGTAATTCTTTAAGGGATTTTTGTGTTTCCTCTTTTATGACTTCTACTTGTTGACCCATGTTCTCTTGTATTTCTTTAAGTGATTTTTGTTTCTCCCCCTTATTTGGATTCATTTTTTGCTCTATATTCTCCTGGATTTCTTTAAGTGATTTTTGTGTTTTCCTTGTATAGGCTTCTAGCTTTTGATCTATTTTTTTCCTCTATTACTTTAAGAAATTTATCTAAGTGATCCTCAATCTGCATCTTTACCAGTGATTTTAGGTCTGAGTCTTGTTTTTCTGGTGTGTTGAGACATCCAAGATTTAATTGTGTTTGCCTTGTAAGGGCTTCTAGCCTTTGATCTATTTTCTCATGTATTACTTTAAGAGATTTATCTAAGTGTTCCTCTATCAGCATCCTGACCAGTGATTTTAGATCTGAGTCTTGTTTTTCTGGTGTTTCGGGGTATCCAAGATTTATTGCTGTAGGGGAACTGGGTTCAGATGCTGCCA
The DNA here is from genome assembly GCA_964023405.1 of Apodemus agrarius. Lineage (NCBI taxonomy): Eukaryota > Metazoa > Chordata > Mammalia > Rodentia > Muridae > Apodemus > Apodemus agrarius. The sequence continues at coordinate 27,255,435 of OZ030011.1, read as the reverse complement.
TACTGCCTTGATTTCTGTTAGTAACGATCTTTCGTTTGCCTTTTGCCATCTGGTTACCTCTGGTGTTAGTTGGTCCTGTAGTTACTAGCTGGTGCTTGACCCTCCTGTGGGCTTGTAAGGCTATTTCCCCACGACTGGGACACCTGAACCACTGCCCTGCAGGGCTCCTGCTCACAGATTGCTGACAGGTGGCCTGAGTCCCCTGAGGTCTTAAACTCAGGATATCCCAGGTACTTGGTTCTGCCTGTTGGGCAGCTGCTCTGCACTGCTCCTACTCAGGGTTTGCTGTCTGGTATCCTGATTCCCCAGAGGTCTTAAAGTCGGGATATCTTGGGTACCTGGTTCCGCAGGCTGGGTCTGAGCACCTGGGAAGCTGGCTTGGGCTGGCTTCCCTGTCACCAGCTGGATGGGAAGCTGCAGGCAAGATGGCGCTGTCTGCAGGGAGTTTGGGGTCTGCCCTGGGAGCGCAGAGAACAGGCTCAGCTGCTGTCTCCCAAACCGCTACTCTGTTCGCAGCTTCCGCTCCAGGCCTGAGTCCCTGAAGGTCTTAAACTCGGGATATCTCAGGTACCTGGTTCTGCAGGCTGAGTCTGAGCACCTGGGAAGCTGGCTGGGACTGGCTTCCCCACCACCGGCTGGATGGGAAGCTGCAGGCAAGATGTACCTACTGTTTTTTAGAGCATTTTTTTTTTACTGATTTATTTCTCTCTTTTTTATTACAATTTTTTTATTTTCTATATTCTTTGTTTAGATTCCGAAGGCTTTCCCCTTTCCCTGTTCCCCCCCACCATATGTCCCAAATGTCCTCTTCCACCCCACCCCCGCCTTTTCCCCAATCACCACCCCACCATTTCTCTGCTCTATTCTGGTACTCTCCTACAAAACTGGATCCAGTCCTTTCAGAACCAGGGTCCTCTCCTTCCTTATTCTTGGGAATCTTTTGACTTGCTAATTGTGCCTTGAATAAATCACAATAGAATACACATGAAATGCAACCACTGATAAGTGGATATTATAGAGCATTTTTTGTTAGTAAAATAAATGACTCTTTTCTTAAAGTTTACTCTTCAAATTTAAAGCAAGGTTCTGATACAGAAAATGACATGAAAACAGTCTTCTTAGAGTTTACACAAACACATAAAAATTTCCCACCATGCTTAAATAGTTGATTCATAAATACATCCACGCTACAGCCTGTGTCAAAGAGATAAAAAAAGAAAACATGAGTTCTATACAACAGTGCTTGTTTAACAAATGTGGCTGTCTTACTCTATGGTCCTAAAGTACAATGAATGCCTGAATGAGAAAATTATTTATTGTGCTATTTCTGAAGAGAATAACTTATCAGAGGGCTCTGATTTCAGGAGACTGCTGTCATCATATAGTTAGTTGCAATGTTAGTGCAAAATGCTAGAGTGAATTTCAAGCTGTTAAGACACTGCAGCAATAGGATATGCAAAATGTTTGTATTATGCAGCAGACATAAATTGTCAATCCCTATGTGTATTTTTAAAATGGGTAGTTCTCAATTATATTTCTTGTCTGTACTATGGCAGCTTAAAGTTAATACGTTCTCCTCTTTTTATTCTAAAATTCAGAATCATGTCAGTATATCTGAGGAGAAAAGAATAGAAAAGAATGGAATCACAGGGAGATACGACTGTATTATAATATAAATTAAATACTCATTTGTCCTCTAATGTGAGCTATGATTTCCTGGCTGCTTAGTGGTAGAATTCAGCTAAAGCCAAAGCTAATTTTTCTGCCGTTTCCAGAACACCAAGGACAGAACATTCAGCACTATATCAACCCATATTCCCACGAAGCTAATAGATTTAGCAGAATTGAAAAGTAACATGACCCTTGGAACTGAACACCGTGCTGGCAAGGCAGAAATAGCATAACCCTGGGATTTCCCAGGCTTCATTCCCTGGCCTGCATCTAGGAGCTTGGATCTGTCAGGGACCACCTGCTAAGACACAAGCTTTCCAGAGTTAAGTGCACATGACTCTGAGCCTTGTCCTTTGGTCATATTCATAGAGTCTATGAGCAGAGCAGAGAAGTTTGAGTAAAGGCAAGATGGCTGAGAGAAGACCTTCACAAATCTCATGACAAATTCTTTCTTCTTGCTTTCTTTGGAAATGTTCAGTTAAATATGGTCATCCTGTTGATTTTTATTGATAAATTTATATCTAAAATTATAATTTTTCTTGAAATTAGAATTTGGTTGATTTATATATATTTAACCCAATATTTATGATCAAAAATTTGTTTTGAGGAAATATCACATTTAATCATACATTTTATATATGGTTGAGATGGATAGTGTTTGAGAGAGCTATGCAAATTTGCTAATCTCAATACAGCATAAAGCCAAAATGGATTTAGTAATAGCTGATTTGAGGAATAATTTTTAAAGTGCTCATAAAGTGATTTAAAATAGAGGAAATGTATTTCATGAAACTTTTTATAATGACTTAGCTATAAATGTTTATACATGTATTATTATTGCTATAGATTTCATATTTGACTTCAAAGACCAAAAAGATAATAGAATCATGTGTCTTTGTATGTTTATATATGCAGAGAGGAAAGCAGATTATTAACTATAATAGCATTGCTGGGAAACCTATCATGTATATTTAAGTGTGGGAGACCAATTCTAATTATAATTGAAGGTCTCTGTTTTTCCTACCTTTTGAATTATTTCTTTTTGGACTATTTGACATTTAACACATAAATAATAGCTGTAATCATTGTAAAAGCTGCACTGTCTTATGAGAAAACATTTGAACTTGTATTGGTCAACATAAGTACTGCTTGTTTTGATGAGCTGAATTATATGAGCCATGTTTCTAATAATAAACACTAGATTAAATGTTTTGAAAAGCCTTTGTGTCATTTGCAAAGATATTGAAAGTTTTGACTATGTATATGTTTCTTATGATGAAACTTGACTTCGAAGAAAGTGACTACTTTCATAAGATTATGAGTTAACATACTATATACACATACCTATTCTAAATATTGCAGAATAAATGATCATTAGCAATGAAATTATTCTAAGTGCCTCAATAATGTGTTAGCATAATTACAACTTAGAAATTATATAGAATCTAAATCATTAATAATAATTCTGGGATTTGTTTTATTTTGTATCAAATTTGTTATCCACTATGTTGTCATTGGGATATTTAAACTGTGTGTAGTTTAATATTATAATACAAAAGCAGCCATATGCACTGAAATATGCAAAGTCATTTAAAAAATAGAAATAAATCTTCATTTGAAAGTACAGGCAAATGAAACAAACAATAAAGCAAGTTGTATAATTAATTGTGACCCCCAAAGGAATTCAACAGAGAGGATTTCACATCACTTTATTAGTGCAGTAGTGAGTTCATTGGTTTGAGTGCTGTGTTATACAGGCCAGAATGGATGGCATATTTTCAGAAATTTACATTTGAGTAACCAATTTCCCTGCACAGTTTATTTTATTAATATCAAACACAATATTTTTCTTTGCATAAGGTCTGCATTGAGGTATGAGTGAAATAAAAGAATAAGGTCATCTCTTTTAATGTCTGTAAATTAAGTACTTATAAATGAAAATATGACTTCAATTAAGGTAGGATATTCTAAAATATTCTATACCTAAGGGCATCTATATTTGAAAAGTGTATTCCTCAGAGTCTCTACTAGGATAATGGCTGTTTAAGTTGGCTCTGTGTTGGTGAGATAAACTTCATGACCAAAACAAAATTTGGGGAGGAAAATATTTATTTATCTTAGAGCTTTAAGTCTATGTTTGAGGGAAGACAAGGCAGGAACTCCAGGCAGTATCCTGGCAGCAGGGACTGACACAACTGAGGAAGAATACTGCTTAATAACTTGTTCCCTCTGGCTTGTACAACTCATACCCACTTGCCTAATGGCACTTCCATTTCCACATTAATTTATTTGTCACTATACTAGACTAATGTTCTTTCGGATTTTTAAAAATTATTCTTAAATACCACACATATATAAAGTTTTCAAAGCTATACTTCAAAAGACCAAGTGCTTAATTATTTGAAGCATTTTTGACAGTACTTGCTCGTTCTATATGCACTAAAATATAATAATCCACATAATTAGGCATATCCATTTGCTCTCTGTTGGTTATACTTTCTTAGGGAGGAAATATATTGATCAAAGAGAGGGAAGGAGGCAGAAGAAACAGAAATAAGAGAGGGAGAGAGAGAGGGGGAGAGAGAGAGAGAATCAGATGTGCTATTATGTTATCTCATGCAGTTTCTGTTATAGACTTCCTGTCTCGTCTCCTATATTACTGTTCTAGATGGGCTACTATGTTGGGATAACCCTTTACCAAAGGGTTAAAGAAGAAACTGCAGTTGTGACTACTTAATTACGTATAGTTCATCTTTATGACTTTTATGTCAAGAGATGAAACTAGAACTGGAACCAGAGAAAAGATTAGGTGGAAATATTATTTATTACAGTGAGGACATCAGTCCTTTGTCTCTTAAGTTCTGCCACACTAAGGGATCTATGTGTTCATTGGTACAGCAAGGAACTCTTGTTTCCTTTGTTATCTTGTAAAGGTATCATGAAGAGCTTGCTTGGGGGTTCTAGAAAAAGGTTCTCTGATTAGGAAATGGGTGGAGGGAAGAGGACTTATGGGACATATGGTGAGGGCGGGAACCAGGAAAGGGGAAAGCATTTGGAATGTAAACAAAGAATATAGAAAAAAGTTTCTAAGCTACTCCTATACCCTCTAGAGACCAATTATCCCTCACATCTCAGAAAATCATATTCTTTAACCAAGTATGTAGCTTAGGGAAGCACTTATATGGAAGTGGGTACCAACCTAGCTAGCCCTAGTTCAACTGAATCAACCGTGGACATCAATGAGATGCCAGATGCTGAAGCAAAATAAACCACTGAGAGGAGAAGGCTTCAGCTAGGATGTATGGGATGAGAGGAGAAGAAGAAGAAGAAGAAGAAGAAGAAGAAGAAGAGGAGGAGGAGGAGGAGGAGGAGGAGGAGGAGGAGGAGGAGGAGGAGGACGAGGACGAGGAAGAGGAGGAGGACGAGGAAGAGGAGGAGGAGGAAGAGGAGGAAAGTTTTAATAAAATTTCTGAAACTCTTTAATATTTTATATTGTATAAAAAGATCAGTAATATTTTTGCTGTTTAGCCAAAGGTGGATTCATGGTGTTCAACATCAGAACTCTTCTGTGATAATGCCAAACATTGTGCCTTCTGGATACATAGACCAATTCCATCTTTGATCACATTTTTCCATTTCCTTATATATCATTTTACTCTATATAGGTATTGTAATCTATTAACATAATTCCATGCAAACCTGTCTAAGAACAGTGAAATTATAGATCAACTTACTATTTTATTTTTATCATCTTGAAGTTTATTAATCCATATTTTTGACAATTTCAATTTTTATATTATGTTCTAATCACAGTTAAAATTAAAAAACTGAATCAATAAATTACAAGTATTTTATTTAGGGTTTCTACTGCTTGATGAAGCATTGTGACAAAAAAAGCACATTGTGGAGGAAAGGGCTTATTTCACTCACAGGATAACAGGTCATTATCAAAAGCTGTAAGGACAGCATCTCAAGCTGGGCAAGAACCTGGAGGCAGGAGCTGATGTAGAGGCTAGGAGGGGTGTTCCTTTTTGGCTTGCTCTCCACGACTTGTTCAGCATGTTTTCTTATAGAACACAGAATCACCAGCCCAGGACTAGTACTGTCTACAGTGGGCTGGACCCTCTGACATAAATGACTAATTTTTTAAAAAACATCTCTATAGAATTATGTACTAGCAGACTGATTTCCAAAAGTGATTGTACCAGCTTGCAAAGCCACCAGCAATGGAGGAGTGTTCCTCTTTCTCGACATCCTTACCAGCATCTGCTGTTGTCTGAGCTTTTGGTCTTATCCATTCTGATTGGTGTAAGGTGGAATCCCAGGGTCATTTTGATTTGCATTTTCCAGCTAACTAAGAATGCTGAACATTTCTTTAGGTGTTTCTATGCCATGAGAGATTCCTCAGCTGAAAATTCTGTTCAACTCTGTACCCTATGAAGACCTACCTATACCACTACTTTGAATATACTCAAATGATGCTCCAGCATATAACAAGGACATATGCTCCTCTATGCTCATAGCAACCTTTTTTATATAGCCAGAAGCTGGTAATAACCTGGATGTTCCTCAATGGAAGAACAGATACAGGAAATGTGGTACATGTACACAATGGAATACTACTCAGCTATTAAAAACAATGACTTTATGAATTTTGAAAGGAAATGAATTGAACTAGAAAATATCATCCTGAGTGGGGTAACCCAGACCCATAAGGACATATATGGTATGAACTCACTGATAAGTGAATATTAGTCCAAATGTTCAGGTTACCCATGATACAACTCATAGACCATATGAAGCTCAAGAAGAAGGAAAATGAAATTGTGGATGATTCAATCCCACTTAGAAGGGGTAGCAAAATAATCATATGGGACACAGGAAGGGAGTAGGAGAGGGGAAGGGGAGAGAAAAGAGGGAGGGGCAAGTTCAGATAGTGGAAGAGACAGAAGAAAAGTCCAGAGACTGAACAAAAATATGGAGCAGTGGAGGACAGGAAACAGGTGGGAGGGGACCACTAGAAGTCCCAGATGCTAGGTATTCAAGAGGCTCCCCGGACCCAGTGGGGACGACATTAACTGAGAACCTGAAGAGACCACCTGTTGTAGATAGGCATAGACACTACTTGAAGGAATGGGTCACTCATCTATCTCAATTTTTTTTAACCCAGAATTGTCCCTTTCTAAAGGAAAAAAGTGGAGCCACTACTGAGGAAAGTCCATCCAGAGACCACCCCATCTTGGGATCTTCCCATCTGCAGACAACAACCCCTAGCACTATTGCTAAAGTCAAGAAGTGCTTGTAGACAGGGGCCTTCTAAGAGGATTTGCCAGCACCTGACTAAGACAGATGCAGAAATTTATAGCCAACTGTAAATTTGACTGAGCACAGGGGACCCCTATGGAAGAGTTAAGGGATGCTTTAGGAGTGAGACAGGTGCAGGTGGGTGGGTGGGGGAGTACCCTTTTAAAGGCAAAGGGGTAACAATAGGCAGTGGGGGTTTTATAGAGGGGAGACCAAGAAGGAGGACAACATTTGAAATATAAATATATGAAATAATCAAGTGCTTGCTGACCTGAGCTTGATAAAGCTGTTCCTTGAAAGGATCTGCCAGAGCCTGACTAATACAGATGCAAATGTAGGAAGCCAAGCATCAAAGCAAGTGTGGGGACCCCAGTGAAGGAGTTAGGGCAAGGACTGAAACAGCAGAAGGGATTTGCAACCTCATAGGAAGAACAACAATATCAACCAACCAGATCCCACCCCCCCCCAAAATCTCCCAGAGACTAAGCCACCAACCAGAGGACACATGGGGCAACTGAAGGCTCCAGATGGAAAAGTAGCAGAGGATTGCCTTATCTGGCATCACTGCGAAGGGAGTCTCTTGGACCTGTGGAGGCTCCCAGTGTAGGGGAATGCTAGGGAGCTGATGCAGGAAAGGGTGGACAGGTGGGGATCTCCCTCATAGAGACAGGGGGAAGGGGGTGGGCTAGGGGGTTGGTTGAGGGAAAACTGGGAAGGGGATTACCATTTGAAATGAAAATAAATAAAATAGCCAATAAAATGTTCAAAAAATAAATAAAATAAAATATTCAACAAAAAATAAAAATTGAAAAAATTTTAAAAAGAATTCTGTATAGCCTGATCATTTGGAGAAATTTTTGTCATCTGTGTTCCCCCCCATTCCCAGATTACCCTGGCTGTCTCAAGTTGACATAAAACCATCCAGCATAAATCCAGCATAGAAGAAATTTCTTTCCACTATTTCTTTTCTTTTTTTTTTTTTACTTTTCTTTTTCATTATATTTTATGAGATAGGCCTTAAATATGATGAATACTTAAATTAACTATAATAATAAATCATTTGAAACATGGTGTCTTTTCTATGATTTGCCCTCTCAGATACTCCTAGTGAATGACCTTTTTGTGCCATGTTATGTTTTATTCTGCTGTTGTTTTTGCCTGTTAATTAATACGCTTTATTTTTAAGGTCCAGATTCACTTGTGTACTTATACTCAACCTAAATCTGATTTTATAATTAGAGTCTGGATGCTGGAGAAATGGATCAGCAGCTATGGTTACTTGCTCTGCTTCCAGAGAACCTGGGTTTAATTCCCAGCACCTACATTGTGGCTTCAGTTACCTATAAGTCCATTTCCAGGATAGCAATTTCCATTTCTTGGCCTTTGTGGGTAATACGCATACATGATAGGCAGACATACATGCAGAGAAAATTCTCATGCGCATGAATCAAAATATATTTTTCTAAAAATTTAATAAAACCTTATCGAAACTAAATAATGAAATGGGATTCACCCATCTGCTAAAATGATAACAAACAAAACTTAAATTTATGATTTTCTCTGAAATTCTGCCAGTGGATTGCCACAAAAGAAAGAACTGTTTCACAAACAATGTTGTCCTTTGAGCATCATTGCACACATCACTGATCCTCTATCTTGACACCATACCAGAGTGTCTCCTGAGAGCTCTGTAAATCCCAGTACTCTGACCTTACTTGGGAACTAGTCAGCCGGAAGCATCAGAAGCAGGAGTGGGATATGAGGATTATATCAAGCTTTTCAACAAACTGCTGTCAGAGTTTTAGAATGGGCTTTCTGTTTGTGGTATGGTCAAATTGTGTGTCGATCACCAAAAAAAAATAAAATGTATATCTATGATCCTTCTGATGTAAATGCCCCCAAATCAATGCGACTTTAGTAGATCAGTAAAATTTTACAATGAAAATCATCAGAAAATTTAATATGTGAAAATGTAATACTTTTCTACATTTGTTTACTCTAATTTAATCCAATTCTTAAAGACAGATCTGCTGTGTGCACACAATATACTTTTTATAAGACAGAGACGCTTGCTCTTAATAATGTTCAGTTTATTGTTGTCTGTTTCTCACTTAATGTCATAATCTTGAATGACATCACATTTAATTCCTGCAGAGATGATTATAGTTCCACGGAGAGGATTATAATGTTTAACCATGATAAACTGCAGGGACAAAAAAAACTCCTTTTGTGCTTCCCTATGATTATTAGCTGGATAGAGGTAAAAGCCAAAAATAAATAAATGTAAAGAAAAAGAAGATTTGAAGAACATTATAAAATAATAGAGTACTGTGCGTTCGTTTCTATTGTGAAAGGCCATTGCCTCTTAAGATAGATTTTGGTTGAATGCATTAGCTTAACTACTTGCTTGAAGGGCTAATGTTTTGTCAGCTCAATCAAATATTTAAGAAGCTATTGCTTTAAATTACAATTAGAAATGTACCTTGTGATTCAAAGAAATTCATTCATGGTGGATGTTGGCTTTTTTACATTTTATTTTTAAGTTACACAAGCACGTTTCCTTAAACCAGAGATAAGATGCATCTAGCCTTCCTGAGACTTAATTTTTTCAAGAGTTGGATTTAAAAATAAAGCAATTTTATTTGTTTGGATAAACACTATATTCTTTAGAAGGATATACTTTTCAAAAGCTTGTATGCTTCCTCCGTAGCCACTCACTTCAGTAACTGATCTAATCAATGCATTGAATGCTAGAGCTATTTGTATTCAAAGAAATATGGAAAAACTATAGGGTATGGCTTATAGTCATATCAAGAATTGCAGAATTATCAGCAAAGAAGAGTCATTAATATGACCATACAGAATGCACGGCTTCCCATGAATGTCTTATGGGAATTTGACAATTGAGGCTACTTTGGATATTTTCATATTTTTTAGATGTTTATTTGTCTTAGTTTTATAAGAGTGATGCCAAAATACAAATGGATTCAATTAATTCCTTTAACTAATACTCTCATGAAACTGCTAGTTTCTACTTAATGGAGTTTATATATGTTTGTGATATTTTCAGTTTTATCCTAACAACATATTATTTAGCAAAGTTTTAATTTATAGTCTAGCATAGATAATGAAAAATAGAACAGCATATTTCTTTGTTTCTAAGAAACAAAACGTTGTGGCTCAGAAAACTCAATTTGTGCTGATCAATGAATGTTTAATTCTTTTGACAATTCTGACATTGTCATTGAGAGTAATTATACAATAGTTTGTCACTAACTAAAGGAGCCTGTAAGGTGGTACTTTGTGAAAATACCTTTATAAATAGGAAGAACTTTGTTAGTAATTATCTAAACACAATTTTCATTCTGAAAGCCTTATAGCTTTGAAAATTTCCTGAATTATAATTAATTGATTTCAATGTTGCCTTGATGAAAAAAATCCAAGAAGATGAGATTAATTTCTTAGTCTCTAAGTATCTACCTTACTCAAGAGGCTATTCCAAATTCTTAGCACTCATACCCCGACGATTATAATTTATAGAAATGATCCATTTCACTCAAAATCTCCCAAGGACGTGCAACACATACACAAATCAGTGGGCTGGTGGGCTCATACAAGGCTGAGTCTATCCATGTGAGTATTATAAAAGCTGATTTAATTATTTCTTTTAGAAGTTTAATATGCAAAAAGTTAACTTCCAGAAATACCCAGACCATTGCCAGATGGCTATGAAAATTGTTTTTCATTAAATTGGATTGTTTAAATTTTCCAGACCTATGAATCCAAAGACAGTTTAAATACAGTCAAGAGGGAATTGTAACTCAGAAAACTAAGCAGAATCCCTTGCCAGGACTGTAATTGTAATTATAATGAAATAATACCGTGTTGTAAGGAGTCAGTCTTAAAGAAGGTAGTTCTGGTCATCCAGAATTGTGCTTGAGATAAGAAAGGCTTTGTGAGAAATTCCTGAGGAAATACAAGCATCAACTTGCTTTAAAAGAGGATGCTCATGGTGTAGGTTCTCATCTTTAGGAAGTGCTGCCAATGAGACTGGATTTTAGTTTCAAATTTATTATTCATTTACTCACTTGGGAGATATTTGTTGGACACTACTTAACCGTACAGTGTTTGGATCTGAAGTCACCAAACTAATTTGGAAAATGTTCTTCCCAGGATGTGTATTTATATCTATATCTTGTGGTTCCTGAGATGCCCTCTCTACAATTCCTCAATTTCTGACACTTGTCTTCCTTAAGAATATTTAGAATAATTATTGAAACAATTTTAAAATATCATGTTGCTTTAGTTCAGATAACTTAGGAGCTTGACTTAAATTTAGGAGAAATGTCATGGTTATGTGACTGTTGCACAGTGCTGTGGAATACATATAAATTCTCCTTCTTCTCTACAGCATGTCTAATCTGTGACTATATTTAATGTCCCATAGAAGGTGTATTTGATTACCAAAATAAACTAAAAATAAGAATGAAATTATCCTAATATTTAAATGCACACATCTCAGTTTCAATTTTCTTTTATGTTAATTTAGCATTTTATTTATTTATTTATTTATTTATCTATTTATTTATTTATTTATTTAACAGTACAGATTTTATTCCCCTCCTGGTCCACCCTCTGACTATTCTACATCCATACCTCCTCCCAGATCCCCTCTCCAGGAGAATGTCCCCACTCCCTACCCCCTCATCCCCACCCCACTAGATCTCTAAACTCCCTGGGACCTCCAGTCTCTTGAAGATTATGTGCCTCTCACTTCTTGGGTCTCTGGTGCATTCTGGAGGGTCCTTGATGCATTCTGGAGGGTCCCTCCAACCTCCTACCACCTTAGGCTGCCTATTTCCATTCTTTCAGCTGGCCCTCAGGGTTTCAGTCATTTTCCCTCACCCAATATGAGAACTGGTCCCTCCACCCCAGTTCACTTTCCCTGCAGGGTCCCTCCCTCACTCTTCTCCCTCTCAGGTGGGACTGAGGAGCCCCTACTTGGGTATCCTCACTTGGGCCCTTCAACTTGTTGACCTTTTTGTATTCTCTGGACAGTATCTTGGGTATTCTGTACTTTCTTCCTTTTGTGTGTGTGTTTTTCTTTGTTTGTTTGTTTGTTTTTGGCAATGTCCACTTAGTACTAAGTACATCCCATTTATCAATTCTTTATTTTAGAGTGCGAGCTATTGGAATTCTGCTTAGGAATTTTAACCTGTGCCAATGTGTTCAATGGTCTTTCCCAATTTCTCTTCTATTAGATTTAGTGTATCTGGTTTACATTAAGGTTCTTGATTCACTTGGACTTGAGCTTTGTGCAATGTGACAAATATGGGTCTATTTTCATTTTCCTACATACAGGCAGTCAGTTAGACCAGCAGCATTTATTGAAGATGTTTTGTTTTTGCAATTTCCTTTAATGAAAGATTTGTCCCAATGAGCATCAATCAGGATTGTGAGATTACAGTTTTTTAGAAAAGGAAATGATTCATTTATAATCCGAATTCAATGAAGACTACCCTTAGCTAATAATGATTGATGGCCAAATTCAATATCATTAGGCTAAGATTTGAAAGAGTTCCGCACAGGGCACAGAAGCAGTGGAGCAGCAGGGAGAGGGTTCTTTTGGCCTCCATCTGCACTCTGGAACTGGGGCTGTTACACAGCCCTCTGTGCATGGTTCCTGCCAGAAGATAGCTTGTCTCCAGGGAGTTTTCTGACTTCCTGTCTCAGAGTGACTGTATAAGGAGGGACCAGCCCGGAGGGCACAGGGCACAAGAGCTGTGGAGTAGCTGGGACAGGCCCTTCCAGTTGCCATCTGCACCTGGGAACTGGGAATATCCCATAGCCCTTTGGGTATGGGTTCTGCCTGGGGAGAACTGGTCTGCTGACACAAGCTTACAGGCCCACACAAGGGACAAGTTCCAGCCAGAGACAAGATCAACTAACACCAGAGATAACCAGATGATTAAAGGCAAGCAGAAGAACCTTATCAACAGAAACCAAAGCTACATCGTATCATCAGAATAAAAATGTAAGCTTATTGCCACATGATATTTGAAAGGATTCTCTAAGAAATCATTCCCAAATACAGACATTATTATCAAATTTAAGTTTATACATATATGAAAACTTCACAGTACAAGGCGGGTACAGCCAGGAGCACAGGGAGCACAGGAATGGCAGAGCAGTTGGGACAGGGTCCTTCCAGGCTCCATTTCCACCCAGGAGCTGGGCTGCTCCACAGCTATCTGTGACAGGGGAGAGCTGGTCTCCCAAGGGTGCTGAGACAAGCTTGCAGGCCCACAGGAGGGACAAGCTCCAGGAAGAGACAGAAGAACCAACTAATACCAGATATGGCGAAAGGCAAATGTAGGAAAGCTACCAACAGAACCATCACAACATAGTATCTTCTGAACCCAGTTCTTCCACAACAGCAAGTCCTGGATACTCCCAAAAACCAGAAAAGCAAGATTGGGAATCAAAATTATACTTCACAGTGCTGATAGAGGACTTCAAGAAGGACATAAATAACTCCATTAAGGAATTCCATGAAAAAACAACCTCTTTTATTTTCTCTCTTTTATTTTCTTTATTTACATTTCAAATGTTATCACCTTTCCATGTTTCCTCTCTGAAAACCCCCTATTCCATCCCCCCCCCTGCTCACTAACACACTCACTCCTGCTTCCCTGTCCTGGCACTCCCCTACACTGAGGCATCAAGCCTTCACAGAAGAATGGCTCTCATTAATGTCCAACAAGGTCATCCTCTGCTACATATGTGGCTTGAGCCATTGTGGTTGGTGGTATGGTCCCTTTGAACTCTCGGGGAACTGGGACCTCATATAATTGAAAAGCTTCTGTAAGGCAATGGACTCTGTTAATAAAACAAAATGGCAACCAACAGATTGGGAAAAAAATCTTTACCTATAGGATTGCCTATATCCAATAGAGGGCTAATATCTGATATATACAAAGAATTTAAGAAGTTAGACCCCAGAGAAACAAATAACCCTGTTAAAAACTGTGGTACAGAGCTAAACAAAAAATTCTTAACTGAGGATACCTAATGGCTGAGAAGCACCTAAAGAAATGTTCAACATCCCTAGTCACCAGGGAAATGCAAATCAAAACAATCCTAGATTCCACCTCACACAAGTCAGAATGTCTAAAATCAAAAACTCAGGTGACAGCAGATGCTGGTGAGGATGTGGAGAAAGAGGAATACTTCTCCATTGCTGGTGGGATTGCAAGCTGGTAAAACTACTCTGGAAATCAGTCTTGTGGATTCTCAGAAAATTGGAGATAGTACTACTGTAGGACCCAGCTATGCCACTCCTGGGCATATACCCAGAAGATGCTCCCACATGTAATAAAACACATGCTTCACTATGTTCATACCAGCTTTATTTATAATAGTCAGAAGCTGGAAAAAACCCAGATGTCCCTCAATAGAGGAATGGATACAGAAAATTTGGTACATTTACACAATGAAGTACTACTAAGCTATTAATAGCAATGAATTCATGAAATTCTTAGGCAAATGGATGGAACTAGAAAATATCAGCTTGAGTAAGGTTACCCAGTCACAAAATAATACACATGGAAAGCACTCACTAATAACTTGACTAATAAATTGTTTTGACTAATAACTTAGACCAGAAGCTCAGAAAACACAAGATACAATTCGTAGACCACATGAAGCTCAAGAAGAAGAAAGATGAAAGTATGGATACTTCTGTCCTTCTTAGAAAAGGGAATCAAAATTCCCATGGGAGGAGATACAGAGACAAAGCATGGAATAGAGACAGAAGGAAAGGCTATCGAGAGACTGCCCCACCTGGGGATCTATCCTACATAAAGTTACCAACCCAGACAGTACTGTGGATGCCAAGAAGTCCTTACTGAAAGGAGCCTGATATAGCTGTCTCCTGAGAGGCTCTGCCAGTGTCTGACAAATATGGAAGTGGAGGTTCCACAGCCAAATAATTAACTGAGCACAGGGTTCCCAATGCAGGAGCTAAAGAGAGGACCCAGGAGTTTGAGGGGTTTGCAGCCCCATAGGAGGAACAACAATATGAACCAACCAGACCCCCAGAGCTCCTAGAGACTAAACCACCAACCCAAGAGTACACACAGAGGGAACCATGGCTCTAGTTGCATATATAGCAGAGGATTGCCTTGTCAATGAGGGGAGAAGCCCTTGGTCCTGTGAAAGCTCTATGCCCCAGTGTAGGAGAATGCCATAACAGGGAAGCAGGAGTGGGTGTGTTGATAAGCAGGGGAAGGGGGATGGGATGGGTGTTTTCAGAGGGGAAATGAGGAAAGGGAATAACATTTGAATCATTTGACATTTAAATTAAATAATGAAAATATGTAATAAAAATAAAATATAAATTAAAAACATTTGAATGAGCTCAATTTACAAATGACACTTTTCAAATTATTTCTGCTCCTAGAAAAACTATCAATTAGCAGGATTCCATACCCACATACTGTGCTCTTTATTTCCCCCATAAACCATTCATGAAGAGAGCAGTGTTTCCTTTCATGTCTATAGAAAAATTTGTTTCTGGAAGAATTCACATCTGGACCAGAGAAAATTTGCTACTCTCCTCTGACTCACATTCTCTGAATCTGGGCTTGTCCTTCAGTCCTAAGACACATTCTGGGAGACCAAGAGTGTTCTGCTTCCCTGAGGATACCTGCTTAGCCCCAAGAATAATCAGCTTGAAACCCTATTCCACCACTCTCTATCCCAGTAGGTTCTGTCTGGGGTTCTGATGGCACAGGTGAGTTCATACTGTACTCTGACATCCATTGTCTACCTATGACTTCCCTTTCGGTACCTAGTAGTCTTGCAGGAACTAAGAGAATCCTGATTTCCCTTGGAGGCCTGTGAGTTCTGGAAGAAGTACCAGTTTGGAAAATTGTTCCACCAATCCCTTGACTTTGGGGTCATCCTGAGGCACAGCCATCAGAGTGGACTCTTCTGACATCTGTTGTTGGGGCCATGTCTCCTCATGCCTTACCATAAATTCTTGCTGTCATCAGGATCATCCATTCAACACCAGAAGAAAAAGTAGATGCCTAAAGGAAAGCATAATACCACAATGAACAAGAACCAGGGCAATATGGCACCACCAGAAACAAGCAATTCTGCTACACCAAGCGCTTGATATCCTAATGAAACCGAAGGACAAGAAGAGAATCTTAAGTGCAATCTTGTAAATATTATAGAGGCTTTTAAAGAGGAAATTAATAAATCTCTTAAAGAAATACAGAAAATTACACTCAAAGAGGTAGAGGAATTAAAAGGGGAAGCAAAAAATATATATAAAGAAGATTCCTAGCTCAGAGGACCAGAACACATAGTCAGCAATATCCTGGAAGAAATTTATTTTAACCTAAAAAAAAAGATACCTATAAATGTATAAGAAGCTTAGAGAACACCAGAAATGGACCAGAAAAGAAAATCCTCCTGCCACACAATAAGCAAACACTAAATATACAGAACAAAGACAGAACATTAAAAGCTGCAAGAGAAAAAGTCCAAGTAACATATAAAGGCTGACTTATCAGACTTCTTTCCAACTTTTCAACAGAGACTCAAACTTATAAGAGCCTGCACAGATAATTTGCAGAACTTAAGACACCAAAGATAGCAGCCAAGGCTACTATATACCCACCATGACATTTCATCTTCATAGATGGAAAAAACATGATATTTCATGACAAATGATACTTTTTCATTAACCCAGCCCCACAGAGGATACTAGAAGGAAAACTCTAAGTATACTTAAGAAAATGTCAAAGTGAAGCTAAATATTCTCAATAAGATGCAAGAAAAGAATAATCTCACCCCATTAACATGTATAAAAATGAAGTTTTTTACACCCACACAAACACTACCACAACTAATATCAAACTAATAGGAATTAACAATCATTGGTTATTAACATCTCTCAACATCAGTGGGTTCTATTTTGAATAAAATACATATGCTAACAAAATGAATGCATGAACATAATCCATCATTTGCTGTGTGCAAGAAATGCATCTCAGCAAATTCATAGATATGACCACAGAGTAAAGAGCTGGAAAACAGTTTTCTGAAGGGTTAGATTCTTCAAAACTACTTTTTCTTAGAGTTCTTAAATACTTCGACCTCCCTTCTGCCTACCAACCAGAGGTAGGGATAAAAAAATGTTAAAGAAAAAGGGTTTTGTGCACCTGTTTTGAAGTAGTTTCTTGGAATGATTCTACACCATAATCAGCCAGAATTTACCAGAATACTGCTTGGAGATCTTCGGGGCATTTCCCTCTATGAAGTGAAAACCAATAAAGGCCAGCAAGGGCAAGCAAATACCATTGAACATAAGCAAAGAACAGCTAAGAAGCAAAAGTTAGAAATGCAGGAATGACCTCTCACTGTTTATGGGGTTCCATTCAAAACATCATGAACCATATGAAGTGTCTGTTTTCAGCAAAATATTGCTGAGTTTTGTATAGTCATGGAAGAGATAGTGTGACATGATTCCATCCCTGGAACAAAGCCATCAGGGTGTGGGCCTCCATGAGTGTTGATGGTTTCTGTAGGCATGAAGATTATTTGTAAAATAATATAAATAACCCACCTTATGTTTCCTCCTTTGGGAAATGTTCTCTCTGCCAAAGTTATTGGGATGTTCTCCCTGCCAAGGTTAATGACTTCATTATAAGTAGAAGAAGCTCAAATTCAGGATGCCAGGGTATGTCTGGTGTTCCTCAGGAAGGTGGTAAATGATATGATCTTCAGAATAGACATTCAGGCTATGAGAAAGAACTTTGAAAACATGAGTTCAAGAATATATAAACAAGATTTTTCAACTATGCAAAATATAAGGATGCAATATGAATTGTTTGAGGGACTTCATGGATCTAAAACAACAAAGGCAGCTAGCTGTACTAATGAGCCAGAATGCAGAAAGACACAAAAGTAGGGAGATTTCTGGGTTTGCGATCAGCCTAGTACAGAGCCCATCAATGGGTAAAAACTCTATCACAACTCCCCTTACTCATTAATGCTGCAACTGGCAAACAAAGACCTAATAGAGCTGATAAACACTTTTAGCAAAGGGGCTGGATAAAAAATTAACTCAAGGAAATCAGTAGCCCTGCTTTATACAAATAATAACCAGGCTGAGAAAGAAGTAGGGAGACAATTTCATTTACAATATATACAAATAATATAAAATATCTTGCAGTAACTTTAACCAAGCAAGGGAAAGATCTTTATGACAAGAACTTTAAGTCTCTGAAAAAGGAAATTGAGGAAGATACCAGAAGGAAAGGACATTTAGAAACTGCCCACCTATGCATCGATCCCATATATAGTTCCCAAACCTAGACACTTGTGGATGTCAACAAGTGCTTGCTAACAGGAGCCTGATATAGCTGTTTCCTGAGAGGCTCTGCCAGTGCCTGAAAGATACAGAAGTGGATGCTCACAGCTGACCAACAAACTGAGCACAGGATCCCCAGAGAAGGAACTAGAGAAAGGATCTAGGGAGCTCAAGGGGTTTGCAGCACCATAGGAGGAGCAATAATATGAACCAAGCAGTATCCCCAGAGCTTCAAGGGACTAAACCACCAACCAAAGAGTACACCTGAAGGGACCCATGGCTCCAGCCACATATATAGCACAGAATGGCCTTGTCAGACATCAACTAGAGGAGAGGCCTTTGGTCCTGTGAAGGCTTGAGGCCCCAGTGTAGGGGAATGCCAG
Organism: Apodemus agrarius; assembly: GCA_964023405.1. Taxonomy (NCBI): domain Eukaryota; kingdom Metazoa; phylum Chordata; class Mammalia; order Rodentia; family Muridae; genus Apodemus; species Apodemus agrarius. Next base: position 27,236,691 of record OZ030011.1, on the reverse strand, counting down.
GATAGGGAAGCAGGAATGGGTGAGTTGGTGAACAGGGGGATGGGGGATGGGAAGGGGGCTTTTTAAAGGGGAAATGAGGAAAATGGATAATATTTGAAATGTAAATAAAGAAAATATCTAATAGAAGAAAAAAAAAGAAGGAAAGGTCTTCCATGTTCATGGATTGGTAGGATTAGCATAGTGAAAATGGCCATCTTACCAAAAGCAAAGACTCAATGCAATTACCATCAAAATTCCAAAACAATTCTTTGCAGATCTTAAAAGAATCATTCTCACCTTCCTAAGGGAAAACAAAAATCCCAGGATGTCTAAAACAATCTTGAACATTAAAAGAAATTCTGGTGGTATCAACATTTCTGAATTTAAGCTGTACTACAGAACAATAAAAATAGAAACTGCATCGTGTATGTATAGAAAAATACAGATTGATGAATGGAATCAAATTGAAGACCCAAAAATAAACCCATCCACCTACTTTCACTTGATTTTTGAGAAAAAAAAAAAGCTAAACTATACAATGAAAAAAGGGAGAATAACTTCACATATAGTTCTGGTCAAAATGGATGTCTTCATGTTGGAGAATACAAATAGATGCATATTTATCACTCTACATAAAACCCAAGTTCAACTGGACAAAGACCTCAACATAAATTCATATATACTGAGTCTAATAGAACAGAAATTGAGGTATGGCCTTGAACTCCTCAGTACAGGGGACACATTCCTGAATGTCATCAATAGCTCCTGCAGTAAGATCAACAATTAATAAATGAGAGCTCATGTACCTGAAAATCTTCTGTAAGGCAAAGATGATTGTTAATATATTGGATAAAAAGACAGCCTAAAGATTGGGAAAAAATCTACCACAGACTTACATCTGACAGAGTGCTAATATGCAAAATACATAAAGAAATCAAGAACATAGTGAAGCATGTGTCTTTATTGCATGCAGGGGAATCCTCTGGGTATATGCCCAGGAGTGGTATGACAGGGTCCTCTGGTAGTGTCATGCCCAATTTTCTGAGGAACCACCATACTGATTTCCAGAGCAGTTGTACCATCTTGCAATCCCACCAACAGTAGAGGGTTCCTCCTTCTCCACATCCTCACCAGCATCTGTTGTCTCTTGTGTTTTAAATCTTAGCCATTCTGACTGATGTGAGGTGGAATCTCAGGATTGTTTTGATTTGCATTTCCCTGATGACTAATGATGTTGAACATCTCTTAAGGTGCTTCTCAGCCATTCAAATTTCTTCAGGTAAAAATTCTTTGTTTAGCTCTGTACCTCATTTTTTGATAGGGTTATTTGGTTTTTTGGGGTCTAACTTCTTGAGTTCTTTATATATATTGGATATTAACCCTCTGTCAGATGTGGTGTTGGTGAAGATCTTTTCCCAATTTGTTGGTTGCCGTTTTGTGCTTCTGATGGTGTCCTTTGCCTTACAGAACCTTTGTAATTTTATGAGGTCCCTTTTGTCAATTATGCAATAAAGACACATGCTCCACTGTGTTCATAGCAGCCTTATTTATAATAGCCAGAAGTTGGAAAGAGCCCAGATGTCCCTCAAAGGAGGAACAGATACAGAAAATGTAGTATATTTATACAATGGAATACTACTCAGCAATTAAAATAATGAATTCATGCAATTTGTAGGCACATGGTTGGATCTGGAAAATATCATCCTAAGTGAGTTAACCCAATCACAAAAGAATACACATGAAATGCAATCACTGATAAGTGGATATTAATGAGCCCAGAAGCCCTAAATACTCAAGGCACAATTAGCAAGTCAAATGACTCCCAAGAAGAAGAAAGGAGAGGACCCTGGTCCTGAAAAGACTGGATCAAGTTTTGTAGGAAAGTATCAGAACAGAGAAATGGTGAGGGGGCTGATTGGGGAATGGGCAGAGGGAAGAGGATTTATGGGACATATGGTGAGGCAGGAACTGGGAAACGGGAAAGCCTTTGGAATGTAAACAAAGAATATAGAAAATAAAAAATAAAGAAATCAAGAAATTAGACTCCACCAACCCAAATCATCCAATTAAAAAATGACATACAGACTAATACAAATTTAAGTGACCCTGAAATTTTACCTTACACCCATTAAAATGGCTAAGATAAAAATTTCAAGGGATAGCACATGCTGGCAAGGATGAGGACCCAGTCGAACACTTCTCCATTGCTGGTGGGAGTGCAAACTTGTGAAACCACTCTGAAAAACAATTTGGCATTTTCTCAGAATATTGGAAATAGCTCTTCCACAAGACTCAATCCTGAGTTTATATCCAGAAATGATCCAGCATCCTACAAGTATACTTGCTTAAAAATGTTCATAGCAGTTTTATTTGTAATACCTAGAAACTACCTATTTGTTCCTCAACTGAAGAATGGATAAAATATTGTTCATTTACACAATAGACTACTACTCACCATTAAAAACAAGGCCATCATGAATTTACAGGCAATTGGATGAACCTACAAAATATGCTGAGTTTGGTACCCTAGACACAAAAGGATATGCATGGTATGTACTTACTTATAAGTGGATAGTTGTCATAAAATACAGGATAATAATACTTCAATCCACAGACCTGCGGAAGCTAAATAACAAAGTGCTTCCAAAGTAGGATGTTTGGATCTATCACAGAAGGAAAAATCAAATGGATATTGGAGGTGAATGTATGGAAGAAAATTGAAGGAAGAAGGAATGGTAATAGGACCCAGTTGGCGGGGTGAGGGAAATCAGTTATAGGAGGAGCAGGATAGATAGAATGGAAATCGTCTCTAGGAAGTGGCAAAGAACTTGAATGTGGAAGGCCATAGGATATCAATGGCAACTCTAGCTGAGACTCCTATCAGTGGAGGATATGCATCCTGAAATGTCCACTTCCAGTAGCCAGGTAGAACTTCCAGTAGAGGAATTAGGACAGCAACCCACTCAAAAAATCTTCAACCCCAAATGTGCCCTGTCTACAGGATGTGGTGGGACAAAAATGAAGTAGAGATGGAGGGATGACCAACCAATAACTGCCTGAAATTTTGACCCATTCCCTTGGCAAGAACCAATTCCTGGTACTATTAATGATACTCTGTTAATGCTTGCAGGCAGGAGATAAGAATAGCTGTCCTCTGAGATGTTCCACTCAGCAGCCAATGGAAACAGATGCATAGACCCACAGCCAAACGTTAGATGGATCTTGTGGAGTATTATGAAAGAGTTGTGGGAAGGATTTGGGCCACCCAAGGAAGAGAGGGTTTCCATAGAAAGGCCAACAAAGACAACCTCAACCATCTGGGGGCTCCCAAAGATTGAACCACCAATCATGTAACAGGTATGAGATGGACCTACTATCCCTGTACATATGTAGCAGATGTGCAGCTTGGTCTTCACACAGGTGCCCCCAACAACTTGAGAATGGGCTATCCATGAATCTGTTACCTGCATGCCTGTGGATCCAATTCTGCTAACTGGGCTGCCTTGTCTGGCCTTCAAGGGGAGAAGATGCACCTACTCCTGAAGTGACTTGATGTACCAGAGCCTTCTGTGGGAGGTTGCTGAGGTAAGGGTGGTGATAGCAGGGATGGGATAGCAGGTGGCTTCCATTTCTCACAAAATAATGGGAGGGAGAAATGGGGGGATGATCTGCATGAGGACTTAATGGGAAGGGGAGGGTGATATTGGGATATACAATGAATAAGTAAGTAATTAAAAAATATATAAAGAAAAAAATTCACATCTAATGTAATATAAACAATGAAGTTAACAAATGATTATCAAATATATTCTTAGGCTAGCTTACATTGTATTAAAGACATTGTCAAATTTAATTCTGATATTCAAAAAGTGAGTTGATATATTATTTACTCAAAAATAGGAGCACTTTATAAAGGGACTGACTTGTCCAAGGCCACAAAGTTAACACTACAAGTTTTAATTTCAACACAGTACCTCATATTTGATATATTGCAGAAAAGTCTGTCTCCTAGGTATAGTAGGATTTTTAGATACTTATATAAAATTAAATCAGTCCTCAGAAAAATATTTACAGTGAGTATCTTGACTTTTTAGTGACTAGCCACTCTGGAAGTTAGAAAATGAATAAAGGAATGGTTAGCACCCCAAAAAAGCAGAGGGGAGTATGGTCTTGATTTTGCCTCTAGCCTGAAGGATGTGTCTAGTTCAATGTCAACCTGAGCTATGAAATGAGGCTGTTTCAAAATGAACTAAAGCAAAACAAAAGAACAAATGAGAAAATGGAAAGGAATATTTGACTGAATGAATGCATAAATAACTTACTTCTCAGAAAGCCAAAAAATCTGGTTAATTTTACTTTTTACACAGAGCATTGCACCTATAAGTTTCACAGAGAAAGTTCATGTTACTATTTCAAAATATTAGAACACCTTCAAACATAAGCAGCTAAGTATCATTATTTAATTTCAAAATTGAGAGTTTTTGCTTCTATGTTGTTTGTGGCCTGACTATAGGAGGCCAATTCCTGCTTTTACACTTTTTGTGTCATAATTCCCCAGTGACACAGGCTTATTATTTTCCTGCTATAGAAATCATGTGACTAGAAGTACAGCCTTGATCTGTTCATAGCTGTGTCCTTTAAGTCCTTCTGTTTCATTAAGAGTTCACTAAGAAGTATGCTTCTCTTTCATAGTTTTACACACACATTATTAAATTAGTGTCTAGTGGTATCGAGTTAGAATGAATATCTTCAGAAAAATGTGAGCCTTTTATTAATGTCTGCATCTCACAAATAGTTTCTGCATTCTAAGCATTTTGTGGATTCCACTGGTTTTCCTCTCTATGGGAAAGTTATAAGAAATTAATTTCCACTTACAGATTTCTGCTTCCAGAAGTAGTAAAGATGGTGGCTTGAGTATTACTAACATTCAATTGCTTACAAATACTATTCATTTTGCTCTCTTAGAAATATAATGAAAAGTGACTTACAAATTACCTCTTTTATAGCCCCAGGTTATAGATACTGATTTATAGTCCTTGCAGGGGTGGCTGGATTTGGTTCCACAGAACCCACATAAAATGGCAGGCACAAATGTGTGCATCTGTGGCATTGACAGTCCTAAGGTAAGGGGACAAATAGAGACCGAAGAATAAGTCTGGAAGCTCCAATAAGCAACTTCAGCATGATAAGACTGATACTGACTCAGCAACAGGGAGAATGAGAAGACTAAATTCTTAGAAAGTACGCTCCCACTTTCACATCATTTTCACATGCACATTATGACACATGCGTTCATGCTTGCTCTCTCTCTCTCTCTCTCTCTCTCTCTCTTTGTCACAAACACACACACACACACACACATACACACACACACAAGCATATGCACATGACTTTACACACATAATTACACAAAGTAAATAACAAATTATTCACGTATTTATTCACAAGGAACCTAAAATCCCCTGAAGCATTATGTAAATACGAAAACTGCTCATCATATACTCAAAGAATAAAGATGAATCTAAATTTTAAAAAGATGCTTTGAATGAAGCATAAGAAAGTATAAATCAATTTAATGTACTAGAAGAAAAAATAGCAAGTAATCATTGTAAAAACGACTTTTCAGAATCAGGCACTTAAGACAAAGACTGAAAGTACTATTTTTAGATTTTTTTCCTCAGTACTGGTAAAAACATGTTTAGAACCAACATGAATTCTGCTCAGACATTAGTTTTCAGACTCTCTTTACATGGATGGAAGATACACCTTGTGAACTCACTGATACAGCACATCATTCAGAGAGAGAGAGAGACAGAAAAGTCAACAAACCTTGATGGGAAGGCTGGCTCTGCCATGCCTCTGGATTCCAGAGTTCCTGAGGATGCCCCCCTCCGAGATGCCATTGCTGTTCATTGTCACTTATAATGCACAACTACTGGGAACCTTTGTCACAGCTCAAGAAGTGCTTCTCGAAGCCACAGAGGATACAGTCTGCTAGGAAAGTTCTTCAAAGCTTGGATACTTACCTAGATTACATTCATATATACTCTGAACAGATTTTGCAAACAAATTCTGAGATGGTCCTTTAAAATATGTTTTGAAAGAGCAAAGGTAGATGCAGTCAAAAATAAAAGTAAGGGGTGCAAAAATAGATGTTAAAGCTTTGTAAGCATAAAGGATCCAAAAATAATTTAATGGAAATTATTTTTTGCCTTTAGAGTTGGCCTTAACGAAAAAAAATAATTGTTAATGGCTAATTCATCAATAAAGTCTATCTGAAACACAAAGGACAAATTTAGCCAGGATTCCCGTCTATATCTGTGCTACTAGTTTTTAAATCTCTACTTGGGCATCATGTCAAATGGAAAACTCATTTACCTTTTATTTTCCCTTGTTTGTAAACAAGCCCAGGTTTAATCAAGCTGCAAACAAAATAAAATGTGCAAATCAAAAACTAAACACTCTCTAATCTGCATCGTTCTCTCTACATTTTCCCTTTTGATGGAAAAAACAAACTTGCTACAGTATATTTCTCCATTCTTTCTAGAACCTAGATAAAGACATATGAAAGCTAGAAATAATGTCTTTGCTTAACTTTTCCTGTTTTCATTAAATGGGCACAATGGAGAGCCTTTTTAACATGGTTGAATATTTCCTTTATTTATACACCCAGGACCCTCTCTCCTTGGGAATGGACTCTAACAGAAATATCTTGTGTATAAGGAAAAGAAGGGGAGAGAAAAATAAAAAAAGAATAACATTTGGACTAAATGTAGAAACACTAAACACATCAGTAGATTTGATAAATGACAGACTAAAAATATTTGAAAAATTGAAAAAAAAGTAGAAATTTTATTGGCCTTATTTCATAAATAACACTTGACTTTTTAAAAAGCAAAATTATTTAGTATTTCATTCAGAAGGTTAGGAAAAATATTTTCCACAAGATTGATCTATGAGAAAACCCTGCAATTTTGCCACTGTGTTAAATGTTGAACGTGAGTGAATATGTATATCTATACACCAATACAATCTTTTTTTTAGCACATATAGGTTTTTGTAGCAGTGATTATGCATTTCTCATCAATGGGGCAACTTTATTTTGAGGATTTAGCTTGGCTCCCCCCCTTTTTTGTGATTCCAATCCATAGATAACCAGTAATACTTTAACAACCGAACAACATTAACCTGAATAGAAACTTCATATATGAACCACAGACTATTTCATGTGTTTTATCCCAACTATTCTATTATAGATGCTGAATAAAGACCCTGGGCCATGGCAATTTACAACGTCAGATAACACTAATATAATTTTAAGAAATCACTAATAAAATAACAAAGGCAAGAGTGTTAATACATATTTATTTTATTAATAATTATCATTAACAAATAAATAGGATAACAGTAGCAATAAAGAACAAATTATGATTAAAAATAAGGAGCAATTAAGCTAACAAAGGAAATAAATTTTGTAAACACAATACAAATATATGTGTCTATGCAAAATATATACTTCCTTAGAAGTAACCTCTTATAATTATTTTTATAAATTTTAAGAAGAGTAGGAAAATGATGCTTGAAAGATAAATTTTGGAAAACATGAATATCCCCATTTAATTCCAAATCTGAGAATATGCATGTTACTATCACTAAATTTCTACATCTTTTAAAATTGTATTTTACAAATAAGAAAATGACACTAAACCATATACAAGGACATTTTATAGTATGTTAATAATTCTGGGATATGTGGCAGACATAACTTAAAATCACATCAAAAAGCCTTCAAAATATATAGCCCATATATGAGAGAGAGAGAGAGAGAGAGAGAGAGAGAGAGAGAGAGAGAGAGAGAGGAAGCAAGCACAAGAGGTATACAAAACAATTTGAACATATACAGTGATTTATCTGCAGCTAAAATCCATTTTATTAAACAATATAATTTTATGTATCCAATGGGTCTATGAAAGGATGAAAGCATTGCAATAAAATGTTAACAAAGTTTATATCAAAATGTTTACAGCATACTTTCAATTTAATATTTTTATGTATTTGAGAAAATTTTTACAACTTCACATCTTGTATTTATAACAACAACAAAAACAAAGCCATCTTTATATCTTTGGAAAATTCTTTACAAAAACATTCTTCAATTCTACTCAGTATTTCTGAGGTCTGAAGTATGAACTGTTTTTACATTGCAGTAGAAAAATAGCAAAAAACATTGGAGAACAATATGCATGCATTTATTATTAGTTCAACTGCAGTCTCTGACAATAAATATAATTATTATTCTATTTTGTATTTTATACACAGTTGAATGGGTTTATTCTAATAACTCATTTTAAAGGCTTTATCAATATGACTGTCCCAGCCTTGTTCAGTTTCCAGGCTATTGCCCAGGGGGAAATGGACTGACAAGTTGATATAAGTGTTCTTCTATACTTAGGAATAATCTTATGTCCTTTATTAATATTGTCACCTAAAGTAAATAGACCTGACGATGGACCAACCAAATTCAATTTTCTAATCTACAAATGTAAAAATAATGGATGCTAAAATTGTCAACAGGCATTGTGTATTTGATTAAGATAAGGGCTAATTTTAATATAAGGCGGACTATTAATGCTGGGTGTATCTGTGATCATGTGTGTTAAGGCCATGAACATATGATTCTGTAGTCTGAGAAAATAACTCATTGGGCTGGTCAATATAGGTAGACTAGCACTTTAAAAGCCTTAATAGAAGAGAAGGCAGAAGGGAAATGTGCATGCCATCTGTAAATTGTCCACACACCCTCTTTTGGGTGGGAATTGGTGATTCCATTCTTTAGACCTTGATAAGCAGTCTCAATTCAAGTACCTTTCCTAGGTGCTTAGGTTTTAACTAGACAGTTATCAGACTCCTCTGACTCTGATTTCTGTAATTGCTGTGCTTACTTTTTTATCTGTAAGCCCTAATAACAGCAGACACTTTATGCAAGGAGCAGGTTATTCTGAGAATTCCTGCTTCTCAGAGATTTACATTATAACTTTTGCAAATGCAGTATACTGTGCATTAGTGTATCCTCATTGTAGCTTTAACCAGCACAGATGGGGGGCCGTTTTGAATGAGCATTATCTATAGTGGGCATGATATGAAAATCTCATGCATTTTGACTTTCCATTAATTTAAAATGTCTCCTCCAGTAATCGCAATTGCAGTCACTCCAATACCCAGGTATTGGATGATACTGAAACTGTACGCAGTAGGAAACTATTTTTGTCTTTCCTGTTAGATGAGCTACAACAGATCTAACATTTGTTTGTTTGTTTCTGCATAATTTTTGATATGTTTTTCTTACCATAAATCTTATTAGTGTTAACATTTAATTCTTATATTTTAAAATTATAACTAATCTGTTAATTTATTCCTTAAGCATCTTTTACTTAATGAACCTCTTTATAGTACTTTTTTTCAAAGTGTCACCATCACCATTTACTATTTGGTTTTCTGAAGCTATTCTAGTGAAAAACAGGACCAATACAGGCAGAATATTCGGATGCCTTAAGGGTTAATCCGATCAGTGAGATGACTACTGGATGAATAATACTTGGTGTGTAGCCTATTGCATCCTGGATATTGTAGAATGAGTGATGTCTCTTATTCTGTTATAAGTATAATGGTAAGAAAGGTAAATTTTCGCATAACTCAGAATAATTTGAAACTTATGAATGGTTAACTTACAGAGTTTTCTATTTAATATTTTCTTTTTTTATTGGATATATTCTATATTACATTTCATTTTCCCCTTTTCTGGTTCGCCGCCTCCCAAAGGTCCCACATGCCCTTTTCCCTCCCACTGCTCCACCATCCACCCCTTCCACTTCCCTGTTCTGGTATTCCCCTACACTGATGCTTTTATCCTTTCCAACACCAGTGTCCACTACTTTCTTCTTGTAGGACATCATTTGGTATGTGGATTGTGTCTTTGGTGTCCCAAGATTCTAGGCTAATATCCACTTATCAGTGACTGCATACCATGGGTATTCTTTTGAGACTGGGTTACCTGACTTAGTATGATGTTCTCCAGCTCCATCCATTTCTCTAAGAATTTCATAAATTCATTGTTTCTAATGGCTGAATAGTACTCCATTGTGTATATATACCACATTTTTTGTATCCATTCCTCCGTTGAGGGACATCTTCTTTCCAGCTTCTGGCTATTATAAATAAGACTGCTATGAACATAGTGGAGCATGTATCCTTATTGCATGCTAGGGAATCTTCTGGGTATATTCCCAGGAGTGGTATGGCTGGGTCCTCCAGAAGTATCATGTCCAGTTTTCTGAGGAACCGCCAGACTGATTTCCAGAGTGGTTGTACCAGCTTGCAGTCCCACCAGCAGTGGAGGAGTGTTCCTCTTTCTCCACATCCTCGCCAATACCTGATGTCTCCAGAGTTTTTAATCTTAGCCATTCTGACTGGTGTGAGGTGAAATCTCAGGGTTGTTTTGATTTGCATTTCCCGAATGATTAACAATGTTGAACATTTTTAAAGGTGTTTCTCAGCCATCCGAATTTCTTCATGTGTAAAGTCTTTGTTTAGCTCTGTACCCCATTTTTGGATGGGGTTATTTGGTTTTCTGGGGTCTAACTTCTAGAGTTCTTTGTATACATTGGATATTAGCCCTCTGTCAGATGTAGGGTTGGTGAAGATCTTTTCCCAATTTGTTGGTTGCCAATTTGTCCTTTTGACAGTGTCTTTTGCCTTACAGAAACTTTGTAATTTGTCTATTCTTGATCTTAGAGAATAAGCAATTGATGTTCTGTTCAGGAACTTTCCCCCTAAGCCAATGTCCTCAAGGGTCTTCCCAAGTTTCTTTTCTATTAATTTTAGTGTGTCTGATTTTATGTGGAGGTCCTTGATCTTTTCAAACAATAGTTGGACTTAACTAAATAAAACTACATAAAGTGGAAAGCACAGTTATTATAGTTGAGATGCCTAGTATAGCTTAAAAGGCACTACTTTGGTCTGACCTAAACTCTGCCACTGGTATGCCTCTCTGACAGATTTTTCTCACCCACCTCAAGAGGTTTTAGCTTGCTTTATCTGTATTCACAGAAGAAAATTTTGCATAATCCTATTATAATACTATTTCATAAATTTATATCAAGAAATAATAAATGTCAGGATATATCATATTATTTTACTTTATTATGTTATATGTGTATGCTGTGTGTATATTTCCATTTGATTGTATATGCATGTGAACATGCAGGAACATACATGTGGAGGCCAGGGGTTCATTGATTAACTTTCATGATTCTTTGGTTTATTAATTGACGCAGGTCTCTTGCTAAATGTGGAGCTCACAGATTGATATAATTTATGGAACATTTCACCTAAGATTCCTTATCTCTGTCTCCTGAGCAGTAGATTGTACATTTTAGAATGTACTATTGAATTGAATTCTGGTGTTCAAATTTGTGCAAGAAGCACTTTATCTGCTCAGTCATATGTATATCACCTATAGGAACAAGGACAAACATTTAGCACATGAGAAGTTTTAGCATGGAAATAAACATGTATAAATATAAAAATGAGTGATAAGTAGAAATAAAGGGATTTCTGTTTCTTCAAGGGAAAAATAATCTTGATTTTTAATTGCTCCAATACCAAGAAAACTGATATAGAATATAAAAAAATAGGATAAATAAGATAATCATTTTTCAATTTATTTTTATATATTTATCTGTTTTTTAAAAATTGCATAGTGTTTGTTTAGTACATTTAGTATATTATTTTAATACCTTTACTGGCAGAACCATCTGTTTGATTTTAATTTCTTTAATAAATAAAATCAATATAGTCTGACTGTGTTAACTATCCTTATATTTTTTTCACAGATACATTACATAATGGTTACATGAGAGAAAATTCAAAAGGAAATGCTGAGCAAATAGTCCATGTTATAGTGACCTATATCTTGCATCATAATTTTCTTTGTTTTATTTTTATACTATATAAAGCAGATGAGATATTTATTTACATACTTTATTTGCAAACTAATTAATGAGTTCTAAATTTTTATATAAATTAGGCCAAAAAATCCCTGGCATCAGAGAACTCATTCTAAAGAATTTTAATTAATATTACCAGAAATTGTAATAAGCAATATATTTAAAATATAATAGGAGCAGTGGTGTGTTATGATATATTGACTTAGAAAATGATGAGGCCATCAGGAAAAGTTTCCTTAAAGAGAAATAATTTTTGCCAGAATAAGGGGAATAAGGGACTCAAGAACATGTCTTTATATATAATTTTGAACTAGTACTTCACTAACAAGTGGATATTAGCCAAAAAAATGTACAGCATACCAAAGGTACATTCCTCAGAACTCAAAAAGGTCAACTGGCTGAAGGGTCCATGTAAAGATGCCTCAGTCCCACTTGGGAGGGATAAGAAAGCAACCACAAAGTATGGGAGGGAGGAAGGGATCTGAGTGGAAAAAGGGACAGGGTGGGGAGATGGGAAGATGATCTGGTATTGGGTGGGGAAAAAGGCCTGAAGCCATGAGGGCCAGCAGAAAGAATAGAAATAGGCAACCTCAGGAGGTAGGAGCTTGGGGGAATCCTCTAGAATGTGCCAGAGACCTGGGTGGTGAAAGACTCTCTATACTCAAAGGGAGGGAATGCCCTACAATGGGGAGAGGGAACTTGTAGAACCCATCTTCAACAGACAGACAGGGAATCAAGTGATGGATGGCGTTGCTATCCAATAGTTCAAACTCTGACTCATAATTATTCCTGTCTGAAAAAACTGCAGGGATAGAAATGGAGAAGAGTCTGAGGAAAGGAAGGTCCAGAGACAGGCCCAAAGTGGTATCCAGCTCAAGGGGAGGCCACAAGGCCTGATACTATTGCTGAGGCTATGGAGCACTCACAAAATAAGAACCTATCATGACTGCACTTTGAAAGACCCAACAAGCAACTAAAAGACTTAGATGTAGATATTTATACTCAAATAATGGACAGAAGCTGCTGAGCCTTGGGATTGAATTTGGTAAAAGCTGGAAGAAGGTGAAGAGAATGACTACGCTGTAGGAGGACCAGCAGTCACAATAAACCTGGTCCTCTAAGATCTCTCACACACTGGACTACCAACCAGGCAGCATATACCAGCTGATGTGAGGCCCCAACATATATACAGCAGAGGACTGCTGGGTCTGGACTCTTGTTAAAGAAGTACTTAACTTTCAAGAGACTGGAGACTCCAGGGAATTTAGAGGTCTGGTGTAGTGGGGTGTGGGGACATCCTCATGGAGACAGAGGGAAGGGTGGGGGAATGGTATGTAGAACAGTCAAACAGTTGGAGGGTGAAGGAGGGTAGATCAGAGGGGAATGAATTCTGGAATGTAAAAAAAAATAAATAATAATAAGCAAATAATAATAATAAAATAATAATAATAATAATAAACATGACATGTGCTAAAAAAATAAGTTATATTCACCACTGTACCCATCATCTCTTGTACTGCTACCATAAAAATATGATGGATTTTCTTAATTTCTTTTCATATGTTTTCCAGAGCATTACATGAAACATTTAAATTCTTGTTAGTTCACACTTGTCAGTATTTTACCTAATTAAATACGAGCATTTTAGAACAAATGCATTTCTTACTAATGATCAATGGATATTATTCAATAATTCTGTGTAAGGGAACCTAGGTGAGTAATATTTAAGTTGAAAAGAGCTGAGGAATTAGCAAAAAAAATGTTTAGAAGGAAATTAAAGCAGTGCAACATACCTACATATAGTCCAGCAACAACAAAGCCAGAAGCATGAATTCAAGAATTTGCCAGGGGCATTGTATACAACATTGGAGGAAAACAGGATTTTCTTCTCATATAATAGGGAACAAATACAGGCTTTATGGGTGGAACTAGAATAGTAGATTTTAAATTATGTCATATGCCCTTTCCAACTGAACTCAACTTTTTACTTTCTAGGATTATGTACATTCCTTGCAAGTGAACGAACTTCAAAAGCAACTTTTTACTACACTTTATTTATGATTATAATCATAATGATTAACTTCTGAGAGGTTTGACGAGTTTATCCAATATGCAGAATCATGTGAATTTTTGAATATTCCCATTTAAAATTCTAGTGATTGAAATGTTAATATTTTAAAATAAAGATTAGAAAACTCATGGCTAGCAAAGTTAGGCAGTTCATCCCAGTTTCATGATTGGTATCTTAGGCAACTTACCATTATTAAAATAACCACTCCTTTCTTTGAGAAAATCAACAAGATAGATAAACCCTTAGCCAGATTAACCAAAGGGCACAGGGACAGTATCCAAATTAACAAAATTAGAAATGAAAAGGGAGATATAACAGGAGAAACTGAGGAAATTCAAAAAGCATCAGATCCTACTATGAATATCAATGCAAAAATATGCAATAAAATTCTTGCCAACCGAATCCATGAACACATCAAAATGATCATTCACTATGATCAAGTAGGCTTCATCCCAGGAATACAGGGATGGCTCAATATAAGGAAATCCATCAATGCAATCCACTACATAAACAAACTCAAAGAAAAAATGCATGGTAATTTCATTTGATGCTGAAAAAGCATTTGAAAAAATCCAGGATCCATTCATGCTAAAAGTCTTGGAAAGAACAGGAATTCAAGGCCCATACCTAAATATAGTAAAAGCAATATACAGCAAACCAGTAGCCAACATCAAACTGAACGGAGAGAAACTTGAAGCAATCACACTAAAATCAGGGACTAAACAACTCTCTCTCCATATCTTCCCAAGTTTCTTTTCTAATAGTTTCAGTGTGTCGGGTTTTATGTGGAGGTCCTTGATGCACTTGGAGTTGATCTTAGTACAAGGAGATAAGAGTGGGTCAAGTCGCATTCTTCTGCATGTTGACTTCCAGTTGAAACAGCACCATTGGTTGAACAGGCTATCTTTTTTTTCCACTGGATGGTTGTGGCTCCTTTATCAAAGATTAAGTGACCATAAGTCTGTGGGTTCATTTCTGGGTCTTCAATCCTATTCCATTGATCTACTTGCCTTTTGCTGTACCAATACCATGCAGTTGTTAACACAATTGCTCTGTAGTACTGCTTAAGGTCAGAGATATAGATTCCCCCAGAAGTCCTTTTATTGTTGAGAATAGTTTTAGCTATCCTGGGTTTTTTGTTGCTCCAGATGAATTTGAGAATTGCTCTTTCTAGATCTATGAAGAATTGATTTGGGATTTTGATGGGGATCGCATTAAATCTGTAGATTGCTTTTGGCAAGATGGCCATTTTCACTATATTGATCCTGCCAATCCAGGAGCAAGAAATATTTTTCCATCTTCTGAGGTCTTCTTTGATTTCTTTCTTCAAGGACTTGAAGTTCCTGTCATACAGATCTTTTGCTTGTTTGGTTAGAGTTATGCCAAGGTACTTTATGTTGTTTGTGGCTATTGTGAAGGGTGTTATTTCCCTAACTTCTTTCTCAGCCTGCTTATCCTTTGAGTACAAGAAGGCTACTGATTTGCTTGAGTTAATTTTATAACGAGCCACTTTGCTGAAGTTGTTTATCAGCTGTAGAAGTTCTCTGGTGGAGTTTTTTGGGTCGCTTAAGTAAACTATCATACCGTCTGCAAATAATGATACTTTGACTTCTTCCTTTCCGATTTATATCCCTTTGACTTCCTTATGTTGTCTAATAGCTCTCGCTAGAACTTCAAGTACTATATTGAAAAGATATGGAGAGAGTGGGCAGTCTTGTCTAGTCCCTGATTTTAGTGGGATTGCTTCAAGTTTCTCTCCATTTATTTTGATTTTGGCTACTGGTTTGCTGTAGATTGCTTTTACTATGTTTAGGTATGGGCCTTGAATTCCTGCTCTTTCCAAGACTTTTAGCATGAAAGGATGCTGAATTTTTCGAATGCTGTTTTCAACATCTAATGAGATGACCATGTGTTTTTTTTCTTTTAGTTTGTTTATGTAGTGGATTACATTGATGGATTTCCATATATTGAACCATCCCTGCATCCCTGGGATGAAGCCTACTTGATCATGTTGAATGATCATTTTGATGTGCTCTTGGATTCGGTTGGCAAGAATTTTATTTAGTATTTTTGCAGCGATATTCATAAGAGAAATTGGCCTGTAGTTTTCTTTCTTTGTTGGATCTTTTTGTGGTTTAGGTATCAGTGTAATTGTGGCTTAGAAGAATGAGTTGGGCAGTGTCCCTTCTGTCTCTATTTTGTGGAATATTTTGAAGAGTATTGGTGTTAAGTCTTCTTTGAAGGTCTGGTAGAATTCTGCACTAAAACCATCTGGTCCCGTACTTTTTTTGGTTGGGAGGCTTTCTATAACCCCGTCTATTTCTTTAAGGGTTATGGGACCTTTTTAGCTGATCTATTTGATGCTGATTTAATTTTGGTATTTGGTATCTGTCTAGGAAATTGTCCATTTCCTCCAGATTCTCCAGTTGTTTTGAGTATAGACCTTTGTAGTAGGATCTGATGATCTTTTGAATTTCCTCAGTTTCTGTTGTTATGTCCCCCTTTTCATTTCTAATTTTGTTAATTTGGATACTGTCTCTGTGTCCTTTGGTTAGTCTAGCTAAGGGTTTATCTATTTTGTTGATTTTCTCAGAGAACCAGCTTCTGGTTTTGTTGATTCTTTGTATGGTTTACTTTGTTTCTACTTGATTGATTTCAGCCCTAAGTTTGATGATTTCCTGTCTTCTACTCCTCCTGGGTGAATTAACTTCTTTTTCTTCCAGGACTTTAAGTTGTGCTGTTAAGCTGCTAGTGTATGCTCTCTCCAGTTTCTTTTTGGATGCACTTAGAGCTATGAGTTTTCCTCTTAGCACTGCTTTCATTATGTCCCATAGATTTGGGTAGGTTGTACCTTCATTTTCATTGAATTTTAAAAAGTCTTTGATTTCTTTTTTTATTTCTTCCTTGACCAAGGTGTCATTAAGTAGAGTATTGTTCAGTTTCCATGTGTATATGGGCTTTCTGTTGTTTTTGTTGCTATTGAAGACCACTCTTACTCCATGGTGATCTGATAGGAGGCATGGGATTAGCTCGATCTTCTTGTATTTGTTGACATTTGTTTTGTGACCAATTATATGATTGATTTTGGAGAAGGTACCATGCGGTGCTGAGAAAAAGGTATATTCTTTAGCTTTAAGATGAAATGTTTTGTGTATATAGCAAAATGGTAAAACTGCTCTGGAAATCAGTTTGGTGGTTCCTCAGAAAATTGGGCATGTCACTTCCAGAGGACCCTGGCATACCACTCCTGGGCATATACCCAGAGGATTCCCCTGCATACAATAAAGACACATGCTCCACCATGTTTATAGCAGCCTTGTTTATAATAGCCAGAAATTGGAAGGAGCCCAAATATCCCTCAAAGGAGGAATGGATACAGAAAATGTAGTATATTTATACAATGGAATACTACTCATCAATTAAAAATAATGAATTCATGCAATTTGTAGGTAAATGGTTAGATCTGGAAAATATCATCCTAACATGAAAGGCAATCACTGATAAGTGGATATTAATGAGCCCAGAAGCCCTAAATACTCAAAGCAAAATTAGCAAGTCAAATGATTCCCAAGAAGAAGAAAGGAGAGGACCCTCGGCCTGTAAAGATTGGATCCAGTTTTGTAGACTCAGAACAGAGAAATCTTGAGGGGGGAATGATTGGGGAATAGTTGGGGGGAGAGGAATTATGGGACATATGGGAGGGGACTCAGAAAGGGGAAAGCCTTTGGAATGTAAACATAGAATATAGAAAATAAAAGTTAAAAAAAGAATGGGCAATTCTCAAATTCATCTGGAATAACACAAAATTCAGGATAGCTAGAACTATTCTCAACTGTAAAATAACTTCTAGGGGAATCAGTATCCCAGACCTCAAGGAATACTACAGAGCAATAGTGTTAAAAACTGCATGGTAATAAACTGGGCATGGTGGCACACACCTGTAATCCCAGCACTTGTGCAGCAGAGGCAGGTGGATTTCTGAGGTCGAGGCCAGCCTGGTCTACAGAGTGAGTTCCAGGACTTCCAGGACTACACAAAGAAACCCTGTCTCGAAAAACTAAACAAACAAAAAAATCTGCCTGGTATTGGTACAGTGACAGGCAGGTAGATCAATGGAATAGGATTGCAGTCCCAGAAATGAACCCGTACACCTATGATCACTTGACCTTCAACAAAGAAGCTGAAACCATCCAGTGGAAAAAAAGATAGCCTTTTCAACAAATGGTGCTGGTTCAACTGGAGGTCAGCATGCAGAAGAATGCAAATTGATCCATTCTTATGTCCTTGTACTAAGCTCAACTCCAAGTGTATCAATTGCCTCCACATAAAACCAGACACAGTGAAACTAATAGAAAAGAAACTGGGAAAGATCCTTGATGACATGGGCACAGGGGGAAATTTCCTGAATGGAACAGCAATAGCTTATGCTCTAAGATCAAGAATTGACAAATGGTACCTCATAAAATTACAAACTTTCTGTAAGGCAAAGCACACTGTCAAAAGGACAAAATGATAACCAACAAATTGGGAAAAGATCTTCACCAACCCTACATCTGAAAGTGTGCTAATATTTAATATATACAAAAAACTCAAGAAGTTAGATCCCAGAGAACCAAATAACCCTATTAAAAATTGGGGTACAGAGCTAAAAACAAAGACTTTTCACCTGAAGAACTTCGAAAGGCTGAGAAGCACCTTAAGAAATGTTCGATATCATTAGAGAAATGCAAATCAAAACAACCCTGAGATTTCACCTCACACCAGGCAGAATAGCTTAGATTAAAAACTCAGGAGACAGCAGGTGTTGACAAGGATGTGGAGAAAGAGGAGCACTCCTCCATTGCTGGTGGGATTGCAAGATGGTAAAACCACTCTGGAAATCAGTCTGGCAGTTCCTCAGAAAACTGGGCATGACATTTCTGGAGGACCTTGCTATACCACTCCTAGGCATATATCCAGTGGATTCCCAGGCATACCATAAGGACACATGTTCCACTATGTTCATAGGAGCCTTATTCATAATAGCCAGAAGCTGGAAAGAACCCAGAGGTCCCTCAGTGGAAGAAAGGATACAGAAAATGTCGTATATTTACACAATGGAATACTACTCAGCAATTAAAAACAATGAATTCATGAAATTTTTAGGCAAATGGTTGGAACTGGATAATATCATAATAAGTGAGGTAACTCATTCACAAAAGAACACACATGGAATGCAGTCACTGATAATTGGGTATTAGCCCAGAAGCTCTGAATACCCAAGACACAACTCACATATCAAACCATTCCCAAGAAGAAGGAAGGAGAGGGCCCTGGTCCGGGAAAGGCTTGATGCAGCAATGTAGGGGATTGTCAAGACAGAGAAGTGGGAGGGGGTTGATTGGGGAACAGGCAGAGGGAAGAGGGTTTATGGGACTTATGGGGAGGGGGGAACCAGAAAAGGGAAAATCATTTGGAATGTAAACAAAGAATATAGAAAATAAAAATTAATTAATTAATTAGTTAATTAATTTATCACCTAAAAAATCGCTTTTCAGAATTGGTGCTACAAAAATAATATGATAGCTAATCCAACTTATTTAAAATTATCTGACTTCTGAAATTAAAGAAACAGCTCCTGGTATTATCAAATATCAGCTCCTTTATTGTGTTAATATATTTTCCCGAATTTTCCAAAAAAAAAAAAAAAGAAAGAAAAGAAAAGAAAAAGAAAAAAGAAAAAAGAAATAACCACTCCTAAAACAAAATTAAAGTGAGCAAATGTCAATTCATACTAATAGCTCACGAGGTTTCAGGACATGATTTCCACCCGATTGTGTTGCTTTGTTGTCTATAATTAGTTAGGACATCAAGGAAGGTGGGCATGGGAAAGGAAAATTCTCACACTGAATTGTACCCCTGGACTAAAGTTGTTGGTGCTGCTCAAGTAGATTTAGCAGGTACAGTCTTTGACCCACATCTAGTTGACTTTCTACTTTTATTTGTGGTTAAAAGACAAGATTGCCGTTTTTCCCTATCTGTATTCTACCATGTCTGACTTGACATCAGATATAGGTTACAACCCAGTACTTTAAGGAAGAGGCACTGGTAATGATAATCCTGAGCAGCAAGCCTGCTTTGGTGTTTCATTTACATAATAATATTGGGGGAAAGATTGGCTTTGGTTAACCCAGATTTTCTTATGGAATGGTACTGGTAATGAACTCATTCTCTCTGATGAAGTTTGTCAGAAAAACACAAATATTACAATGAGGTTTAGGGTTTGTTTTTGTTTGTTTTTTCCCACTCCCTTTCTGACTCTTATTAAAAAATAATATGCTTCTAAGAAATTACCACATAGGAAAAAATAAAATACATCCAATAAAGCAAAAACTTTCATATTATAGTTGGACATAACAACCAAACAGGAGGAAAAGCATCCCAAGAGCAGGCAACAGACTTAGACACCCAATTGTCATAGTCAGGAGTCCCATAAAAATACTGCATAATAACTCTAATATATATGCAGAGGATCTAGTGAAGCCCTATGTAATACTGGTGCTTGCTCTTTTAATCTCTGTGAACTCATATGTTCATTCCTTAGTTGGTTTAGTAGTCTGGGTTCTCCTGATATGTTCTATCCCCTCTGATCCTTACAACCTTTCTAGTAGGATTCCCTGAAAAGGGACCTACAAGTTAGACTCTCTTTCTACATCATTTCTGCCTGTGGGTCTCTACAACAGTTCTCCTCAGCTGCTGAATGAAACCTCTCTGCTGGTGACAGGATAAGGCACTGATCTATGAGTATAGTACACTATCGCTAGGAATCATTTTAATAATAGCAATAGTAATTGTAATAAAAATAAATTACTTTTAGACAAACCATGTTTAGTAGTATCCTGTGCATTTAAGCTATATAGTCTCTTGTTCTTAGTTACAAAACCAATGTCAAGTATGTGTCCCTTCTCATGACCTTAAGTCAAATCAGACATTGTTTGGCTATTTCCAAAAGTTCTGTGCCACCACTGCCCTAATATATTTTACAAGAATATTAAATTGTAGGTTAAAGGTTTTTTTTTTTGAAGAGTTGGCGAGACATTACAATTTTGCTATCTTGCAGAATTCCTTTCCACATCTAAGAGACTAGAACATATGGTTGAAGACTCTATGTAGGCAAAAACCTGACACCATCATGTTTAATGCTCGTAGGGACATTTTCTTGCCCTAAGAGCACTAATGTCAGTGTACCTAGAAACCTTTGGTCTGAACAACAGCCTGGAACCGTTGGGGATTTCCATGACCCCCTTGTCTAACAACTCAATTGAATACAACCTAGTCCCTCTACTGGAAACCTTTCTGGCTATAGAAGATGCTGGTTGAAACTTCCTATTGACACATCACTAGGAGTCCTCATTAGGATGACTTTAGTATATGCCATTGCACTAGGTTTCAAACAAAAATCCCCTTTCTGGATTGGGTTTTGTTGCAAGACATTTCCTATCTGTTCACACTGAGGCAGTGAGAGGCCCATGATTAGAGTGGAGAGAGGAGGATGAGCTAAGATAAGTAAGGGGTGGAGAAAGGCTGGGTGGACCAGAGGAGCAGAGCAGAGGAGGAGACATGAATATCCAGATGCCTTCAGACATATTTATGGTGTTTTGGAGAGGTTAGAAATATTGGGATAATACTTTATCATTGTAAATTGGCATTATTAAATTGGGAGTTTCTTATACATAAATATATTTGGTTAAATATTCAAGAGTCATGCTTTATTGGATATACGGAAGGAGTGGGTGCTGGACAGAAGTGTGGGATTCCTGCCATTTACAGAGTCTATGCTGTAGAGGAAACACAGCTGGGATGCTATGAGAGCTAGCTGAAAGAGAGAATCATCCTGAGCGGGACATGCTGGGACTTGGTGCAGAGGCTTGGCCATGTGGTTCTCTTTATTAATTATTTACCCCTACAGGGCTACAACACTCAAGAGGATTCTTTTTTCTACCTCTATTAATTTTACTGAAATTTACATACCATTTTGTAAACAACTGAGTAATACTGCACTGTGTAATTGCAACACATTTTTGCTTATTTTTCTTCTATGAAGGGACATCTTGGTTATTTCTAGTTTCTGGCAATGGTTTCTAATTCTATAATGTTTGTGTAACTATATTTTTTCAGGATATAACATCCTTTGGGCAAGTTTATTATTATTATTGTCATGGCTGGTTCTTAAGGAAGATTATTTCCCAACTTTCTGAGGAACCACCACACTCATTTGCATAGTGGATGTACAAGTTTGCACACCCACCAGCAATGGAAGAGTGTTCCCTTACTTCCTATTCTCACTAGCATGAGTTATCATGTGGGTTATTGATCTTAGCCATTCTGACATGTGTAAAATGGAATCTCAAAGTAGTTTTGCTTGGCATTTCTCCAATGCCCATGGATGCTGAACACTTAAAATTTCTTAGCCATTTGAAATCATCTATTGAGAATTCTGTGTTTAATTCTATAAACTAGGTTTATAATTGAAACATTTGTTTTTATTTTTTGATATCTAGTTTCTTGAGTATATATATATTGAAAATTAGTGCTCCATCTGAACTGGAGTTGGTAGAATTCTCTTTCTATTCTTTAGGCTGTCACCTTCTCTAGTTAAAGATGCCCTTTCGCTTGTGGGGTATGCCTTCCTGGGCTTCCATTTATTATTTATCTTAGTGCCTGTGCTGTTGTTTTCTATTCAGAAAGTCATCTTCTAGGCCAATGCATTCAAGGCTGTTTTCCACTTTCTTTTCTTTGAGGTTCATTGTATCTGGTCTTATATTGAAGTATTTGATCCAATAGATTTGAGTTTGTGTAAAGTGATAAACATGAATCTCTTTGTATTTGTCTCCATATATGCATCTAGTTTGACCAGCATAACTTGTTGAAGATACTTGCTTTTATTTTTTTAAGTGTCTATTTCTGATGCCATTATCAAATTCATATGCCTGAATATGCTCATATATGTCTGTGTCTTCAATTCGATTCTATTGATTATTGTGTTTGTTTTTATGTCAATACCATGCATAATTTACTAGTATATCTCAATAGTACAACTTGATATTAGAGATGGTGTTATCCCTAGCAGTTCTTTTATTGTTCAAAATTGTTGTGCCTATCCAGAGATTGAAGTTGACAATTGTCATTTCAAGGTCTACTAATAGTCATGTTAGAATTTTACTGGGGATTGCACTGAATTTGTTGAATACTTTTGGTAGGATGGCCATTTATTGTTAATTCTACCAATCCATAGTATGGAAGATCTTTCCATCTTCTGATTTCTTTCCATCTTCAATTTCTTTCTTAAAAGACTTGAAACTTTATAAAGCTAAAGGAGATTATTACTCTAAATATAAGTTTTCAGAATTTACTGATAATCAAGGGCTTAACCTGTTATTTGTAAAGACCAATGCCTCAAAGTTATTTCTCTCTATTCTTTTCACTCTTCTTAATACATTTTTAAAATGGAGGTGAGGTTGAATTATTCAGCTCAAGTCTTTCAAGTAATAAAGTTACTTGAAAGTAACTTTCACTTTCAAAGTGATTCACTTCACTTTGAAATAAAGATTATTAATATTACAGCTCTAGCTTGCCAGAGAGGTAAACAAGATGTACTGACATATGGGTGGGAATTAAAGAGCTACTTAAAGCACTCCAGGATGCCCTCATCTGGTCCGTGAGACACAAGGAACCCTGATTATTCACCTGTATGATTTTCACTTACCAAAATGCCCTGCCACGGCACTTAGCCGTGTGTCAGACTCTGAGGTGAGGGTTAAATTTTTCATTTCACACTTCATTCAACTCCTTGCTTCAGTAATCCTGAAGAGTCAATAACCCACCTGTTTCTGCATGCATATTAGCACCAATAATTTAAATATATAGTTCAGAGCAATTCTTAAAAAGTATACACACTAAGTATTTTTATTACAAATTATTTTTTTAAAAAGTCACAAAATGAAAGTTGGAACCACCATAACAACAACAACAACAATAACAACAACAACCAATAATTTATTTTAGCTCCTGATCATCTTTCTTCACATTTGTGAGTATTATCTTCATGGATTTTCTCTTTACCTTCATGTAGTATGTAATTGTATTTGACTTTACGTTTAATTTGTTTTTTTTTATTCAGCATATAACACATTCTTCAGTAAAGTTCATTTGATGCCTGGTAGCTAATTAGAGCAATCATTCTCGTCCTATGTGCAACAACCCATTTGTTGACAATAGGCCCTTTTTATAGAGGTCATGTATCAGATATTTACCTTATGATTCATTCAGTAGTAACAAAAATAATACTGTGGTTGTGTTTGAGGACAACATGAGGAACTGCAAAAGGTTGCAACATTAGGAAGGGCGAGAACCACTGAATTAGAGAAGGGTAAGAATACACTTTATTCTACAAGTGATGCCATGCATAAAAAAAATTCATACCTTCCAATCCTTAACATGGAATATTTCACAATATGTAATTTCCTACCTGATAACATTGAGAATTTCAAATATAATGTAGGAAAAATATAAATACGTGAAATGCTGTTTCGCAGTTGTAGATCCATGGTTTATCACTCAAGAGACAATGTATTCCTATTTGTTTAAGTACTCATATATTTTATTTAACTTGCTTATGAAGCTGCTGTACGTGCTGTAAATGTAAAGATGATGAAATTAGCTTAAAGACTAGGGTTAAATAATGTATCCACAATTTGAATGCACACTCTTATATGAATGGGGTCATTATGATGAAATAACATTTTTCTCATGCTGTATTTTTTCCTGTATTGTTATAACCAGTTTTTATGCAGTAGAAATGATTTTTTTCCTTGCTAGCACACATATTCATTAAGGGGATTGGGTAAAACTTCAATTTAGAGAGTATTTTAGTCTTTAGTAAATAAATAATATAGTTCAGAAATAAGACTTTTTATCACAGATAAGACTGATATGAACATAGTGGAACACATGCCCCTGTGGTATAGTGGGGCATCTTTTGGGTATATTCCCAAAAGAGACATTACTGGATCTCCAGGTACAAGTATTTCCAATCTTCTGAGGAACCTCTTGATTGATTTCCAGAACTGTTGTACCAGTTTGCAATCCCACTAGCAATGGAGGAGTGTTCCTTTTTCTCCACATCCTTACCAACATGTGCTATTACCTGAGGTTTTGATCTTAGCCATTCTAAATGGTATAAGGTAGAATCTCAGGGTCATTTTGATTTGAATTTTTCAGAACACTAAGGGCTTTAAACATTGCATTTTTATATTATTATTATTTTCAATATTCTTTGTTTACATTCTAAATGATTTTCCCTTTCCTGGTTCCCCCCTCCCCATAAGTCCCATAAGCCCTCTTCCCTCTGCCCATTCTTCAATCAACACCCACCCACATCTCTGACCTGGCAATTCCCTACATTGCTGCATCAAGCATTTCTAGGACTCGGGCCCTCTCCTTCCTTCTTCTTGGAAATGATTTAATATGTGAGTTGTGTATTGGATATTCAGAACTTTTGGGCTAATATCCAATTATCAGTGACTACATTCCATGTGTGTTCTTTTGTGAATGAGTTACTTCAGTTAGTATGATATTTTCTAGTTCCAACCATTTGCCTAAGAATTGCATGAATTCATTGTTTTTAATTGCTGAGTAGTGCATTGTGTAACTATACCACATTTTCTGTATCCATTCCTCCATTGGGGACATTGGGTTCTTTCCAGCTTCTGGCTATTATGAATAAGGCTGCTATGAACATAGTAGAACATGTGTCCTTATTGCATGCCAGGTAATCCTCTAGGTCTATGCCAAGGAGTGGTATAACAGGGTCCTCCTGAAGTGTCATGCACAGTTTTCGGAGGAACCACCAGACTGTTTTCCAGAGTGGTTGTACAAATCCCACCAGCAGTGGAGGAGTGTTCCTCTGTCTCCACATCCTTGCCAACTCCTGCTGTTTCCTGAGTTTTTAATCTTAGCCCTTCTGACTGGTGTGAGGTGAAATCTCGGGGTTGTTTTGATTTGCATTTCCCTAATGACTAATGATGTTGAACATTTCTTAAGATGCCTCTCAATATCCGAAGTTCTTCAGGTGAAAATTCTTTGTTTAGCTCTGTAACCTTTTTAGTAGGGTTATTTGGTTCTCTGGGGTCTAACTTCTTGAGTTCTTTACTGGAGGTCAGCATGCAGAAGAATGCAAATTGATCCATTCTTATTTCCTAAGCTCAACTCTAAGTGGATCAAGGACCTCCACATAAAACCAGACACACTGAAAATAATAGAAAAGAAACTGGGGAAGACCCTTGAGGACATGGGCACAGGGGAAAAGTTCCTGAACTAAAAACCAATAGCTTATGCTATAAGATCAAGAATAGACAAATGGGACCTCATAAAATTACAAAATTTCTGTAAGGCAAAGACACTGTCAAAAGGACAAAATAGCAACCAACAAATTGGGAAAATATCTTTACCAAACCTACATTTGAATATTTCTTTAGGTGCTTCTCAGCCATTCGAGATTCTTCTATTGTGAATTCACAGTTTAGTTCTATACCCCATTTTTGTATTCCATGTTGGTTTTTTTTTGTGGTTAACCTCTTGAGTTCTTTATATATTTTGGATATATTTTTATCTGATATGTGTTTAGTGAAATTTTTCCCAATCTATAGGTTGCTGATTTGTCTTATTGACTATGTCTTCACTGTACAGAAGCTTTCCAGTTTCTTGAGGTCCCATTTATCAATTCTTGATCTTAGAGCATAAACAATTAGAGTTCTGTTTAGGAAATCCTCTCCCTTCACCCCACATGCCCACACCAATGAGTATAAGGTTCTTTCTCATTTTCTCTTCTATTAAATTGAGTAGATCCAGTTTTATGTTAAGGTCCTTGAGCCACTTGGATTTGAGCTTTGTGCAAGGTTAAAAATAGGGTTCTATTTTCATTTTTCTACATGCAGACAACCAGTTAGATCAGCACAATTTATTGAAGATGCTTTCATTTTTCCATTGTATATTTTTGGCTTTTTTTTTTGTCAAAGATCAAGTGTGTGTGTGTGTGTGTGTGTGTGTGTGTGTGTGTGTGTGTTTCTGGGTCTTCAATTCTATTCCATTGATCAATGTGTCTATCTCTGTACCAATACCATGAAGTTTTTATCACTATTGCTCTGTAGTAAAGCTTGAGGTCAGTTTTGGTGACTCCATAGCCATTTTTTTATTGTTAAGAATATTTTTCGGCCAGGCGGTGGTGGCGCACGCCTTTAATCCCAGCACTTGGGAGGCAGATGCAGGCGGATTTCTGAGTTTGAGGCCAGCCTGGTCTACCGAGTGAGTTCCAGGACAGCCGGGGCTACACAGAGAAACCCTGTCTCGAAAAAACCAAAAAAACAAACAAACAAACAAAAAAGAATATTTTTCACTCCTCTGTGATTTTTTTCCCTTTTCAGATGAATTTGAGAATTGCTTTTTCCGTATATTTGGGAAATTGTGTTGGGATTTTGATGGGGATTGCATTGAATCTGTAGGTTGCCTTTGGTAGGATAGCAGTTTTTACTATGTTAATTCTGCCAATCCATGAGCATGGGAGATCTCTCCATTTTCTGAAATCTTCAATTTCTTTCTTGAGAGACTTGAAGTTACTGTCATACAGGTCTTTCACTTGTTTGGTTAAAATTACCCCAAGATATTTTATATTATTTGTGGCTCTTGGTAAAGGAGTTGTTTTCCTAATTTCTTAGCCCTCCAGAAGACTCAATAAGCAACTGAATGCATCAGAAGTAAATATTTGTACCCAGTCAAAGGACAGACATTGCTGACCCCTGTGGTTGAATTAGGAAAAGGATAGAAAATGCTGAGGAGGAGGAAAGCCTTGTAGGAAGACCAGTAGTATCAATTAACCTGGACCCTCAAGTCTCTCAAACATTGGACCACCAACCAGGCAGCATATACCAGCTGATATGAGGTCCCCAACACATTATACAGCAGAGGACTACTGAGTCTTGGTTCAGTCAGACAATATGCACCTAGCCCTCAAGAGACTGGAGGTCCCAGGGAGTTTAGAAGTTTGGTTGGGAAGTTTAGAAGGTGGTGGGAACATCCTCATGGAGACATGGGGTGTGAGGAGGTATAGGATGTGCAACACTTGGAGGGTGGACCAAATGGGGGGGATAAAATCTGGAGTGTAAAATAAATAAATTTCTTGTTGCTTGATCATACTGAAAATAAAGTCACTTGTTCACCTAGAAATCACAACATTTAGAGTGATACTACTTAGACTATATGACCAAGAATTAGTTGTATGGATAGTGGAAATTGTAGACTAGAGCAAGTATTTTGTCTGATTTGAAGCATATCTCAGTATCTGACAGAGCTTATGTATAGAAGGAAAGGTTATCAGTGGCGAAACCTTGGTCCTGATAGGCATCATGTAGGAGGAATATGTGGCAGTGGACAGGTACTCCATTAGTCTTAAGCACAGAAACAAAAGAGAATGGATATAGCAATGAGTTTTGCACCATTGGTCATTTCTAATATGTAAGCAATCATGAGGTCATTTCTATCCTACTACTGTCTTAATTTTAATTGTCTCTAAATGTTTGAAATGACGTACTATCTATGACTAAATCCTGTGGTAGATTTGGTGACTTAAAAATAAATCTCATTCACAAACAACCATAATTGCAATACAACAAAAAACATTCTGAGCCTGAGCTTTTTCTTTACCCCAATTTTTACTGACAAGAATGATTTTCTAATTGTTATCTTATGAAGCTTTTAAAATATAGAATTTTCTCTTTTATGAGAGATCTACACTTTATCACAGAATGGAATATAAGATATCGGCATTTTATTCAAACTGTAAACAGATTTGTTTTAGGAATTTTTTATATAAACATGCTTATCCAAGTAAATTTCAAATCCAGAATGAATTTTTTGCAATAATATTGGAACAAAAACTTTTCTCAAAATCTGTTATTATCAGTGCTATATAGGTAAACAAAATACAGCTCATGAAGGTGAACTGAATGTTCTTAAAGATCAATATTTGAAATAGATTAGTGATAACTTTCTTTTAATGTATTAGAATAAAAATGTTACATTTGTAAAAATAATATGTTAAAATAAATGAAACTTGTTTCAGTGCTTCAGAACTATCATCTACTGACCTTATGAGGCAGCACAATGTTTATAAATGTGTGATTGGGTGATAGGTAGAAAAAACAATATCAAATAATTGTATGTGATTTTTTAATTATTCTTTTTTTTGTTTTTGTTTTTTAAGAGGGACAGACCAAAAATCTGTATGCAGACATAATACAAACTATACTATTTTGTATTATACCAGATAAATATGGGAAGAATGTGAGTATGCAAAAATCATCAGATTCTACTACAAAAGCCTATACTCAACACAACTCGAGAATCTGGAGGAAATTCACAATTTCCTAGACAGATACCAAAAACCAAAATTAAATCAGGATCAAATAGATGGTCTGAACAGTTGCATAACCCCCAAAGAAATAGAAGGGGTCATAGAAAGTCTTCCAACCAAAAAAATCACAGGACCAGATTGTTTTAGTGCAGAATTCTATCAGACTTTCAATGAAGACCTAATTCCAGTACTCTTCAAATTATTCCACAAAATAGAAATGGAAGGAACACTACCCAACTCATTCAATGAGCCACAATTACCCTGATACCAAAATCACACAAAGATCCAACTAAAAAAGAGAACTTTCGACCAATCTCCCTTATGAACATCGATGCAAAAATACTAAATAAAATTCTTGCTAACCAAATCCAAGAAAACATCAAAACGATCATTCACCATGATCAAGTTGGCTTCATCCAAGGGATTCAGGGATGGTTCAATATACACAAATCCATCAACGTAATCCACTAAGTAAACAAACTCAAAGAAAAAAACCATATGGTCATCTCATTGGATGGTGAAAAAACATTTGACAAAATTCAGCATCCTTTCATGCTAAAAGTCTTGGAAAGAACAGGAATTCAAGGCCCATACCTAAACATAATAAAAGCAATTTACAGCAGAACAGTAGCCAACATTAAAGTAAACGGAGAGAAGCTTGAAGCAATCCCACTAAAATCAGGAACTAGACAAGGCTACCCCCTTTCACCATATCTCTTCAATATAGTACTTGAGGCACTAGCTAGAGCAATTTGACAACATAAGGAAGTCAAAGGGATACAAATTGGAAAGGAAGAAGTCAAACTATCACTATTTGCAGATGATATGATAGTATATTTAAGTGACCCAAAAAACTCCACCAGAGAACTCCTACAACTGATAAACAACTTCAGCAAAGTGGCTGGTTATAAAAACAACTCAAGCAAGTCAGTAGCCTTCTTATACTCAAAGGATAAGCAGGCTGAGAAAGAAATTAGGGAAATGACACCCTTCACAATAGCTACAAACAATATAAAGTATCTTGATGTGACTCTAACCAACCAAGTGAAAGATTTATATGACAAAAGCTTTAGGTCTCTGTAGAAGGAAATGGAAGAAGACCTCAGAAAATGGAAAAATCTTCCATGCTCTTGGATTGGCAGGATTAATATAGTTAAAATGGCAATCTTGCCAAAAGCAATATACAGATTCAATGCAATCCCCATCAAAGTCCCAACTCAGTTCTTCATAGAATTAGAAAGAGCAATTCTCAAATTCATCTGGAATAACAACAACAACAACAACAACAAAAAAACCGGATAGCTAAAAGTATCATCAACAGTAAAAGAACTTCTGAGGGAATCAATATCCTGGACCTCAAGCAATACTACAGAGCAGTAGTGTTAAAAACCGCATGGTATTGGTACAGTGACAGGGAGGTGGGTCAATGGAATAGGATTGAAGACCCAGAAGTGAACCCACACATATATAGCCAATTGATCTTTAACAAAGGAGCTGAAAACATCCAGTGGATAAAAGATAGCCTTTTCAACAGATGGTGCTGGTTCAACTGGAGGTCAACATGCAGAAGAATGAGAATTGATCCACTCTTATCTCTTTGTACTAAGCTCAACTCCAAGTGGATCAAGGACCTCCACATAAAACCAGACACACTAAAATTAATAGAAAAGAAACTGGGGAAGACCCTTGAGGACATTGGCTCACAGGAAAAGTTCCTGAACAGAATACCAATTGCTTATGCTCTAAGATCAAGAATAGAAAAATGGGACCTCATAAAACTACAAAGTCTCTGTAAGGCAAAAGACACTGTCAAAAGGACAAATCGGCAATCAACAAATTCGGAAAAGATCTTCATCAACCCTACATTCAACAGAGGGCTAATATCCAATGTATAGAAAGAACTCAAGATGTTTGACCCCAGAAAACCAAATAACCCTATCAAAAATGGGGTACAGAGCTAAACAAAGACTTTTCACCTGAAGATATTCGGATGGCTGAAAAACACCTTAAAAATGTTCGACATCATTAGTCATTAGAGAAATGCAAATTAAAACAACTCTGAGATTTCACCTCACACCAGTCAGAATGGCTAAGATTAAAAACTCAGGAGACATCAGGTGTTGGTAAGGATGTGGAGAAAGAGGAACACTCCTCCACTGCTGGTGGGACTGCAAGCTGGTACAACCACTCTGGAAATCAGTCTGGCAGTTCCTCAGAAAACTGGACATGATACTTCTGGAGGACACTGCCATACCACTCCTGGGCATATACTCAGAAGATTCCCCAGCATGCAATAAGGATACATGCTCCTCTATGTTCATAGCAGCCTTATGTATAATAGTCAGAAGCTGGAAAGAACCCATATGTCCCTCAACGGAGGAATGGATACAAAAAAAAATGTGGTATATATACACAATGGAGTACTATTCAGCCATTAGAAACAATGAATTCATGAAATTCTTAGATAAAAGGATGGAGCTGGAGAACATCATACTAAGTGAGGTAACCCAGTCTCAAAAGAATACCCATGGTATGCACTCACTGATAAGTGGATATTACCCTAGAATCTTGGAACACCAAAGACACAATCCACATACCAAATGATGTCCGAGAATAAGAAAGGAGTGGACCCTGGTTCTGGAAAGGCTCAATGCATCAGTGTAGGGGAATACCAGAACAGGGAAGTGAGAAAGGGTCGATGGGGAAACAGGGGGAGAAAAAAGGGCATGTGGGACCTTTGGGGGGCAGGGAACCAGAAAAAGGGAAATGAAATGTAAATATAGAATATATCCAATAAAAAATTTTAAAAAATGAGCACAACATAAAATTTTAACTGTAGACCATTTTAGATGTCAGTGGCTATACTTAATTTAATAATATTAAATTTCTGAATTTATAAAAAAAGTCCATCCTTTATGATTTTGGTGATGATAATCAAACTACCATATTTCATTTTGTATCAGATAACCTCAAACTAGGCATGTTTTTTGGCTGTTACAAGAAATCTGGTCTTTACAGGTTCAACAAGAAATTGCAGAGACAAAAAGACCTTCAGAAAGATGTATTCTATGCTATGTGCTTTAAAATAGTCAAGGTATTTTAGTGTTTCATTATAATGATACTATTTGTCTCAACTTGTTCTTTTAGTAACATTTGTTTGATAATTTTTGCATGGAGAATGGATGGCTGTAGGGGAATTGAGCGCGGGAAGACAAGAGTAGGTGGGTCAGTGGAGGAACACCCTCATAGAAGCAAGGGGAGGGGTGGGGAAAACTAGGTAAGGGGATAACACCTTAAATGTAAATAAAATAAAATAAAATAATTAAAAAAATGAATGGCTGACTGACATGGTAAGTGAATTACCTAGTAACTGAACTTCAAAGCTGTGCTAATGTTCATTATTTCTTCAAAGAAACTGGCATTTCCTAAATCCAACATAAGAGCTATTTTCTGCAATTAGAAGTTGTAAATACTACTTGTAAAATGTTAAGCTTACAATTAAACTTAAAAAATGCTGCAAAAGTACTGGCAGTCTAAATCTGGCTTGGATGACATGAAGCACAACAGCTTGTCATCAGACTTCATTAAATGACATTCAGACTTTTTGTCATTGTCTAAAAACTTTCCTCCAAGTTCACAAATCATAAGAGTTCTAGGCAGAATCATGGCATATCCTCATCAGTATATATCAAGTACATGCTATCATGTCATATGAGCTATGCTCTTTATCAACATTAACATAAACTAGTGATTGATGAATTTATCAGTTATGAAAGACACACATCCCTCCTGCTCCATATGACATTTTCATTAGACTAATAAAATGGGTGTTGAATATTTTCCAGTTTCCATTTAAGAGTTAAGATATCCGTGTAATATATACTATAATAATATTATGTTTTGATTGGATAAATACTTTAGATTGTTTGAAGTATTGTATCACTTTTATCATTTATGTGGAAGACTTCTGCATATTCAAGTTTAGTAAAAGTAAAAAAAATATTTGCAGAAAATAAAAAGAAACCTTGAAATTTGCTAAAAAGAGAGTTGGTCTGTTACTATAAGCAAGGGATATGAAAGTGAATTACCATTAACATAATTACTCTTGAATGTGTTTTACAGTTAAAAAAATTGCTAACATAGGTATAACAATGGCAATAATGGTTCAGATTTAAATATTACTTTAAAAGTTCCTAGAATATTACCAGAAATATACATTTCCAGAATATATCCAAGAAACAGACGAGGAAAGCATGGTCTAGAGTGGGACACAGACACACACATATACACATATACATACACATATACACATAAACACACACCTATACACACAAACACACATATATGTGTATACACATAAAAAACATACACACAAACACACACACCTATACACACAAACACACATACACACACATACTCACACACACAGAGTGAAAGAGAGAGAAACCGAGACAGAGACTGAGAGAGAGAGAGGGAGTGAGAGAATCTACAGAAAATCAAATTAAGAACAGTTGGCTAATCTTATCCTAAAATTCAGATACGAAAATGGTTCATCGAGTCACAACAGAAAACACTTTCTCCTCAGCACCTCATGAAATTTACTCCCAAACTGACAATATACTCACTCACAAAGCAAATCCCAATAAATACAAGAATACTTAAGTAAAACATCTGTACCCTATCTGAGAACCTGGAGTGAAATCTGGATATTGGTGCCAACAGAAACCACAGAAAGCTTGCAAGCTCGTGGAATCTGAACTCCTCTTAGAGACAAGGGTGGGGGTTGGGGGGCATGGAGATGTTAAATATGAAACAGTCAGAGGGTGGACCAGGAAGGGGATAAAGTCTAGATAGAAAAAAAATTAAAGAATAAGAGAGAGAGAGAGAGAGAGAGAGAGAGAGAGAGAGAGAGAGAGAGAGAGAATAAGGGAGAGGATGTGCTTATCCTTTCAGAGACTTGAAGTAATAGGGGATTTCCTAGGGGGACACACCCTCTCAGAAAGTAAGAGAAGGGAGAAAATGGGAAGGAATATGGAAGGTGATTACTAGGAAGGGCCAATAAGTAAAATATAAAGTGAATTAGAAAAATAAAAATAAAATAAAATTTGCAAAAAAGCAATGAAACCAAGAGCTGGTTCTTTGAAAAAAATCAACAAACTAGATAAACCTTTAGACAAACCAACTAAACAGTGAGACAATATCCAAATTAATAAAAATCAAAATTGAAAAAAGGAACATAACAACAGACACTGTGGAAATCCAGACAATCATTAGTTCTTACTTCAAAGCCTATACTCCACAAAATTGGAAAAGCAAAACTAAATAGGTGATTTTAGGATACATTCCACTTGTGAAAGTTAAATCAAAATCAAATATACAATCTAAATAGTACTATAACTCCCAAGGAAATTGAAATAACCATTGACACCCCCCCATTCGACCCCCACAAAAGACCTGAGTCAGATGGTTTTATTTCAGAATTCTACCAGACATTCAAGGCAAAGATAATATTAATATTTTTAAAGCTATTCTACATAATAGAAACAGAAGGTACACTGCCAAACTATTTCTAAGAGGCCACAGTCACCCTTATACCTAAACCACCAAAGACTCAACAAAGGAAGAGCATTTCAGACCAATTTTCTTTAAGAAAATTGATACGAATATGCTCAATAAAATACTCACAAACTGAATCCAAAAACACATCAAAAGCATCATTCACCAGGATCAAGTAGACTTCATTCTAGAGATGCAGGAATGGCTCAACATATGAAATTCCATCAGAGTAAAATTCTCCATATAAAGAAACTGAAAAAAAACAAAACAAAACAAAACAAAAGACAAAGTAAAACAACAAAAAGCCCACATATGATAATCTCATTAGATGCTAAAAAAGCCTTTAACAAAATCTAACACCCCTTCTTTTTAAAATTATTAGAGAGATAAGGGATACAAGGCATATACCTAAACACATTAAAGACAATATACAGCAAGCCAACATGTAACATCAAATTGAATGACGAGAATCTTAAGACAATTCCAATAAAACCATGCACAAGAAAAGGTTTTCTACACTCTATCTCTTTAGTATAGTACTTGAAGTTCTACCTAAAGCAATAAGACAACTAAAAAAGATCGATAGGATACAAATTGGAAAAAAAAAGAAGTCAAGATATCACTATTAGCAGATAATTGATAGTATATATGTTACCCGAAAAACTCCACTAGAGTATTCCTCTGATAAACACCTTCAGAAAAAAAATCTTTATGAAAACTTAACTCAAAAAATCAGTACCTCCCCATTACTCAAAAAATAAATAGGCTGAGAATCAATGTGAGGGAAGTTCTTTGGTCCTGTGAAGGCTTGATTCCCCAGTGTAGTGAAATTCCAGGATGGTAATGTGGGAGTAGGAGGGTGGGTGGAGGAGTTCCCTCATAGAAGCAGGGGGAGGGGGGAAGGGAAGGGGGGTCTGGAGGGGAAAACAGGAAAGGGGATAACATCTGAAATGTAAATACACAAAATATCCAATTAAAAAAGCTGCAAAATTGAAAAAAAAGGAAATAGAATAGGTTTCTTTGGAGCCTTGTTTATAATAGCCAGAAGCTGGAAAGACCCCAGATGCCCTTCAATGGAGAAATGGATAAAGAAAATGTGGTATATTTATACAATGGAATACTACTCAGCAATTAAAAACAATGAATTCATGAAATTTGTAGGCAAATGTTTGGAACTGGAAAATATCATCCTAAGTGAGCTATCCCAATCACAAAAGAATACACATGAAATTCAATCACTGATAAGTGGATATTAATTAGCCCAGAAGCTCTGAATACTCCAGACACTATTAGCTAATCATGATTCCCAAGAAGAAGGGGGGAAAGGGCCCTGGTCCTGAAAAGACCTGATCCAGTATCGTAGAGGATTACCAGAACAGAGAAATGGGAGGGGGTCATTGGGGAATGGGTGGAGGGAAGAGGACTTATGAAACATAAGGTGAGGGGGGAACGGGAAACGGGAAAGCATTCAGAATGTAAACAAAGAATATAGAAAATAAAATTTAAAAAAAGAAAACTCCACAAAAAGATAAATATGGACACCAAGCCAGCTACAAAGTCCTTTGATCTACAATAATATCTGGTCAACATGACATGCTAGTGCAATTTTTTTTTGCAAATCTTATGGGAATAACTAATCAATATCTCATTTGATGGAAGCTCCAAACAATGAGATAGAATCTGTTCCTGACACTGATTGGGTAACCAAAAAATTGAAACTAGATATTCCTGGGACTGAAGTCAGTACTAAATATTAGTGTTTAAAACTATCAAGCAAACAACAACCACTTAAAGGTACAGGAATAAAATTATTCTTAATTGCATTGTGGTATACTCTTAGATCAGTGTCCTGTTTGGCCGTCATCATAGAATCTTCCTCCCTCTGTCGATAGGCACAAATACAAAGACCCACATCAAACATTTGGAATATTAATGCATAAAATTACACAACCATCAAATTCGTCTCTTTAAGTCTCAAGGAACCTGGAGAGATAGGAGGCAGAAAAAGCAGGTGGGGGTCGGGGGTGGGGGGTGGGGAGGTAGGTGGGGTAGGGACCAGCATGGATATACTCTTTGGTTGGTGGCTTAATCTCTAGGAGCTCTGAGGGGTCTGGTTGATACTGTTGTTCTTTCTATGGGGTTGACATCCCTTTCAGATCCTCCATTCTTTCCCCTAACTCTGAGGGGTTGACTGGAGTCCCTCTAACCTCAGTCCAATGTTTGACTGCAAGTATCTGCCTTTGCCTCTGTAAGCTGCTGGTAGAGCCTCTCAGAGCACAGCCAAGCTGCCTCCTGTCTGCAAGCACAACATGCCATCACTAATAGTGTCAATGTTTGGTACCTGTTCAAAGAATGTATCCCGAGTTGGGTGGGTCACTGGATAGACCTTGGACAGAACACAGAATTGAAATGATGTGTACTAGAAAAGCTAAAATTGCACAAGCTAATATTTTGTAGGTTTATCATAAACAAAGAGATAGATATGAATAGAAAATACAACATAGAAGTGTTGTAGTGAGGTCTTTTGTCAATGTAGTAAAATATTAACCAAATAAAACCTGGGAAAGGAAATGGCTTTTTCAGGATTAGAGGTTATAGTCCATGACTGAAAACCAAGGCAAGAACCGGGAAGCAGGACCTGAAAGAGAAACCCTGGGAAACACTTAGGGGTAGAAGCTCTCACAATCACCTGAGCCCTCTCACATCAATCCTTAGTCTAAAAAAATCTCCCCATATATGGCCAGAGGACAATTTCATGAAAACAATTTTATACCTGTCATTCCTTCTTTCCAGATGACTCTTAGTCTGTGTCAAGTTGACAAAAAACCTAATCAGCATAGCAAATAAAGAGAAATAAATGCAAAACTCTCTGGCAAAGAATCAACAAACAAAATGGTGCAACAGACAAAAGAAATGTCCAGGCTCAGTGGGACGTAGATCTTGACTTCTGTTAGTTAAATACTTTAAAATCAGTTTAGCATTCTCTGTTAATGAAATAATTAGCAAAATCACATTATTTCAATACAGTAGACTCAGCTTTGGAAAAAAATTGCATACATTTTTTATAATACATTTTCAAAAACAAAACATACAAATAAAACCTATTATACTTACCAACAGTATAGACAAATTCACTTGGCTATCCCTGTAAATGAAGGTAAGAGTCAGCATGGCACCACGTTGAGGATGGGTAAAATAAATGAGGCCTATAATCAGAACCTCTCACTTCAGAACATGTATACAATCGCCAAGCCTTGAAAGACATCAGTACAAATAACTACTTCCTTGGCTACATAAACAGAAAAACTTAGGTAAACAAGCACAGAGGAGAAAAATAAAGAAATAAACATGACTGTGCATGGAAAGAAATAAATGTGTGAATGAGCATACATTTTAATTTCAGTGGTCCAAACTTAAATGTGTGTGTGTGCATGTGTGTGTGTGTGTGTGTGTGTATGTGTGTGTGTGTATAATATCTATAAATGTCTAAAATATAAGCAAATCTTAAAGCTCAAGATAATGGAATTTAACACCGATAAACAAATCTTAATTTCTATAAATAATAATAATTAATAACAACAACAACAACAACAATAATAAATCCTCTACCCAAAGAATTTCTGCAATCCAATGTGTGGTGATTTTTCGCTTCTTGTATAGATTACCTTCCTCTCTCTCCAGAGAGGTACACTGACTGTCCTAGAATGTATTTCAATCTCAACATGAAATAATTTAATCTCCATCTCCATATAATCCATAAGTCTCTCCTTGCTTTACATGATGCCTGTTAAGAGTGATTTCTCAAGAGATTTAGAATGTTACACATCATTTTTTGATAAAAACTTAGGAAAGCCTATGAAAAGACCCAACTTTACAACCTAGCCAAAAATGGCACCACAAGAGAAAAGGAATATATGTAGCAGTTACTCCTTATCCTTTTGAGCAATTTCAATACAATCAAAATGTTCATATGCCCTAACCAATTTGCCTAAAACTCTCTCTATGTAGAGGCTGTTGGGCAGTCCTCCATGATTTGGAGAAGCAAGAAAAAAAAGTAAATAAAATTACAGCTCTTTGAATCCAGACTAAAAGGCATTTGCAAAGAGGTAAAAATAAAGGGGGGGGATGTTAGAACGTGTATCAAAATGGAATCATGTGAGGAGAATTATGAGTCCTCATAAAAACTTTCAGAAAAAAAAAAAACAAGAAACTTGTGGCCTTGGTTTCTTCAAAACACAAAATTATTCTTGGAATTTCCAAACCCCTCCCAGGTGTAATAGATAGGTGTGAAAAGTCCTTTGCAGGATGTTCCTAGCTCACCTACCTTTAAGTAAATGTGAAAGTTTCAGTGGAAAGGGGGGGTAGTTAAAATCAGTTATGTGGAGAAAGACTGTGAATGAGGCTTAACACCAAACTCATCAAAGAATATATACAATAATGAATGTAATACAAATCCATCACTGAATTAAAAAACAATCCTACGTGTGCTTGTTGGTTCCTGACCACTTGATAAAATCTAGAAGCACCTGAGAAGATGAAAATCAGCTGAGGGATTGCTTCCACCAAATTAATCTTTGGACTCGTCTGTGAGGTAATTTTTTATTATTTCCTATTGATTTAATTATTAATATGGACTGTTCTATGACACAGTGGGCTATGCTATACCAGAGCAGTTAGTGTTGGGTTGTATAAGAGAGAAGGCTGAGCAAATCAGTAAGCTTGTGGTATCGAATCTATGATTCTATCCTGGGAGCCTGCCCAGACTTCCTTCAATGATATAGCTCTGTAACCTGTAGGTAAAATAAAATCTTTCCTTTGCCAAGTAGCTCCAAGTATCTATAAAGCAGAAATACAGATGCAACAACATTCACATCACCCTTATGTTCAATTTAATGATTTTCAAATAAATTCACCATCAGCACTTTCCTATTAACTTTGAGAAAAATATTCATTATCACTAAGACAGGGTTTTGACTTGGATATTTCTGTGTTGACTTTGTTGGTTTCAAGATACACAATCAAGTTTTTCAGAGATATCTATATGTTTAGAAGATGGGAATTTTTCAAGAA
Source organism: Apodemus agrarius (assembly GCA_964023405.1). Taxonomy (NCBI): domain Eukaryota; kingdom Metazoa; phylum Chordata; class Mammalia; order Rodentia; family Muridae; genus Apodemus; species Apodemus agrarius. Next base: position 27,196,565 of record OZ030011.1, on the reverse strand, counting down.
CAACACGCTATCATAACCTGCAATGAATATGTCTCAATGCTTAGACAATTTCAAGGAGTGACCCAATGTCTTACTTGATAGCTGTAAAACACAAAAGAAAGGATAAAGAAGATAAGGAAACATAATGAAATATTTTTGTGTTTTGATTTTTGTTTTGTTTTCAATGTCTCTTAGTACATTTGTATTTGATCTTGAAAAGTGTATTCTCTAAATTAGAATTGATATTAGCTATTGGTTTAGGAGGTTTTAAGGTAACTACTATCTTTAATGATGAATATAATTCTAATAAAATGTGAAACAGTGTTACAAGTAGTTAACATTTTCAATATTGGAATAAATAGCATCATTATTTCCTGTTTTCCTCATACTGTGTTAGATGTAAGAAATTTAATTTTTATATTTTCTTTTTTAAAATAAAAACTGTAGTAAGTCTTTTCTATATTTTATAATTTTATTACTGTGATGGTTTGTATATGTTCATCCCAGGGACTAGAACTATTAGAAGTTGTGGTCATTTTGGAGTAGTTTTGGCCCTGTTGGAGTAGATGTGAACTATGGGTGTGGGCTTTAAATCCTCATTCTAGCTGCCTGGAAGTTAGTATTCTGTCAACCTTCAGAGGAAGACGTAGAACTTTCAGTTCCTCCCATACCATGCTTGCTTGGATGCTGCCATGTTCTTACCTTGATGATAATAATCAAAAACTCTGAACCTATAAACCAGCCCCAATGAAATGTTGCTGTTATAATGGTTACTTTGGTCATGGTGTCTGTTCATAGTAGTAAAACCCTAAGACAGTTATATTTCTCTTTTTTGGATATGACAGTGTATATTTGGGTGTATGTAGGTGTGGGTTTTTGCATAGATATGGACAAGTCATGTAGTCATGTGATGGTCACAGCATGGCTTGTTATAGTGGCCTCTCTCCTTTTACGTTGTGGGTTCAGAGAATTGAACCCAATTCTCAGGTTACCAGGCTTGGCTGTGGATGCCCTTGCCTGGTGAGTCAGTTCACCCAGCCCAGCAGTAAGTACTTGAAGCAGCTATAGATATTCAAGAATATGGTGTCAATTTATTAGATCAGAATGTTTTACTTTAAGGATATGTTGCACATCAAATATTTAATCATGCCCCGCTAAACATTTTCAACATTCCTGAAACAGTAGCAGAAGTATTGCAAAATATGTAGCAGTATTTATTTCAGTATATGAATAGGTATATTATGAATGCAGGTAAATGTGCATTTTTCCTCTTATACTGAAAATATATGGCAAGATTAATTTTAAATTACCTGATGAGGGTTATTATCAATTCTGTGAGTCAGAGTGGCCAAATGTGTATTTGAAGGTAAGTTGCAATGGATTCTCCTAGTTTCTCATTCATTATGATTAGATGTTAGACCAACAATCTTTCCTTGTACTTATGAAATTTAAAGATTGAGAAGTTTCAGTCTATGATGTTGTAGTCTTAATATTGCTTTGAAGAAGCCATAAAAATCAGTTGTAGAAAGGAAACAGTTGTTACCTATCTTCTGCATAAAAGACTAAAGCTTATACATCAGAGGAATATGGAGGGTCAGGATAGAGTGCCTGGCTTAGCTCGACATTTTTTAATCCCCTAAAATAATCTTTTCTCTCACTCCTCTCTCCCCTTGTCCTCTGAGAGAGTGGAGGGCCCTCCTGGATATGCCCCCACCTTACCACATCAAATCCCTGTGAGGCTAGGCACATCCTCTGCCAGTGAGGTCAGACAATGCAGTCTAGATAGAGGAATATATCCCATAGACAGAAAACAACATTTGGGATAGCTCCAGGCCAGCTGTTCTGGACTGATATGCAGACCAAGCTGCATATTGGCTATGTGTTCTAAGGGGTCTAGGTCCAGACCATGTATGTTTTTTGATTGGTATTTCAGTCTCTGAGGGCTCCAAGTGTTTAGGTTAGTTGATTCTTTTGGTCTTCTTGGAGTTCCTTTCTCCATCCAGGCCTACAGTCCTTCCCCAACTCTTCCATAAATGTTCCCAAGCTCCACCAACTCTTTAACTGTGGATATGCATCCCTCTGAGTCAGCTGTTGGGTGGAGCCTCTCAGAAAACAGCCATGCTAGACTCCTGTCTGCAAGCATAATGAACTAATAGTGTCAGGATTGGTGCTTGTCCATGGGATGGGTCTCAAGTTGGGCCAGTTATTTGCTGGCCATTCTCTCAGGTTCTGCTCCTTCCCCTTTCCTTGTACTTTTATAGACAGGATAAATTTGTTGGAAATTGGTTGGAAGATTTGTGGGTGGGGTGTTGTACCTATCCTGCTCCTGAGGTTCCTGCCTGGCAACTGGAGGTGGTCTCTTCAGGTTCCATATCCACAATGTGAGTCACAGCTATGTTTGTCACCATTGATTTTTGGGGAGCCTCTCCTACCCTAGGTTTCTCTCACATCCTCAACTCATAACTCTACCTAAGCACCCCAAATTCCTGACAGAAAACCAGTGGCTCAGGTGGTAAGATTAACAATTGATAAATGAGACGTCATGAAACTGAAAGGATTCTGTAGGGCAAAGGACGCTGTCAATAGGACAAATAGCATCCAAGAAGCACTTGAGGAAATGTCCAAAATTCTTAGTCTTCAGGAAAATAAAAATCAAAATAACTTTAAAATTCCATCTTACCCCAGTTAGAATGGTTAAGATAAAAATTCAAGTGATTGCACATGCTGGCAAGGATGTGGACAAAGAGGAATGGTCCTCCATTGCTGGTAGGAGTACAAACTTATACAACCACTTTGAAAATCCATTGATAATTTCTCATAAACTAGGAATAGTTTTACCTGAAGACCCAGCTATCCCTGTCCTGGGCATATACCCAAAAGATGCTCCACCATCCCACAAGGAAATTGTTCAGCTTTGTTCATAACAGCTTTATCCATAATAGCTCAAAACTGGGAACAACCTTGATGTCCCTCACCTGAAGAATGGATAGAGAAAATGTAGTATATCTACACAATGAAATGCTATTCAGCTATTAGAAATACAGACATTATGAATTTTGTAAGCAACTTGATGGAAAATGAGAATATCATCCTGAGTGAGGAAATTGAGACCCAAAAGGACATACATGGTAAGTAGTCACTTAGAAGTGGATATTAGCCAATATGTACATTCTATGAATGATACTCTAAGTCACTATTTTTAGTCAACTACATACTCCAAAAAGAACCACGGCTCAAAAGAAGAATATATCCTGTGCAGACAATAATTCACAGTTGACAACACAACAACATGTATGATGGTGGCCATACAGGCAAAATTTGTTGAAGGATACTTTGCTATCTTCTTGACATGACAAAATGACATGACAAACTATCTAAAATAGTTCTTTAAAGGCATCTTATGAATGACATAGGAATGCAGTATGGTTTTAAAACTCTCTTCTCCAAAAACCCAGTGAAAATTATATAATTCTATGACTATTCTTGTGTTCATATTTATTGACTTTATTTTAGTATTTATAGTATAATTACATTTTCCTATTTCCTTTCCTCCCTCAAAATCATTCAAATACTTATTCCTCCCCATATTATTTGTTTTTTATTTCATACATAAGAATTATGATGCTGTGTAATGTTTTATATGAATAATGTATGTGTATAGTTTTGATAAATATGTGTACAATATAAAATATTTAATGTATAGCTAAGTAAGGGTCAGCACACATATGCATTCATTTGTCATTTCCTTGTAAAAATGCTCATAATCTCATCTTCTAAGTTTGTTTGTAGGCTCAGACACTATTTTGTCACTACTATTTATACTGATTGACTAAATTTTTACTTATTTTATATTGAATTTTTTAAATTGTTCAATTTATTTACATTCCAAATATTGTTCCCCTCCCGGTCCCTCCTCAATGAGATCATCATCCCATTCTGCTCCCCTAAGCCTCTTCTAAACACCCTCAACTCCCCACCATCCCCCACCCCCACACACATACCTTCCTCCTTCCCCCACAACTCCCATTAAGGGATTCTTTACATTTAGGCATATCCTCTCCTACTAAGGCCTGACAAGAGGGTCCTCTTCTACACATATGCCTGGGCATTGGACCAGCCCCTAATGCTTTTAGGTTAGTGTTTTAGTCTCTGGGAGCTCCCAGGATACCAGGTTAGTTGACACTCCTCATATTCCTATGGCATTGCCATCCCCTTCTGTTCCATCAATCTTTCCCTTAACTCTTCCATAGGAGTCCCTGAGCTCAGTCTAATGTTTCACTCTAAGTATATGTATCTGTCTTAGTCAGCTGCTGGAAGAGCCTCTCAGGACAGACATGCTAGGTTTCTGTCTGCCAGCACAACATGGTATTCATAATAGTGTCAGAGTTTGGTTTATATCCATTGGATGGATCCCAAATTGGGCAGTCACTGGAAAATTCTGGGTCAAATATTTGAAGGCAGCTTGTTGACTCTAGCCCTCCAATGGGAGCCCTGTCTATCTGCTGGAGGTGGTCCCTTGAGGTTGCATTTCCCTGCTGTTGGACATTTCAGCTAAGGTCATACTTATTGAGTCCTGGGAGTCTCTCACAACCCATGTCTCTGGGACTTTCTAAAGGTTCACCCTACTACATGCCCCCACAGCTACATATTTCTATTAATTTTCCTAGTTCTCTGGGCTTCTCTCCTGCCACCCCACCATACCTGATCATGTCTCCCTTTTTCTATCCTCTTTGAATCTCCCACCAAGTCATCACCGTCACTCTGCCTCCTGTGATTATTTTGTTCCCTGTTCTCTGTGGGACTGAAGCATCTTCACTTGTATGTTCCTTCTTATTAAACTACTTACATATGGTCTGTGGGATGTATCATGGGTATTCTGTACTTTTTCAGCTAATATTCACTTATCAGTGAATATATACCATGCATGTTCTTTTGTGCTAAATATAAAGCCAGAAACCAAAAATGAAATGTACGCCATACCCACTTACCACTTGAAGATGGCTGTTCAGGCTTTTTTTTTTTTTTTTTTTTTTTACAAAAAATACATTTTTATTTCTATATTTAACAAAAATGAACAGAAGTAGCTTGTAGAGGAAATGACTGATTTCATCTTCTAATGTACATGTAGTCCATCACTCAGAGAAACCAAGGCAGCCACCTAGATGTAAAAACAAAAAAAGAAGACTCTAATGGCAGGAATTGATCCTAAGACAGAAGACACAAAGTATTTTTGTCTTGCTTTGCATGACTTGTTCATCTTAATTTCTTATGTAATCCATGACCCCATGCCCAGTCATAGTACCACCATTGTGGGCTAAGCAGCCAAATATTACTGATCAATCAAACCCTATAGACACTTCCATGGGTCAATTTGATATAGGGATCTGCTCAATTGGGGAATCATCTGCACAGGTGAAACAAGTTTGTATCAAGTTGGAAAATCCCTGTGAACCCAAAGGTATTAATAACTTCTCATCAATACTAATACCAATATTAATTTGGTATACAAGGATCTGTTAATTGTAATCTTATCAATTATGAACTTCCCTAAAGATAAAGAACAAAACATGTATTTTGTATAAATAAAATGTTAATATTTAATATATGGGTATATGCATATATAATTTCACTAATGTTAAATGTATATTTTATACAAATCTGTAGTCATAATAAGATAATTTCATACATGCATAGAATTGAGTTTTGTGTATTGAATATTTCAAGCTGTATATCTTTTATCATAATCATTCTTATCCCACTACTACTTCAAGGTCCTTTCCACAGTTATTACATAACAACTTCATGCCGTATTTGTCTCTTTAAAAAAAGTCACATTCATCCAATATTAGTATTTACAGTACACTATCAGTCTCATCTTCTCCACTCAGCCTATTCTGGCCCGTGTCAAGAGCATTGTAGAGTAAAGTGAAAACATCCTCCGTTGTTCACATGCAAGTTATAATGTACCCCTCCAGGATGATTTCACCAGCAGCACTATCACTTAGAGCGTTCAGTTTTCTGTTCGTTTGAACTTTCAGGACAACTCAGGTCCACCAAAAACAAAACAAAACAAAACAAACAAACAAACAAACCAAAGGCTTTCATAATGGAAGAAATCCCCAGCTACGCATACTTAACTGAAATTAATGAATTTTAAAATGAAATTATCACTGTCATAAGTTTGCATATTTCATACTCTTATCTCAGTTACAGTAAATTTAAAAACAAGACAGTATCACACGAATCTCATAGACACTGTATGATTCCCACAACTAAACTGCAATCTCGGTGGAAACTGTGTGATATTTACAGGTAAAAGCCTAATGGCTGTCTATTTGAGGAAATCGTTGTGAGACTCCTTGGCTGGAGAAAATACTGAGCTGAATTTCTCATGGCAAGCCTTGCCTGTTTGACTTTCTTTAACCTGTTTCTTTACTTACGAATTGTTCTTGGCAGCAAGAGCTGTGAGCACCCAGACATTTAAAGCTAAGGAGAGTTCATTCTTTGAGCTACAGCACTGGCCATGATTTATCTTCTAGAGATCCATTGCTTTGCCTTTTGATCAGCTATACAGTTATTACCTAAATACATTAAAGAATTAACCTCCCAACAACATATGCATTTGTATGGCTGGGTGGCATTGGCACTCTGACATGAAAAGCATCAGTTAAGTAAAGTTTCAAAGTGAGCCTAAAAGAGTCTCACAAGAAAGAAGCAAGATATTAGACAAAGACTACACTAACAATAGACCTAGTGGTATAACTAAGTGTTCTCAAGAACTTTTGAATTACTAATTTATCATTGACTGCAGCTACTCTGATCAAGGGACGTAATGCTTTGTAGGTGTTCTCTGAAGATCATACCTGATTGATTTTGTATTTCCTTGTGCCAGATACTCATGGTAACCATTCTTTGTAAACACTTCACTGGATACATTTTTTCTTCAGTAATGCAATACCAACTTATGTGTATAAAAGTTCCTGCCTCAGAACAGTAAAGTGCATTCAGACACATTCAGACTCAACCTACACCTGGTGTGTCTGTCTGTCATTCGCCGGACCTGTACCTTCCTGCATACCAAAGGTGTGTCTGTCTGTCATTCGCCGGACCTGTACCTTCCTGCATACCAAAGACCCTGATTCCCCACGAGTGTGTGTGTTCCAACTGAGTCGGTCCGTGGCAGCTGGCGCCTGAACAGGGACATTTGGGCAGGTAATTTTCCTTCTTTTTCTTTCTTTCAAGGTAACAGGCCGGCTCTTGCGAGGGAGCCTTGGTCCCACCGGTAAAGGCTGACTGGTTAAGGGCAAGTAATCTGATATCATGGGGCAGACCGAGTCAAAACAGGAATGAATGTTCTTTTCAGTGTTTAAGCATTTGATGGCTAGCAGAGGGTTAAAAGTTTCAGAAAGTACAACCAGGGAGTTCTTTGAGATACTCCTTAAGCAGTTGGCTTGGGAGAATGCTAATGCTTTGTGTCAAGATATCATAAGGCCTGTCAGAAAGACAGGAACAATGCAGGACTATATAAAAGTCTGCACAGATGCCTCACCAGCCATAGTCCAAAGCATGGCCTATGCTGCAGTTATGAAGGGAGAGAAATTCAGCGCCTATGTTAAAAAGACTTATGGTGGAGGAGGGAAAGGAACCTCCAAGCCCACTTGTTTTAAATGTGGGAAATCAGGACATATGCAAAGGCGATGTCCAGGAAACAATAAGAGGGACTCCAATAGAAGGGGTCTTCCCCCAGGAGTATGCCCTCGTTGCCAGAAAGGCAAGCATTGGAAAAAAGAGTGTAAGTCTAAGTTCCACAAGGATGGAACACCCCTTACAGGGGAAAAGAAAAAGGAAAAGACTTAACTAAATCAGCGGCAGCCTCTCAGCCCCAAACTTGAAAGAGAGGGAAATACTGTAGTTACATCAGGGAGTCCTCTGAATCCTGAGGCTCCTGAATTTACTATACATGATTTGCCTAGAGCTACTCCTGGTAGTGCTGGTTTAGATTTAGCCTCTTGTGAAGATGTAATATTCTCTAGATGGGACGGTGTCTCCTTAGTTTCTACCTCTACCTTGGGAACTCTGCCACAGGGAACTGTAGGGTTAATAATTGGCCGTAGTTCAAATTATAAAAAGATATTTGAAGTGTTGCCTGGTGTGATTGATAGTGATAGCACAGGAGAAATAAAATCATGATTAGACCATTAAAAGAAACTATACAAATTCACAAAGGGCAGAGAATAGCTCAGCTTCTGCTCCTGCCTTATCTTAACTTACCTAATCCAATCTTAAAGCATGAACGTGGACAAGGAAAGTTTGGCTCTACAGATATTGTGGCATGGGTCCAAAATATTGGTATGGAAAGACCTTTTAAAACAGTTAGGGTAAATGGAAAGTTGTTTCAAGGACTCTTGGACACAGGGGCAGATAAGACGTGCATAGCAGGAAAAGACTGGCTTTCATCTTGGCCGTGTAAGAGGACTTCTTCCTCTTTGTTAGGTTTAGGGATGGCCTCTAATGTGGCTCAGAGTTCACAGTTCCTGAAATGGGAATTAGAAGGAAAGACAGGGATGATTCAGCCTTATGTTATTCCTTCTCTCCCCTTCTCTTTGTGGGGAAGAGACATGATGAGTGACATGGATGTAAAATTAGTGACCTCAGATAATCTGAGTGAACAGCATTTTTCATAGGGGCCGCTGAGGGCTTGTTGTATGCAAATAAACTAAGTTGGAAATCAGAACAGCCTGTATGGCTCAATCAGTGTCCCCTGACAGAAGAAAAAATACAGGCTATAGAACAACTTGTGCAAGAACAATTAGAAAAGAGACATCTTGAAGAAAGTAACAGTCCTTAGAATACTCGCATATTTGTAATAAGAAAAAATCAGGAAAATGGAGATTGCTGCAAGACCTTAGAGCAGTAAATGCTACCATGGAAGACATGGGAGCATTGCAGCCAGGACTGCCCTCTCCAGTGGCAGTTCCAGCAGGATGGGATGTGATAGTAATTGATTTGCAAGATTGCTTTTTTACTATAAAATTACATCCTGAGGATTGTAAAAGATTTGCTTTTAGTGTGCCAGCTGTAAACTTGAGAAGGCCATATAGAAGGTATCAATGGAGAGTGTTGCCTCAAAGAATAAAAAATAGTCCAACATTATGTCAGAGATTTGTGGATCAAGCTTTACTATTAATTAAGGAAAAATATCCTGAGGCTTATATTGTAATAAGGAAATATTATCCTATACAATTGAACATTTAACCAATGGAGTCCGATTTGTATTGGGCAACTGCTACTAAAGATAGGCTCTATTCTATAGTATTGTTCATATACTCAGGATTACTCAGTTGAGAGAAAAATGATTTCCAATTTCCCATCAGCCATTATTTATAAATAGTTTTGGTTGAGGGTAGAACGTTTGCCCATAATCACGTGTTATTCTGATGGGCCACCTTTTATATGTGACTTGGTCTTTCATTTTTTTTTGATTTTAGCATCTTTTCTGTTTTCTTTTGATTGCAATCTTTGATGTGTATTCTATTCTACTTACCTATTTTATTTTTTAATTTTTTGTGTTGCTTATTCTTGATGACTACCTGTGAGTTTCTTTTCTTGTGTCTATTTGCTTTTCTCTGTGCTTCTTGAACATTAATAAATGTCTTCAAATTTGGGAAATTTTCTTTATGTTGTTTGTTCCAATGTTTTCTGCATTTTAACTATAATTATGTCACTTTCTTCTATATCTAGTAACACTAGATAAGGCCTTTTCATTATACTCCTGATTAACTAGATGTTTTATGTGTAGATTTTTGTTTGTTTAGTTTCAACATTATCTTTGATTTAGTGATCCATTTCACTCACCTTGCATTCAAGGCCTGAAGCTCTGTCTCCCATATCAGACTGCTCTAAGCTTTTAGATTGCCACATTAACCATTTTTTATTGTTTTTGTTTTGTTTTGCTTTGCTTTATTATTTACTTGTTTGCTTGATTGTTTTTAATTTGAATTCAGTTTGGACTTGGAGTATCCTGTTTTTTAAATCTTCATTTTTATGCCTTTAATTATGTTTGTTTCCCGATTAAGTGCTATTGTTATGTTCTTTGTACATTTGTTCTTGTCTTCTTCATGGTACTATGACATAAGTATGATTGTTAATTTGAATTCTTTGTCTTGTACTCCAGCTAAATGTTTTGCTATGAAATTTACAATAGATGTTCTGCTTTATGGAAGAGGCATAAGGCCATGGTTGGTTACCAGTGTGTTGTTATGTGATAGAGGTAACTGGAATCATAATATTTGCAAAATTACTTGATGTTAACATTTGTCCTTGCTTTTGATGAATAAGGATCCTTGGTTGCTCTTACCCTAATCTGTTAGGTTTTATAGACTACCCAAATGATGCTTGGTTTTCAGTCTTAAGACTATTCCAAGTACTATGTTGAAAAGATATGGAGAAAAAGGCAGCCTTGTCTAGTTCCTGATTTTAGTGGGATTGCTTCAAGTTTCTCACCATTTAGTTTGATGTTGGCTACTGGTTTGCTGTATATTGCTTTTACTATGTTTAGTTATGGAACTTGAATTCCTGTCCTTTCCAAGACTTTTAGCTTGAAAGTATGCTGAATTTTGTCAAATGTTTTTCTGCATCTAATGAAATGATCATGTGATTTTTTTCTTTGAGTTTGTTTATGTAGTGGATTGCATTGATGGATATCCATATATTGAACCATCCCTGTATCCCTGGGATGAAGCCTACTTGATCATGATGGATGATCGTTTTGATGTGTTCTTGGATTCAGTTGGCAAGAATTTTATTTAGTATTTTTGCATTGATATTCACAAGGGAAATTGCCTGAAGTTCTTTCTTTGTTGGATCTTGCTGTGGTATTGGTATCAGAATAATTGTGGCTTCATAGAATGAATTGGGTAGTGTTCCTTCTGTTTATATTTTGTGAAATAGTTTGAAGAGTATTGGTGTTCAGACTTCTTTGAAAGTCTCATAGAATTCTGCACTAAAACCATCTGGTCCCTTGCTTTTTTTGGTTGGAAGACTTTCTATGTCCCCTTCTATTTCTTAGGGGTTATGCAATTGTTTAGATGATCTATTTGATCCTGATTTAATTTTGGTATTTGGTATCTATCTAGGAAATTGTCCATTTCCTCCAGATTCTCCAGTTGTGTTGAGTAAAGGCTTTTGTAGTAGGATCTGATGATTTTTTGAATTTCCTCAGTTTCTATTGTTATATCTCCTTTTTCATTTCTAATTTTGTTAATTTGGATACCATCTCTGTGCCCTTTGGTAAGTCTGTTAAAGGGTTTATCTATCATGTTGATTTTCTCAAAGAACTAGCTCCTGGTTTTGTTGATTCTTTGTATGGTTCTTTTTGTTTCTACTTGATTGATTTCAGCCCTGAGTTTTATGATTTCCTGTCTTCTACTCCTCCTGGGTGAATTAGCTTCTTTTTGTTCCAGGGATTTCAGGTGTGCCATTAAGCTGCTAATGTATGCTCTCTCCAGTTTCTTTTTGGAGGCACTCAGGGCTATGAGTTTTCCTCATAGCACTGCTTTCATTGTGTCCCGTAGATTTGGGTAAGTTGTACCTTCATTTTCATTAAATTATACAAAGTCTTTGATTTCTTTATTTATTTCTTCCTTGACCAAGGTATCATTGAGTAGAGTATTGTTCAGTTTCCATGTGTATGTGGGCTTCCTTTTGTTTTTGTTGCTATTGAAGACCACTCTTACTCCATAATGATCTGGTAGGAGGAATAGGATTAGTTTGATATTCTTATATTTGTTGAGGTCTGTCTTGTGACCAATTATATGATCGATTTTGGAGAAGGTAACATGATGTGCTGTAAAAAGGTATATTATTTTCCTTTAGGATGAAATATTCTATATATATATCTGATTCGACAACATAAGGAACTCAAAGGAATACAAATTGGAAAGGAAGAAGTTAAACTATCACTATTAATAGTATACTTAAGTGACCCAAAACACTCTACCAGATAATGCCTAAAGCTGATAAACAACTTCAGCAAAGTGGCTGGTTATAAAATCAACTCAAGCAAATCAGTAGCCTTTCTATACTCAAAGAATAAGCAGACTGAGAAAGAAGTTAGGGAAATAACACCCTTCACAATAGCCACAAACAATATAAAGTATCTTGGTGTGACTCTAACCAAACAAGTGAAAGATCTGTATGATAGGAACTTCAAGTCTTTGAAGTCAGAAATTAAAGAAGACCTCAGAAGATGGAAAAATCTGCCATGCTCATGGATTGGCAAGATTAATGTAGTAAAAATGGACATCTTGGCCAAAAGCAATCTACAGACTCAATGCAATCCCCATCAAAACACCAATTCAATTCTTCATAGACTTAAAAAGAACAATTCTCAAATTCATCTGGAGCAACAAAAAACCCAGGATAGCTAAAACTATTCTCAAATGTAACAGAACTTCTGGGGTAATCAATATCCCCAACCTCAAGCAGTACTACAAAGCAATTGTGTTAAAAACTGCATGGTATTTGAACAGTGACAGGCAGGTAGATGAATGGAATAGAATTGAAGACCCAGAAATGAACCCGCAGAATTATGGTCACTTGATCTTTAATAAAGGAGCTACAACCATCCAGTGGAAAAAAGATAGCCTTTTCAACAAATGGTGCTGGTTCAACTGGAGGTCAACATGCAGAAGAAGGTGAATTGATCCACTCTTATCTCCTCGTACTAAGCTCAACTCCAAATGGATCAGGACCTCCACATAAAACCAGACACACTGAAACTAATAGAAAAGAAACTGTGGAAAACACTTGAGTACATGGGCACAGGAGGAAAGTTCCTGAACAGAACACCAATAGCTTATGCTCTAAGATCAAGAATTGAGAAATGGGACCTCATAAAATTACAACATTTCTGTAAGGCAAAGGACACCATCAGATGGACAAAACAGCAACCAATAAATTGGGAAAAGATCTTCAACAACCCCCACATCAGACAGAGGGCTAATAACCAATTTATACAAAGAACTCAAAAAGTTAGACCCCAGAGAACCAAATAACCCTATTAAAAATGGGGTACAGAGCTAAACAAAGAATTTTCCTGAAGAAATTCAGATGGCTGAGCAGCACCTTAAGAAATGTTCAACATCATTAGTCATTAGGAAATACAAATCAAAACAACCCTGAGATTTCACCTCACACCAGTCAGAATACTGGCGAGGATATGCAGAAAGAGGAACACTCCTCTACTGTTGGTGGGATTGCAAGATGGTACAACCACTCTTGAAAACATTCTAGTGGTTCTTCAGAAAACTGGGCATGACACTTCCAGAGGACCCTGTTATACTACTCCTGGGTATATGCTCAGAGGATTCTACTGGATGTAACAAGGACACATGCTCTACTATATTCATAGCAGCCTTATTTATAATAGCCAGAAGCTGGGAAAAACTCAAATGTCCCTCAATGCAGGAATGGATACAGAAAATGTGGTATATTTATACAATAGAATACTACTCAGCAATTAAAAACAATGAATTCATGAAATTGGTAGGCAAATGTTTGGAACTTGAAAATATCATCTTAAGTGAGGTAACCCAATCACAGAAGAATACACATGAAGTTCAATCACTGGTAAGTGGATATTAATTAGCCCAGAAGCACTGAATACTTAAGACACAATTAGAATATCAAATGATTCCCATGATGAAGACGAAGGAAGGTGGGGGTCCTGGTCCTTAAAAGGCTTCATCCAGTATTGTAGGGTAGTACCAGGACAGAGAAATGGGAGGGAGGTGATTGGGGAATGGGTGGAGGGAAGAGGACTTATGGGACATATGGGGAGGGGGGAAATGGGAAAGGGGAAAACATTTAGAATGTAAAAAAGAATATAGAAAAAAAGACTATTCCAGGATTTATGTCTTAAATTCTGAATTGTCCTCAATCTGAAATTCTATTTGAAACTATAGTTTCAGCCTTGAAGATATTCCATATCCACATGGTGGGTGAGGTGGATGATAGGCTAGCAGGTACAGTCAGGAGGCTGACTCTAGTGATCTCTTAAGTAGGAACTGCCATCGGGCTTCACAGATAGCAGCAAAAGTCTATGGAAGTACTCTGAGACCAAACCACAAGTACAAAGGGAATGGAAGCAGGGTGGGGATTGGAATAGATGTATAGTAGGTGATTGTGACAAAGGCAGAACTAGAGGGACCCTAGAGGTACCAGAAAGGGATAGAGTAAGAAAGGCACAAGCGGACTACTTAGCTCTAGCAAGTATGGTTGCTTTGAGGTTCCTGAAAGGGATTATGTCTGGGGCTGTAGGAGAATAACAAGCAGATGAAGATAGACTGGATGGAAAGAACAGCTGTAGAGGGTTCCAGAGACAAACTTCAAAGTACTCTAATGTGTCAGATGTGGTAGTAAGGACCAAGAAAAATCTATACATTTCTTCAATAGCTTCTTTAAAAGGGTAATAAAATTAACCCCAATAAGATAAAATATACAGAAAACCACAATTTTGGGGTTTTTATTTTATTCATTGAGGTTCACAAGTAATTCTTTTTAACAATAAAATAAAAAATAAGATACAAATATTATTATAAGAAAATATTGTTTCACCTGTATTTGCTAGTTGTAAAATCATTTCAAGTATTGCATTTGTTTGTCTTTGTAATAAAATAAATATAATATCTCAAATTGCTAACCAATATGATTGTAAAATTTGCCTAACAACCACACAACTTTTTAGAGAGCCACACGGTCAGCCATTATTATCCTTTATTTTAACCATGAAAGTACTTTCTGTTGAAACTCAAGATACTCTACTGACTTATGAGACACACTGAGTTGTTTCTACAATTATTTAAAAGCATTTTCTATAGGCACCAATCATGCATGTATCTGAGTTCAGCAGATTGACAGAATTGCTCGAGAGTGCCAGGACAATCAAGTTCTTAGTTACAAGACACATAGCCAGGTGAACCAGCCATTTCCAATTCTACTGGACCATGATCTTATTTATTTCTTCTTCAGGGTATAATCCTTTCACCACTTTTGAAAATTAAACATCATAAAATAATGAAATTTCATGTAATTCAAGATAGAAAAGTAAAATCAACTAGAGTATTGCTACATTAAAATGTACAGAAATATCAAATCTTATTTATGAGAAATAATTGTAGACTGTCAGGAAGATGACAAGCTAACATATTAAAGCACATGTAAATTTCAGAGGAGTAGCTATAAGTGAATATGTCTACCCTCCTCTTGTGAAATATATATTATTTTTATATATTTATAAAACATGTTTTATAAATTTTTTTTATATATAAAAATATATAAATATTTTTATATATTATAAAACATCACTTGAAATTTTTTGTGGACTTTATAATGAGCCAAGTATGAAGACAAATTTCTTAGAAGACAATAATAGTCACCTGTGGGAAATAGAAAGTAAACCACAGTAAGTGTATATTACACTCGACTATTTAAAAAAATTAAAAAAAGAAAAGAGGAAAAAAGGGAGATAGTAAATTCTAGGAAATATGGAGTAAAGGAACCCAGAAAATGTTCTTTTGTTAACATAAATTTGGGTAGCAATGGTGGGAAGCCATATAGAAGCTCTGGGAAAAAAATACAACAATCATGTAACCTAAAAATCCTATTTTATATGTGAAGGATAAAGGAAATGATTCAAGTAGGTCAAATAAAAACTTGTAGGACATTGTTTAATGCTGCATTATTCAAAATAAGTAAAACATGTAATTAAAGTACATATGCATCAAAAATGGAGATCAACAATGTGGTTTACACATGTAATTTGAAAGTATGTACACCCTTTCAGAAATGAAAATAAAAGGCTCCTAGTCATTTGTAGAAGCACAGATTGAAACAAAAATAGGACACTATGTTCTAAATAAACCAGAAAGGCCCATTTCGTATAATTTTACTCCATACACAACAAAAATGGTAGATTTACTAAAGATTTTCTTGTATGTTGACCACCAGGAACTATGCCAATCAAGCATAGAAAAATTTTCTTCACAGAATTATCACTGTATTTATTTTATATGATAACAAAATTCAATAAATAGCTGTGAACTAAACATTATGACTAATAAATTTTCTGTATAAATTTCTAGGAGATTCTCTTTTAACAACATATTTAAAACACTTAAGGTGATATAAATGGTAATTCGTTCAACTTGACTACTTCAAAACATATTCTTTCCCTTAATGTTCGATAGGGTTTATCAATTTTAATCACTTCAACTTATAATATTATGAAGGGAAACTTTACATGATTTACATATATATGTATATGTTATTTCTATGATTATTATCATCTTCTTTCATGCAATACATCCCAACTAGTTTCCCCTACTTCCATATATCTAAGTAGCTTCTCCACCTCTCCTTTCCCCTAAATCCAGTTCTTTGCTTCCATTCATAAAGGAGTAGGCCAGCCATGGATATCACATGAACAGGGGCTTCCAAGTTAAATAAGACTAGACTCAGAGACTTGTATCAAGATTGGACAAGGCACAGATTAGAAGGAATAGTGTCTCAAAGAGCAGGCAATGAGATACAACCAGTAAGTATATGGAGAGGACCCAGTACACTTCCAAGCAGACTCTGGGATTGATGTGTCAGTCTCTGTGAACCCTTTTGAGCCCGATTTAATTTATTCTGTGAGAAGTATCCTCCTGGTGTTTAATTATCTTCTTGATAAGAATGATTTCTATATAGATACAAAGAGAACAAATCAATGTTACCAACTATTAATATTATGTTATATTCACATTGATATTGTAAAATAGAATGCATGGTGATAGTGTGAAAATAACTGGAAAAAAAGACAGTACACTAAGAAACTGTATTATTTTAACATCTTTTCATGATAAGTTTTTACTTTTATATTGTCTTCTGCTTTATGTTGTGTTAATGAATACAACAATAAGAATAGGAGTGTATTTAAATTAAAATGATATAAATTTTATAAGAATCAAAATAACTACATCTTACAATTCCATGACAAAATTAGTTATTATAAAAAAGATGAGATGGTAAGATAGAGAAGTAGAAAAAGGTGCTTGTGACCAAGCTTCATGACCTCAGATCTATATCTGAAACTCTGATGTTTGAAAGGAAAGAACTAAGTTTTTAGCATTTCCTCTTACCTCCACTCATATAGTGGGACATTAAAAGACATGTGGACATGCACACGCACACAAACACACACACACACACACAGAGAGAGAGAGAGAGAGAGAGAGAGAGAGAGAGAGAGAGAGAGAGAGAGAGAATACATAAAAAAGTGTATGTTCAGGTATTCAGATAAGCATGCAGGATACTCTTTCAAATACAGCAGTACTGATAATATTGGAGAAAAAAATTTAGTCACTGGTATGATGGTGTCTGCTTCTAATTCCTGTATTGAACAAGTTGGGCAGGAAGTGATATGATTTCTGATTGAAGATCAATTAATGAGAGAGAACAAGAGCTAGAGGAGGAGCAGTACAGAAGCAAAAACACACAAGTGGAAAAGAGGGAATCCTATGAACAGGTCACTGATGCTCCATGAAACATGCCAATCACTGTAAATGCATTTTATTTTTACTCCCTATAAATATTTATTTTTGTAACTCATACAAAGAGTTTAGCATCAATATGAAATTATAAATTTACATTAAGATATTCAAGTTGTTTTAAGGTTCTATATGAAAGCTTTTACATATCAATTTATAAAATAAAATAGGACATAACAGAGAGAGTTCAGGAGCTGTAGTTCATGACTTCTGTTATTTGTAAAAAGCATACTTATGAGTAGTAGGCAAGCGATCATTTATGGTGACACAATGACTTTGGGGTTCTCCCTTGAAGGCAGTAAGCAAATGAACTTTGTATATTATCTCTGCCACTTTTAGTTCATTTTATTTTTCGGTTTATTGTTTATTTTACATATTTTAACTTCCTCTTTGGTATAAGTATCATATCCTTATTCAGAAGCTACTTATTTTTATAAGTATCTTTATCTATTGTTTTGATAATTTTTGAGTGGGTCGATCATATGACTTTTACCTGAAGCTTCTGAGATTTAATTTTACCATGAGTATACAGAAAACTTCAAGTCTGGATTGACCAATTGATTTAAAGTTATAGGCTGTAGGTCCTTGCATCTTAGTTTTTTATTGAGCTGACACATTGGCCTTCTTTTTTGAAGACATTTTTATGTTCCTAGTTGATGCTTTTTCCATTAGAGATTTTCATTTCATTCTCTAATATTTTATTTTTAGGGATAATTTCAACGTTACTTGAACAAATAGCGATATTTCATCACAAGTGTTCAATGGGTAATTTCTGATGTTTTGTGCAAATTTTTCAACATAAATATACCTTTGGAGGCTCATGAAAAAAGCAGCAGCTTTTAATTGGCTTATTATGTTTCAGCTTGATAAGCTAACAAATGGTATGAATGTTAAGAACCAAGTCCCTTTGTCTGAGGATGTTTGGCACAAGCCCAGTTGCAAATGGAAATGATTACTGGTAGAGCTCTTTTGCTGTACCTACTGGATAGCTCCACCATGGTTGCTGGAAAGAGGTGGGCACAGCTCTTTGCAAATATACACAATGCTCACTTGAGTTACAATTGAGCTCCTGAATTATGGCTTAGCTCTTAGGGTAACAAAATATCTGAATAAAATAGGTCTCATGGTGTTAGTATTGTTTTAAGATGGAGCATTCTGAAATACAAACTTCTCAGGTTATAGAATGAATTCGAATATAAGTCATATAAAATGGTCTGGTTCTACTTAGTTTAAAATATGCAAATAAGAAAGGCCACTTAAGTCATCCATTTTTATTTATGCCATTTCCAGATGGGAACATAACTAATTGCAAATTTATTTCTACATTGCATCTCTTGGTTTCACGCCTTCAAATTTGAAAACAAATTGATGTGTAAATAGTACAAATTGAATTGTAGCCAATGTAACTTATCCCAGCCTAAGAGAGTCCAAAATTATAATCTCCTTCGGGGGATTTTTCTAAATAATTACCTCATGCAGTTTGGTTTTGTATTTTAAGAATACTTGTAGAAAAACAATGATTTGAAATAATACTCTAAAATCATATTTGATAAACCTAAATATTTCACTTTGGATTTAGAAAACACTTTGTTCTTTTGTGTAATGTTGAAAGGTTTTTTGTAATTTGTTAAGAATTTGCCAAATTTTAAACACTTAAGGCACAAATATCCAATATTTTAAATTGTAGTAGTACAGACAGTATTTTACTTTTTGGCTAGAGATAACTGCTCTACCAGACAGTTCATAACACATCAACACAATAGAGATTCTTAAATTAAATACATTAAGCTCATGATTGAGAAAGACTTAATGGCATTGAGCAACATTTTAAAATTGAATTTTGTTCTTTTTAGTCTGATATTTAAGTATAGCTTAAAGGGTCAGATTATTCTTAGCAACTGTCATTCTTTACAATTCTGATCATTACTTTTCATTTTTTATATGAAAATTCCTAAATAACCACAAACAATGATGAATAAAAATACTATTTTTTGAATATAGCAATGTAAAATTTGAAGATTTGCTTCTATATTTCACACTTTAGATCCTGCTACATATCTTCAAATTATTCATTATTCCAATCTTTATTTAGAGTTAAATGCCTGGAAAATACTTTATACTAGTAGTATGTTCTTTCTATATCTATTCCTTTCTGTGATGGTGTTTAAATTGTGATTAAAAGCCTTACCGTGTCAAACCTTGGTGCTTTGGTCATGGTAATTTCAATGGAGTCATTTGTAGAAATTTAATGGATTCCAAATCTTATATGTGCTCCAAAAATTCTATGAGACCAAATGCTCAGTTTTCATCTCAACTTTATTTAATATTGGACGTCTGTAACAGTCCATGTCAATAATCTACCAAATAAAATGTCAAGAATCAGACCTTGTTACTAGTGCTTAGCACAATCTTCCTTCTTACCTATAGGCCTCTCTATTAATGGGTTTTAACACATTGGAGGTATTGCCTTCTGTTCATGGATTGTCTCCAATCTTTATTTCAAAATATGTGTCAGAGCTTTGTATATGATATAAGTAAAATTTTAGTTAGTGGTAAAGCATTCTTCTCAGATACATTTCCTGACCCTGTGTTATAGGACAAGATAGTCTACAGCTCTAATTTTGAGCCAGAGATGATAAGTATGGAAAACAAGCTTTTCTCACTGCTAGGCTAGCTTCAGGCAAGGTCATTGGACCAAACACAAGTCAATAGGCTACTACTTATACTTGATATTTCACAGCAGGGCTGACATTCAGAACACCTAAGTAATTTAAGTCCATTCCAAATAAATGATATTTTCAGTTTTATAGTTTGTTTATTTTACTGATTAATAGGTGATTTCATAGACATAATCATGATGAGGTTGACCTCAAGTAAGATGATAACATAATAAAATTTTAATTTCATTTTTGGCTGTGTCAGCCAAATTTGGTCTGGGCATCTCTCATTGAAGAACTATTTCTAGTAATATCTAAATTGCCAGTTGCTTCTGTTAACATTTTTACATTCACAATTACACTTTATCTTGTGTTACTATATTCACCTTATGAATTTATGTATATTCAGTCTCATATTAGATATTTTCTATTTTCCAGTTTTTGGTGCATTATTATTTCATTTTAATATTCTATATCTGATGAAATGTTTCTAACTAATAAAATAATTGATTTTTTCTATAATTAACATTTGAACTTTATATTTAATGTTTGAAGTTTATATAAAAGAGAACTAATGACATTTTAATTTAAAATAAGATGCTGCCTTATTTTTAGAATTCCCACCATTCATATTGTTTTCTTACTAGCTTGATGTTAGTCCATTCTTTATATCGTATCTTTTATTGACAAATATTGATCTCATACAAATACAAAAGTATTTTTTCTTCTTCTTGCATAGTAGCAGAAACTCAGAATACATTTTTCTGAATCAAGGTCAGTTTTGATGTAATGAAATTCCTTCACTTATCCAGCTCAAGTATTTGTTCTTGTTTTAGATAATGTTCTATTTTTTACATATGGAACTGTCACCCTCATTGATCCTCATTATATGTTGCCTTTAATCATTTGTTTGGCCTCATAGAAGTTAAATTTCTTTAAAGAATTCCACAATTGCTTTTTCCATTAGTTTACCTTCCAAAAAAATGTATATATATTTACTTTTCAAAATGTTCATGTGGCTGATGTTATAGCCATAAATGGTCAGTTATTTTATTTGTTTTCCAGATTGAGAGAAACAGAACTCATATAGAGATTTAGAGATCACTGTCTTAAAGGGTTTGCTTCCAAAGACAACAATCAGCTCAGCCTAAGGTGGTGCTTCTCTTCTTTGGATGTGTGTTTGTGTCCACCATAATAATTTGTATATTTTGTAATTTATTTTTACTATTTTTGTGTTACCTTTTAATCTCTTTCTTTTAGCTCAAGGTCTGTATTCACAGCTGCATTCTAGAGTGAAAAAAGTTACTAGTTGGTGAATTCTTCTTGTAAATTATCTTACTTAGTCTCTCTCTCTCTCTCTCTCTCTCTCTCTCTCTGTGTGTGTGTGTGTGTGTGTGTCTCTCTCTGTGTGTGTCTCTCTGTGTGTGGGTGTGTGTGTGTGTGCATGTTTTAGTGCCCCAATGTGTGAAAAAAGGTCACTTTCAACAATCAGAGTCCCAGGTATAGAACCCAGGGCATAAAGCTTGGTAGCAAGCATCTTTTTCCATTTGGCTGAGAAGTACCTAAAGAAATGTTCAGCGTCCTTAGTGATCAGGGAACTGCACATCAATACAACCCTAAGATTCTACTTTATACTAATATGAATGACTAAATTCAAAACCTCAGGTGACAGCACATGTTGGCAAAGAAGTGAAGAAAGAGGAACGCTCCTCCATTGCTGGTGGGATTGCAAACTGGTACCACTCTGGAAATCAATCTGGAAGTTCCTCAGAAAATTGGAAATAGATCTACCTGAAGACCCATCTATACCATTCTTGAGAATAGACCCAAAAGATGCCCCAAAATGGCACAGGGGCACATGTTCCACTATGTCTATAGTGGCTTTGTTTGTTACAGCCAGAAGCTGGAAACAAACCAAATGTCCTACAACAGAAGAATGGATACAGAAAATGTGGTTCATTTACATAATGGAATCCCAAGCAGCTATTAAGAACCAGGACATCCTGAGTTTTGAAGGCAAATGGATAGAACTGAAAAATATCATCCTGAGTGAGGTAACTCAGACCCTAAACGGCATGCATAGCATGTACTCATTAATAAGTAGATATTAGCCAAAATAAATACAAAATACCCAAGATACAGTCCACAGAATTAAAAAAAATAGTTAACATACTGAAGGGCCCAAGTGAGGACAGCTCAATTGTTCAGGAGGGAGAAGAAAGCAATCATAGGAGAGGGAAGGGAGGAACCTGGGTGGGAAAGGGAACAGGGAGGGGAAGAGGGGAACATGATCAGGTTCTGGGTAGGGGAAAACTCTCTGTGTCAGCAGTAAGAATGGAATGGGCAACCTTGGGGGTGGGTAGGAGGTAGGGGGATCTTCCAGAATGTATCAGAGACATGGGATGTGAAAAACTCTCAGAACTCAAAGAAAGGGACCTTAGATGAAATGTCTTACAGTAGGGAAAGGGAACTTGTAGCACCCACCTCCAGACAGGGCATCAAGTGAGAGAGAGGTTTGCCATGCCAAGTCAAAACTATGATCCATAATTGTTCCTGTTTGAAAGGACTCAGGGAAAAAAAATGAAGAAGAGTCTGTGGACAAGGAGGTCCAGAGACAGGCCCAAAGCCTAAGGAGAGGACTCAAGGCCTAGCACTGTTACTAAGGCTATGGAGTGCTCACAAAGAGAGACCTATCATGACTGCCCTTCAAAAGGCCCAACAAGCAGAGGAGTGAGTCAGATGCAGCTATTTACATCAAACCAATGGACAGAAGCTGCTGATCCATGTGGTTGAATTAGGGAAGAACTGGAAGAAGCTGAGAATGAGAGAGAACCTGTAGGAAGACCAACAGTCTCAACTAACCTGCATCCCTAAGATATATCAGACACTGTACAAGCAACCAGGTAGCAGACACCAGCTGATATGAGGCTCCCCCAAGTCATATATAGCAGAGCAATGTAGGGGCTGGGTTCAGTCAGAGAACATGTACCTAACGCTCAAGAGACTGGAAGCCCCAAGGAATGGAGAGGTCTGGTGGGGTGGGGGATGGGGTGGTATGGGATGTGGAACAGTCAGAGGGTAGGTAGACAAGGATGGGGTAACCACTGGAATGTAAAAACAAACAAACAAACAAACAAATAAATAAATGAAATTTAAAATACATAATCACAAAATTTGTGTGGAATCACAAAGTAATAGTTTTGATTTTCATTTAAAATGTATACTTTGTGAATTTAAGCACAACCTCATTGTAATATATTCAGTAGTGCAATGTATTACAGAAGACATTGTAATTCAGAAATCCATCACAGAAAGATGTTAAAAGAAGTTATCATTTTCCAGTGTACTGTGTTGCTTTCTGTTGTGTTTACACTATTCTTAAGCATTATATATAACAATATAAATATTTGTTAGCATTGATTGGTTCTTTTTGTACCCTATATAGAAATTATTCTTATCAAGGAAGTAACAAATTTAAACTCCTGATTGGAAATCAGCCAACCTGTAATTTCATGATGAGTAGTCTTGAAAAATGTTATTGCAACAGCATAATTACTGTTAGGATGAGCCTTTCAGTAAAGGAGCTTTAAATTCTTCCTCTTGGGTTAGGTATGAGATTGATTAGCAAGCATACATTCCTAAGTTCACTGTCCACAGTACTGCATAAAGCTTGAGGCATGTGGCATATTCTTGTATTTCTAGCACTTGGTTGGCAGATGTAGGGAGATCAGAATTTTAGTGTCATCCTCAGGAATATAGTGAATTTAAGGCCTCCCTACGCTACATAATATTTTCCTGTCTTAAAACCAACAACAAAAATTAATATCGCTTCTAATTTTAAATGACATAGTACTAGACCATGCCAATAACAAATACGACTATAACATCATTCTGTAATATATTATAGGATTTTGAAAATGTGTAATGAATGAAACATCCCAAAGCTTCCTGAACTATATAGACCATTCACAGCATGTCTGAACATTAGTTATGAGGTCGAGCCATAATAAAGTTGATTTTAGTCTTTAAACTAGTATTGTACTTCTATATAATGACAGCTTGAGGTTGAATTACGTCTATGGTGATTTCTTTACTTTTATTCTGCAATGTTCATTTCTCTGCCTGGGAGAATAAAAATTCTCAGTAGTGTTTGTAAAATACTATGTAGTCCTTGGCATTGACTACTAACCTTTATAGCTATTGCTAACTAAAATATGAAGATAATATTTTTGATGTTAATACATCCGATTCTATATAATATGATCTTGATGATCATTGCAAAATAGTTTGTGTATCATATTTTATAAGTGTCCACTCACATTTACTTTAGCTACTTTGAGACTTTTAAATACTATCCTGAGGTTGAAGTCAAGGATGGGTGTGTAAAGCGTTAGCTACCCATGTGTGAGTTCCAGAATCTGGATTCCCAAAAGTCATTTAAAAAGAAAATGGTAACTATCAGTAATCCCAGCCCTCAGCAGACTGAGAAAAGGGATCTCTTGATCAATCTGCATGTCAACCAAGCTATTATAAGCAAACATTTGGTTTAGTGAGATACTAAAATCAATAAATACAGAGAAGAGTGACTCAGGAAGAAACAAACCATTAATTTCAGGCATGAATGCACATGTATACTCACAAACACTTGAGTATACAGTTATAGACACATACCACATGCAGGAAGGCATGCTAAAATATTACTCTATATAGCCACTGTAATCCTAGAAACATATTTTCAAAAATTATCATTAATCATGGAACATATTTTATTATATATTCCTAGCCTTCAGAAAGAACATGGCACTTCCTACTTGGCCTGAATAAAAGACTAAATTAGAAAGGAAACAAATGCAACTCAGTATAGACATAATGCGTGATAGATTTCAATTATAGATAGACTATTTTTTTAAAAATATCATTCAACTGAAATCCTACCAGTAAAAAACTTCTAACCTAGTATAGAGGAGTACAAATTCATTGAGTTGCCAGCCCCCCTCCCAAAAAAAAAACCCATAAAAGTTCAGAGATCTGTAAATGTAAACAGAGGTTTATTTAGTAAGGTATAGAATTAGACTTTTGACTTCTCTCTTTAAGAGTAATAGATTTTCTAATAACAGTTTCCATACTTTAAAACTTCTATAAGATCAAGAACACTGTCAATAGAAAAAGATGGCAGCCTAATGATTGGGAGAGGATCTTCATTCATCCAACATCTTATAGATGGTATATACTTATAAAATTAATTACCTTCAAATAGCTCAATAGAAAATGGGATACAAAGGTAAACAGAAAATTCTCAGCAAAGGAATCTTGAATGGCTGAGGAGCACTTAATGAAATGTTCAATATCCTTAGTCATCAGGGAAATGCAAATCAAAATGACCCTGAGATTCTATCTTATACCAATCAGATTGCTAGTGGGAGTACCCACTCATTGTTTGTTGGAGTCTAAACTTACACAAGTACTTTGGAAATCAATTTGGCAATTTCTCAGAAAACTGGGAATAGTTCTACCTCAAAACCCAACTGAACTACTCCTGGGAATATACCCAAAAGATATACCACTATACCACAGGTACACTTGATCAATTATGTTCATAGCCACTGCGTTTGTAATAGCCAGAAATTGGAAACAACCTAGATGTCCTTCAAGTGAAAATGGATAAAGAAAATGTGGTACATCTGCACAATGGAATGCTATTCATCTGTTAAAGTCTAAGGCACCACGAATTTTGCAGACACATGGGAGGATCTTGAGAATATCATGCTGAGTAAGGTAACCCAACATCATAAGACATTTATGGTATATGCTCACTTATAAGTGGACATTACCCATAAAGTGCAGAAAAACCATGCTATAATTCATAGACACAAAGATACTCGGTAATAAGGAATTGCCAGGTGGGCAGCACATATCACACTCAGAAAGGGAAACTACATACTTATCAGAGGAGGATGAAGAAGACCATGTAGGAGAGGGTGTGAAGGACAGAAAGTAGATAGCTATCCAGTGTGAGGAAAGGGGGATCAGGAGAGGGCTATCAAGTGGAAATGTCTGATTTGTTTGAAATCTCATCATGTCATGTGATGTTTTCCTGGAGTATACAGGTTAAAGACTGTTTTGCTGAAGGAGATGCAGGTAAAAGGATGTTTTGATGAAGCAGACACTTGAGGGGGTATGTGTTGTTTACAAAGAATATAAATATAACCGTGCCTACTGGCAGGAGGCAATTGCATTGGTTTTCCTTGCTGTTCCTCACTAGTCTTCTCTGAAGAAGCTCTTGTATTGGTTCATTTTGCATTGCATTGCTAATCTTCACTTGCCATGACTTTGTAGAGAGTATCTTGTTAAAGAACATCTTGTGATATTCCTGTGGCTACTTGCCTTGGAGCCTTGTGGTTTCTTCTGGATCTAACTGCCTTGGATGATTCATGAATGGTGATTGCCCAGTGGATTGTATTGTCCCTACTGGTTCTGTTGGTGTTTTGCTAGTGGACTGGACTCCTAACATTGAAGATTGCAATAGCTCCAAAGAACTATTTCTAAACAGGTCCACAACTCCCATTTCTTATTAATCTTTATTTATCACTACCTCTGGTTGATGATGAGCTGGGAATGAGGAGGATGCATTTAAGAACACTTATCAAAACTGGCTTTGAAAAATCTGAGTTTACAAGGCTGGGTGTAAGAATGGAAACTAGAGGGGGCATCTCTGCTGACTATCTGGAAGCCTGGGAAAGGGGAAGAAGATGAAGCCAGTCCATGGGGGTAACTCAAATTAAAAGTTTTTAACACAGAAGAATAGAGCAACTGAAGTGGCTACCTCCTGTACCCAGTCAGGACTAACAAAAGAGAAAGGAGAATATCAACCCACCACAAAAACTTCAACCCAAAATGTGTCCTGCCTATAAGATCTACAGGAACAAAGATGGAGCAGAGACTGTGGGAACCAACATTGCGGGTTGGTACCTGCAATGACTGTCCCAACTTGAGACCTGCCCATGTTAAGAGAGCCAGCCTGACACTGTTAATGACACTCTGCTACACTGCAGGCAGGAGCCTTGCATAACTGTTTCCTGAGATGATTCATCCATCAGTGGATGGAGGCAGATGCAGAGATCCGAAGCTCAACATCAGGCTGAGCTCAGGGAGCCTTGTGGCACAGTGGGGCTATAGAAGTAAACAAACAGGTGGGGACAAGGGACCATGTAGCATCTAGACCTAGACCACCTACACATTTTCTGCAAATGTGCAACTTGATCTTCATGTGGCTTCCCTACATAGTGGAGGAGGGACTGACTTGGTCTCTGTTCTCTCTCACTAGATCCCCTTTTTCCTATCTGAACTGCCAGGTTGGGCCTCAGGTTGAAAGGAATTGCAAAGTCCCGAGTTACTGGATATCCCACAGTGCTGTGGTACTCACAGGGGTATTCCAGTCTCTGAGATAGGAAGGTACAGTGGAACAAAGGGGTTGAAAGGGTGGCACTTGGAGTAGAAGAGGGAAGTGGGCTGTGATGAGTATGTAAAGTGAATAAAAAATAAATCACTGGAGGAAAAATATTCCTAGGGTTGTCATCCTCTTGAACTGGCATGTTCAGTCAGGATAAAGTTAGAAACGGAAAAATAAAACTTGATATGTATGTGTGGCATTGCAAGTGTCCTGGGTAAGATAGTCCATGTATTTCCATTGTGCCACTAATTGTCACCAATTAGAGCTATCATGCATAACATGATGTGTTCAATATATTGTATGAGAAGCAAATAAATCAGTTAGTGAATGCGGTAGTACTTCAGAGTCAGAAACTTGCTAGAGTCAATTTGATTGGATTCAAAACTGCAGTCAAAATTTGGGACCAGATCTCTTTAAGAAAAGGCTATGGTAATCTAAGTTATAACATTTAGGTAATATCTGATATTTCGAGTGTGCTCAGTTAAGTCCTAATGGGATCACAAAGTACAGTATGTACTCTAAAATTATAGCTATTATCACAGCTCCACATCCATTCAGGCATGACTATATAGTTCTGGATTGAAATTATATAGGATTGTGACTACGTAATATGGTTATTTATTAAATGAGGAAGTAGAAATGCACAAAAGGAGGTTCATAGCTGGTTTAAATCTATTTCTTTTTGTTCAGCTCAACCAAAAGCTTTTGAATAATATAGTTAGCAATCAAAAGCTGAATGCGAGCTTGATTATTCAAACAATCTAGGGCTTTGTCAATCCTCTTCAAGAACATTTTGATGTGATTATAAAATGAAATTTCACTTACAAAGTTCAATGTAAATAGAATATGTTTACAGGTATAAAAATATGACAGCATTATGATCGGATATCTGTTTATACAATTGCTTTGTGAAATTAATCAGGCTATTTACATTTGATTTTATTCTATTTTGCAATTAATCAATGCCTTTAAAATATGATTTGCTTAAAATGTTACAGTGCTATTTTTATTCATGTTTATAATATATTTATTTATTGTAGATGGAGATGATGTTGACTTTAGATCAGTTTTAAGTATAGTGAGAAAAACTACATCAAACTATAAAAGATGCTCGCAGAAATGCATATCTGAAGGATAAACATATATAACAAACATGGTTTTATAGTTTTTTCTAGAATGCTCCTCTTGTGATCATCTTTCTTGAATGTTTTCATTCTCTGCACCCAGGTAGATCTTATATTTCTCAGGCACAAGTATACATTTGTATATATAGACATATTTGCCTTTGTTATGGACAAAAGGAAACTGATTTTGCAATCCATCAAGGAAACCAAAAGCCAGAAATAATGCTCATTTTAGCAAATTAGGTTTAATATTAAAAATTAGTCAAAAGTATAGTCAAAAGTATAAAGAAGATGTGTTAGATTTAATCTTTTATCATTAGTGCTCAAGTGGGCAAGAATATTAATTTCATTTTAATCAAATCTAGGTTAATCAAAAAAAATCTTCTGCCTAATAATTTAACAAATTCTTCATGACTTCCAGGTCGAATGTTTTGAAGTAAACAGTTTATCACAAATGGAAAGAAAACAATTAGAAAGTTGGAATTATGCAATATAAATATTTTCTAAAAAGTTACATAATTAAGAACATCTTCAAGAAGAATGAAAAGGACTATTTAACTTTTGTACATACTTTTCCATATGTTAGGTTTTTAGTTTCAAATTTAGTGATGACAATTCTGACCTGTCAAGTATTTTTTAAAAAAACATACTTGAGTTAATATATCAGTTGTTGTTACTAGCTACAAAAAAGACTAAAGCTTTCTTTTCTTCATTAAAGGAGGCCAATTAATGAGTTGTATCTCTACTTGCTCTGACATCAATATTGTAATTAATTGAATAAAATCCATGAATCTTGACTTTATACAATCCCAATTATCTTTTTCACCCTTGCTGCAACAACATGCAGAGAAAGGTCAGCAAAGTACCCTGAGTACACAGTTACCACTGTCTGCTGAGGTGTCTCTCTATACACCATGCCATATGTCTGAAAAAAGAAAAGTATGCACCTTTAAGGATGCCAAAAACAAAAATTATTAAAGCAAGTAATATCTGTCTAAATAGCAAGACTATAATTCTTCTACAGAGTAATATAAAAGGAACCAAGATACTTTTGTATTAAAGGTTATTATATGCTTTAAATCCACTCATTTTCCAGGATTAAAATATTTAACTACAGCCAGGCAGTGGTGGTACATGCCTTTAATCCCAGCACTTGGAAGGCAGAGGCAGGCAGATTTCTGAGTTCGAGGCCAGCCTGGTCTACAGAGTGAGTTCCAGGATAGCCAGGGCTACACAGAGAAACCCTGTCTCACAAAAACAAAAAAAAAATTCAACTACTTTATTGGGACACCACTGTGGCTAAGTAAAGAATCAGGCATGATATGTGTGTGACATATGATATTCCTTATGACAGACAAATCAAAATTGACCCAATCCTGATTTAGCATGAGGAATAACATTGCCAATTGGAAAACATAGTTTAGCAATCTTATGTATTGGTGGGTCATGATGTCAGGAATATCAAAACATATAGATAACATGGCATCAAAATCCTGCTCTCCACAAGCATTGAGTCTTCAGCTCAGAGCATTCCCTGTGTTCGTTTATAATGGATGCTCTTATTCCACTATCCTACCTTCCTACCCTCATTGTGTTGGACTCAATGCCCCCTGAATTTCAATGCAATGGTTATTTCTTCCTTATGAAATTCTAGGGTAGGATTTTTAATTTTAAAGGGACTGTCAACATCAACATATTTTTAGAGATTTGTTTCTTTACTCCAGGAAGTCATGACAAAGATGACAGCTGCTGTCAGACTATGTTTTTAATGAATAGAAGTTTACAACATGGGGGTAAATGGCTTTCTGTGGGTCTGTAGACTGTTGACAGGAGAAAACTAATCTAATTAATACCTCTCTGTGTCTATAATTCCTCTTAATATTTGGTATGAGGTCAACAGAACAAACAAACATTCATTTAAAAAGTTATCTAATGTTTACTGTATTATAATTAAATGCAGGGGAGCTTGTGGATTCTTAACACTATAACAATTCTGAAATATATGGATTTTTTCCTAATATAACTTCAATATAGTAGTGCTGTGCAAAAAAAGGAAAAGATCCTCAAACCTGAAGAATCTTTACTAGGTTGTGACAGTTTAATCCAGTAGACATAAAACAAAGTAGAAATGAGATTAATAAAGCTTTGTTCTTGATATTCTAGAATCCTTTAGTGAAACATCAAATGGCTAGACTCTAGAACATTCTAAGAAACACAGATAGAAGTGTTAATGTTACAAACTGGAAAGTAGATTTACCCAGGAGTCCTTAAGAACACACAATGGGAAACATCTTGAACTTTTACTGGCATGTGGATATTTGAACTAACTGAAAGTTCTCTAAGAGATAATGTTCTAGCACTGTTAATATTGGAATGAATCACAATTTTCTTTAGATGTATTGAATGTACCATGTGACCTTCAGTCCACTGTAGGTATGGGACGGATTTTAGAGAATGCTCAGAATTAGCAAGAGTACATACACACCTATGTTCATCTCAAGAAGGGTGAGGAAGAATATTAAGTGATAAGTCCATGTATATTTTAAAACATTTCCAAGTGTTATAGCATGGTGAATAATGATTTCTCTTTGATCTCATACAAAGTGAGGGCTATATGTAGGATAAAGGGGAGAGAATGGAGGAAAGTCCAGGAATTAAAAACATTTAGCAGATGGAAACTGATGCAGAGACTCTCAGCCAACCACCAATCGGAGCTCAGAAAGATTCGTGGGAAATTAGAGGAGAGAGTCCAGCAAGTGAGAGGACTCGAAGACACCACAAGAAGACTTATAGACCCAACTAACCTGGGTTCATAAGGCTCCCAAAGACTGCACCACAAACCAAATTGCATGCAGGGGCCCTACTTAGGTTCCCTCCACATTTGGAGCAGAAGTGCAACTTGGTCTTCTCTTGGTCCCCTAACAATCAGAGCACAGGCTGCCTCTGGCTCTATTGTCTGTCATTCGATTCCCTTCCCCTAACTTGACTACCTGGTTGGGTCTCAGTGAGAGAGGATGTGCTTAGTTCAGCTGGGACTAGATGTCTGAAGATGGGGTGGCAACAACAGATGGGTTTCCTCTTCTCCAAGAAGATGGGGATGAATTAATAGGGGGAGGCATTTGTAAGGGTGGGATTTGGAGGAGAGGAAGGAGGGGCTGTGATTAGGATTAAAATAAATAAATAAATACATTAATAGAAAAGAAACTTGCTCTCATGTTACTTGTATAAAGCACAGAGTATTTTATAGGATTTCATCTATTTTGTGAGGGTTTTCAGTGCATGGAAAAGATCATTTATTTGCATTCTAATATTCTGCTCTGACATTTATTGATATGAACATTTTGTAGTGCCTAAAGGGAATCGAGTACTTTTAATTAACCATGTGCTAACCTTCAGGAAAAATTACAACTTAAGTTTTGTTTTCATGTTCAATAACTTAGGAAGTAATTAAATTTAACCTTTACCAGTGTCACTTCTTAGTCTGATTCTATATTATTCCTTTTGGTTACTTCCATTTTTTTTCTATTCTTTCTGAAGTCATTTTCAGAAGTTATTTTTCTTTGATACTTCACCACAAAATTAAAAGGAAAAGAAAAGCTACAATGTAAAATTTGTGAAGCAAAAGATGATCTCTAGAAATTGAGTTAAAGCTAATCAATAGCTAAGAACTACAGTGAATGTTTTTCTTATACCTCAGAGAAGTTGTTGATGAATTCCATTTCTTGGTAAATCCCCACTTTCACCAAATGCAGATCAATAACTAATGTTTAGTTACTTGTTTACTGCTAAGATGGAAGAATGTTGAAAGGCAGCAGGATAAAAAAAAAGTTTTTAAAGGGTATGGCAATGGCTGTGCTATTTCCAACACCTAGCTGCATATGTAATATTATATAAGTCTGAGGTCTCTTTCAAGAATAATTAAAATAACTTTCCTACTGAGATGTCTTCCCAGACTTCTGAACTGGTAGCTCCTTTGTCACTAAAATACTGCACATAGTCACAAAATACTTAAATAAAAAACACATGGGGTAATTTGGCTGGAACAATGCTGAGTATCATGTAGAGAATGTTAAGGCTGCCAGAGCTGCTTTCCAAGACAGGTCTGTAGCTATATTCAGCTCTAATCCTGGAGATGTTCTCTCTGCCAAATTACGGAGAAATAAATATCCAATTTTGATACCATAATAAAGTCAGCAGATGCAGCTAGCCAGAAAAGACAAAAAATTAAAAAAAATAAAATCTTAGACAATTGAAGAAAGGAAATCTGGAAAGCAACCAGTTGAAAGATAAATATCATAATGACACTTGGAAGAATAGAGTTTTTGTACATTCTCAGAAAGAGAAAAAATTAAGTACTTTTCTGAGGATTTTTGAATATGACTCTACCATTAGGACTGTGGGGAGTGAATAGTAATGAGCACGTTAGTGGTTATTAAAAAACTGTAGAATTAACAGTTTTCCAATGCCTGCATAACTTTGACTTCTTTAACACACATTAAAAGTCCTTAACATTATTTGCAAAAAAGCACTGATTTTTATCTGGAGAATAGTATGACTACTATGAAGAGGGTATTAACTGAAATAAGTGATCTTAGCTCTGTCTATACCACATTTCCCTACAACAGAGAAAGGTGACCAAGACACTAAATACATCACCCAAATTCATCACATATTAATTGAGAAGGGGTTAATTGAAAGAGAGAGTACCATAAGTAATTACCTGAAGAGATTCTTGGGAACACTAGTAACTCTTATGTCTCACGTCCAGTTTTAATAGTTAAAGCAAAAACTATTGATAGTGTTTCTGAACATATTATGTGTCTTTTTTGCAATACCAAAATTAGGGATCCATGTCTGATGAATAATTTCAATCTCCTCTAATGGGTATTCTTCAAATTTGCCTGCCATATGTGAACTACAGTCTTTAAAAAAACTCCTTTATTATTATTTGCATGTGACTTTTAAAATTGCTCATATATTTGTCTCTTACCACAGTTACCAAACTTCTGTCAAAGGGCAGATAGTGAGTGTGTTATCATTAAAAACAACTACATAAATATTTCTTGTCAATTGCTTTTCAAATCTTACCTAAAGAAATATGAAAACTTGGTTGCTGGGATCAAATTATTCTTATAAGTTTTCAGTTTTACTGCCCCAGATTTCCACCTCTTAGTCACCCGACCCCAGCTTGCGATGAAATTGATTTGCCACTCCTTATCTTCTGGATTCAAGCTGTTGTTAATAATGGCTCTGCCAAATTCTCTTAGCCAGTTTACATCCCTGGAAGTAAAGAAGTACTATGAAGTCAAGAGCTACTATAAGAAGAAGTTCCTTTCCTAACCTTCTGCTCAAGCTTGTCTGAGAAAACACACTACCTAAATGATTCTTTCATTTTTTCAAACCCTGTTTTGTGAAATGATGACATAATAAAAGAACCAATAGCATTGGGTTTGGACGAACTTCTATTACATTAAAAACAACAGTGCCGGGCACTGGGAGGCAGAGGCAGGTGGATTTCTGAGTTCAAAGTCAGCCTGGTCTACAGAGTGAATTTCAGGACAGCCAGGGTTATTCAGAGAAACCCTGTCTTGAAAAAACCAAAACAAAAACCAAAAACCAAAAAACAACAATAACACACACACACACACACACACACACACACACACACACACACACTAACCTTAAACTGTCTCATTGGCCTTTATTTCTAGTTTAGCTAAGTGGAAGTGGAGGTGGATTAAATAGGCTTCAACAGAAGTAGCAGACACCCTGGACAGACTCAGATTCCTTACTGGTCAGAAACTGCTGGTTCTATCTGGATTGCCATTCTCTGTCAGCTTCTCATAGCATAAAGTAACCACAAAAGAAAAGCTCCAATAAGGAATTGCCTAGAACAGATTAGCTTGGAGGCATGATTACAGGAACTTCTTTGATTGTTAATTAATGTAAGAAATCCCTGTTCACTATACATTAGTTTAAATATATAGCTATTAATAAACTACTAATAAGGATGGTGTAAAGTTCTAACTACCATTAACATGGATCAATCCTAGTGTCAAGCAACTCCACATTCTTCTTGGTTTCACAGTGTATAAAGTTTAAACATGAAAAACCCCATGTATTCAAATATATGAATCCTTGCTCCCTCAATTGAACATCTGGCCATGCTTTTGGGAAAGTTGCAGATCCTTTATGAAATGGAATCTTTTTAAAGGAAGTAGATCACTGGGGTTTGACCATGAGATGGTATAGTCTAGCCTTACTCCCTGTTCAGTCTCTGCTTGCTAAGTATGTATGAAGTTTGACAAACCAGCCCCCTGCAACCAAGTTTAGCTTCTCATGTGCAAGTTAAGTTGAGTCTCTTTTATAGGAAGTAGAAAACAAAAAGGCACAGTTGTGGGCCCTACTTTCAAATTAGTAAAATTTTCATAACACTATCTAATTCCATTCTCAGTGTTGCAGTTAAAAGCTAGCTAGGGGGTGGTAGGAAGTAAACCTTTTAAGTAGTAAATACTCTTTTGAAGGTGTTCTTTTCCTTACAGAACCTTTGTAATTTTATGAGGTCCCATTTGTCAATTCTTGATCTTAGAGCGTAAGCTATTGGTGTTTTGTTCAGTAACTTTCCCCCTGTGCAGATGTTCTCAAGGGTCTTCCCCAGTTTCTTTTCTGTTAGTTTCAGTGTGTCTGGCTATATGTGGAGGTCCTTGATCCACTTGGAGTTGAGCTTAGTACAAGGAGATAAGAATGGATCAATTCACATTCTTCTGCATGCTGACCTCCAATTGAACCAGCACCATTAGTTGACAAAGCTATATTTTTTTCCACTGGATCTTTTCAGGTCCGTTGTCGAATTCCAAGTGGCCATAGGTGTGTGGATTCATTTCTAGGTCTTCAATCCTATTCCATTGATCCACCTGCCTGTCACTGTATCAATACCATGCAGTTTTTAACACCATTGCTCTGTAGTATTGCTTGAGGTCCATGATACTCATTCCCCCAGAAATTCTTTTACTGTTGATAACAGTTTTAGCTATCCTGGGTTTTTTATTATTCCAGAAGAATTTGAGAATTGTTCTTTCTAACTCTATGAAGAATGGATACTAGCCTAGAAACTTGAAATACCCAAGACACAATCCACATATCAAATGATGTCCAAGAAGAAGGAAGGGGTGGCCCCTGGTTCTGAAAAGGCTCAGTGCAGCAGTGTAGGGGAATACCAGAACAGGGAAGTGGGAAGGGGTGGATGGGGGAACAGGGGGAGGGAAGAGGGCCTATGGGACTTTCAGAGAATGGGCAACCAGGAAAGGGGAAATCATTTGAAATATAAATAAAGAATAAATAAAATCAAAATAAATAAAATTTCTCTTAAAAATAGTAAATACTCTAATTAATTTATTAACATCATACTTAATTTTCCATTCCAAATTATAGCTCATTTTACGTTTGCTAAAGGAATAAAAAAATATATACATGTCTATAAGACAAGAGGGAAATGTCCTAATTTTTCTTTCTAGTTTTATATTTTGGGGGAAAATAAGCTTAAATATTTTTGTTTAACCGTTGCTTATTTAACACAAATAGGTTTATCCCATTTCTTGTCTGCAGTGAAGCTGAATTAGAGAACAATTTGTTTTTGGATGGTGTAAAATTGGACCCAGTAAAGGCCTATAATTATTGACTCAATCATACATACCAGATTTTTATATGTTTTTAGTAAATGGGACTTGATTCAACACACCTTAGTCACTTAATTGGAAGCTAGCATTTTGTCCGCTTTTGATTTAAATTTCCAATAATCTCACAAGATTATATGTACATTAAAAACATTGTAATAATTCCTAGCTTGGTGAAAAAGAATCTCCATAATTTGATGAGTGATGTTATTGTCATAAAATGTTGGCCTGGCTATGGTGGCACATGCCTTTCATCTTGGCACGTGGAAGGGAGAACTATGTGAGTTTGAGCCAGTCTTGTCTAAAGAGTAAGATCCATGGCAGGGAAGGCTACACAGAGAAACCTCATGTTAAAATAAAAAAATAGAGAGAAAGTGAGAGGAGAAAAGAAGAAAAGAAAAATGCAATCGGTAAGGTGATATTTGGCTATCAGATATTAAAACCCGATACTCTGAATATTCTAGGGGACATTAAAATAACATACAATTTTACTACCGTGATTTTGTTTCAAAATTTTATGTTTAATTTTTTAACAAAATTTCAATAAAAGGAGAAAATGCAAATTAGATATTTAAATATTTTGGGTTGTCACAGTGGGTCAGTATAAAACATATGTTCCAAGGTTCAAATCCTTCATTTACAATTATGTAAATGAAGACTTTTGTTCTTAATCTGAGAGAAATAAGACTAATGGTGACCAGAGGTTAAGCACTGCAAAATACTTACAAGAACCAGTTACTTGGAAATTCCATTACATTTAAGCATTGCCTACTACTACTTGTGTGATACTGTGTGGCAACTTGGGGCTACCCTGATGACATTTTGTAGAACGAGCAGCTTAAACTGCTGAATGTTGCTGTCACACAGCTGCAGAGACCTTCAACTTCAGATCAACAGGGCAATAGTTTTGGGTTCTCTGAGGTCCCCCTCTTAGCTTGCAGATAATGATTTTCTCTTTGTCTTAACTTGGCCATTTCTTCAAACACCATTTGTTTCACCTTTTATTTTAAGAGGACCACAGTTATACTAAGTTACATCCCTACATTTGTGACCTGATACAGCCTAAATCTGATATAATTATTTTTAAATACGATAGTCATATTGGGGACTAGAGAGTCAACCAGTGGGTAAATATGACGTCTGGATATGAGCAATAAAATTTGAGTTCACAAAATGCAACAAAGTTCAAGGGCTTCACAAGTAAAGAACACATATGGAATTATCTACAAGTTTTCTTTGTGCATAGTCTAAGTTCCCTGCGGAAAACCTAGCTGACTAAAAGGCTCACTGACCTTGACCATCGCAATGGGCTGGGGTCCTAAAGCAACACGATGTTTCACAGTGTAGCAAGAAAGAGTGTTGAGTGAAGTACATGTTTGAAATGCTAAAATAGTATGATTTATTTTATGATTAAATCAATCAATTCCCCCCTGAATGGTTCAATCATTTGACTTGTAAATATGCAAAGGAATTATATTGGGGGCTGCAGTGAAAGCCCACAGGATAAAGTGCCCACTTTACAAGTGCACAAGGACCTGAGGTTGATACTCAGAACTCATGTGAACAATGAGAGCATGGTAACACACGCTTGCACTTCTAATTTTGGGTTGGCCGAGACAGGTTGATCTCTGAAATCATTGGCCGGAAACCCTGCTACAGGTGAGGTCCAGGTTATAGATTGCCCATGAAAACACTCCGTGCTGGGCCTGAGTGACAGTACTTTACAGGAAGATACACTAATATACCCACCTGCTCCCTCACACACACTCCCACACATACACAAACATACACACACACACACACACACACACACACATACAGAGAGAGAGAGAGAGAGGGAGGGGGGAGGCAGAGACACAGAAACACAGAGAGAGAGATGTCAAATTAGCACTCATATATATATTATTTAATTCACCAATAAATTCATTTTCTTCAAACACTACACATTGCAAATGGTTTAGAAAATTTCAAATTTAAACATACAGACATTGAGCTAATTATTTGCATTGGAAATTTTGATGAATGACTAGGCCAATGTAACAAAATGGAATATAATTTTATTATATGAAACAATTTCTTACTCGGTAGTCCTCTGGAACTCACTATGTAGCCCAGGCTGACCTTAAGCTCATAGCTATCCTTCTACCTTAACCACCTGACTGCTAGGATTTTACATCTAAGCCAGTGCCCCCACTAAATCAGCTTTCTATTACAGGTACTGTGATAATCCAGTGTGAATGGTAATCATTACTACAACTAATATTCTAGGTTTGTGCTATGGGATATTCAAATGAATGCAAAATCAGCAACCTCTTTTCATCTAACAGTAAAATTCAACATACATTAAATTAAAGAAAGAAAATTAAATTATCTTTTCAGGGTGGCTTCTTCCAGCTCTTCTTTCCCACCCGAATGGCAGAGCCACACCAGTCAATCCCTTCATTTCAAGTAAAACTTATATCACTGTAGGATGCTGTGCTTCAGGTCTAATATAGCATAATCTAAATTATTGGTTATGTTTAAATATCCACTAAAAGATTTTTAAAAGTCCTGTATTATTTCTTTTTTACTTATCTTTGCCTAATAATTTCATCTTTTTATTCACTTTACTTTTCAATCATAGCTTCCCCCTCTTTCCTTTATTCCCAGATCCACTTTACAAAACCCTACCTGACTGCCTCTTTCTCTTCTCCTCAGAGAAAAGGATACCCCGCCCTTGGGTCCCACCCCATCCTGGATCATCTAATCATACCAGGACTATGCATATCTTTTCCCACTGAGTCCCAACCAGGCACTCCAAGTAGGGAAAGGGGTTCTAGTGGCAGGGAACAGAGAATGAGACAGCACCTGTCTCACTTGCTAGGGGATTCACATGAAAACCAAACTGCACATTTGCTACAAGTTTGTAGTGGGGTCTAGGTCCAGGTCCCCAAGGCTCCCTGGCTGGTTGTCCAGGCTTTGTGACCCACCCCGCCATGGTCGTGGGTTAGTTCACTTTGTAGGTCATCTTGTAGTCTCCTTGACTCTTCCAGCCTTCTCACTTTTATCCCAAACCCTTCCATAGGACTCCCCAAGCTCTGCCTGATTTGGGCAGTGGGTCTCTGCATCTGTCTCCATCTGCTGCTCAACGAAGCCTCTCAGGAGCAAGGTAAATTAAGGACAGCCAGAAAGACACAAATGGTATGTACTAACTTGTAAGGGGACATTAGCCATAAAGTGCAGGACCACCATGCTACAGTCCATAGACCCAAAAAAGCTGGATGATATGGCAGTCCCTGGGAAAATGTGT
The DNA here is from genome assembly GCA_964023405.1 of Apodemus agrarius. NCBI lineage: Eukaryota > Metazoa > Chordata > Mammalia > Rodentia > Muridae > Apodemus > Apodemus agrarius. Next base: position 27,156,805 of record OZ030011.1, on the reverse strand, counting down.
GAATCTCACTCACAAGGGGAAACTAAATCATCATAGGAGGTGGATGGAGAAAGAGAGCTGGATGGAAGAGGGTGTTTTGGGGGGGGTTGATGATGGTGGATAGTTCTGCAGAGAAGTGAGCAGGGCAGGGACTGGGGGCGAGAACGGAAATCATCTTTGGTGATTAGCTGGAGGCCTGGGACAGGTGCCAATACAGGAGTCTATGGAGGTGACCTTAGATGAGATTTATGTAAGAGATGGATATAGAGACAGAATGGGTCACCTCCTGTAGCCAGACAGGACTTCCAGAGGAAAAGGGGGGACATTAATCTACTCATGAAACATTCAACTTAAAATTTGTCCTGCATACAAGATACACAGGGCTAAAGATGGAACAAAAACTGAAGGAACAGATAACCAAGGACAGCCACAACTTCAGACCTACTCCATGTGAGACAGCGGACCCCTGAGACTAGTCACAATATTCTGGCTTTGCTTGGAGACTTTTTCGCTTATTTTTAAGGTGTCAACATAAATTCTTAGCCTGCATTTTAAAAATTACAAACCAAAAGTTGTTACTATGCTGTTGATCCTGCCATTTTGAAATATATCTGTCTAATTAAAACTTTAAATGTTTTACATGAAGGCAAACATTTCTACAATCTTATATTACTTATCACTTAAAGTCATCTGCTCAAGTGCAATGCTTCAAGGATAGAAGCTGGTCAGTGGGTACTTGTAGACAAATAGTGGCAAAATACTCTAGTATATCATGGTATATTCTGCATAGTATGGTCATAATAGTTGATAATAATACCCTGTATATATGAAAAAGTCAAAAGAATGGGTCATACTTTTACCACCAACAACTGATAAATATTTGAGGAGTTACACATTTATCTTATTATAAAAGTATATAATGTTCTTCATGTTTACATATAGTAATTAAAATATATATGCAAAAGGATTTTTCTATTAGATGGCTGAACCAAGAAATTAAAATATATTTTATGACAACAATGAAAAAGTATATACAATTTTTAGATGGCACATATGCAAATATATTCTTCTGCTGCTAATATAAACTACTCACTGAGTTTATTTGAGTCTAATTTTATGCTTGAAAGCCTTTTATTGATTATTGTATTATTTTCCTCACCACAATAATAATTATGGATATATATTAATCTGTATCCCTGTAAAATAAATATGAGAAATAACATCTAAATTTTCATATAATTTTATATGTGCATCTTTACAAAAGTTCACATTGTATTTTTGTTACAAGTGTGAAAGTAGATTCACTTAAAGTCTTCATTAAATAATCATTATGAATTGTCTGTAGTAAATTTGTTAATATTTCTTTTCTTAACGAGAAGAATTGTTTTCCTTAATTATGTGTTATGTCCCTGTATTACAATTGAGGGGTCTTGATTGGGTTTATTTTCTCTGTCAGCTCCAGAATTAAAAGGCAGAAAAAATCAGAATCATAACAAAATGAAGTGAAATCTCAGTCACAGTAGCAGGATAACCCAGTGAAGGAAAGGGGGGCACATTGCAAAGAAACAAGAGGGAGGGAGGATGCTAGGGAGGGAGACTAAGACAGAGACAGACACAGAAATAAAGATACACAGAGAGACAGAGAAAGGGGAAAAGAGGGAGTCAAAAGCGTATAGATCAGGCGAGAGAGAGAGAGAGAGAGAGAGAGAGAGAGAGAGAGAGAGAGAGAGAGAGAGAGAGAGAGACTCCAATCCCAATTCACCTCTTCCTAAGGACTGGGTTTTGAGTGATCTCCTACACTTATTTTAGGTTTGTTATGTCTGTCAGGGGGCTGACATGTTCTGATATGGCACTGGATGCAATACTCTGTCCACAGGATCACTACTGCCTAGATAAATCTCTAGCTTGCCTTTTAGGCCTCTTTCTGTAGTTAGGGTATGATGAAGAAGCTGGATATCTTTATTATCCATCTTTATTATCCTCTTGTGGTTTCTCTTCCCGTCTTTTTGCCTGTTGGTGAAGTGACCTGTTAAATGCCTACCTCTACACCTGCATTGTTGGAGACTAATTGACTTTGCTACTTGTTCTGATAAAGCCATTGACAGAAACAGAAAGTTTATGTTAGAACTGATTTCCTAAGTACAAGTTATTGCTATCTAGACTTTATGTTTGTAGCAGATTCAGAGACATGGTTACATTGTTTTCACAGTCAGGATGCCTGGGAGAAATGAATGTCTGCTTCTGCTCATCTCCTTTTACAAAGATTCCAGGCAATGAGACACTCCACCAACACACAGTAGGTAGATTTTCACACCTCAGTCACTCCCGCCTACGTAACCCCCTGCATGGGGATTATTCAAAGGGATCATTCCAGTTGATCCTAAATTTGGGCTCCTTGACAACTAATGTTAAGTATCTCAATCATTGTGTAAAGTATGCATCATCAGTTATATTTTTATCATGTTGTACATGAAAGCAATAAAGGATTTGTTTCTATATTATATAAGTAAAGCTTCAAATTATATTCAACATATCAATCCTAGGCATCAAAACTTATCGCCAATATTTGATGAGCTGTATTCACCACTTTCCCAATGGAGAAGTTTATAGGTATTTCAGTTATTTCCTTTTTAAATTTCTGTAAAGTTTCTTAATTTTCAAAAAGTTTCCTACTAACTAGGGATGAAATTGTTTGTTACACCATTGATCTTTCAATTGAAGCATATTATTACCTTATTTTATCACACATGCTCAGATGTCTTTAGAAGCATTGGTTACTGTTTAATCTAATATTAATTTTCAATGCAATGGTGTATGTAATATGTTTTTATTATATTACATGGAGCTTGAAACAGAAGTAGGGAAATGATTTGGTTATTTTTCAATTAAAAAATATTCCTACATTTTATGTCCTATGTCTTCTAAACTGTTTTGAACACATTGACAAAAAATGACTGACCAATTTTTTAATTTTTATTTTCTTTATACTTTTTTATCCTTTTTAACAAAAATAAAGAAGGCAAATGTCAAGTTGGTAATATTGTTCAGTGTGTAAATGTATCTTCTGCCAATCCTGAGTTCAGCTGTAAATTCTACATGGGTGAGTGAGAAAACCAATCCCAACAGGTCCTTCTCTAACCTACATACATATGATATTACATATCTGTATCCACATACCACACACACACACACACACACACACACACACACACACACACTTGTGGTCATATGTACATAACACACACACACAAAATTTTTTAAAAGCAAAGGTCTTTCTCCTATTAAACTTATTTTGTCCTTCTCTTGAGAACTATACATGGAGAAAATAATGATTTAAATTATATTGAAAGCACAGAATGTTAACACTATTTTGAAGGATTATCCCTTGAGGCTAAGCAGAGGAAGAATAGGCATCTTAGTATAATGAACACATGGTTCAATTACTTCCCTAGAAGCATCTGCTGGGCTCATAGTACAACTGTCATGGCTTGGACGTATGCAGTGGTTTCGACAGGGTGTGAACCTGAATAATTGGGAAAACTGGAAAGAAGGACCTTGACAGAGAATCTTAGGGTGAACACAGAGACTTAGACACATTGGTTCTGCTTGTCACAGTTAAACTGTCAATACAGCAGCTTTCATAAGAACTGTGACCCATGATTTAAGTATATAAGCTCTTTATTAATGTATCTGTCTCTGAGCTCCCCAAATTTAAGAAAAATCTTTTTTTTTCAGTTTTTTGAGACAGGGTTTCTCTGTGTAGTCCTGGAACTCACTCTGTAGACCAGGTTGGCCTCCAACTCAGAAATCCATCTGCCTCTGTCTTCCAAGTGCTGGGATTAAAGGCATGTTCCACCACCACCCAGCTGGAAAATCTTTTTCAAAAAATACTTCAACAATTACTATTATTCATGAGTAATATTTACCAAGAACTGGGCTGAGGAAATTAATAACATAAAGAAAAGGAAAAGGGAGAAATAATAGCAATTATTATAGATGCATAGGTTTCCTAGATGTTTTATTTTATGATATGAGAAATGATAGATTTTCTATGAACATATTAAATAGAATAATGTAGAAATTTTAACATCATCAGTCAATGTTAAAAATTAATCAAATGCTGTCTTCACAAGATTCTTGATTAAAAAGTATAAACACAGCTGATGAGAAATGTTATGGATAAGAAGATTGAAGATAATAAAATATCAATACACTATAAAATAAAATAAATAGACATGTTTTTCAACAATGGAAATTATAAAGTGAGGACACAGATACAGAAATAAAGGTAAAGTGGAGAGACTGCAATTATAGCATAAGTCAAAATAAAGATTGGGTAAATAAGAAATTCAAAGTACAAAGAAACCCAAGGGAACAGTGACAGCATTTCCTCGGCATTAGTAAACCATTAAATTGAGAGCAGGCAAATGCTCTGTTACAAAAATTGTTTTAAAATGGTAAAATGAGATAGTATCACTCTTTGGTAAGCCAAGGATGTTGCATTATTCAGGTTAGTAATAAAGATAAAGAGATAAAGAAGAAGTAATATATTGAATAGAGGTAATAAAATAAATCAATAATAAAAAATTAGAGGAAAATAAACTGAACTTTAGATGAATAAGCACAGAGAGTATTAACAGTAACTACATGATTGAAATATTTTAGGTAAATGGATTGTGTTCCAACTAAATAGATGACTTTTAGATTATATATGTGGCTAAAACTTTAAGCCAAACTATTTTGTCTAACAAAGAGTATGGAAGGAAAACCACAAAAAAGATACACAAGTACCTTATAAACAACGACAAAAACAGTTAAATGTTCTATGAAAATTGTAAAAGTCTTTTCATGTTTATTACTTCGTCTTTACTTATTTTTAGAATTATTTATTTTATGTATATGAGTACATGGTTGCTGTCTTCAGGTACACCAGAAGAGGGCGTCAGATCCCATTACAAGATGATCATGAGCCACCATGTGGGTGCTGGGAATTGAACTCAGGACCTCTGGAAGCACAGTCAGTGTTCTTAACCACTGAGCCATCTCTCCAGCACCCTTATGCTTATTACTAATGATTAAGGAAAGGTATGAAGAATAAGAAAAGTTCACTGAGAAGATATTATAATTTCAGTTTTGTTTATTTCTTGTGTTAGGTCTTCAAAAGTAAAGCTTGTAATCAATAAAATCAAAATCAAAATAGAAAATCTTAATATTGGTATGATATTTTATGCTAATAACTATGGTACTTACCTAACATAATATGAAAAGAATAAGAAGACCAAATCTGCAAAAATTTAAAATATTTGAATACCCTTTTTTTCAAGGTGTGTTGGTAAGTCCTATTCTTTGGTAGAGGGGCAGGAAGGTTGAGTTTAAGACCAGTCTCGGCTTCATAGTCAGTCTTAGGCCACATTCTCAAAAAACAAACAAACAAACAAACAAACAAAAACAAAAACAAAAAAACAAAAAAAAAACCCGAAACGAAACAAAACAAAAACCAAAAAAGCTATTGAAACATAACTAAAGAGGCACATGAAAGCACTATATTCATTCTAGAATATATGAACTTTATATTCAAGCTCAATTATTCAAATATATAGCAGGTCATTTTTAAGCAACCACACTAGTCACAGAAATAATACTTAGTTATTGATTTTTCTATTTATTTAGTGGAATTACAAATATCAACAAAATATGACAATACCACAATATTTTATTTGATGTGAACAGTAACATAATCATTGTCAAAGACCATACCCCAAAATAAATCGTATTGACTTTACAAGCTGCTCATGGTTGGGGAACTAAAGGCTTTATAGTGTTGCTCATGATTTTCCACAGTGATGATTTTCTGGGGCTATTGATAATTAGTATATAAATATGATACCAAGGTTTATTAACTGTGCTCTTTCTATTACTGGAATTCTAATTTGTACACATTTATGTAAGAAAGAAAGGTGGATGTTTCATTTTACTCAATGACTGAGTCTTCACACTCTAAATTCACATTTTTTTTTTTTACATTTAGGTATTCTGTTTCTTAGTTAATCATCATGCATACAACACATCAAAAATAGTACTTGTCCAATGAATATCACCACTGCTAGGAATTTAGATGGTGTGGGATGTATGGGTGAGGGACTGAAATAGTTTAGAGTGTCTATTACTTATTACTCTTTCCCCGACCACTGCACCAGCCACCTCTAAAGCAATCATCACTTGTTCTAAAACAAAGAGCTCAAGTATAACATACCTCCTACAAAATCAAGCTAGTTCTTTATGTAAAAGAAATTTACTTCAGGGAACCAAAGCACCCTTACTTAAATTCTTCTTGAGCTTCCTGTGCTGGGTGAATTGTAACTTGTTTATTTTGAGCTTTTGGGCTAAATTCTGCTTACTAGTGAGTGCATACCATGTGTGATCTTTTGTGATTGGGTTGAAGTAAAGGCCACCCTGAGACTGCCCTACCGGGGATTCCTCCTATAAACAGTGAACAAACCCCGACACTACTAAGGATGACAAGAAGAGTATACCAAAAAGAGCATATAATGGTTGTCTCCAGAGGGGCCCTGCCAGAGACTTAAAAATACAGAAGCAGAAACTAGCAACCAACTATTGGACTGGGCATGGGCTCCCCAATAGAGGAGCTAGAGGGAGGTCCAGAAGAACAGAAGGAGCTTACAGTCCCATGGGAAGAACAATGATTTTGGCCACCCAGATGCCCCAAGAATCCCAGGGAATGAACCATCAACCAAGGGGCACACATGGTTCCAGCCAAAAATGTGGCAGAGGAAGGCCTTGTTGGGCACCAGTGGGAGGAGTGGTCTTTGGTCAGGTAAAGGCTCAACAGAGGCCCCAACAAAGAGAAAGCAAGGGGGGAGGTGGGAGTGTGTCTGATGGAGGGGCATATATGTGGAGGCAGGGGGAGGGAGGAGGGGTTTAGGGTCTTTGGAGAGGGGGGAAATTGGGAAAGGTTTTACCATGGCAATGTAAATGAAGATGATATTCAATTAAAAAATGCAAAAAAAACCTTATGTAATTTCAGTTCTTTATGTAATATCAATAGACCTTACTGGCCCCTGGCCTGTGACAGCAATGATAAATAATGACATTTTATCTCAATAGGAGAAATTGGAGAGAAGAAATGCAAATGCCCTGTCTCAGCTCTCTTTTGAGAGTCAGCAGAAAAATAGGGAAAGGAGACAAACTGCTTCTCCAATTCCCCAACTTCTTTTATTTTTCCCTCTTACATTTATATATTCGGTGAAAACTTTTCCCTGGGGTAACACAGCAGAATTTATTTGGCAGTGGAAATCCCTGTTACAATTCTTACGTGAGCAATGAAAATTGAGTACTAGCATTTAAGACACTCCCATCATTGAGATACTGGGTATAGTGGATTAACCTGACAACTAGGAGACCTCTGCTTCAGAGGAAGTTAGACAAAGTGACGTTCTGAAGAAAGTTCAAATATGGGGTGGCTCTGATTTCAAAGTGCAACAGAGAATCACTCTGAAGTTTAGTTAAAGCACCACCACAACCTAAAATCTGTGACCTTAAAGTGGTGGTTGGAATGGTCCTCTGAGGAAAAAAAAAAAAACTGAGCAGCTTGTGTTTCTCTCAGGCTCAACACATCATAAACATTCTGTGAGTCAATCCTCCCATGCAAATAGACTACAGATGCAGAGCTAAACAATGGGAATGATTTCTGGTGATGAAAGTTTAGGGAAGCAGCAAGCATCCCTCATTGTAGACCATTGTCTGCTCCAGCTGCCATCTGCTACAGAACAAGACTTTGGCACTAGCCTAAAAGATGTATGTACACACCAGCCAAGTCGGAAGACATTTAACTTTGTTGACACTCATAAAACTATATACAGAAGGCAGTGGCTCACTTGCAGCCTTGAAGAATATATATTTTAAGATTTGAGAAGCTATGGTTAGGGACCTACTTCTTTTGTATTGATTTAAATGCTCTACGTTGGTGTTTATAGGTTCCTACTAGGTTGAATCAATGAAACGCACAATTCTAAGAAGCTCTAAGAATAGAAAAGGCATGATCATCTACAACAAGGATGCATCTTCCTTACACCTCTGGTTTCCTAGGTGAATAGGGGGCTCACAGAAGAACCTGCAGAGGATAGTCAAGTAGAAAGAACGTCTGAACTTCAGAAGTTGAACTCTGGGATGGAACCATGCAAGACATCATTAGACATACATAAAGAGGCAGAAAGGAAAGATTAAAGTTGAGGCTAGAGACAAGAAAAATCTCAAGTGAAGAAACATTTTAAAGATATAAAATTTTACGGTTCTAATTCTTGAGGGTCAAATTCAACTAAATTGTATGAAATAGATTTGTCGTGCTTTTCCGTGAGGTATTCTGGAAGATGGTGTCACTTTCTTCTTGCAGTAACATAACATTTCATTTTGGAAGCTGTTAAGGCTCTAAATATGCATTCTTCCATTATCCATAAGTATATAATCATAATATGTATGCACCTAAAATATAGTTGAAAATAATAGCAGAAGTAATAAGTACAGAAAAAGTTTTTATACACATTTATTGGTTTTTTGATAAAATTTATATTTCATTGTGAAAAATTTAGCATAGGCCAGTAATTACTCTGTGTCCACCACTGTAAAAAAGCAGATAACTCTGAAGTCAGGATTTATTTACATAATTTTGAAAATATTGTCATTTATTATCTTAGGGAAATTCAATAACCAAGTATTCCCTTTAAGTATTCCCATTATCACTTAAAAACAAAGCAAAGGAAGAGTTCATACAAATGCTTTCCCACAACAGTCACCAGGTTATAATGCAAGAATGGATAACTCTGATTCCAAGCACAAGTCTGTTATGAATTAGGTTGAGCTATGCCAGGAAGGGCAATGCTTTCAAGATAGTAATTTTTATTTATTCACTTTACAACCCCCCTCTCCTCCTAGTACCCCCTCAGGCAGGTTCCCCGCCCATTCCATTCTCTCCATTCCCTCACACACTGCATCCTCTCTCCTTTCCACCCCTCCCTTCCTCCTCAGCATATCCATAATGGCATTACTCTATATTTATTTGGTCACTAATGTAAAACTGTATTATATTTCATGGCTTTATTAGCTCAGTTATATCTTTTTAAGCCCATGTTCTTTGTTTATTCTAGACTAATGAACACTGCCAAATTGATATGCATCAATGTTCCAACCTGGTTCATTATGATTGCAAGTTCATAAATCTTCAATTTTCTTTGATTAGTGTTCAACAATCCCTTTAATTGTGACAATGTATTTTAAGGCCTCTACGGAACTCTGTGTAAGTGTCTAGTTGTTATGACCTCTTCTAACCAGTTCCCCTAATATCTCGGTCAACTGCCATGTGTGTACTTTTTTAAAAAAAAAATAGAGCTTTATGTATTACAGTCCCATTCTCCAATATTTTCATTGAATGAATTGTAAGTTGCATTTAATACTATGAATATCCATATATACAGGAAAGTCCCCATATGTACAATAAAGAAGGTAAATCTTTTTCTAAAAGAAAATGAGGAACGTTACTTCAATCAATTCTTATGCTTATAACACATAGTCAATGGTTAAACCATATTTGTTTACTTTTTTAATATGCTTATTTTATTTTACCAACTTTCTTCATGTATACATACATATATATATATATATATATATATGTATACATGTTATGCTGTTTAATTTAGGTATAGTAATTAATAATTTAGGGCTCCACATATGTTTCATAGCTTATATTCATCACTGTCATAAACCTCAGAGAAGTCACATCAGAAGGAAAATACCATCCTTTGTTTTGCAATATGCTTTTCTGTAACTATGGACACTGGCAGTATTGAAAGCTGGAAAACCCTTGGTATTGAGAAGGCTAAGACAGGAAAGAGGGAGTGGGTGGATTGGTGAGCAGGGGAAGGGGGGATGGGTTAGGGGATTTTCAGGGGGGTGACGAGGAAAGGGGACATTTAAAATGTAAATAAAGAATATATCTAATAAAAAATAAAAGAAAAAAAAGAAAGGTGGAAAACTCTCTCTAAAAGAGATCACATCAATGTTAATGTAATGCTCTGCCTATCAAAAGAAGAGAAAAAAATTCCAGCAGAAATCTGACTTTTTTAAGCTAAGTTATACAGGTTAGCCTTGATTATATAAATCCCGTGGATGACAATGAGTTATAATGGAACTCTTTATACTTCTAAAATCACTTACAATTTAGAAGGCCTTTTGGCTCTCTAAACTGTCATATGATAATATATGGGTAAAATCTTGTGTTATTAATCATTATTCTTATGTAACATAAAGGAAGATAATATATCAAACAATATATTAAATTGACTCTAATCTTACATTGTACATTTTGGTGCTAGTTCTCCCAGAATTTCAAAGGCTTACAAAATATAGGGTATAGAAAGCATGAAATAGAAACATTCTACTTTGAAAATAGCCAAGAAACACTGAGACTCAGTTCTCAGTTAACAGTAACTGTTGTGTTCTTGATGAAGCTTTTGTTACTGGCTATATGTCAATCTCAATTTATTTTTTTAATTTATAATTTTGGATATGAATTCAAAGAATAGTTTTGTTATTATTTATTAAAAGTTTTAAAAGGGTGATCATGACATCCTGAAAGTGATAAGGTGATCCACATATGCCTTAAGCTCATTGCAATCAGAAGCAATGCCTTAATGGATCATACTTTGAGAAACCATGACATAATTTTGCAATTGTGCATACTGACCATTTCATGGAAACAATCTTTCAGCTCCTTTAATTGTTATCTTTTTATAATCACACTGTTATTAATAACTAGAATAGAAAAACAGTATAAACATGTTCCTCTTAAGTTAAAATTCTAAAATCATTGCAAAGAGTATATAATAATCATGGCTAGTTCTTCCTGGAATTATCCACTTATTATTGGTGAAATAAATATAATCTTCTAAAGAACTAGAAAAATATTTACCACAGAACTACATTGGAAACTTTGCAGTGGAAGAAGAAAATGTAGATTGCTCTGATTATAGCACTACCAAGATATCTGGTTTAATGATGATTCAAAATACCTGAGACATTTCTTTAATGCCATAAGTCTCAAACTGGCCCAGTCTTCGTTGGCTATCCCATCAATTTCTGCTCCATCTTTATCCCTGCATATCTACAAACAGGAGAAACTGTAGGTCAAAAGATATTTGGGTGGATTGGTGTCCACATTCCTCCATTGGAAACCCTGCCTGGGTATAAAAGGCAGCTATTTCTGGTTCCATATCTCCTATTGCTAGGAGTTGCAGTCATCCTCGCCTCACATTCCTTGGAGTATCCATTGATATAGTTTCCTAGCTCATCTGAGAGGAGACCACCCCACACCCATTCCAGTTCTCTCTCTTTAGTCTTCCTCACATTTAATTCCTCCTGTTTCCCTCCACACACCATCTACTACCCAGTTCTCTCTCTCTCTCTCTCTCTCTCTATCTATCTATCTATCTATCTATCTATCTATATATATATATATCGCCAAGTCTAGTTTATTTCCTCTTCTGAGAAAGATTAAAGCATCTTCCCTTGGGACCTCCTTCCTATTTAGCTTCTTGGACTTTGTGAATTATATATTGGGTAACCTGTACTTTATAGCTAATACACACTTATAGGTACGGACATAATATGGATATCCTTTTGGGTCTGTGTTATGTCACTCAGAATGATATTTTGTAGTTTCCTCCATTTTCTTGCAAATTTCATATCATTGGTTTGAATAGCTGAGTATTTATTATTCGACTTCATATAAGAACTGCATTTTCTTTATCCATTATTTGGTTTAGGGACAGCTAGGTTGTTTCCATTTCTGGCCATCAGAGATAAAGATTTTATACACATATATGAGCAACTTGCCTTATGGTGTGATGAGGCATCTCTTGGGATTATTCCCAGAAGTGGCTAGTGGCTTGCTGTATATTACATTTATTGTGTTTAGTTATGTGTCTTTTATCCCTGAGCTTGCCAAGATTTTTATCATAAATGTTTGAGTTTTTCAAAGTTTGTTCAGCATCTAATGAAATAATCATGTGTTTGGTTTTTTCCTTTACTTTGTTTATATGGTAGAATATATTAATGGATTTTCTTAAGCTTCATCATTTCTACAACCCTGGGATAAAGCTTATTTGACAATGGTGGATGATGTTTTTGATTCAGCTTGCAAGTATTTTATTGAGTACATTTGTATCAATGTTCATATGGAAAACAGGTCTCAAATTCTTTCTTTGTTGAGTCTAGGTGGATTAGGTATCAGGGAGAATGTAGCTTTATTTAGATTTCCCAATTCATGGCAAACACATTTTTGAGTAGGACTAAATGATTCTTTGTATTTCTGTCCTATCTGCTGTTGTTATGTCCCCCTTTTCATTTCTGTTTTTGTTAATATGGATATTCTTTCTGCCTTTTATTTAGTTTGGCTACATTCTTATTCTATCTTCTTTATTTTCTCAAAGAACCAGCTCTTGGGTTTATTGATTCTTTGTATTGTTCTCTTTGTTTCTAATTGACTGATTTTAACTCTGAGTTTAATTATTTCATACATTTCTTTCCTCCAGTGTGTTTGCTACTTTTTGTTCTAAATCTTTCAGCTGTTCTTTTATGTTGCGAGAATGGGAACTTTTTCATTTCTTTATAAGGTATTTAGTGCTATGAACTCTCCTCTTAGCACTGGTTTCATTGTATCCCATAAGTTTGCACATGATGGGTCTTCTGTTTCACTGAATACTAGAAGTCTTTAACATTTTTACTTCTTCCCTGACCCAATAGTCATTGAGTAGAGTTGTTCAGTTTCCATGAGTTTGTAGGCTTTCTTTTTTTGTTAAGAAACAGCATTAATCTATGGTGATCTGATAAGATACAGGGAATTATTTCAATTTTCTTGTATTTGTTGAGACTTGCTTTGTTATAAATTATGTGGTCAATTTTCAAGGACTTTGCTTGCGGTGCTAATAAAAGCAGATATACGTAGATATCTGGTGGTTCCATTTGATTCAAAATATCTGTTCATTTTATTCTTTCTCTGTTTAATTTCTGTCCAGATGACCTGCTGTTGGCAAGAGTGGGGTATTGCTGTCTCTCACTATTAATTTGTGCAGATTCAATGTGTGATTTAAGCTTTAGTAATTTTTCTTTTATAAATGTAATGCCCTTCATTTGGAGTATATATATTCAGAATGAGAATGTAATGTTGATGGATTTTTCCTTTGATGACTATGAAGTAATTTTTGCTCTCTTTTATGATTAATTTTTTTTTTGGTTTTTCGAGACAGGGTTTCTCTGTGTAGTCCTGGCTGTCCTGGAACTCACTCTGTAGACCAGGCTGGCCTCGAACTCAGAAATCCGCCTGCCTCTGCCTCCCAAGGGCTGGGATTAAAGGCGTGTGCCACCACCGCCTGGCTTCTTTTGATTAATTTTTATTGAAGGTCTTTTTCTTCTTCTTCTTCTTCTTCTTCTTCTTCTTCTTCTTCTTCTTCTTCTTCTTCTTCTTCTTCTTCTTCTTCTTCTTCTTCTTTTAAAAGATATGAGAATGCTTACTCCAGCTTTCCTTTTGGGTCCCTTTTCTTTACAAACCTATTTCTAACCCTTACTCTGAGACAATGTCTATCTTTGCAATTAAGGTATGATTTTTGTATTATGCAGCACAATGATGGATCCTGTTAGCCTATACCATTTATTAGGGCCTTGAGTCTATTGATGCAGAAAGAAATTAATGTCCATTGATTGTTAATTCCTATTATTTTGATGCTGGTGGTGACTGTGTGTGTGTGTGTGTGTGTGTGTGTGTGTGTGTGTGTTTGTCTAGTGTGGGATAATTTTTTTTCTTTTGTGATCTCTTAGAGAATGAAAGTCATCAATCTCCCCAGGTTCTTAGAGTCTCTGTACAGAAGTCAGGTGTTATTCTGATAGGTGTGCCATATATGATACTTGGATTTTTCTTATAGCCTTTAATATTATTTCATTTGTTCTGTACATTTTGTGTTTTGATTATTATGTGGTGAGAGAGTTTTTTTTCCTGCTGCAATTTATTTGGTGTACTGTAATCTTTTTCTTTCATTGAGCAAGTTGTCTGTTCCCATGTATTTATTCTTTTTTTTATTGACTATAGTCTTCATTTACATTGCCAATGGTAAAACCTTTCTGATATTCCCCCTCCCCTAAAACCCTAACCCTTCCCTCTCCTCGTTCCCCCTGCCTCCACCCAACACACTCCCACCTCCCCCCCTTGGTTTCCCTTTGTTGGGGGCCTCTGTTGAGCATTTACATGAACAAGAACCATTCCTCCCACTGATGCCCAACAAGGCCTTCCTCTGCCACATTTTTGGCTGGAACCATGTGTGCCCCTTGGTTGATGGTTCAGTCCCTGGGAGTCTTGGGGTGTCTGGGTGGCCAAAATCATTGTTCTTCCCATTGGGCTGTAAACCCCTTCAGCTCCACTGGACCATCCTCCAGCTCTTCCATTGGGGACCCCATGCCCAGTCCAATAGTTGGCTCCTAGTTTCTGCCTCTGTATTTGTAACACTCTGGCAGGGCTCCTCTGGAGACAATCATGGCATCCTCCTTTTGGTATACACTTCTTGACCATAGTAGTGTTGGGGTTTGGTGACTGTTCATAGGATGAATCCCCAGGTAGGGCAGTCTCTGAGTGGCCTTTACTTCAGTCTCTGCTCCACACATTGTCTCCCTTATTGCTCCTGTGACTATTTTGTTCCCTTTCTTAGAAGAACTGAAGCACACTCCCTTAAATCCTCCTTTTTCTTGAACTGGTTGAATTATAACTTGTTTATTTTGAGCTTTTGGTTAACATCTGCTTATTAGTGAGTGCATACTATGTGTGTTCTTTTTGTGATTGGGTTGCCTGGCTCAGTATGACATTTTCTAGTTCCATATGTTTATAAACATGTCTTTCTTGAGACTGGGGAATTTTTTTTCTAGAATTGTGTTAAAAATATTTTCTGGGCCCTGGAGCTATAGAGATTCTCATTCTTCTATTTCTATTTTTCTTAGGTTTGGTCCTTTCACAGTGCCACAGATTTCCAGGATGTTTTTCGTCAAAATTATTTTAGATTTAACATTTTCTTTGATCAATGTGTACATTTCTTCTGTTGTACATTTTATGCCTGAGATTATGTCTCCTATATCTTATATTATATTGGTGATGCTTGCATATGTCTTTTCTGTTTTCTTCCCCAGGTTTTCCATCTCTAGGATTCCCTCACTTTTTTTTCTTTATTTCTTCTATTTCCAGTTTCCGGTCTTGGACGTTTTTATATATTTCCTTCACCTGTTTGATTATATTTTTCTGCACTTCATTAGGTCATTACATCCTTTGTTCTTTAAATGTCTCTATCATCTTCACAAAATTAGGTATTTTTTCCCACCTCAGTTAGGATATCTGGGTCTTACTATTGTAGGATAGCTTGTCTCTGGTTGTATCATATTTCCTTACTCTTGTTGATTGTGCTTTTTTTTTTAAATGTTTTGTTTATTTGTTTATCTACTTATGTATTTATTTTTGGTTCTTTTTATTTACATTTCAACACTTGTGCCCCTTCCCAGTCTCCCCTCCTCAGAACCCTCATCCCAGCCCCCTTCCCCTTTGTCATTAATAGTACACTCCTCCACCCACCAACCCACTGCTACCGCATCCCTCTAGCTTTTCCCTATGCTGGGGCATTGAGCGTTCACTGGACCCAGGGACACCCCTCCCACTGATGCCTGATAAGGCAATCCTCTGCTACATATGTAGCAGGAGCCCTGGGCCCATCTATGTACACTCTTTGGTTGATAATTTATTCCCTGGGAACTCTGTGAGGTCCTGTTAGTTGATATTTTTGTTCTTCATATGGGGTTACAATCCCTGTCATGTCCTTTAACCCTTCTCTTAACTCTTCCATGGTGTCCCCAGGCTCAGTTCAGTGGTTGGCTGTGAGTATCTGCATCTGTAATAGTCAGCTGCTGGCAGAGCCTCTCAGGGAACATCTATACCAGGCTCCTCTCAGCAAGCACTTCTTTGAATCAGCAATAGTGTCAGGGTTTGATGTCTGCAGATGGGATGGGTCCTTAGGTAGGGCGTTCTCTGGACAGCCTTATCTTCAGTCTCTGCTCCATTTTTTTCAATGTTTCCTTTTGACAGGAACAATTTCGGGTCAAAAATTTGGAGATGTGGGGGTTATCTCATCCCTCAACTGGGGCCATGCCTATCTACTGGAGGTGGTCTCTACAGGTTTTTTCTCACCTTTGTTTGGTATTTCAGTGACTTTTATCCATCTTGTTATCCCTTGTGTTGGTAGATCTTCTGGCATGTAGGTAGATTTGGGGGATGGAAAATGGAGCACAGAAAAGTGGGTGTGGTTTATCCCTGTTGGGTTTGCCTTAGCATGATTTGGCATGCGCATGGCTGGTGAAAGTTTGGTTTACCTCCTTGTCCTTGGTGGTGCCTCAGGGAAGGCAAGCAGATTTGATGGCCAGAAAATGGAGGGTCAGGGCTAGGGAACAGTTCACCACTACTGAGTGTGCCCTAAGGGGGCCTAAAAGCTCCTTCGGCATGCTCCTATATGGATATCCTTGGTGCTGGCATGATGTCAGGCAAAAAGGCAGAGCCTTGGCTGAAAAATGGAGCATGCAGAGGAACAGTCACATAGCTCCCTGCTGCTTGGCTTGCCCCAGGGGAATCTGGTAGGCAGGGCAGTGTGGGGAAGTGGGGTCCTCACTTGGCTGTCCCTGGTACTGGCAGGCTTCTGGGAATGCAGGTAGAAGCTCTTCTTCTTCTTTTTTTTTCTTTTAAATAACAAAAGGCTTACAACAATTTTCTGTTCATTGTATGACCACAGCTGTTTAATTATGTATAGAAAAAAAAGTCATCATTGTTGGTTTTTACTCTTTGTAAAGGAACTAAGTTTGGTCTCATTGCTATCACAGCTGCCCTCACTATGGGGACAATAGAAGGAAAAGCTAGACTGCACTTGGCTGGAGTACTTCTGATTAACAGTCTCCAGTTTTGTTTTGAATTTTGGTTTTTTTTGTTTGTTTTGTTGGGTTTTTTTAGGCTTATTTTTTAATGACATTAATATTTCCACAAGTGACAGCTCTGTGTGTTTTCTCATGAGCTCCTTTTTTACTAGGATCCTTTCATGATGTCAGAGGATTGGTGGACAGTGGGGAGGACACAAGTGGTGAGCACTAACTCACTTCTTTTTCTCAATAATGTGATTTTACATCCTTTTTTGTGATTGAATAATTTGCATTAGCTTTATTGTAACATGAACCTATTGCATTCTTGATTAACAGTGCTTTTGAATGTGACCTTCCTGTCTTGTTTAGAGAGGAAGTGGGGTCTTATAGTTTCTTGTATGAAGCATAAATCATACATGTGGTTATGGTTTTTGTTCATGTATGTGTGTATTTGTTGTCCTTCTATTCCTTTGTTCCATTATCTGCTTTATTTAAATACCTAGATTATCCACAAAACTGTAAACTGTTAAAAGCTTTTAAATTATATACAAAATAGTTATTTGATGCTTCTGTGTGCATTTAAATGAACCATGCTACAAATCCATCTGCATTAAGACCTTTTTTTTCCATTTGTTTTGTTCTTGGACAGCCTTTCTCGGCTCTATAACAGTGGCTATTATTCTAAATAAATTTGCTACTATTTCACACTGCTTTTCTGGAACAAAGTCTAACATTTGCTCAAATGGTACAGTTACTAAATTGTAAGACTAGAAAATAGAAATTCTTCCTAGCCTCTCCTTGGTTTAAATTTCATGTCTGTAATGTAGCAGCTGTGTGACCTCCAGCAAGTTTTACCTCCATTTGCTGATTTACACAAATCTAGGATAATCAGAATAATTACTTCCATTTATTGAATGTAGGTGCAGCTAGCATTAAATGAGTCAAGATATTTAAAGGCTTTAAAACTAGTGTTTGTTACAGGTCACAGATATAGATGATATTTATAAACATTTCTGATGCTATTGTTCACCATATTCTTTGGGAAGTGTGCTCAATGTAAAATCTATGCATTTATTCTCATGGCCTTTCAAATAATTTCTATGCACCCACACTCTCGATAAATAATCTAGAGGGCTATGCTTTCATGGTGTTATTTTTCTAAGTGAATTAGAAAAACAGTAGGTATTGTGGTCATTAAGAAAACTTAACTCTAGACATAATTTTCTCCTTTTAAAAAGATTTATTCATATGTGAGTGCACTGTCACTGACTTCACACACACACACACCAGAAGATGGCATCAGATCCCATTATAGATGGTTTTGAGCCACCATGCATTTTCTGAGAACTGAACTTAGGATCTCTGGAAGAGCTCAAGTCAGTGCCATTAACTGATGAGCCATCTCTCTACCCCAAGATATAATTTTCAAAGCTATCTGAAAGTACACACATTTAATAGAAACCTAAAATAGCAATGCAAAGACACACTTAAAATTTAAAGATTCATTTTAACATAGCTTAATTATTTATGCTATACAATATTTCACAGGCCAGGAAATTTTAGAGAAATATTTTCGAGACTTTGAATTCTTATACCAGCCTGTCATAAATCAATCCTAATATCTGCATATATTAATTATGCAAGTGTATATCTTTCCTCAATTTATAGCAAAAATGCCTCAAGGATTATATTGTTTTGTTATATATATAGCATTATTTAGCATCTTTATTATTTTAAGTGAATTGATTACTTTCTCATCATTGTGACAAAATAGGTGGAAGAAACAATTCATTGCATGAAGGGTTCACTTGGGCCATTGGTTTGAGAGAGCACCTTCTATCACCAACCTTCAGTTTGCTTTTAGGGACAAATCACAACTCAGTGGGGCAAAAGGCAGAACTTGTGCTTGAAATAGAACAGACAATAAGCCTTAGATATTTTTCCTGAAGTAGCCACACAACATACACACACACACACACACACACACACACACACACAAACACGCGCGCGCACGCAAAACAACACAATATCTGGTAAACAAGTGTGCAAGCAGAGGAAGCTGTTTGTATTGGAAGCTGTTTGTATTTAACTTTAAGCCCACCCCAGTAAGACAGCCCACAAAAGATGACATTGTGGAGCAACTGCACAGCCTGCTGACAGCTATAAGAGATGGAAAGTATCCTTCCCAAGTGACTCATTTGCTTTAAACTTTTTCCAGACAGCTTGCCTGGTTTCTGCTTGTTTCAGATAGCTGGTATTGGTCTCCCAGTCTTCCCTACAGCTTGGCTTGTCCCAGAAATGCTATGGCTTAGGAGCAGAGGAGGGGATCCCCAGGGCGACAAGCGGTCCAGTAATGGCTTGCAAAAGGAAGCTCAATAAGCAAAGAATTCTGAAAATTAATAATGAAATCTATTATTTTTGCATAGTAATTAAAATCAGACAATTAAGAAATAGAGATAAATGGGAAAAAAAAGCATTCGTTATGGGATGTTGTCGACATGCGAAGAAGTAAGGTTCACACTAAAAAGACAAACTCCTTTTACTGACTGGGTTTCCACTTATTCCCTTCTTGGGGTCACAGCAACATAAATCAGATAATCTTTCTACTCTTGACCATCACACCCTAACTCATACCCTTAGAAAGAAACCACATACCATACCAACTCCGCAGGAGAAGAGTCAGAGCCTTTATCAAACTTCTTTAGCATAAAAACAATTACAAAGTCCACAGGCAGAGATGCCCCAACCTACACAGACAGATGCTGTGACTGTGCATCTGCTTTTCTGTTCTGTTGCACATCAACCTTCCCTCACAGGCAGCATGCACATAAGACTGTGGCTATATCACAGAGACCTAGGACAGTCAGTCCTCAGAGATGAATGCACTGCAACACTGCTGACAATTAGAATCAAAAGATTCTTCCATTATCAGATTAATGAACATGCCCTATTTTCTAAATATTATGAAAATAGTGTTTATTGCAGAGATAAGAAAATGACATATAATTATCTAGAGAATCAAAAGCATTATAATGTTTTTTGTTTGTTTGTATATTTGTTTCATTTCTTAGTATTTTAATTTTTAGGTCAGTAGTTCACTGTAGTATGGGATAATGAAGGTGAGAATCAGATGCATACTCTCAGTCAAATCCCTTTCTAAAATACAGAACCCTTCTCTGGCCACATAGAGGGATGAGAAGCAGAAGTGACCAGGGCGGCTTTAAAATATGTTGTAATCATTTGGCAGCATAGAAAGTTCAGGAAAACAGTATTCTGTTGTCTATTCAAAATGTGCATTTATTTTATATTATGTATTTGTCTCTTCATTACCTACATCGCTTGTCTGATCTAAAAATCAAGGCTCATATCATGGGTCTTTCAATGTCCACGGGCTACTACATGCTTTTTCATTCTTATTTTTCAATTGAGTTTGTCTTAACAGACACATTGCCTCCACTTTTCTCTTCTTTTCTCCATTCCTTTCTTCTGCACAAATTCCTAGAGAGATAGATTTGAATAGCTCTGGCTTTTTAATCCTCTTCATTTTTGTCAGGTATTTAAACCTTGATAGAGTTAGAAGTAAATGGTTCTTTCCTTCAAAACATCCAGGCCAGCAGGGGCAAAATTATGTTTCCAATCAACAACTTCTTTCCAATATTCTTCCCTGAGCAATGAGCTGAATTCCAAAGATAAAAGAGCATCCTTGCAATTGTCTGATGGATTGAAATTACCCTGATTTCTATTTTAGCTCTGCCTTTTTCAATATCATAACTCCCTTGATTGCTTGGTACTAGTCCCCCTCTCTTAAAAGGTGTCTAGTCAGTAATGTTTTTAAAATATTTGTCATTTTGATTAGAGTTTTAAAACATTCATTTTTCCCCTTTTGGGAGCTGAAAGGTAAGACTGCTCCTTTTCTCTCTGTATTCATTTAATCTAGAGCCATTTGAGACATTAACAGTATAATTTTTGAATCTCAATTTGGAAACTTTGTTAACATTGGACTTGATGGTCTGTTGCCCAGAGGCCAGACTTGTGGCAGATAGAGTTCACTCTTTCTATCTACACAATTAAAACATGGATTATGGAATTCTAAACAATTATTAGAGGAGTAGAGGTACTCCTATGTGCTTTGGGAGGGAAGTTCACTACCTGAATGGGCTTCACCACATTTTCATGAAGTTGTTGAGCAAAGCATCAGAGAAGTTATAGGGCACGGTATAAGACTGAAGGATTTTCTGTGGCTTACACAGATGTGCATCTTGCTTAGTTCATGCTAAACAAAAGATCTAAAGACTATTGTATGAAAGGGAATATGAAATTCCACAACTGGCTTTAAAAGATTGACTTTGAGCCTATGGCTGTTCATCTACTGCAGTGTAAATCCCCCATTTTTCCTATAATGGTCTCTGAAAATGTTTTATAATGGGAAGCAGATTCGAATAATCCATATTGTGCTCAAATTACTTTTCTCAGTGTCTTTTCCAAGAGCCATTATTAAACATATAAAGGCTAATCTGATATGTTTAAAAAATGTTCATTTCTAAGCCGCACTGATTGTCAACTGTTGGTGACTGGTATGAAATAACTCATTGTGGGAACCCAATTAGAATCTTAGAATTCTAATGGAAGAATGCTTAAATGGAATCCAAGTTTTTTTTTTCTTTTTAGAGTCATTAAATTCAGCAAAGCTTACTTGTAATCTGTCTATCCTCAATGCTTTTCTATAAAACAAATAAAATAACTGAAAATTAGAAAAATCTTGACCAATATCCCAGAAAGCATTGCTTCCTCCATGCCTCACATCTAGAAATTGCTGCTCTTCTTTATTCTTTTCTTTTCAATGGCTGACATAAATTCATCTGTTTCCAACTATTTCATGGCTTTCTATATATGAGAACGATAGGTTAACTGTACTAAGCTGTTAATAAAACTCGGTTTGCAAGAAACAGGAAACAGTAAGATGAATTCTATACTATATGGGAGCTTTTACCTTCTATCACCATCAAGGATAAGGGTCATATGTCTCAAATATCTCCTGAAACCACAGAGATGAAGCGTCACAGATCACCACCCCTCGTGTCCTGAAAAGAAATGATGGATCCTCTGTGGTTGGCTTAATAAAACAGAAAATCATTACAACGACTTGAACTTCATATATTGCCATATGCCCCAACAAAATTAAAGTAGAAATCTGAAAGTGTTCCTTTTCATACATATAAAAAGTTTCAGACTGGGCTATAGACCCAAGGGCTTATCTTCCTGGTCCCATTCTCTAATGAAAATCACTGAGGCATCTTACATTCCTCAGTCATGATTCTGTTTAAGATGGTTAAGAGGACATGATGAACTATCCTACCACCCGGTCTGTACTCTCCAACAACTCTGATTATTCTTGCTCCATTAATTGAGATTTAGTATATTCAGCAACAGCTCTAATTTATAGATCTTTAAAATTTTTTAAATTTTTACTCAAACTAACCCAAACAAGGCAAAACCAATGAAATGAAATATATATAAGCTTTTATATTTCTGTTCAACTGAAATACAAAATGTAGAGAGGTTTTATATGTGTGTGTTTGTGTGCGTATGTGTAATTTTTAATATATCCTCATTTTAATACAGTCATACAATAAAACAAAGAATCTCGAATATCAAGTAAATGATATTTCTAAACTGATTATATTTTGACTTAAGGAGTGTATGTCTGTGTGAGTTTGTGTGTGTCTGTGTGAGTTTGTGTGTGTCTGTGTGTGTCTGTGTGTGTACATACTGACACAAACCTAGCCACACACACACATATGGAATAATAATTCACAAAAATATAGGAAAATTTATTAATTCATTAATTTTAACTATCTTCAATGATAGAAACTAAATTGACAATACATGTTACAATCTGCTAGTGAAAGGATAAGGTTGCAGGCTAGGAATTCCCCCGTGCCTGAGTCTTGGGTGACCCCAAAGGAACAGAGTTCCTTTGTCCCCACTCTTTGTTGGCCTGGAAGTGTGCGCATGTCACACCCGTCTCCAGGGTCTGGCAGCTAACCTCAGGCTGGGAGTGTCCCTGGCGTCTTTCCCGTCTTGCCTCCTTGGGAGTGGCTGTGGTGAGGACAAGCATGGCTGGGGCTGGAAGAATCACCACGGGTGCTGCAGGGCTCATGCCTGGGGACACTCAGGTCCCCAACGCCTACTGCTAGTGGGGGAGGGTGGGCTTTGAATATGTAATCCTGGCCCTGTTACAGGAAATGCGTAACAGGAATTACGCATTTGACTCTGTGTGTAACCCTGGTGCGACACTGTGCGTGGCGGCCATGTAAGCGGAAATGACTTAACTAGTTCATCTGGCCTCTGTGGGAGGCTGATTGGTTGTCAGAGAGTGAGGGATCTGATGGTTTGAACTGATTGGCTTAGAAGCTATGGAGTGGTTTGTGGTAGGTGGGTTCTGTTATAAGCCTATAAAAGCAGCTCAGATTCTGCCCGCCTGGCTCACACTCTATTACCCTGCATTGTAAGACTGTGACCCCCCAGAGCTCTGGAATTAAAATCCTTCTTGCTATTTGCATCAAGACTGTTTCTCGTGAGTGTTTGGGGTGACAACTTCCGAGGCATGGGATGCTGGGGTGCCCCCGTTTTTCTTTCGGGTCTTACACTAGCAATAGCATAATTAATTGAAAATAAATTTTGAGGAAAAAAAGGGAAATCTCAAACTTTCTTTCATAGTATAATTCTATTTTTGTAGCCACAAAAGTAGAAGGGAACCAAAGACACCTAGAAGGAAAGCTGGGACTGAAATAGAATGGGCTTTTGGGAGAGAAAAGGAGCCAAGACAAGTTTTCTGATCAAGGCTCGATATTTAATGGGGAGCTCCAAATTTAAAGGTGTGTGTGGGAACCCTTCCCCCAAAGCTGGGAACTCATGACCAAAACAGGTTTGGTTGCTCAGCAGGTGGCTGGTCCTCTCAGGAAACTGCAGTTCCTTGAAGGACAATGGATGAGAGTTCCACCCTAAATGGGAAGTAGTGGCTAGCATTGAGGTCTGAAATTCCCTCTCGAAGGCTGAGAGGGAGGGCACAATTCCTCCCTTTTGATTTATTAAAATTGACTAGACTGGGGCAAAAGCTTTACTTATGCTCCATAGTCCTGTCTGGGAATTATGGTGGCTGGCAGCCCCGCCTGACTTAGGTCAAAGGTTATATATTCTCTCTTACTTTTGTTTCTGTAATTATTTTTACTCATAAAAATAGAACCCTACCTCAGGTTCCCCTAATTCCACTCCTTCCTTCACCTCCCCTTTCACCCAGATTCACTGCCCCTCCATTTACCTTCAGAAAAAACAAAAAACAAAAAACAAAAAAAGAAAAACCAACAATAAAAACAAACAGCAACAACAACAACAACAACAAAAAAAAAAAAAAAAACAGGCTTCCTAAGAATATCAAAAGAACTTGACAGGATGAAATAAGACTATTGAGACTGAGCATAAAAACCCAGTAGGTGTAAAAGGTTCCCAAGGGCAGGAAAATTATTTGGTGACACTACTTCTTCCACTCTTAAGAGATGCACAAAACCTTCAAGCTATACAACTACAGCATGCATGCAGTGGACCTAGTGTAGACCTACTTCTGGGGTGCCAATGAATCTTGCTTACTTGATTTTGTGGCCCTGTGTTCCTAGTGTCCTTTATCTCTATGGTTCCAACAATCTTTCATCCCGCTTCTACAGGATTCCCTGAGTTCTGTCTAATACTTGGCTATGGGCGTCTGTATCTGCTTCCATCAGCTACTGGGGATGCCTCTCTGATGTCAATTGAGCTACAAGGCTCACAATAAAAAACTTAAGAATAATTCTAATTTATAAATGGCTAACTTTTCAAAGAACAATCATTTTGTATATGGTTCTAACTAAATCTACATCTAGAAGCAAAACATTCCAGTTTTTGATCTTAAAATTTCACAGCAAGCAGCTAGAGTAATGGATCATGTGTTAAGAGCAATGACTGTACCTACATATGGTCCTAGATTTGAGGCTAGTACAGTCTCTTAAAACTTTGTGCAACTGTAAATCCATTGCTGAGTGGAGGAAGAGACACAAACAAAAGAATTGAAAAGATTTTTATGCCCATTCTGCCTAGAGAGTAAACATCAAACTCCAGGCTTATTAACAAATCCATCCCCGAAATAATAATATGGTAATCAGTAGAGTAGGATATCAAACATCTCCTCTGAACTCCACCTGTGTGTAGTGCACATGGATATTCATACAATCACATAGGAACATATTCGGGTGAACCTACACTATATGAGAGAGAGAGAGAGAGAGAGAGAGAGAGAGAGAGAGAGAGAGAGATATTCTAACTTCAAAGCCAATGTAAACATGGTTCAGCATTAGCCACACCTCAAGTATAATCACCTGCAAATGCTACATTTCAGATTATATGTGAGGATGAGAAAAAAATCTCTTTGTTGCTGGACTTTGTAATGATCTACTACATGCTATGATATCATTTTCTGTCAACCATGATGTCTATCTTAATCTGGGAGTGACTTATTAGGTTTCCAGTTTAAGTAGACACTGCTGTTACTAATGAGTTTTTATATTCTCTGAATTAATAGAAACACAGGAAGTACACATTGTCCATTGTCTTGTGCTCTGAAGTGCCAAAAAATCACTTCAAATCCCTCTTTTGCCTGTACATTTGGCTACAGTAGAATCAGGATCTTTATTAGAATATATAATATTACTGAGGTACCAGTTGACACTTAATGTTTCTTCTTACAACCTCATTTGCCTTCATTTTCTTTGAAATCTGCTCCAGTGAGTCAAAGTTAACAACCACTGTTTAAATTTCTTTATGAATTGGTGAATATGAAACCCTGTCCTAATATTGTTTTGGAATAAGTCAAAATCAGGTCTCATATCCTGTAATTGGTGTCCAGAAAACATAAGGTTCTTTATGTTTTATCTGTGAAATATATAATAATGCATACTATATTGTATGTATATTATCAAAATACAACAATGGACTTGAGAATGTAAATTATCTTCTCGGGATCTGTTTCCTAAAATACTATATGAATGCATTCCTTTGGTGTATTGGTTTTCTATCGACCAACAAAGTCTGAAGGTCACATTGAGAAATATTTTCCTTGATATAAAATTAGATGAAAAGGCATACAGTTGTAGACAATTTATACCTAATGGACATATGTTTTAAATCTGTGACTATAATCTGCTGGATATGCAAGTGTCTTTATTCAGAGATTGTGCAAATTATCTACCTTGATTACTTGAGTAGGAATTAATGGACTAATGAATGCAAATAAATTTCCTGAACAGCATTTTCAGGAAATTGGTCCTTATAATCATGGTGATTGTGTGAGTAGTAGGAACAGTAATAATAATGGCACAAGAAAAAGGAGTGGGGGAAAGAAAATTTAGAGCATATATGGAATGTCTTTACAATAATAATGAATGTTTCTCGGGTGGCTTGGGAAAACCTTTGTGTTGTGCTTGAACACTTAGGTAGCAACTGGTGAGTCTCTTTATTAATATCTCAGCTG
This sequence comes from Apodemus agrarius, assembly GCA_964023405.1. NCBI lineage: Eukaryota > Metazoa > Chordata > Mammalia > Rodentia > Muridae > Apodemus > Apodemus agrarius. Next base: position 27,130,269 of record OZ030011.1, on the reverse strand, counting down.
ATATTGGACCGTCAGGACTACACACGTCCTGATTAGAGACCTCACAATGTGCAGATGTGAGACACGGGCTGTGACTAAGGCAACTTTCCACATCTACTGTGGGACAAGTAAAGTTAACCTTGGTATTTCCACTCCTGGGCAATGAAAATGGCATGCTTGTTCTCTGAGAACAGCTCTGGAATATCCTCATTCACAAGGTACCTGGTGACTTTTAAAAGCAATTCCAGGTAATGGCAACCATCTGGTCTGGGCTCTGATCCATAGCAAAGCTAACACTGAGGTCACTGGGACACAAGGCCAGCTTCCACAGAGGAAGTAGAGAGCTGAATTTAAAACTGTGCTGTGGCTTGTTTTGTTGTACATTGTGATGGATTCAAATAGAGGAAAAATGGAAGAAAATATAAGATATTCTTTGTGAAAAAGAAAAAGTAGGATACAAACATAATAAGAATTAAACAATACCACTTATTATTTTGGATAATAATGAATGTGAATATTTATTATTCACATTCTGTCTTTCTGTCTTTCTGCATGATTGCACATATGTGGACATGTGTGTGTGTGGTTGTATGAGCATGTGTATGTATGTGCATGTATGTAGATCTGGATGTACCCATATATATGAGCATGTGTGTATATGTACATGTACATGTTTGTGAATTTTATAGATTTACCCATATTACTTTGATTGTTCATATTGAGTTTACCTTCAAATGAATAATATTCTGTAAGTAATATTATCTATGGTGTGGTCACAAAAACTGTACTTGACATTCTGAACAATATAGGACAATGTAAGAAACATATTGATACATATGTGAGGACATATGCAATACTATATAACATGCCACTTTAGAACATAAAAATTGAAATCTTATGGCATTGTTCAGGCTCACCAATTTCCTTCTGTGCCTCTAATACAGCTGCAGAGGGAACGGAGAGAGTCACAGAGCAAGAGACCAGACTGGGGTCAAACTAATGATACCTTAAGATCTAAATCCCTACCAGAACAGGGAAGTTAGAAGGGGTGGATGGGGGAAGAGGGGAAGGGAAAAGGGCATGTGGGACCTTTGGGGGGTGGGGAACCAGGAAAAGGGAAATGAAATGTAAATAAAGAATATATCTAATAAAAAAAATAAAGACCTAAATCCCTAAATCCCTGGCTGTGATGGAATAAGCAAATGACACATGTCCTCTAGGATAGAGCCCCACCCCCAAATGGAATTAGGTGACATAATACACAAAATGACTTTTATTAAAATCTTTACCAAATTTTTTGGAATATATACCATCGATCTCTTTCTTAAGCTTCTGTGCAGTTCCTCAATTGGAGGAAAAAATAGTTATTTTATTAAAAGAATGGTTTTATCAGAAAAAAAAACATATAAAACCTAATAACCATATGAGAGTGAACTGGTCCTGAAACTTACATCGCAGGATGCTGCTGTGGTAATAACAAAGTTAAATATTTGAAAGAATTATTTTCCAGACATCATTGTTCTCCAGACCGCCCTCCAACTCCTCCATTGGGGACACCACGTGCAGTCCAATGGTTGGCTGGTAACATCTGCCTCTATATGTGTAAGGTTCTGACATGGCCCCTCCAGAGACAACCATGACATGCTCCTTTTGGTATGCACTTCTATCGACCATAATAGTGTCTGGTTTTGGTGACTGTTTATAGGATGGATCCCCAGGTAGGGCAGTCTTTGCCTGGCCTTCCCTTCAGCCTCTGCTCCACACTTTGCCTCCTTTATTGTTCTTGTGGGTATTTTGTTTCTTTTCTTGAGGAACCAAAGCACCCCCACATCAGTCCTCTTTCAAGTTGTTTATTTTGAGCTTTGGGGCTAACATCCACTTATCACTGAGTATATACTATGTGTGTTCTTTTGTGATTGGGTTACCTTGCTCAGGATGACACTTTCTAGTTCTATCCAATTGCCTAAGAATTTCATGAATTCATTGTTTTTAATAGCTGAATAGTACTCCATTGTGTATATATACCACAATTTCTGTAGCCATTCCTTTGGGGAAGGACATCTGGGTTTTTTCCAGCTTCTAGCTATTATAAATATGGCTGCTATGAACCTAGTGGAGCATGTATCTTTATTGCATGTAGGAGCATCTTCTGGGTATATGTCCAGGAGTGGTATAGCTGGGTCCTCAGTAAGTACTATATCTAATTTTCTGAGGAACTGCTAAACTGATTTTCAGAGTGGTTTTACCAGCTTGCAATCCCAACAACAATGGAGAAGTCAACCACCCAGACACCCCAGGACACCCAGGGACTAAACCATCAACCAATGGGTACACAAGATTCCAATCAAAAACGTGGCAGAAGAATATCTTGTCAGGCATCAGTGGGAGGAGTGTTTCTTGGTCCAGTGAAGCCTCAATAGATGCCTCACCAAAGGGAAATTGAGGCGGGGGGAGGTGGGAGTGGGTCGGGTGGAGGGGCATATACTTGGAGGCAGGGGGTGGGAGGAGGGGTTGGGGGTTTTCAGGGAGGGGGAACCCAGGAAATGTTTTAGCATTTGAAATGTTAATGAAGATTATATTCAATAAAAAAGATAAATATAACAATTAAAAAAATTACTTTCCCCTGAAACTTCAAGTGTTTTTAAAGATATCATATATGTAACCATTGGGGATTTTTGTCTTTGAAAACAGTCTAATGACTCCTAAGTGTGCCTCATTGATAGATATGAATCTTAAGTCAGATAGCTGGAGGCAGAACTGAATATTCTAACGTTTTATTCAAAGGCAGTTAACTAAACTACCTAAATCCATAGTAATGCAGAAGGTGTGCTTCTATTTTTACTGTTGATACCATTTCAGACATGCTAAATGATAGCTAGTATAGTCGGCTAATCATAAGTGTTTCATAACTTAATATTTACAAAATTAACAATCACAAGGCTTGGATCCCAATATGATGTGCTGGGGAAACTGATGTAAATATATTTAAACACCACTAAAAGTCATAAAATAAATATAATAATTATTTTATCAACAGTAAACACAATTCTAGAATGTTCAGATACTGAAGTATTTTGAGAGTAGGTAACAATCCTTAGAAATACATTAATTGAATGCACATATTTTATCTAATTTTTGTCAGAATTCTGTGAATATGTTGAGAAATAATATGGTCAAGCACATAGATTAAAGGCCATCTACTGAACTTCTGAATGCAATCTGATGGCATAAAAAAAGTCATGCTTTTGTTGTCAGGAAATCAGTCTCACTTTTGTCTATGCAAGAATGAGCATGATTCCTGTAGGAAAACATCTTCTTAGAAGTCATTAACTCATTGGTTTTAGTTATCACATTCATTTAAGATGAGGGTACAATATGCACAAGGGGTGGATGCTGAGTCTATGCATATTTTGAGAACTTGTGTAATCACTATTTATATTGCCTTTCAGAACCCACTTATATATTTATCATACTATGATGATGCAAACTATTTTGGTGAATTTCTGTGAATGTAAATTTCACATAGGTAAAATGTGTTCAAAAACGGAAGACTATGTTATGATTAAGCAAAAAATACAAATAAAACAAAACAAGCTTACAGGCTCTTGGTCCTGGGAAGGCTCAATAATGTAGTGTAGGGGAATACCAGGACAGGGAAGCAGGAGTGGGTTAATTGGGGAACAGGGAAAGGAGAGATGGGTTAAGGGATTTTTGGGGGGGGAAGGAACCAGGAAAGGAGGCGACATTTGAAATGTAAGTAATGAACATATCTAATAAATAAAAAAAAATGGATAAAGGTAGGAGAAAAGTAGCCATTATAGCAAGGTAGACACAAACAATAATTCATTAAGGGGTGAATGGTTTAGATGTGACTTTGTGAACTGCGCACACGGCCTGTGAGGGGAGTTAGAAGAAAACCAATTTGGAGTGGCATGCCTCCTACACAGTGTTCTGAGTACAATTGCCATTGTATGATTGATTGTATGACTACTTGATCATAAACAATGTATGGAAGTCACTTAAACTACTAGCCTATAATTTTCTTCTATCCAGGAGTTGCTAAGCCTTCTCAGTTATATTGAAGGTATGATTAATAAAAATGTCTCTAAAGCATTCCAACACTTGCTCAAGCTTACAGGAGGTAGGCAATACTCCTTTCAATTCCTCACATTTTAATAGAAAAGAATTAAAATTAGAAGTACCGATTATATTTTTGTCTTAATACTTTCGGTACCTAAAGTATTAAATTGAAGTTAGCAAAAGTAAAATGTAGAAATAATTTTAAAAGGTACAGGGATATAAGTTTGTCAAGATATTCGTGCTTATGCTCATTTGTTGATAATAGTAAATTATTTTGGATTTTTTATGATAAAATTAAAATGTCAGAAAATTAAAATGAAAAAAAATCTGGGTATCATGGACATATTTAATTCTAAAGTGCACTCTGTCAAATAATCTAGAGCCAATACACATCACATACACACATGGACACATACCTATATATGTACAAGCAAATACATATAATAATATGATTTCTTGAGCATTTATTTAACAACTCTGGTGATATTTATATTTAAGCCTTCCTTCTTCTTCTGTGTTTAATTACTTACTCCACAGTAGGAGTTCCTTCACAGTTCATATGAAGGGGGAGTAGGTTGAGGGTGGGACAAGAGAGGAAAATAGATACTGGAGATAAGAAGTGGGAAATAACAAAAAAACACAGAGATGAATATCAATATTTATTTTAAGATTAATTACAGTGCTCTGGCTAAGCCATTTTTCTCTGGAGGATATTTGACAGTATGTTCAATCATTTTTTCCCCATCAATCCCAGAAAAATTGCTGTTCCGATGTAATGAGTAGAAGTACTGCTTCATATGCTATAGTGTATATAACAACCCTGATAACAATTACCTGACATCAGGCATCAGTGGTATTGAAACTGATTTAGAGTGAATGAAGCCCTAGAAATCTAGTGCTTCCCATGCAGTAGAACCACTGTAAAGTGTTATATCTCTCAGTCTTCACTGGATAATTCCATCTCACTTAATTTAGGCATTTTCAAAATGAATATATTGTTATTGCTCAGTGAGCAAATTGAGGCCTAAGACAGTTACAAGAGACAGGAGTTGACTCTAAGGACTTCTCCAGAATGGGACTGATTTTGTGTGCCACATTAGCATTGGATTTGAAAGTCTAATGTTTCATTAGCATATTAGTATAATACTCCACTGTAGAAAATCAGGTTGGATTTCAGTAACATAGACACAGAAGTCCATCAGGGCATAGCTCAAAATAATGATGAAATAAATATGAAATGGCCTCTGTGGGTGAAGATTATCGGTTTGCCAGTATTGCTTTGTGTAGCAATTACACAATGCTGTTCAAATAAAAGAAAAAAAGATGGCTCACCCATTTCTACTATTTCTTAAAAATTGTGCCATCCTCCTATGCTCCTAATTCCCCTCATCTACAGCTGTATTTACTTCGTAAATGATACGTTGACACATCAGATAATTAAACCTGGGAGAAACTTTATGAAATTTGCATAATAATAGAAAAGATTCTTTCCCAGAGGAGTTTTGAGGGTGACTGATAGAGACATACAATGTTACACTTGTTACAAGGCGATATGGATAAGGTGATAGACACAGGGAACATCTTCAAGTACAAGACTGAATGAAAGCAAATGTCTAAGGCAATGTGGGAGTGATGAGAAGTAGAACGCTGAGCCCTTCACTGATTGCAAAACATTGGCAACAGATTCTTCTGAGGGATGTTAGGACATTAAATCAAGTACATCAAATAATTTTTATACAAATCGAGCTTTAAAGCTAGTTTTGAATTTTAAGTTTACAGCAGTGATCTTGAGCTTTTTATTGTCACCTCCACGTAGAGATAACTAGATATAGGCATAAGTATAAAGAACCTAGAAAGCTATGACTTTCATGTGTGATGTGTTATGAAAGGAGATACAGAGACAAAGTGTAGAGCAGAGACCAAAGGAAAGGCCATTTAGAGACTGTTCCACCTTGGGATCCATCTCATATACAGTCACCAAATGCAGACACTATTGTGGATGCCAACAAGTGCTTGCTGACAGGGCCTGATATAGCTGTCTCCTATGAGGCTCTGCCAGTGCATGACAAATACAGAAATGGATGCTCTCAGCCAACCATTGGACTGAGTACAGCTTCCCCAATGGAGGAGCTAGAGAAAAGACTGAAAGAGCTGAAGGCGTTTGCAGCCCTATAGGAGGATCCAACAGTATGAACCAACCAAAACTCCCAGAGCTCCCAGGGACTAAACTACCAACCAAAGAGTACACATGGAGGGACCCATGGCTCCAGTTGCATATGTAGCAGAAGATAGCTTTGTTGGACATCAATGAGAGAAGAGGCCCTTGGTCCTGAGAAGGTTCAATGCCCAAGTAGGGGACTGTCAGGACAGAGAAGTGGGAGTGGGTGGGTTGGTGAGCAGGGGGAAGGTGGGATCGGATAGGGAGTTTTCAGAGGGGAAATGAGGAAAGAGGAGAACACTGGCAATGTAAATAAAGAAAATATCTAATATAAAGATTAAAAACAGTTTTTGTACAGCTGAGTCTGGAAAATTTAAGGAAAATGAAATTTTCTAGCTGTGATGTCTGTTTTTACTAATTGTTTTACTAAAAGCAAACAAATACACCAATGACAAATTCTATTTGTGGAACAAGGAGTTGATTTTGGCTTTTAGTTGAAGAGAGAATCCAAATAGGGGCTCCTTGAAAATGGCAGTAGGTCAGTGGTACAGGACTTTGAGAGAAGGCAACTATTACCATAGGCAGAAAAAGAGAGAAAAACAAACACCAAGAGCAACAAAACAAAACAAAACAGGAAGTAAACAAAGCTACAAATCCTCAAAGCATGCCCCCAGTGAAGTGGTTCCTTTAGGAATGTTCTATATATTAAAGGCTTCAAAACCTCCTTTAACACCACCACCATGAAAGGATTAGGTATTTGAATGTGCATGTGTGCCTATGGGGAACGTTTCTAGAAGGAGCACAATAGCTTTTACAGTTTGCAGATGCACACAAGCTTTTTTTTTTAACAAAGCGAGCTAGAAAGTAGGAAGGCCGAGAGCAAGAGCAATGGGATTGTCTGCAGTTGGGCATTGTCATAGAGCTGAGCACTCTTTTTATTTTTAATGTTTCAGTCACATTTCAGTTTTTTTGTACCCTTTCATAGGGGCTGCCTAAGACCATGCTGAATACCAGACAATATTAACATTATGATTCACATGCAGAGCAAAATTACAGTCATGCAGTAGCAAAAAAAAAATAATTTTAGGGTTGAAGAGCATCCCAACATGAGGACCTATGGTGTCACATCCTTGGGAAGTTTGAGAACCACTGCACTCAGTCTGCAGGTTTTGTTTAGGACTAGATTAGAATTTCTTATGCCTTCTGCTGTCTTTGGTTCTGTCAGAAAAAGTGAAATGCTTCAACTCAGATGCCCAAATTACCCACCTGGGTGTCACCCAGATCTATGTTCCTCCTGCTCACTCTCCACATCTACTTAGTTACCAAATCAAATGAAGTCTTCCAATTTGTCTCCTGTCATTCCTCTTTTTTTGAGGCAAAATAAAGTTAGGAATCTTTTACATTAAGGAAGGTCACAATCTCTACTAAATTTCATATGTTAAAAGCAGGGACTCTCAGTATAAGCACTGTTGACATTTGGGGACTTATTTTAGTAGGAAATATGACATCCTACTCACTGAAGGTCACAGTGAAGAATCATTCAACTCTTACCAAATGGGATACACCACATGCAAATGTCTTTGAAATGCATGAAAATAAATAAGATGAATGTAAAACATATTTCCTTTATAAGGCAAAAGCAAACCATAATATTAGTATATCTGAAGTATCTAAAGGATTATTGATACACAAAACAAAAGTATTTACTTAAAGTTACACGTTTACAAATGTGCTGCAAGGAACCTAAAGGCTTTTTTGAATTATTATTTTGTTTATTGAAATTCCAGCCATTGCCCTCCTGTCCTTCCTCCCACAGTTACTCATCTCACTCCTCCTTCTCCAAGCCACCAAGAGGGTGCTCCTCCAACCACCAGGCCTCACCATTCCCTGGGGCCTCAGGACTCTCTAAGATTAGGCTCATCTTCTCCCACTGAGGCCAGACTAGTCAGTCCTCTGTCAGGGATCTTAGACCAACCCATGCATGCTACCTGGTTGTTGTCTCAGTCTCTGGGAGCTCCCTGGGGTCGGGTTCAGTTGCTCTTCCTATGGGGTCGCCCTCCCCTTCAGCTTCTTCAGTCCTTCCCCTTATTCAACCATAAAGATCCCTGACTTCAGTCCAATGGTTGGGAGGAAGTATCTGAAACTATCTCAGTCAGCTGCTGGTAGAGTCTCTCAGAGGACAGCCATGCTAGGCTCCTGTCTTCAGTCTCTACTCCATTTTTTGCCCCTTTAGCTCCTTTATACAAGAACAGTTCTGGGTCAGGAATTTTGACTATGTGTTAGTAGCTCAGTCCCTCCACTTGAGGCCCTGTCTACTACTGGAGGTAGCCAGTTGTTGAGCATTTTGGCTAACCAGCCAAGACTACATATTTTCATTCAGTCTCTAGGCCCTCTTGGCTTCTCTCCGCCCCCTCTCCCTATAACTGAACCTGTTCCTCTTTTCCCCTCCACCTCCACTCTCCCATCCAGGTCCCTCCATCCACCTGCCTCCAGTGACTATTTTCTTTCCCCTTCTAACTGGGATTGAAGCATCCTTTCTTGGACCTTTCTGCATGTCACACTTCTCACAGTCTGTGGATTGTATCCTAGGTGTTCTGTACATTTTGGCTAATATCCACTTAGCAGTGAGTACATACAATACATGTCCTTTTATGTCTGGGTTACCTCACTGAGGGTGATATTTTCTAGACCATCCATTTGCCTGCAAAATTCATAATGTCTGTGATTTTAATAGCTAGATAGTATTCCATTGTGTAAATGAACTACATTTTCTTTATCCTTTCTTCAGTTGAGGGACATCTGGATTGTTTCCAGCTAGACTTTTTATGTTCCTAAAATACGGCAGTCCAGTGTAATTATATTAGTTGTGTTTACAAATACAATAATGCCAACTTATTGCCTTATGGAAGCTTGTCCACTGAATCTCCTTCAGGTACCTTTGTTCTATGAAATGTCTCTTGATGTTTTGTTACATTTTTCATATTTGTTAATACTAAGCAAAAAATACATAAATTGCAAACTATCATTGTATTCTCAATTCAAGATATATAATTATAATTATAAATAAGTCCACAAATAAGTTGGGAGATTCAGCTTTTTACCTATAAAACATTATAGATGACTTCTAAATCTTCTTATTAAAAGAGATTTTATATCAAGGCTGGTAATAATGTTATTTTCTAGTACATAACCATCTTATATTAGATAGTCTATGAAAAATGTTATTTTCTTGTATATACCCCATCTTATTCATAGACAGTCTATGAAAATAAGTAATATATGTGTCTTAGTCAGGGTTTCTATTCTTGTACAAAACATCATGACCAAGAAGCAAGTTGGGGAGGAAAGGGTTTATTGATCTTAAACTTCCACACCTCTGTTCATCATCAAAGGAAGTCAGGACTGGAACTCAAGCAGGTCAGAAAGCAGGAACTGATGCAGAGACCATGAAGGGATGTTACTTACTGGCTTGCTTCCCCTGGCTTGCTCAGTTTGCTTTCTTAAAGAACCCAAGATTACCAGCCCAGAGATGGCACCACCCACAATGGGCCCTCTGCCCTTGATCACTAATTGAGAAATTCCTTGCAGCTGGATCTTATGGAGGCATTTCCTCACCTGCAGCTCCTTTCTCTGGGATAACTCCAGCTTATGTCAAGTTGACATAAAACCAGCCAGTACAATTGACCCACTTTCAGCTTGACACACAAACACATCACTATTAAGCATCAACCCTTACTTTCTTATTCATCCCCAAGATCTAAATAACTGTAAAAGTTCCACAGTTTTTGCAAATTCTTAAAATTTCAATTCCTTTAAAATATCTAATCTCTTTTAAAATTCAAAGGCTTTTTACAATTAAAAGTCTCTTAACTGTGGCCTCTACTAAAATACTTTCTTCCTTGAAGAAGGAACAGAATCAGGGCACAGTCACATTCCAAAGCAAAATCAACTGTCCAATGTCTGGGATCTACTCAAGATATTTTGAATTTCTCCCAGGGCTTGGGTGACTTTTCCAGCTCTGCCCTTTGTAGCACACACTTTGTCTTCTAGACTCCAGATGCCAATACTTCACTGCTGCTGCTGTTCTTGGTGGTCATTTATGATACTGGCATCTCCAAAACACTCCTGTCTTCCACTGTACCCAGGCTTCACGAATAGCTTCTCATAGGCTTTCTTTATGGTGCCAAGCCTCAACTCATTTGCATGACTCCTTCAAGTCCTGGGTCATCAATTGCAACTTAGACTGCACCTTCACCAGTGGCCTTCTGTGGTCTCTCAGAGTGCCAAGACTCAGCTGCTCTTCATGAACCCTTCATACCTTCAAAACCATTACCACCTGGGTGACTCTTACACATTACCAAGTCCTGCTGCAGCACTTAGCTATCTGTGGAACATAGCCTCTGTGCTTTCAGAAAATACTTGCCAAGAAGATTTCAACTCAATGATGCTGGTCTCTTCTTAATCACCACTAATGTCTTCACCTCACCTACCCAGCATCAATAGTCCCAGTAATGCAAAGGTTTTGCTTTATTAGTTCTGGTGTCTTGTTAATCACAGCTGATTTTTTCAGCACAAGCTAAACAAAACAGCAGAAGCTTCACAATCAAAACGGCAACAGCCCTGATAAGTCTTTAATCTTCCCTCTGAAGTTTCACAAACCGGGCCTCCATGTTCTACACTGATCTCAACATTATCTTCCAAGCTCCTACAGAACATCCCAGAGAGCTCTTAATATCCCAGTGGCTCTTCTAGCTCAAAGTTCCAAAGTTCTTCCACAGTGCTCCCCAAAACATGGTTAGGTTGTCACAGAAATACCCTACTATGCTGGTACCAATTTGGCTTAGTCAGTGTTTCTAATCCTGCACAAACATCATGACCAAGAAGAAAATTGAGGAGGAAATGGTTTATCAGCTTACACTAACAAATTTCTGTTCATCACCAAAGGTAGTAAGGAGTGGAACTCAAGCAGGTCAGGAAGCAAGAGCTGATGCAGAGGCCATGGAGGGATGTTCCTTACTGGCTTGCTTCCCCTGGCTTGCTCAGCTTGCTTTCTTGCAGACCCTAAGACCACCAGCCCAGGGATGGCACCACCCACAATAGGCCCTCCCACCTTTATCACTAATTGAGAAAATGCGTTATAGCCAGATCTCATGGAGGCATTTCCTTATCTGAAGCTCCTTTCTCTGTGATAACTCCAGCTTGTGTGAAGTTGATACAAAACCAGCCAGTACAATATGATATATATACATATACAAAACAGATTTTTAGCCTCAGCCCTGCTGACATATGGGACAACATAATTCTGTTTATTGGAGGTGTCCTGTCTATATGGGATGCAGTGTTGAATCACTGTACATTGCCCAGCAGCCTCTCCTTATGAGAAAAATCAACGTTAACATACAGTTTCAAATATCCATTGGGACAAAATATATTTTGGGTGACAATGCAACAAGTTATATCATATCAGGATGCGGTCATAATTATGAAAAATAAGTAATTAAGTAGATAACTATGTAATTTTCAAACACAATTGTGGTAATTAATGCATATTACTAAAACAAATGAAGAAAATATGTTGATTTTGTCTATGTAGCTAGTCTGAAAGTTCACATAATTATCATAACATATCACAAAATAAATTGTTAAAAAATGTGTGTATGGGGCGGTGGTGGCACACGCCTTTAATTCCAGCACTTGGGAGGCAGAGGCATGCGGATTTCTGAGTTCGAGGCCAGGCTGGTCTACAGAGTGAGTTCCAGGACAGTTGGAACTACACAGAGAAACCCTGTCTCGAAAAACCAAAAAAAAAAAAAAAAAAAAAAACAAACCAAACCAAAACAAAACAAAACAAAAAAACAAAACAAAACAAAACAAAAAACGTGTGTATACCAGCATATATACACAAAATAATAGAAATAACAAATGAGTAAATATACAGTGAACTGAGTTTCATCATGCCATAGGACAGGAAGTTAGACTTCTCTAATTGAGGTAGAATTCTCTTTTTTAAAAGTATTTCATTGAACTCTACCTTTCATATTCTGATTCTATTTCTTTGGTGGGAAGATATAACTCTGATGAGTTTCTGAGAGTGTATATCCAAGTTTTATTTAAGAACTTATAAGAGAATGACAGGACACACCAAGAGAGAGGGAGAGGGAGAGAGAGAGAGACAGAGAGAGAGACAGAGAGAGAGACAGTGAGAGACAGAGAGAGACAGAGACAGAGAGACAGAGACAGAGTAAGGCAAGGAGGGAGGGAGGGAGGGAGGGAGGAAAGGAGGGAGGGAGGGGAAAGGAAGAGGGAAAGGGAGAAAAAAGTGAGAGAGACAGAGATTGTGTAAAAACAATGCATCCCTACCTTCATACAATTCATTGTGAACTAGAACATCTGTATTCAAAGTCTCCTTCTCTCTCTCTCTCTCTCTCTCTCTCTCTCTCTCTCTCTCTCTGTGTGTGTGTGTGTGTGTGTGTGTGTGTGTGTGTGTGTGTATGTGAATGGGAGTTATGGGTGGGTGTGTTTGGATGTAAAATTTATTGATGAAAAGATCATTAGGAACAACATTGCATACAATCAACATACAATTTAGGATGTTAGCAAAATAACAGAATACCAAAGTGCTATAGAAATTCAATAAAGGTTGACTCATAAAATTAATTATCTAATGTTACATTGACTTGTTTTTTCTATTCTGATTCAAAAAGTAGTTTGCTTTCTACGTTTTATCTGTGAGACTATTTTCATTACATAATCATTGAATTGCTGTTTTACCTACATTTTGAAGGCAAAAATCTATTTCTACCAGGAACTATGTACAATTGTAGCCGAAAAGATTTTTACCACAAAGCCTTCTCAGAGTTGGTCATAACTGGACAGTAGGTAAGATGGAATGCTAAAAGTTCATATAGGTATCTGAATGGGGTAGTCTTTATGTGTTTTTCCCTAATTACTGACATCTTTACATAATTCCTCCCCCCAACCCCCAAACAAAACACATAAAAATTAAACAATGTACCCAAATGTAATAGTCATTAATGAACTGATACTAATGGCCAAATTTACTTTATCTGGAATGTCACTAAAGTTAGGGAGTATTTCTAATGAGACTATTAGTAATTCCTTTTTTGGTCACTTTTCTTATAATATCATGTGCTAATGCCCTCATCTCGCTTATTTTTCTGCACATTCTACCCATCATTCTGTCCTCCCTTTCACAATGACCCTCAGGAAAATCATTTGTAAAATTACCTTGTCCAATATTCTTGAAAAAGCACCATGACATTCCTTAACCAATGTCAAATCTAAAATCTGTACCTAACTCTTTCTTATCATTATAAAATTTAAGTAACTTATTAAGATCACCTTACATTTTTGAATTAATAATAGCTGATATTTTCATGTCAATTTTTCTGATTTTGATGTCTTTAAAAATACCTTCTATATAGGCATGCCCTGTCTTTCTCTCCCTTTGCTTTTGTTTCTGTAATGGAATCTACAAAATTCTTCTCCAAAATCTTAGCACATCACATTATCATCAAATTCTTTAGATTTTAAGTAAAATATAATGGTACTAATTCCCCCTTCCATTTTATCCATTCAGCCTCTCCCACATTGCTTACCCCAATTCTTTCTATGTCATGTTAGTCTCAAATTAATAGCCTCTTAACTATTAGCCTTAAGTTAATAGGCTCTTAAAAATAATTGGAGCCGGGCCGTGGTGGCACACGCCTTTAATCCCAGCACTTGGGAGGCAGAGGCAGGCAGATTTCTGAGTTTGAGGCCAGCCTGGTCTACAGAGTGAGTTCCAGGACAGCCAGGGCTATATAGAAAAACCCTATCTTGAAAAAACCAGAAAAAAAAGAAAAAAGAAAAAAAGAAAAAATAATAATTGGGGAAGAAGAAGCATAGGAGTTTTAATATCCAGTCACTCTCTATTATTTATGTGGGATTCTACCATAGAAAATAATATATTTTTCTTGATTAATAATTCAAATATTTCCTCAGTAATTTTTCATGCCATAAAAAGTTAAGAGTTCAATTCATATTTGTTATTTTCACTAAATGTAACCATTAAAATATTTGAATTAATTATGGTTATTTTTCACTAAAATAATTCAGTGCTTAGTAATTATTATACATTCTAAGAGTAAGACAGAATTTTTTTAGAGACTATACTCCTAGCTCTCTTCAAATTGCTAACTTAACTTGCATTTTTATGTATTTAGCACTGTATATGTGTGTTTTGTTATTGCTTGAATAATTCACATAAAACAGTGCTTTCTATAATTTTTAGTATCACAACTGTCAACCATGTAATTTAGATAAAAAGCTTTCTGGTTTGATTTAATACTAGCAGTTTGCATGTGTGTGGGCTACATATTACTCTAAGAACTTAGAGATAGAACTGAGGTGAAAGGGTAGGAAGGCTTGTCCTTCATGGGAGGATCCAGGAATGTCTAACTTCCACAATGAAGCTTAAAACATTTGTCTGTTGTAAACTTAGGCCCAGAATATATGAGATAATAATCCATCTAGGATTTACTGGCCTTCAGAACCTAAGAGAACATTCTTTGGTTGGGAGTAAATTATATGATGAAGGATGACTAACAAATGTATCCTAAATATCATTCTAATTAAATGTTAGAAATGTTAAGAGGAGCATATGCTTATGCCAAAGTGGACAAGAGAATGATATCAATTTGAGGTCATATTTGTTCTATCACGCTTATTGATTAGAGAACTGATACAGGTTATTACTTTGGTACTAAAAATATATAAGAAATAAAATCAAGAATAATTATTGTACCATTCAAAAGCTCCTGTGGAAGGAGCATGTTTTACTCACTGGTAATACACCCTCTTGCTCCAAATATAACCCTTCATCTGTGGTGGTCCTCTCACAGATGCTAGCTATATCATCCCCCCTAACTCAAAAATCATTGATGATTGCATCTGTGCTTTGAAATACCAGTATAGTATTTTAGCTTATCTTCAATGATGCTTATTATTCACTTTTAAATAAAAGAGGAAATTCGGTTGCTTAATATTTGCCATTTCCAAAGAACCAAACCCACAGTGATCACTGTAGTAAAATAAGGGTAGGATTAATCAGAGAACTAGCAGGCTCTGTTGCATAATTACTAACCGAAGTCCGACTGCCTGATCTTCAAAATCCAATCCTCTGCTTCTCTAGAACACTGGGCAAAATTTCTGCTTGCACAATTCTGCTAGGATCTGCCAACAAACTGAATAGTGTTTGTCTGTCTCCCCACACTACATTTCCTTACCAACACATCTGCTCTGATGAAGCTCATAAGGAGTAGACTGCCAATCTTGTGAATTTGTGGGGATTGTGGCTGTTCTCTTGTATTCCGGCAAGTAGCTTCGCACATAGACTCATGCTTATTGCTTCCAAGCTACATGCTCTTGATCTTGCTCATCTTGTAAATGAGTCAGAGAACATCATACTAAGTGAGGTAACCCAGTCTCAAAAGAATACTCATGGTATGCACTCACTGGTAAGTGGATATTAGCCTAGAATCTTGGAATATCCAAGACACAATCCACATATCAAATGATGTCCGAGAAGAAGGAAGGACTGGCCCCTGGTTCTGGAAAGGCCAATGCATAAGTGTAGTGGAATACCAGAACAGGAAAGTGGGAAGGGGTGGATAGGGGAACAGGGGGAGGGAAAAGGGCATATGGGAATTTTGGGAGGCAGGGAGCCAGGAAAGGGGAAATCATCTGAAATGTAAATAAAGAATATATTAAATAAAAATAATGCATTATTTTATTTGTTTTTTGTTGTTGTTTTGTTTTGTTTTGTTTTGTTTTGTTTTTTAAAAAAAGAGTCAGAGCATAAATGCTGTTACTCATCTAAACACTCTTCCATAGGGGTGGGAGAAGGGAGAATACGGTGGACTCAAACACTTCCTGTTCTGGAAAAGCAAGGAATTTGCTCAATCATCAGGACAAACAAGTTCCCACTAAACAGCTTTGTCAGTGCTAGTTCACTGTGTTAGACTTTTTCTGTTTCTCATTCTGTGTTTCTTACCTACATCTCAGGCTTTCCCTCCTCCCTCACCCTCCCCTTTTCTGTTTCTACTTCTCTCTCTCTCTCTCTGTCATTCTGTCTCTCTGCCTAGCTCTATTTCTGACACTTATGGCTGGTCTCAGGGCTCTGTCTAACCACTGGATTCCCTACAGGACTGAGAGCAGTATATTGCTTCCTTCATTTTTATACAAAAATAAAAAAAAACATATAGGAAATGTTTCAACTTAGCATTTCACACTTGCTAGTGCCATTTTTGATATCAATAAATACCTGTTCATTTAGCAATATTACTATATACCTATACAAAACTGAATTAGTGCACCTAGTTGTAGGGCCCACATTATTACTCTTTACATCCTTTTATTATTGACATAAGTCACCAGAAAAAAACTTCTATTCACTGTCCTTTTCTCAGTAAGGTCAGGTAACATGTTTATAATATCAGTATAGTGTTCCATTAGGATACTATAGAAAATGGGTAGAGAATGAGAGATAAAAGAGGGAGAGAGAAAGACAGGAAGAAATCATGGAGAACAGGAGGACAGAAGAGACATGATACTAAAGTAGAAGTCACTCTCAAATATTTATAAGATATTTAGACATGCCCCTGGGAAAAAAGAAATTCTTAGTGACATCTTTCACTTTGGCTTTCAAGAAGATACACTATCTACCAAAGTGGTGATTTTTGTGTGTGTGCACTCTATAAAGTAAACCTACACAACAATGGATGAATTACATTTTTTGTTTTGAATAACAAAAGGTAAAAATGTAATTTAAGTGACTAAAGAGGCTATCTGAACAATTTGATGGCATATGGTTTATCATGTCAGAGCCAGGGTGTCAGCAGGCAGATAAGCATCTGGTCACTTTGGCTTTGTAGTCAAGTAGAGGGGAACACCTAACAACTGGGTCCACACTAAAAATAAAAATAAAATCCTGATGCCCATGGCACATTTTCTTCCACTGAGGCTCCATTATTTTAAGTGTAACAGGTTTTTCAAACAATGTCTTTCTCTGAGGAATCGTGTTTTCAAGTACAAAGTCCTATGGAGAACAATTAATATTCTAACTGCAGCATAGGGTATTATCATCTTAATTTACACAGATGAAAATATAAGAAGAGAATACCCACATATTAAAATTTGCACACCTAAAATTATTTGCAAGTGTGTGTGCTAGCATTTCTGTTCACACATGCATTTAATTACACATACATGTGCATATGCATGTTTTTGAGTACATGAATATATATGACTGAGGTCTATCTCAGGTTTCTTCCTTGACCACAATTCACTTTATTTAGTGTGTGTGTGTTTGTGTATGTGGGAGGTATGTGTGTGTGTGTGTGTGTGTGTGTGTGTGTGTGTTTCTAATGTTTATGAAAATACTCTAGTTTTGGGGGATTTTTTTGTTTGTTTTTATTTTGGTTTGATTTGGTGTGGTTTTGTATTTGGTTGTTGTTTTTGGATGTTTTTGACCACATATATGTGGGTACAAACCCATATACATATGGAGAACAGATGTTGAGGCTCTAACACTTTCTGTCTTCCTTTTGGAAATAGTGTCTTTAAAGGGATGTGCAGTTGATTAATTCACTTACATACACTGGCCAGCAAACGCTAACCTTCTCTGCCAACATTTGCATTTAGGTCATATGTTGTTGTGCCTGGATTTTATGTGAGTACAGAGAATCCAAACTCAGGCCCTCATTTATACCTGCAAACCAGCATATCTCTAAATTTGTTCTGGCCATACAAATGCAGCTAATCTTTTTTCCCTATCTTACTGCATTTTGAGAATTTTATATGAAGTTTGTATATTGAAGATTGAGTGGGACAAATACTAATGCAAGCTAATTTTTCCTACACTTTTTAATTACAAAAGAGAAAGTTAAAGATGCTTAGGCTCATTACCTTTACTGACAATATTACAACATGAGTCAGAAAACTCTGATAGTTCAAAGAGAGGAAACCCCACTGCTGCACAAGCCCCAACTACACAGCAAATAGGAAAAAAAGTTCAAGCTATGGTTCATATCTATTTTAAATAAATATTTCAATATCTCCAGTATGCTAAAAGTATACTTATAAACTGAATTGAGGAACAAAATGGTTTATCATTTATAATATCCCTCTCTATAAGAGCACTTCACACTCCTTATTTCATTTTTTAAATAAAATGTTCATCTTAAAACACTCTCAGCTATTTCCTCCGTGATCAAATTCCTTCCTCCAATATGTTCTGAAGTTTTAGAACATTTACTCATTGAATCTGATTTATTTCTGTATATACACCAAGAAGTGAAAGGTGATCATGTTGGTGTCAGTTTAAATAAAACGTCTCTGAAAGAAAATTACATATAGAAGTTTCTTTTTATTCCAATGTAAAAGGTTCTCTTTCTTCCCTATATTTCTCACCTAAAGTGATAGTGTTCTTTATTTTATCAGCATAATATGTGAATCTAAATATTGCATTTATATACTAGTTCTTACAATCACTTATGCCCCATATGGCAAAATTTGATGCCTACAGCAAGGATCTTTGACATTTTTAGTCTCTAATATCAGGATCTGTAGAGCTAGGTAGTAAGTCACAGTACCTTGATATCATCTACCATATCTATGCTAGAATTTTTTTCTGGCATAGCTTTATCCATATCTTTTCCAAACAGCCATGGCTTTTCTAAGTTTATGTGTGCAATGAGTATGCCATTCCCAGAAGACAGGATTTCATAATATTCCTCTCAATCCTTTAGTTCTTATATTCAGCCTGTATCTTCTGGCATATTCTCTCACCATTGGAGGTCACAGTGGTGACTTTTATTTCGATGACCTATTTAGAGGTATTTAGAGGTTTCCCATTCTTAGTGTTCTGAATTATGCATTTATCTATTGGTTTCTGGTCACTGAATAATGAAAGTTCTCTGAGGAAGGTTGAGAGCAGTTGAGATCTATTGGTAAAAACTGAACATAAATGTTTACAAGGAAATTTAATAACATGATAATTTTAGTTGTAATGGTAGGTTCTACTGTAGGGCCGATGACCTCACCAACCATGAGCTTTTGACCTAGATTGCAGTAGAAGAAATGAACTCACCTCTGATAAAGCAGGCCTAAAATCCAATCTGAAATTGATTAGCTATCATAATGAAAACCATGACATTAATCCAACATTGGGCCTATATCACCAGATAGATTGATACTCTAGCAAACAGAGTCTAACGCTGGGTAAGAGAATTGATGCCTTTTCCACTTCAGCTGCCTCTACGTCATGTTCTGACACTACAAGTGCATGCCCATGGAGGTAAAGATCTCTGGTCTATGTGAGGTTACTTTTCTCTACACCTTATAGCTGAAATATGTAGTGTTTTCAGCAATAGGTTCTTACCTTGTTGTTATGAAGGTTAATAAAAAAACGATGACAAAATCCTATGTTGTTTTAGGGAATCTCTTGGGTCACCCTGACTAGTAACACCTAGAGAAATATCCCCTGTATGTCCATGAGATTTGTATTTAATAATTTATATTTGGGCAAGCAAAGGTGTACAACAAAACACGGGAATTCTAAGAGAATTCATATTTGATTTCCATTTATTATGCATACTTTGGTTTGGGAAATACATCTCCTACTCTATGTTCTCTCATCTCTCAACACCTATCTCACTTAATGTTTGGACCCCTAGTATCCCTTCCTCTGCTCCCACATATGTCTTACTACCCCTTCATGTGATACTTTATTGGCTCCTTTTAGAGAGAGTAGATTACTATATTGCTCTCAAGGTGCTTCGCTTTGTACTTCTATGTCTTCACTTCCTTATTTCTCACTATCCCAAAATTCCTTCCTGCTCAATGCTTGCAGGTAATCTACCTCACGACTATAATCACCTCAGCTCTAGTACACTTCCCTCGCCTAATACGTCCTCTCCTAAAATACTCCCTTTCTAGTTCCCTTACTTTGACTGTGCTCCAAGTCAAACAAAAGTATCAATCTACATAGTAGAGAAAACATGTTGCGTACAATTCTTCCTTTGAGAAATTTCTGTTCATTTCCCTAGCTCAATTTTTAATTGGGTTGTTAATTTTCTCAGAGGTTGTTGTTTTGTTTGGTTTTGTTTTGTTTTGTTTTGTTTTTTTGAGGGTTAAAGATATCCCAGAAGAAGCAGAATGAATGCAAGAACTAAAATCTTTGAGAGGAGTGTTATAAAAAGTCTCTTCTGGGGATTGCACATTCATTGCACACAGAAGCACACAAAAGCCACGGTTACTTAGAAAAGATACATATACAGATACATCTCCAAAACAATTTGAATATTGTTCATCAAGAAAGGTAATTTTTTTCATTTTTCTGCATATTGAATTCACACTTTTTCTAGTATATATAGTTGTGCAGTCTTTGTAAAAACAGGTAACTGAGGTTATTTGGCCTTTAATCTTGGTCCTAAACTCTATGGATTATTGTCTGTATTTGTGACTTCACAATAACATTTTTTATTACTATGACTGTGTAGTATGATTTGAGATCAACTGAGATGTTACCTTGCAAAATATTACTTTTGTTCAGTATTGCTTTTGGAACAACAGGTCGTTTTTTTTCTTCCATCCAAATTTTGGTTTGTTTTTTTCTATACCTGCTAAGAATATCATAGTAGTTTTGACAAGGTCTTGCATTAAAGCAATACAATTATTATAGCAAGAGATAACTTTTACATTATTTCTTTGATCTATGCTTGGGAGAATATTTCTGTCTTCTGTTAACTTTATTTCCCTTCAGTGTACATCACAAAACCATTCTTTTGCTTGTTTGTTTTGTTATGCTTTGTTTTTTTGTTTTTTGTTTTTGTTTTTTGTTTTTTTTTTTTCTGAGACAGGGTCTCTCCTTGTAGCCCTGGCTGTCCTAGAACTCACTCTGTAGACCAGACTGGTCTTGAACTCAGAAATCTGCCTGCCTTTGCCTCCCAATTACTGGGATTAAGGGTGTGTGCCACCCCTGCCCGGCATCACAAAACCATTCTTAATGATTACATCGAAAAACTGTTCTAGGAAACATTTAAGTATGATAGCTGTGATTTCATCAATTCCTGCATGAAATCATTCACTCAGCCTCTAGTTACTGTGTAACCATGGAGGGGCAGGACAGTTTTGAAACAACTGGAAAATATTAAAGAGAAATTGGTTGTTAGGAAACTAATAATTATACAGACATGAATTGCATTAGTTTTAAATATGGTCAAGTACCAAATTAAAAATATGTATTAGCATTTTTAAGGTGTTTCTCAGCCATCTGAATTTCTTCAGGTGAAAAGTCTCTGTTTAGCTCTGTACCCCATTTTTGGATAGGGTTATTTGGTTTTCTGGGGTCTAACCTCTTGAGTTCTTTGTATACATTGGAAATTAGCCCTCTGTCGGATGTGGGGTTGGTGAAGATTTTTGCCAATTTGTTGGTTGCCAATTTATCCTTTTGACAGTGTCTTTTGCCTTACAGAAACTTTGTAATTTTATGAGGTCCCATTTGTCTATTCTTGCTCTTAGAGCATAAGCAATTGGTGTTCTGTTCAGGAATTTTTCCCCTGAGCCAATGTCCTCAAGGGTCTTCCCCAGTTTCTTTTCTATTAGTTTTAGTGTGTCTGGTTTTATGTGGAGGTCCTTGATCCACTTGGAGTTGAGCTTAGTGCAAGGAGATAAGAGTGGATCAATTCTCATTCTTCTGCATGTTGACCTCCAGTTGAGCCAGCACCATCTGTTGAAAAGGCTATCTTTTTTCCACTGGATGTTTTCAGCTCCTTTGTCGAAGATCAATTGCCCATAGATATGTGTGTTCAATTCTGGGTCTTCGATTTTATTCCATTGATCTGCCTCCCTGTCACTGAACCAATACCATGCAGTTTTTAATACTACTGCTCTGTAATATTGCTTGAGGTCTGGGATATCGATTCCTCCAGAAGTTCTTTTGCTGTTGATGATAGTTTTAGCTATCCTGGGTTTTTTGTTATTCCAGATGAATTTGAGAATTGCTCTTTCTAACTCTATGAAGAACTGAGTTGGGATTTTGATGGGGATTGCATTGAATCTGTATATTGCTTTGGGCAAGATTGCCATTTTGACTATAGTAGTCCTGCCAACCCATGAGCATGGAAGATTTTCCTATTTTCTGATGTCTTCTTTAATGTCCCTCTTCAGAGACCTGAAGTTTTTGTCATATAAATCTTTCACATGTTTGGTTAGCGTCACTCCAAGATACTTTATATTATTTGTGGCTATTGTGAAGGGTGTCATTTCCCTAATTTCTTTCTCGGCCTGCTTATCCTTCGCTTATAGGAAGGCTACTGATTTGCTTGAGTTGATTTTATAGCCAGCCACTTTGCTGAAGTTGTTTATCAGTTGCAGGAGTTCTCTGGTGGAGGTTTTTGGGTCACTTAAGTATACTATCATATCATCTGCGAATAGTGATAGTTTGACTTCTTCCTTTCCGATTTGTATCCCTTTGACTTCCCTCTGTTGTCGAATTGCTCTAGCTAGTACCTCAAGTACTATATTGAAGAGATATGGTTAGAGAGGGCAGCCTTGTCTAGTCCCTGATTTTAGTGGGATTGCTTCAAGTTTTTCTCCATTTACCTTGATGTTGGCTACTGGTCTGCTATGTATTGCTTTTACTATGTTTAGATATGGGCCTTGAATTCCTGCTCTTTCTAAGACCTTTAGCATGAAAGGATGCTGAATTTTGTCAAATGCTTTTTCAGCATCCAATGAGATGACCATGTGGTTTTTTTCTTTGAGTTTGTTTATGTAGTGGATTACATTAATGGATTTCCGTATATTAAACCATCCCTGCATCCCTGGGATGAAGCCAACTTGATCATGGTGAATGATCGTTTTGATGTGTTCTTGGATTCAGTTGGTAAGTATTTTGTTTAGTAGTTTTGCATCGATATTTGTAAGAGAAATTGGCCTGTAGTTCTCTTTCTTAGTTGGATCTTTGTGTGGTTTTGGTATCAGGGTAATTGTGGAAATGCAAATCAAAACAACCCTGAGATTTCACCTCACACCAGTCAAAATGGCTAAGATAAAAAACTCAGAAGACATCAGGTATTGGTGAGGATGTGGAGAAAGAGGAACACTCCTCCACTGCTGGTGGGAATGCAAGCTGGTACAACCACTCTGGAAATCAGTATGGCGGTTCCTCAGAAAACTGGACATGATACTTCCAGAGGACCCAGCCAGACCACTCCTGGGAATATACCCAGAAGATTCCCCAGCATGCAATAAGGATACATGCTCCACTATGTTCATAGCACCCTTATTTATAATAGCCAGAAGCTGGAAAGAACCCAGAGGTCCCTCAACAGAGAAATGGATAAAAAAAATGTGGTATATATACACAATGGAGTACTATTCAGCCATTAGAAACAATGAATTCATGAAATTCTTAGAGAAATGGATGGAGCTGGAGAACGTCATACTAAGTGAGGTCACCCAGTCTCAAAAGAATACCCATGGTATACAGTCACTGATAAGTGGATATTAGCCTAGAAGCTTGGAACACCAAAGACATAAATCACATATCAAGTGATGTCTCACAAGAAGAAAGGAGTGGATACTGGTGCTAGAATAGACCAAACCATCATTGTGGGGGAGTACAAGAACAGTGAGGGGGGAGGGGGTGGATGAGGGAGCAGGGGGAGCGAAAAGGGCATGTGGGACCTTTGGGGGTGAGGAACCAGAAAAAGGGAAATGAATTGTAAATATAGAATATATCCAATAAAAAAATATGTATTAGCAACATTTGAACATTTTTCAAACATTTGAGTAGTGCATTTTAAGTCAGTGTTAATTGTGTACCCATACCTTATTATAGAAAATAATTTCTCTCTCAATCATATTTGCACCTGGTTATAGTGAAAACCAACTAGTTTATTTATTCAAAATGTGACTATATTTTATTATTTGAAAATCAATGAAAGATGAGTGTTTACTTGGTTATGAAAGATGATACTTTCAACATAGTCAAGCCCATAGATCCTGTAGCTTGTAGATCCAGAATAAGCCTGGATCATATCCATAAGTTAAAATGAATAACAACAAAAACCCACTAAATAGATTCTTCATTAGAAATTAGTTTATTTATCAATTGAGCAATCAGTCTTAGCCTAACATTAAACAAGCAATTATATTAGACTTCCTTGATGAGGTATTTTTTGTCTGTGTCAGCCTATAGTGGGCTTCACTCATTTACTGTTTTGGCAATCTTTTGTTGGAATTATTGTGTTGTAGAATATTGGATCATGGTTCTCCACTTCCCAGGAATTGTACTTGTGGTGATGTCTGGCAAAACATCAGAGTTTCATCAGCAGGGTGATGTTTTAAAGGAAAAACATCAGTATAGATATTGAATAGGGAATTTAAAGTCAATGAATAAATAATAGATTATTCAATTTTTAATCAAATTTGCACTGCAAACCACAGATATTTCAAAGTAGATGGTACTCTCATAGTCCTAGCTTAACATTACAGTATAAGTTTTTAATATTCACACTTATTTAAACCTGAAGGGCAAAGAAAGTCTATAGTTCACCATGGCTGTTCTGTGATGTGATGCAGAGGAAAATGTTACACATAAAGCATTACTTAGCAGTTAGTTAACAACATATAACTGCAGCTCTCTTTATACACATCAAGATATTTATCCACTTATAACTCTTCATTAATATAATCTTTGTGTTCAGATAAATTCTCTAATTTCTGCAATAGAGAATTGTTTCTCTTTATTGGAAGAATGACTGATGCTTTTATATTATGTATTCCTTTATGGCTTTCTTTGTAGAACAAACTCATTGAGAAAACAGACCATGTTATTTTTATCACATTTTAAAATATAGTGTCTATTTTATAACATTTTTCAAAAAGATATTGTAATAACTGTGGAAGAGAGTAAAGGTTATTAAGCTGCAGTAATTGAGATTGTTTCTATTAGTGATGTAGCACTAATCAGAAAAGTGACCTTAGACTATTTCTTGACTATTTCTTTATCAGTTTGTTCATTTGGAAGCATATGGGCAGGATTTTATTGTTGTTTTATTGGTTAGTTTTTGCTAACAAGAAGTTTCACATGATGACCAATATTTATATATTTATTATATACCTTCTGAGTCCTCACAGGAATCACCTGTGGAAGGTACTAATAGCTCCAATTTCAAGGGAATAATTTGATACCCAGAGTAATGGCTATATACACACTCTCCCAGTTGAGGGGTATAACCACCCCCTGAATGACTCACTGTAGTACTTGACATGGAAGAAGTTCACAGTAAATATCAACTGTAGGTACTGTTTCTATTGGGGGCTCCTTCAATCTATGGGGACTCTTTGACTGATTTGAATCATGTTATTCATTGATCAGTTGACTATAAATCTTTCCAGTCCCTAAGGTCATACAGTTGTTTATAAGACTTCCATTCATCCTCAAGTTTTGAACACATGAATCTGGAAAATAACTCTTCATTTCTTTTTATAGGTTTGGATATTTTGAATTCAGTTAGTTTTAGATTATATATACTTGGAAATAACCCCATCAAAGTAGTATTCTTTAAGCGGATTCCCACCACAGATGACAAAATTGGATATTTACTAAGTCTCATGATGGTGTTGTTGACCATTTGAATAAATAGATATATGCTAGGTACTCCAGTATAAAGTTACAACTCATTCCTCTACAATTCATAGGCATATTACATTCAAAGATATTGAGAAAATGTAAATATACCTTTATGTTTCAAAATTCTATTTAATGTATTTACATTGCCATGATTTTTTTTTACTTTTTTTAAATTTTCTATATTCTATGTTTACATTCCAAAGGCTTTCCCCTTTCCCAGTTCCCCCCTCCCTATGTCCTATAGTTCCTCTCCCCCCAACTATTCCCCAATCATTCCCCCTCCCCCCACAGTTTCTCTAAAAAACTGGATCCATGATTTTAAAGATAAGTCCCATAAAATCCAATATTACAATCTAGTTATAACAAAGTTTTTTATTTTTAAACTTTATTTCTTTACTTTAGGATGCTTGAAATTTATGTAAAAATTTTAAGAGTTACTACAGGTTTTTTGTTTGTTTGTTTGTTTTTAATTTCTTGTCATCCAGCTCTCTCACCTTCCATTACCAACAGCTTATATTCTGGATCATATTTATGAAGAATATGTAGAATAACCTGATAACTGAACTGCAATTGAATTGTTATTTGGTTCCATTTCACTTTACTGTTGCCCATTTGAAATTCTAGCATCTAAACCAGCATAGCAATTTCCCCTTATTCAATTTAGGAATAATTTCTTTTTGACTTCAGATTGATGACATTTTCGAGTCTTTCCTATTAACTCTTACTTTCTACTTTGGAAACATTTCAGTTGAGTATTTTGAAGAAAAAGCAAAAGCAAAACAAAACAACAAAACAAAAACCTTCCTTCTGTGATTATCTAGTTGTAGAAAGAATAGCTGTAGCCACCTATGTTTAAATGCCAGGGTGCTGTGCAGCTCCAGATGCATCTCTTGCAGAAAGACCTAATTGAAGACTGCTTGAGAGACCAAGGATTGCTGATGCAAACAAGGTCAGCCAATCGAGAATTGCTGTTTATAATAGATGCTTTCTTGAGTCCAATGTGGCATGGGTGGGGGATATTAAAGGACCTCGCTGCAGTGTTCAGATGAGCTCAATGCACCATTTCTCACCTGCTCCAGGAGTCTGTCATTGATTCCACTCCACTCCGCCTCACCACTCACCCCAAGAGCAGGCAGGGTCTGCAGCAAGTAGTCCAGGGCACAGGCAGCATCTAGAAATTTCTTATGATTGAATTGTAGGCAACAGGGTAGATGACTGCTGAAGAGAATTGCTCTTATGTCGATGAATCATGACATGTTTTTGAACTTGACAACTTGATGAACTGATTTCCACTTGATTCAACATTGTGGTGTGTGTGTGTGTGTGTGTGTGTGTGTGTGTGTGTAAATGTGTGTGTATATGTGTGTGAGAGAGACACAGACAGTCAAACAGACAGACAAACAGACAAAGACTGTATGTCTGAGTACATGAGTGTCACAGAGCTAATGGCTCTGGAAATCGAGACCTGGTTTATAAGTTTGAACATCAGGTGTGCTAATTTGCTAAGCCATCTCACTGTCCCCTGTTCTACTTTGTACCACATTAATCCTATTCAACTCTTTCTTCAATTGTTTGATATTAAACATATATTTGTACTGCTTATTTTTAATGGCATGCCATTCATTATTGAGGAATGCAATGCTTCTGCAGTTCAATTTTAAATTTCCTGACAGAATTCCTCTTATTTGTTTTACAAACCTTGGGCTGGGATACTTCTGCATTGTTTGTTGATAACTAAATGTCAGATGCCTTATAATAGATTATAAAATCTGCTGGATAACAGCAGGGCCAGAACTGAGATCCAGGTGCTTTGTATCTCAGACTTCTGGTATCTCAAATGCTTTTTTTGTATTAGAAAATGAAGTTTTCTCAAGACTATTTGTCCATAGGTACAATTTTAACATATTTTCTTTCACAGATTATCAGGAAATTTAAGTCTATTATGCAAAACACCTACTCAAATTTATACATGAAAACTAAAAATAAGTTTATTTAAGAAAAGTTGTCTTTACCCAAAACCTAGTTAAATCTTTACAGGAAAGAATATAGGTTTGTATTTTTACTTCATAGAATTTAACAAGTTATAAAGCACATTCAATATGATTTGAATTTTCAAATATTTTTTATTTTAATCCTTTCAATCACTGACTTAATTTTTTACCTCCTTCAGTATTTTTTGAAGCACACCATTTCAGTTACTATTGACTCGTGCTGACAGACCATATCGAAAGAAAGTAGAAAGTTCCTGCATCATGTTCATGAGAATGCTTGGAGTAACCTGTTCTTTTGGAACATAAATATGTAAATAACTATGCAAATCGTATTCTAAGATATTTTTGTAAATGTTTGAATGATTGAGTGCCAGTAACCATGTCATCATCTTTCTTTCCAATGCAGGGATATTCATAAACACCAGAACTAAAATTTGCTATTTATTAAAACAGGAAATTTCCCTCATAAAATGATTACTTAAATAATGTCTATTTACTCCATATTCTCTACTATTCATCTGCTTCCTTCCTGACAACTAAGATATCCAGAACATATTATAAATATTTGAAGACATTTTATAGTGTTATAGTTCCTTTCCTCAGACTTAGTAGGCTCTGTTTATATTACATGTAGGTCACAATGTTTTCTGTAATCTGTGTAATGTCAACCTTTCCTCAGAAATTAATATTCATAGAAGAAATGATTATGTTTTACAATGTTGAGGTACTTCAGAACAGCAAATATATTCAGTCTACCTATAAATTTCAAACTCAATGATTATGTATAATCACATTCATCTATAATAAATGTTATGATAATGATTTCATAATATATAAATGTCAACAACACGGAGATGTGTAAGAGAAAGAAATGAACTATAGAATATTGACTGGAGGATTGATACAGAAATCCAGAACAAGAGATAAGATTATTTTATGGGATCATGTCAGCCAGATTCTCAGAACTTGGAAAGGACTAACTACTTGTTGTGGGGAGCCGATGGTGCCAACATCCAGTGGCGCTGTGAAGTAAACAAGTCAGTGCTCAGGTGCTGGGTAGTTTTCCATCCCTTGGTCTCCGCCTCTCCTGTTGCATCATATGGCCTGATGAGCTGCAGCCAGTCAGGGGATGACACGTCCGAGGCGGGGGTTGCAGCCTATATAAGGGATGGGCTTCTGGGTGTTTGGTTTCTCCACTCTGTAGGCTTATGCTCTCCCTCTCAAGAGCATTAAAGCTTTGCTGCAGAAGGATCCTGAGTGTGCCGCGTCGTTCTTGCTGGCGAGACGGTAGCGCGGGACTTCTGGTGCCAAAACATGGGATATGAGACTTCATCATCGTCAGCACCATCGGAGACCCCTCGGCTATGAGGAGGATTCAGAAATGAAGGAAGATACGTTCGGAGAGGTATGTTCTTCTTTGGCTTCGACTTGGGATTGTCGCCACCCTGGGAAGGTAGTATTGAAGCTTTTGTGACCATTCTTAGAGCCCTTTTAATCTTTCTCTTTGTCATGTATGTATGCTCCAGGTCTTTGACTCTTGCCTCGCAGAACAAATTAGGTAGAGATCTTGACCGCAAAATGGTGGAAGGAGACTTGAGGCAGGGGACAAAAGCAATTTGGAAACTTGTTAAAAACTGTCTAGAAGATAAAGCTTGTAGGGCTGCTGTGGTGGAAGGTCGGAACACCCTTGAAGAGGTCCAGGATAGCATATCAGAAACTGAGCGTAGTGAGAGGTTGGGTGCGCACAAGAAAAAACCCGTCCCAAAAAAGGAAAAAGGCCTTCCCAGTGAGTCTAGAGACAAGGGAGTGAATGTGTCAGATCCTAAGGAACCTTCTCCTATTGTTAAACCAAGAGGAGGAGCTAGCTTGTATCCAGTACATGATCTCAAGGCTTTAAACCTTGATAACTCTGATAGCTCTAATAGCTCAGAGGATGAGGTCTTGGACCCCGATGAAGAGGCTGATTTAGTTACAGAATCATCACATTCTTTGCAGGGACTGGGCTACCGCTCTCATCCCACCATTAGTTCTTTTACCCTCACTTGGAAATCAATGTAAGGTCATCAAGGACGATTTATCCCATATGTGCTCCCTCTCCCCGTTAATTTGTGGGGGCGAGACATCATGCAAGGCATGGGGCTCACCCTATCTAATGAATGCCCATCAAAGGCTGTTAACATCATGAAGAAGATGGGATATGAATCAGGCAAAGGTTTGGGACACCTTGAGCAAGGGTGGGTAAAACCTATATCCCCCGTCCAAAATCAAGGAAGACAGGGCCTGGGTTTTTCCTAGGTGCCACAGCACGACCCATACCATGGAAGACAGAGGACCTGGTGTGGGTTCCCCAGTGGCCGTTAACCTCTGAAAAACTAGAAGCTGTGACTAATCTTGTTGCAGAACAATTGGCTTTGGGACAAATAGAACCATCAACCTCCCCTGATCCATTAAAAGATGGACTAGTAGTATACACAGATGGCTCCAAAAATGTGCTAGGAGCCTATGTTGTGGGTTCCAGAGTGTTCTCACAGCAGTATGATGAAACCTCCCCGCAGATAGTAGAATGTTTGGTGGTGCTAGATGTTCTTCAAAAGTTTTCAGGTCCCCTTAACATTGTCTCTGACTCCTCCTATGTGGCGAATGCTGCCAATTTATTAGATACAGCTGGAATCATTAGATCTTCCAGCAAAGTGGCGTCTATATTTCAAAACCTGCAAGAGTGCTTGCTAAATAGGAGGGCTCCCATGTATATTACCCATATCCGGGCTCATTCAGGGCTTCCTGGCCCGATGAACCTAGGAAATGACCTGGCGGATAAAGCCACAAGACTTGCTGCAGCGGTCCTTGTCCCCCCCCCTCCCCCCCGTTGCAAGCTGCCAAGGCCTTTCATGATAATTTTCATGTCACTTCTGAAACCCTACCCAAGCGTTTCTCTCTTACCAGAAAAGAAGCCCGTGATATTGTCACCCAATGTCACAACTGTTGTCAATTTCTCCCTACCCGCCATACCAGGATAAATCCCAGAGGAATTCTACCATTGCAAGTATGGCAAATGGATGTCATTCATGTTTCTTCCTTTGGGAAGCTCCAATATGTACATGTATCAATAGATACATGCTCTGGCGTAATCCATGCTATGCCACTCACTGGGGAAAAGGCCTCTCATGTCATCCAACATTGCCTTGAGGCATGGAGTGCCTGGGGAAAGCCTAAGTGCTTAAAAACTGACAATGGACCCGCTTACATTTCTCAAAAATTTAAACAATTTTGTGCACAAATGCAAGTCACACATATTATGGGCTTGCCATATAACCCTCAAGGACAAGGTATCATTGAGCACGCACACCATACGCTCAAATCATATTTAATTAAACAAAAAGGGGGAATAATAAAAGATCTGCCCCCCGTGCCACGGGTTGCCATAGCAGTGGCACTCTTTACTATAAATTTTTTAAATTCAGATAAGCATGATCGGACTGCAGCAGAGCGACATTGCTCAGACCCGCATCGACCTAAAGAATTGGTAAAATGGAAGGATGTGTTGATTAATGAATGGAAAGGCCCGGATCCTATTCTAATAAGATCCAGGGGAGCCATTTGTGTCTTCCCACAGAATGAAGAAAACCCCTTCTGGGTACCTCAGAGGCTTACTAGAACAATTTTGGAGCAGAAGGACACAGCAGATCGCCCAGTTACTCCTCCCAATGCTAATAATGATGATCAGCACACCAGCTGTCCAGGGGGAGCAATGCTGGGGAATCATGTCAACATTTCCACTCCCGATGCCGAATTGGACCTCCGTGTTTGAGCAGACACTCCGAGAGTTGAGAGCAGTCGTTATCCAGGTCAACTCTACGCGCCTTGAGCTGTCCTTGACGGAGGGACTATCATCATTCAGCTGTCTCCTATTTTAAGGAATGGGTGGGGGTGGGATTGTTTGGTGCAGCCCTTTGCTGTGGACTGGTGTTACTTCTCTGGCTGGTCTGTAGGCTCAGGGCTTAAACCAAGAGAGACAAGGTGGTTATTGCTCAAGCGCTTGTGGCTCTGGAACAAGGAGCTTCCACTGACATTTGGCTAACAATGCTTAAGCAGTAGGCCGCCAGCTGGACAGCTCTTGCACACCCGGAGCTTAGACTCATTGCACAGGGTAGAGTGTCCAGCTTGAGCAGCCCATGGGGGATGCCGAGCAAAGCATCGCACAGAGAGACACCTGACATAAGGGTCTCTCTGGGAGGCATGTTGTCCTGCATAAGGGTTGCCTGCCCTAGTCTCCCTTTCCCAGAAAAACGGCAGAGTGACAGGTTGAGGGCGCTTTAGGTCAAACCAACAGCCTAGTGGCGACTCTCGTACGAAGTCTTAATTTTGTTGCTTGGGAGTTCAACAGTCTGAGGTCTTTATGTTAAATAATAAAAAAGGGGGAGATGTGGGGAGCCAACGGCGCCAACATCCGGCCGGCACTGTGAAGTAAACAAGTCAGTGCTCAGGTGCTGGGTAGTTTTCCATCCCTTGGTCTCCGCCTCTCCCATTGCATCATATGGCCTGATGAGCTGCAGCCAGTCAGGGGATGACACGTCCGAGGCGGGGGTTGCAGCCTATATAAGGGATGGGCTTCTGGGTGTTTGGTTTCTCCACTCTGTAGGCTTATGCTCTCCCTCTCAAGAGCAAAGCTTTGCTGCAGAAGGATCCTGAGTGTGCCGCGTCGTTCTTGCTGGCGAGATGGTAGCGCGGGACAACTTGTCTTATTTTACTCTTATGACAGAATAGGTCAAGGTTAAGTGCTCCAGCAAAGTCATACAGGTAATTCTGTTCTTGGTCTTACAGGAGAGACCAGCTGGTTTATATAACTATTGGTTTAGGATTGGCTTCAGTGTCTTCTTCTGTGTATTGAGGCACTGGCAGAGGTGCTTGAAGAATGCTACCCTTGAACTAAGATATAGATATCTAGGCAAGAAGCTATTTGATCAATAGGTATAAAAATAGGAATCAGCAAAGAGTCTCCAAAGCTAACTAATTCTTCACACCAGGTAAGTCAATGTACCATGTCAAGTAGAAAAAAAGAGCTTTCTCCTGTGAGATATACCAGGTAAATGCTTAGTCAGGTGGTAATAACAGCTGAGAAAATACACTTGGGGTTCAAACCAGGAACCACACCCTGCAGAGCATCCATTGTGAGGCAGGTGTGTTAGTGTGGGCCTCTCATGCCAGCACATGGCCCTCTCTCCAATCCCGTACCCCCACCACTTGGGTGAAACTTGGTTTCAAGTCACCAAATAGTGAGTAAAGGCAGGCTGTATTGAGAAAGAGAAGCTTTTCAACTGTCTAGGATAGAACAGCAGTCTTTTAAGTGTTGTATGTGGCTTTGTTACCCTGCCTAAGCCCCATGAATGGCCCAGGCTACCAGCTGCCACCCAGATTCATTGAATCTATACATAAAAGACAGACACACACATTGCACTGTAAACTCTGTTCTCCTCTCCTCCTTCCTGTCTGCTTCCATCCAGGCACCCAAAAGCCAACCATTAGTCCAAAGTTTATTTTCTGGCAGATCAAAGACAAATTGGGGAACAAGACTTAAGCATCAAAAATACCCCTACATCTAAGTGTTTTCCAAATGAAGCACTGTTTTGGTTATCATCAAAAAGAGCTTATTATCCCCACATTCATTTTTTTTGCTGCTGCTAATAATAATAATAATAATAATAATAATAATAATAATAATAACTTGCTGAAGTTATTGGAAAGCAATAGCAGAACCATGATTTGAGGTCAATAAAATGGCATACTGTAAAATAACTATGCTTGTCTTGCTTAGTCGAGAATCCCTATCTGTTTTCAAATCATCACTGAGCAATGTTCTGATGTTATAATCTATTATGAGTTTTCTAGAAATAGTACTACCATATAAAATGCTTAGTGTTGTACTTTGTTCATTATTTATGAAAATCAAATATATAGTGACAATATTTCTTACAAGTGAGCTGTCAAAGAAAGAACTGCAATGAAGAAAATATTTCCAACAGATTGACCTCTAGGCAAATCTGGTGAAAGATCCTTTTTAAGGATTGATGTGAAAGTATCCAACACACAGTTGTTACCTCTGGGCATGTGGTCCCAGGTTGTATAAAAATGAAGGCTGGACAAACCCCTGAGAGAGAGCAAGTCAACAGCCTTTCTTTGTAGTTCTGATTCAGTTCCTACCTCAATTTCCTGCCTTGAATTCTAGGTTTGGCTTCCCTTCATGTGAGACAATGATCTACAAGTCAAATAAAACCTTTTCCTCCCCCAAGTTGTTTTTGATCATTGATACATCAGAGCAGATGTAAAGCAAATGAAGACCGTAAGTATCTGTGTATTAAATATTAAAATATTGAAATGAACATTCGTTTGCAAAACTATTCCATTCATGATTATTGTTGTAAATCAGTTTTATTAGATATAATTTATTAAAGTAAAGCATTTTATTTATTTTTTCATTTATTTTACCTGTCACAGTTAGATTTTTTATTGTTGCAAAAACATCATGACCAAAGAAACTTATAAAGGAGGATAGTCAATCTCAGTCTTGGTTACCATGTTAGAGGATTAGTTCATGATCACAATTGTAGGAGAACATGGCTAAGGTTGTCTGGTTTGGTGATGGAGAACTGGCTGAGAGCTCTATGTCCTGATGCACAGGATGCTGGCAGAGAGAAACTGGGTCTGGTGTGGGGTTTTGAAAACTTAAGCCCAGCCTCAGTCACACATTTCCTACAATGAGGTCGCAAATACTGCAGTGAGGCCACACCTCCAAATCCTTCCCAAACAATTTGGTCATAATATTGGGGATTAAGCATTCTAACATATCCACCTATGGGGAGCAATCTCTATCAAAATAAGCACAAAGTATTTTGCAAATCATTTTAAATATAATCCTATTTTGGCAAACAAAGGCAGACTTAAGTATTTACCAATCAAGGTGCAACAGTAATATTAACTAATACAATTCCCTGTGAGCCTTGCTAATAATGCAATAATAATAATAATAATAATAATAATAATAATAATAATCTTTATTTACAATTCATTTCCCTTTTTCTGGTTCCCCACCCCCAAGGGTCCCACATGCCCTTTTCCCTCCCCCTGCTCCCTCATTCACCCCCTCCCACCTCACTGTTCTTTTACTCCCCCACAATGATGCTTTGGTCCATTCTAGCTCCAGTGTCCACTCCTTTCTTCTTGTCAGACCTCACTTTGTATGTGATTTATGTCTTTGGTGTTCCAAGATTCTAGGCTAATATCCACTTATCAGTGACTGCTTACCATGGGTATTCTTTTGAGACTGGGTCACCTCACTTAGTATGACGTTCTCCAGCTCCATCCATTTCTCTAAGAATTTTATGAATTCATTGTTTCTAATGGCTGAATAGTACTCCATTGTGTATATATACCACATTTTTCCAAAATATATATATAAAGAATCGGTGTCAAAAAAATAATAATAATCTTTATTGCATAATATACTGAAATGATGGGAGTAATTTGATTTTGGTTTTATCTTAAATAAAATTGGGATAATTTGATACACATCAAACATTTAGCCTATCTATAGAGGCCATTTAAATTGATTTCAGTATCAGACAAGCACAAGTAAAATGAACATAAGTATTTACATATAGTTTTGTTTATGCAGATGTGTAGATTAACATCTATTTGGAGTTTTATGAGATATTATTATAAAAGTAAAATTGCTAATCCAAGTGTTAAGCACATGTTTAAAATTTTAAGAAACTTCTAATAGGTTATAGAAAAGGTTGGTCATATCATGCTATATTCTTATTGGAAGTATTGAAGTTTATCAGTTATTTTGTGTTTTTATCATTTCTTATTTAATAGAAATCAGTTAAATTTGGTGTTTTATATCATGACACTAATTTATGTTTGTCTATCAAATAATATTTAATACTTTTATGTGGCTGTTATATTTTAATTGTTAAACTGTCTTTTTAATGGTCCTTTTAATTGGGTTGATATGTTTTAATATTGTGTTTGATATCAGTTATACTCCTGAAGTCTAAAAAATATTTTCTGATTGTTTTTTATTCAACTTTTTCCGTAATTCTATTTGAAAATCAAAAAATTTTTTGAATAAAGTCAAATTTTATATGTTACTTTTCTTTTATGAGCCCCATCATGTTTGCTAAATAGTATAAATCTAATGAGAAATCAAAAGTGGTATATTGTTTTGTTTTGTTTTGTTTTGTTTTGTTTTGTTTTGACAATCATAGCACTTGAAGATTTTATACCTCAGGGGTTAAGCTCATAGATTTAGTTCCTGTGAGTTGAGAATCATTTTGACTCTTAGACCTTCATTGTTGTAGGATCCATTGTGGAAAGCAGGATTCTCTCTCTCTCTGACCATTCTCAAAATGAACTGGCCTGTGCATCTCTGTGTCTATTTCAAAAGCTTCACTGTGCTCCTTTGATCTCCGTCTCTATCCCTCTACAAGAAACACAGTACAGAATACGGATTACTGAGTCTTTGTGTTAAGCTTTGGAATCAGAGACTGTTAAGTGTGACTTTTGTCAAAGTCATCTAGACACCTCCTGTCTTGTTTGCTTTCCTAAGGAATGATCAAAACCAGAGAGCAGATTTCAAAGGACAAAGGAGGCATCACATATTCTCTCCAATTGAAGTTATATCCCATCCTAATATGACTTTCTGGACAATAGTTACACAAACTTTGCTGAATCATTTGATCCATTCTCTTACTTTTTCATGTGTTTAGATCTTGCTTCATCTTATTGTATATATGTATATAATGTATATATATATATATATATATATATATATTAAATTTTTAGCACAGTGCATATGTCTTATACAATCAACTGAATTGTAGTGTAAGTAGTAAGTTTCTGTAAATTACAACTTTTATTGATGTGGTATGAAATATATTAGATGCTAAAATATTTAGCTTAACAACCAAAAAGAGACAAAATAGTGTGATTAGATTTAGTAGCTATTTTTTACAGAATCGTGGGATTATTTCACATAAATAAAAAAGAAAAAAAATTGAGTAATCTGCAGACTAAATAATAGATCTCTAAACTACAGCTGTAGCCTTCACTCATAGTTTCAAGAGACCCTGGTGACATTTGACTGCAAATGTTCTAGGTCCTAAGCAAAATTTCAGGTGAGTGAATCCTAGGTTTCAGTTAAGTGATTAAAAAAAATTGAAGAAAATGTTTTGAGATACTTTGATTTGTATCTATGAATAACCTATATTGTTCCCTTCAGTGTACCCTGATCTGAATTCCAGGATTGCTCTTTTGTGCTTACAGTGGGTGTCACATTTATGGCTATTGGGATTAGCTCAATAAGTTCTCTAAACCAAGCTTCAATTATACACTCTTGCTTCATCTGAGCAATAGATTCCTTATGGGCATATGTGATCACTAGCTAGGTTCTCAGAGTAGAGATTCTGAACTCTTTCCTCTCATGAGAATACTCCTAGCGTTACTAAGCTCTGCTTGAATCTTTGATTGCATTTAGGCACCAGAATTGGTGATTTTCATTACTTCCTTAGTTATAGAAGACTACTTGATTCCATGTCCAAGATGATATCTCATCAAATTTCAAGATAATTTTTCTTGAATTTTACCCATTTTACTGTTATTAGTACATGTTGGAACTTTCCCTACATCCGCAGGGAAATGATTTATAAGTTTTTCACAAATGTGTATTTTTTTTCTTTTTTCTTCTTTCTTTTAAATCTGAAGAGACTAGGAGGAAGGATCAAGTTCGAATGTGTGCCTTTCCTGTAGAGGCAGCCATGCTCTTCCTCCCAGGACACAAGGGAAGCTTGTTCCAGATTCCCAGCCTCCTCACTAGATCCATGATTGACTTCCCATAGAAGTCGCTAAGGTTACAGAATTATGATTTTGGTTCTCAGAGATTCTGGGCTTCTCTGAAGCACTGCATGCTTGCTCAGATGTGAATTAACTATTTTATTTGCATAACTTTTCTCATATATTATCTTTGGTCCTTCTGTACTCTGCCACAGTGACTCAGAGCCTGTGTCTCATCTTTTTTGCATACATGCAGCTTACATTTCAGGTCACTTGATTGGCTCATTCATGGAAGTTTCTGAGGTAATTAAGAAAAGTGAGATTATTTGTCCTTGTGCCTTCAATCCTTATTCTACCATGACAGAAGAAATCTCTCAAAAAAATTTTTTAACCTTTTTTTTCATACAGTCCCTTTTGTAACATCTGAAATATGATATAAAAATGTTTCTAAGTAAATACGTAAATTATGTCATCCATTAATTTTCTTTTCAGAACACTAATCAAAAAGTCTGCCAGGAATGTTCTTAGTCATACTACCCATAATACCAATGTAGGAGAAGCAGTTCAAATTCTCACGATTTGGGAGAGTAATCAGCAGATGCTTAAGGGAAAACAGAACTAATGATGTGTGTAAAAACATGGTCATATGTCAAAATCATTATGTTAAATAAAAAGCTAAGCTAAATACAATTTAAAAGGTACATAGTTTGAATTCAGCCTCATTTATTAATATTCTTTGGTAAAACGCATGCTAGTTTATCAGTGACTTACTTAGTAGATGGACACGCATTACAAATGGGCTAGCAAGATCTTTTAAACTGAAAAGAATCTATACATGTATAGTAGTAGGAGTTTTAGAACCATAAGGACTATTGAAACCTATAACTTCTCTAACTTAATTTGATATATATATATATATACACAAATGCATTTTTTAAATTATTGGATTCACTTTTTTCATATTGGGGTAGGTAGAAAATAGTAAATGAGTATTATTAAGATTAGAAATGAAACTCCTATATTCTAATGCTCATTTTACATCATATCAGACAGTGAACATAACAGTCATAATGCACCTAAACATTTCTTCTGTGAATGGGAGATGTTTGCTAACATGTCTACCTATCTGAGATACCATAAGTCTAACACAGTAAAACCATGACAAACACTACATATGTGTATATACATGCATGCATGTGTGTATGTATGTATGTTTGTATGTGTATGGTAAAAATGTATAAAGTGGATATTTTTGCTCCCACTTTATCTTTCAAACACTCTTAGTTTTATGCTCAACAACTTTTGATAGATAATTTTAACACATTTTTCCTGGCACAGTCCCAGCTATTCAATCTATAGTGTCCCACTTACACTAGTTTGTAGTACCTTTTTTCCTCATTTATTGCTTAAATATTTTAAGAGACTGTATTGTTTCATATAGCAGGATATGTCACATGCTTTCATGGACAGAAAGGTTAGTGTGATTTTCATTTGACTGTGTTTATATGAGTAAGCAATACTTTATCTTTTATTTTTTAAAGATTTATTCATTTTATATATATGAGTACACTGTCTATCTCCTCAGACACACCAGAAGAGATCCCATTAGAGGTGGCTGTGAGCTACTATGTAGTTGCTGGAAATTGAACTCAGGACCTCTGGAAGAGCAGTCAGTGCTTTTAACCACTGAGCCATCTCTCCAACCTCCTAGACAATATTTTATTAATAATAAGATTCTAATATTAAATATGATATGATGATAGAGTTTCAACTGAGTGTGTGTGACTAAAGAAACTATTTACCTAAGAAGGGACACCTCAGAGCTATAGAGTTGACCCATGAATTGAGGCTATTTACTGTAAAACCCCCACACTCATGACCATATTTATTTTCTGTTCTATGAGCTCCAGTGGACCCTCCCAGTTTTCACCAGTTCATTTTCTCATATGGTGTACATAAACCCATGCTGACACTCACATGTTCACATAAAATAAATAAACAAATAAAAATTTAAAGGAATATTTGTATATTAAAAAAAAACCTAGCTACAGAAACATCAACTGCAATTCCCTTGAATTCCTTTCTTCTTGCTTTGTTTGCCTCCCAAGATCTCCAAAATGAGTTTTCAAATTTATTTTGCGAACAAAACAATTTTGACAAAATAAAATTTGTGACACTGAGAGTATGATTGGATTTTAAAACTCCCAAACTAAAACAAAGCAAAAGAAGTACATGCTCTGTGTACATTAACTTCACTTCAAGTGTCAGAGTATAGATAGAGCTTCTGACATCAGGCTGGCTCCTGAGACTTTATTTGTCTGAGTTGTCGGAACCAGAAGGAGCTCCTTCTTTATTGGCTGAAAGATATCTCCCTTAGAAAACCATTGTGTGCTTGACAAGAC
This sequence comes from Apodemus agrarius, assembly GCA_964023405.1. Taxonomy (NCBI): domain Eukaryota; kingdom Metazoa; phylum Chordata; class Mammalia; order Rodentia; family Muridae; genus Apodemus; species Apodemus agrarius. The sequence goes on along the minus strand of OZ030011.1, from coordinate 27,090,129 downwards.
CACAAACTCTTCTTGCAGTGGACAAAGACACTTCAGATCTTCTTAAATTAAGTTATTGGGTAAGTTTCTTTGCCCACCAATAATTCATTAAGTAAATTTCATTTTATGTTCCTTCACTTTCGAGTATACCATGAATTTCATGTGACATGAAAATGAAAGCAGAATAACAATGGCAAAATTCTATGTCTTTACCCATCTCTATAATATCTGATTAGATACATGTATAACATATGTTATATATTTTATACATCTATATGAGATAGATAGATAGATAGATAGATAGATAGATAGATAGATAGATAGATAGATAGATAGATGGGTAGATAGATAGATAGATAGATAGATAGATGGATGGATGGATAGATAGATAGATAGATAGATAGATAGATAGATAGATAGATAGATAGATAGTTGGATGCATTTTTATTTTGCTTGGTTCTTTCAGCTGCCAAGTGAGGCCAGTGCTGATCTTCTTTTCATCTCATTTGAGAAACAAATTAGGCTCAGAAATGTTGTTTTCTCATAATTCCATAATGAAATTAGAAACTTCCTTTAGGTACATTGACCTCAAGACCTGTTTGTTTGCCACTAAAGAATATCAAGCAAATAAAGTAAGCAAATCCCAGATGAATGATTAATTAACCAATATGATTTTAATTTGAGAAAAAGGAAGCATTTCTTTAGCAAACAAGGATGAGTATTTTAATTCATCCAAAGCATTTTATTTATTTGAGACCCATGTATAGCATGTGTCCTATATGCCTGAAGCATTTTCAAGAAGGGTAAAAAATTAATGGCTACCCTGGTATTTCCTTGTTGCGTGCTGCTCTCTGCTAATATCCCAATGACATTTTGATGGATATAGGTCAGAATACTATTCCAGGTCCATAATTTTACTTAGCCATAGGTAGTGTGAGCTTTTTTCTAACTGATAAAAAGCATATCAGGGTTCATGAAACTTTCTCCTTATAATCTGTTTCTTAAACTAATGTGTATATTTGGGATTCGGGAAAGATAAGGCATCCTCTTGATTATGTTAAAGCAAAGGTGTAGAAGATTACTACTTATTTTCTCAAATCAAATCATATTTAACCAGAATAAGATACTATGTATTAAAAACTCATAACTTGGTCACTTACTGGGGTGGTTTTTGCATAGTGGAAAAATCAACATTAAGGTACTCATATGTATGGCAATAGTCATTGTAGAAAGGGAGTCATTCATGCACAGTTTAGCACGTGGAATGAATCTTAGTTTCTTCTCTGACTTATGGTATGGAAATGATGCCACATTTAGCATCATCATTCATCTCTATTCTTCTCCCATTTTATGTCCTCAAGATTCAAGTGTGAACCAAAGTGTGATTTACATTTATTGCACTTTCTATAGTGGCAATTCCATGGTCTCTTCTTCAAATGTTTGATCTTATAAAATTTTCTCTCTGTAAATTAATTAATTAATCTAGCAGAATTAGTATCATTAGATCTATATTCAGTTCATGGTCACATGAATACCAATTAAAAAATTAAATTATAACAACCCCTCACTTGTATTTACCAAAGAGATTGCTCTATTTTTCCTTTTTTTTATTTTTAAAGATTAATTTATTTTATATAGATTAATTTATTTTATATATGTAAGTAAACCGTAGCTGTCTTCAGACACACCAGAAGAGGGCACTGGAATTGATTACAGATCATTGTGAGCCACCATGTGGTTGCTGGGAATTGAACTCAGCACCTCTGGAAGAGCAATCAGTGCTCTTAACCACTGAACCATCTCTCCAGCCCCCTATAATAGAAATCTTAATGAGTTTTATTTTTATTTTTGTTCATTTCACAATATTTTCTACTTTCCTTCGTGAGTTCATATTTGACCTAAGGATTATTATTTTTTATTGGATATATTCTTTATTTACATTTCATTTCCATTTTCCTGGTTCCCCACCCCCCCAAAGGTCCCATATGCCCTTTTCCCTGCCCCTGCTCCCCCATCCACTCCTTCACACTTCCCTGTTCTGGTATTCCCCTACACTGATGCATTGAGCCTTTCCAGAACCAGGGTCCACTCCTTTCTTCTTCTTGGACATCATTTGGTATGTGGATTGTGTCTTTGGCGCTAGATTTAAGACAATTTAAATAGGTTTAGTGGCAGACCAATGCTAATTCTTAGCTTAAATCAGAATCAAATCATAATAGTTTATTAGTCATCCATGTGGTATTTATTTATATGGAAAAGGAATTGATGCTATATAGTGTTTAAAAGCCTGACTTACAGCTACTCAGTTTGGATTGTGTCAGCCTTCTACCCATATTACTTAATATGTCTTTACATTCTTGCTGTAACATTAAATGAGATTAATATGACCTTTGTGCTACTAATAGTATGTCCTCAAATAAGACCATTGAATTAGTCAGGCCAGCCATTTTCTAATCCCTTAGGCACTAAAGTAATAGGCTCAATGGCTAGTAGGTGGGTGCTACCATTAATTAAAATGTATTTTATTTTTATTATTATGAGTATCTCCCCATTCCCTAATCTGAAAATTCAGTTAAACAAGATTCATTTGAGCCACACTAACAAAGCATAATTTTTCTTCCCAGAGACTGTACGCCAGAGACAAAGGGAGTAAATGCCTGAAATATTTGAACAGTTCAATTCTTCAGGCAGTAAATGACTTCAGATATTACATTCTCCAAGCCTATTTTGAATTATTATGTATTTAAATGTAATACATATTATTTCTCATGTGCCCAGGATAAACAAAAAGAAGCAACATTCAACCGTTACATACGTATATAATAGACTTAGGTGTCTCTATTCATTATTCATGCAGGATTATATAGCACTATGTCACAAACTAGCCCAGCACACTTTATCAATTTAATAAATCAGCATAATTAAATGTGATTCCTTAATAAATGGATTCATAGAATTGTCTGTTTATTGTGGAGAGAGTCCATTAATGTTCACTTTGAGAATTATTGGGGCATTCATACATCCATTTTCTCTTCTGTCCTTGCATTGAACATGTAGTAGATCAAACCTACTTTCAAATTTAGGTGTTTATTCTTGACATGCCGAGGGAAGGGAGAACAAATGTGATATATCACTTCTGAAGGAACTTTGAAGAAAATGAACAGTATTTGCACACTGCTATCTCTCTTCTGTGGAAGGAGGGAAGTTGATCATGAACATTTATCCGGTTCTCTAAAACCACTGTATGGAGATGTCTCCTGTTGAACCACGAGGATAATTAGCTGAAAAAGAAATATGCATGTATCATGTTTGACCACAAGGATTCAAGGATGTCTTAGTCATGCATGCTCTGAGACACGCACTCTCCATGTTAACTGATGACATATTTGACTTTCCACACATCTTGACCATCTCATCTTCCATTGCATAAAGAATGAAATCTATTCTTGATGTGCCTTATTGCAGTCTCCTGACATTTCCTTGAATCCATAATTACAACTAAAAAATAAAATGCTTGGAAATCTCACAGTTGGGGTTTGATAATCAAAAAAAATGTGAAATTCAATTAACAACAATTTTTCTTTAGTTTTCACATTCTGACACAAAGTTCATAACAGAAATTTAATTGAAAAGTGAGTTGGATTTCTATTCAATTTTCATGACATCGAAAATTATTCTAGATGTAGTCTCTTTCAAATGGGGACATTTAACTGAAAATTTTAGTTCCTTTTTACAATATTTTTGCCAAAATTTAGAACAATTATGTTCCCTACCTAGATGGTTGTATTCCTCTTTAACCAAGTCATTCTTGTTTATTGGTTCTCAATTGAAATGTAATGTGCACAGGAAAAGATTGTCTAACCCACAGATTTTTTAAATGTCATGATATACCAGCATGTGTATTTTAGTTTTGAAAGGTGTATCCTAGAGGTACTTAGGACACAACTGCTACCTTTTATTTAGTATAATGTGCTATTTACTGTTTAAAGCAGGCTGAACCTTATTATGATAACACAGTAATTTGACTTGATACTGGGAATACTATAATTACCAACATTATTGTGTTTACAGAGGATGGCTTTAGCTTTTCAGAGAATTTTGTGTTTCCACATACTTAAAAAATATTTTATTTTTAAAAATATAATATTAATTAAAATAATATTAATTTTAAAACCACCATATTTTAATTTCTATCTAAAATGAGAATATTTCAATGAGTATTTTAATGGAAATTGTTTGAATGTTTCTTTTTTTCAAACTAATAACAACTAACAAACATTTTTAAGTGTTTAACATCATTAGCAATCATGAAAATGCAATTGTTCTTATAAAAAATCAGAAGAATAATTAATGTCTTTGAGGATTTGAGCAAAATAGAATATTCATTCACCATTGTTGAGAGAATAAACTGATACAACCACTGTAAAAATCAGTATTGGAGTTTTTCAATAACTAGAAATAAAATTGCCACCTAGTCCCTCGCTGTGCCTTAACCAAAGGGATCTTTATTACTTGCTAATACATGTCCTATGTCATCTATTCAAAGTGGTCATGAATCCTATTCAGACAAATTATAAAAAATGAAATTATGAACGTCACAGCTAAATGGATAGACATAGAAAAGATTATACTCAGCAATCAATCAAAATCTTTTTTTTAAAAAGTCACATTCTGCATGTTCTCCCTTATAGGTGGATCTCAGCTACAGATTTCTAGATTGCACAAAGAAGAAAGAAGACTAAAATAACATTGGAGGTTCATCACATAAGACGGTAGCAGGGGTAGAGGTATAGAACAATGTAGGTCAAATGAAATATAAGCAGGGAGATTTATGTGGGAAAATGAATGGGGAGAAAAGAAAATTTTAAAAAATGGAAGGGTTAATCAAATGACATTGTGGATGTCATGTAAAGATCTCTTACCTTATTATCAAATGTAGTATATATTAATATATTTATGGAATGAATGCAAATACAACTAGATATAGCTGCTTCTTTGAGTCAGGAACCACTAAACAAAAGTTTCAGTTACTGGAAATAAATACATTCTTTTGGTTCTTCCAATCACCACCTCTACCCCTATGTGGGGAAAACTGAACAATACAGCCTCTTGCCATTTTTCTTGTTTGACACCAAAAGTTGATAATACTCTAATGTTGAAGACAGCACACAGCTTGATTGGAATATACAGAGAAACATAGCTGAAATTGAGATGAAAGTGTCCATTCCATTAGCCAACTTTCATAGTAGTAGAAGGTGGTGTATGGGTCACTGAGGAAAAGCACAAGATACAATTTTTTTATGAACTATTTTATTTACTTACATTCCAAACAAAACCTAAAATAATGAATATGGGGAAAGACTTGTGGGGCAAAAAGGAGCTTGCTAGGGACGAGAGAGGCCAAAGGTGGTTGGGGTGACTCTAGTCAGCATGCCTACCTGTACAATTGTTTGAAAATGTCAAAGAAATAAAAATATCCTAAAAAATCAATTTTTATGAAAGTCATAATACATACTTTAGTAACTGAGGACATAGCCCTTGTACATAATACAAGAAAAGAGCAGAGCAATGTGTTCTCTAAGAAAATTTACCTAGCAAGACTAAAGTTTTAAAAAGTTAATATGATAGGGGATTAAAATTCACAGTTCTTTTTGAATATTGATAAATATTGTAGGTGTATCATTGGAATATATTGAGGTTAAATTGATATATTTAATTCAACTTCATGATGCAAATGAGAATATAATTTTGAGCAGAAAACTTTCGATGTAGAATAGGAGTATGTAGGGAGAAGTGCCAGTCCATTTTGTCATTTGATACTCAAGGAAGCTGACATAGAACTGAACCAGTAAAGGTCATCAGTAGATACATGCTGAATGCATATGTATGATCATGTTGATAAACAAATCCTGATCCCTGAGAGTCAAACCATGATTCTCCTGTAAAAATGAGTTAAAAGTGAGGGAATTTGGATTAGAATAAAAGAGGTATGTTAGAAAAACATGTAAACTCCTGTGCATGCAAGGTGATATCTTGGTTTAAGCCAGCCTGATTAAGTAACTCAGCTTCATTACCAACTTGAAGATCAAAAGAACAGAACCATGCTGGCCTTTCTGTGCACTGGTGAGAAGTGTGCACATCCTTTAATTTTAAATGACCAATTACTAATGAACAGACAGCAGTGAAAAAAGCCACAAACTTCCAAATTAAATGTGACCAGATTCGTCAGGGACTGTCTGGAGAGGTATACACAAGCAGTACTCTCAGCCTCTCACTGTTCTGGCTCTTGTCTAGCTCTCTGCTAGATGTTCCTTGGCAATTTATTTTCAAGATGATTCAACCAGCTCAGTAATAAAGAAGTAAAATAAAAACATGCATTCAGAAGAGCCTTCTTACATAGTGAAGAAAATGGAAAATCAACTTTTTAAAAATTTATGTTATATTAATAAAATTACAGTTTTAAAATACCTAATATAACATGATACAGTAATTTGCCATCGATTATATATTTTTTCATTTTTATTGGTTGTTTTATTTATTTTCATTTCAAATGTTATCCCCCTTCCCAGTTTCTCCTCCACAAGCCCCCTATCACCTTCTCCTTCCTAATTATATATTTTAAGAAAAACACCAAAGACTCCTGGTAAAAAAAAAATAAATCATCCATAATCCAATAAGATAAAATGTAACATCACAAAAGCTTTTTTTTAATGTTTTTTTTTAATTTTTATTTTCTATATTCAATGTTTACATTCCAAAGGCTTTCCCCTTTCCCAGTTCCCCCCTCCCTATGTCCCATAGGTTCTCTCCCCCCAACTATTCCCCAATCATTCCCCCTCCCCCCACAAATTTCAATAAAAGCATGATATAAGATAATTTTATTTAAAAATAGGATCAGCTGGGGAGTTTATATTTGGACAAAAATAGGAAACATAAAAATGTTCCATTGTATAAAAAGATAATTTACTTGATGCATGAACAATTGTAAAATCTGAATAAAATTATCTTTATTACAAAAATTCTTTAATAAATATTTTATATAACATACTAGTTATAACTACTTCTACATCATGGTAAATATGTGTAATGTTCCTGTCATGTATAAACAGTTTTATTTATTGAAAGCATAGCAAAGGGTCTGGAACAATAGCAGTGTAATTAAAAGCATTTTCTGTTCTTTCAGAAAACTCAAAACCACCATAACAGGTCAGAGCCATCTGTAACTTAAGTTCCATGGAATCTGATGCCTACTTCTGGTTTTTGCAGGCACCAGATACATACACAAGCAACCCAAATATTCCTACTCATAACATAAAAATACATAAAAAGAAAATGATGGATATTATTACCTCCTTTAAAAAATAGAATAATTTTTGCACCAAACTCAATCATCCACAAAGCAAAGATACATGCAAAAATTGAGTAATGATGTGAAATGTAAAATGTATGCTTTAGCAAACTAAATGCAGCAGTTCATAAAGAATACATTATGATGAAGAAAAATTGATTCTATGAATATCTGAAAATTTCTTACAGGTAGACATTGCATTGCAAAACAATTCATCATATTAAGTGTTATAAGAAGCAATATCATCTTTATGCAGAAAAATGACATGCAATGAAAAGAAGAACAGTGTGTAGACAGAGTAATATGGGCAAATATGATTGTGATTCATTGTATGGGTGTCTCAAATAAACAACAACAACAAAAAATACCCAATGCATTAAAAATTATAATTTAAATAATCTGCCAGAAGTCATTTATTGATATTTATATTTTTTAATTCATTATTCTCAGGGGTGAGCAATGACTAGAATTTTTATAAATTTTAATGTGCCAAACTTGTTGAACTTTGAGAATACTGAGTTCAAAAAATGACTAAATTTTTCTATTTGTCAATTTGTATTAAATAATAAGATTTAAGATTTCCTAGTAATTGATGACAAACACTAGACACTGAGGAATAAAATAGATGAAGAGCTGATATAGGAACAGACTAAAAATTATAGAGAGATGCACGTTCATTGGTACATACTTCATGGAATATAATTCAGTATTTAAAAATGAGAAAAAAGGTCACTTCAGGCCATATACATAAAAGCATACTAATTGAAAATTTGAGAGAACATGATGATGCCAACCTACAAAGTTCTAATTGAGGAAATGTAGGTCTAAATATAATTCATGGAAAATTTTAGAAATTATTTAATAAATAACATTCCTTTAAAGGCAAGATAACGGTGAAAATTCACCTTCCATGAATCTTAGGAAACAGGTAGAGAAAGAAGTAGGAGAGAGATTAAAATTTCTGGTGTAGAAAAGGAATCCACTCTAGATGCTGAACATAGTAAGAGATAATTACACTATCAAAAAAATCAAGCAGTGGTTGATTAGAGTGAACAAAGTTGCCCTGTAACAAGCAGACCAAAAGGCCACAGAAACCAAGTGCATATATAAAATAAAAAAGGTTTCTCCCAGGTAGACATTGCATTGCCACACACATCGTCATATTAAATGTTATTTAAAACAATATTGTATTTATGTGGAATTATATAATGCCTATATCATGCTGCCTTCACCAAAACCACAAATGCAAAAGAAGACAACAGAAATAAATGGCCTTCTACTGCAACACTATGACCAATGTGGTCAGGGGTAACAGCTAATAGTGAAGGTGCTTTTTCACAGAATGCTCAGAAGGAGCACCACAAAAGGAAACAAAAAAGAAACAAAAAACACATAGGATGACAGTGGATCAAATAATTCAGATATGTACACAACTTTTGATAAGCACAGACATCTAGTATGCAGACAGATGGAAGTAAATGCACTTTTCATACTGCAGAAAAGGGGCAGAATTATTAGAGTAAAAAACAAGCCTACCAAGGAGTGTGGTGAGAGAGTGTGTCTCATGCTCAAACATGAACTCAAAAGGACAGCAACAATGGACATGCCAAAGCAGACAAGGAAAAATCCATGTGGCCTCAATCCTAGACAAAGAACTTTTGGCAACAATGAGATGTTGCCAGCTCACAGTCAAATCTCTGGCCCATAATTGTTCCTGTCGGAAAGAACTGCAGGGTTGGAAATGGAGAGGAACCTGTGGAAATGAAAGTCCAGCAACAAACACAAAGTGTGATATAGCCCATGGCCTGACACTATTACTGAGGCTATGGAGCACTCAAAAAAGGGACCTAGCATGACTGCCCTCTGAAAGACCCAACAGGCAGCTGAAAGTGTCAGAGGCAGATATTTGTACCCAACCAATGGAGAGAAGCTGCTGACCCCTGTGGTTGCATTAGGGAGAGGCTAAAAGAAGCTGTGAAGGAGGGCGAACCTATATGTGGACCAGCAGTCTAAATTAATCTGGATGCTTGAGATCTCTCAAACACTGGACTATCAACCAGGCAGCATACACCAGCTGATATGAGACCCCCAACACATAAACAGCAGAGTACTGCCCCGTCTGGGTTCAGTCAGAAACTATACACCTAACCCTCAAGAGACTGAGGCCTCGGGGAGTTTAGAGGTCTGGTGGGGTGGTTGATGGGTGTTGGGTAGTTGAGATATACTCACCTAGGGATGGGGAAGAGGTATGGGATGTAGAACAGTTGGAGGGTGAACCAGGAGGGGAATAAATCTGAAGTGTAAATAAATAAATGAATGAATAAATAAATAAATAAATAAATAAATAAAGATTAATTGAAAAAGAAAGGAAAAGAAATACTGAGTGCAGGAAAAATAATCTTTTATAAGGAAGAGGATACCAATTAATTATCTAATACCAAGTGATCCACTCTGACAACATAGAAATTAGTAACATTGTATGGAGCAGGTTATATTTAAGAATATGTATCTATTTATATGAATATAATAACAGTTAATGAAAGTAAAGTCAGTTCTCTCTGTTCCTGGTTACATGGACCGTGAGCCTTGAGCTCAGGTCACCATATGCTTGTGTAGTAAGCACCACATTTGAATCACCTTGCAGGCCTTCAATGTAGCATTCTCAAGTACACTAGTAAACACAAAAGTAAAGTACATTACAATGGAACAAGATAAAAAACTATTGACTTCAGTAATGTTAATATATTTCAATGTAAAGGTGATCATAAATAATTCCATAAATAAGACAATATAAAAAGACCTTAAACACAAACTGTATGACTATCTCTACAGATTTAGAGAAAGCCTTCACCAAATATCCAACATAATAAGCTATAAAAATATACACAATGAGAATTAATGGACATAGCTATAGAGGAATTTTAATTCAGCAATATGGCTGCTCTGGTAAGGGGTCACATCTGAATACATTCTTCCTCTGTGTGATCTGGATGAAATGCAGAAATACTACACAGCTTTAATCCAGTAGCTGGAATACATACACTTTCTTAAGCACACCTTTAATCTCAAACAATGTTGGTAGGTTAGTTTGGAAAGGGGAAAGCCTTTGGAATGTAAACATAGAATATAGAAAATAAAAATAAAAAAAAAAACTTCCAAAGTATAAATCTTTGAAAAATAATAAATGAAGTAGAAAACTAATCATAAAAGAAAGAATATAGAATTTAATGAATGGAGATTAATTTGTCCCAACCCGCAGGACAGTAAACAGGGTTCCCCAAAAGCACCTAGGAGAGAATGGGGGGAAAAGAGATGCAAGAGATGGACAGAAAGACAAGAGTTCTGATCAACCTGCAAAATTTTCTTTTCTCACACTGCAATATAACGGAAGCTAGCAGGATATAGGGAGGGGGTATGAGGTGGAAAACATCGTCTCTAGGGAACAGTCTCTCAGGGGGCAAGCATTGTCTCTAAACATTGTCTCTAGGGAGTAGTCTCTCAGAATTGTCTCCCAGAATCTCATGGGGAAGCTGACTGAATCTCATGGGGATGATGGCCGCAACTGCAGGAAGTTGGCCAACTAAAATGGTCAAGAGGACGTGGAGTGGAAAGAGGCTGCTAAGGTAACAGGTGAGCTGTGTACACTCCGACCAATGCAGGTGAGCTCTGCCTGTACTGACCAAAGCTATTTGGCAAACCTGAGAGCTACTATCCTTCCCTGTAAAGCAGGCTTGAACATGCAGGATAGGTGAAAGGAGCAGGCCCTGAGATCTATGTGAGAATGGCTCCCAGCACTAACTGAGTATACAGAAAAGGAAAAAAAAATTAAGGGGACCATGAGTAAGTATTTTCATGAAACCAAAGTGTCAAGGACTCAATAACACACAATGATACACACAGGGAAAGCTAGAGTAAATTTTTGGTGATAACTGGAATTGTGGAAAGGCAACAGTAAAGGGCAAAAAACAATATTACAAAAACAGAGATGGTGTATATTTTCCAAAATTAGTTTGTAGCATTGGAGTTAAAGAAAGAGTCAGAATAAATAAAGGGCAACCTTGTAACTATACATAAAAATATTAAATGAGAAGTTATGGAAGCAGTTTAAATTTATAATAATAGCTCTTGGCTGGTCTGCTCCAGTGAAGACACCATCTCTTTATCCATCCTAGAGAACCCACTGCACTCAGGGGAGTCGATAAGAACTCTCTCTCTCCTCTGGAGTTCCAAAGCTGCTTTTGTGGGCCCAGTGGACTAAGGACCCATCATTCATCAAAACCCCACCCTCCTGAATACCACCTCCCTTCTTTCTATTTCTCCCCTTCCTTTCTGCTAGGGCAGATTCTTTTTTTTTTTAATGACAACTAGTCAAAAGTTTAATAATATTACACTAAAAACAAAATCATATGCTAATACTATAATACTATCCATTTACAGTATTCTATTACATAACCAATCCCCCCAAAACATGTAATTTCTTAATAAATATGCAGTTTTACAATTTTTTTGTAATTTTATATTGTTTTATTTATAGGTAATTATTATATTGTGTATATGTACCACATTTTTGTTATCTATTATTTTTTATTGGATATATTCTATATTTACATTTCATTTCCCTTTTTTTGTTTCCCCACCCCCCTAAGGTCCCACATGCCCTTTTCCCTCCCCCCTGCTCCCTCATCCACCCCTTCCCACTTCCCTGTTCTGGTATTCCCCTACATTGATGCTTTGATCCTTCCCAGCACTAGTGTCCATTCCTTTCTTCTTGTCAGACATCATTTGGTATGTGAATTGTGTCTTTGGTGTCCCAAGATTCTAGGCTAATATCCACTTATCAGTGACTGCATACCATGGGTATTCTTTTGGGACTGGGTTACCTCACTTAGTATGATATTCTCCAGCTCCATCCATTTCTCTAAGAATTTCATGAATTCATTGTTTCTAATGGCTGAATAGTATTCCATTGTGTATATATACCACATTTTTTGTATCCATTCCTCCGTTGAGGGACATCTGGGTTCTTTCCAGCTTCTGGCTATTATAAATAAGGCTGCTATGAACATAATGGAGCATGTTTCCTTATTGTATGCTGGGGAGTCTTCTGGGTATATTCCCAGGAGTGGTATGGCTGGATCCTCCAGAAGTATCATGTCCAGTTTTATGAGGAACCGCCAGACTGATTTCCAGAGTGGTTGTACCAGCTTGCAGTCCCACCAGCAGTGGAGGAGTGTTCCTCTTTCTCTACATCCTCGCCAACACCTGATGTCTTCTGAGTTTTTAATCCTAGCCATTCTTACAGGTGTCAGGTGAAATCTCAGGGTTGTTTTGATTTGCATTTCTCTAATGACTAATGACCTTGAACATTTTTTAAGGTGTTTCTCAGCCATCCAAATTTCTTCAGGTGAAAAGTCTTTGTTTAGCTCTGTACCCCATTTTTGGATAGGGTTATTTGGTTTTCTGGGGTTTAACTTCTTGAGTTCTTTGTATATATTGGATATTAGCCCTCTGTCAGATGTGGGGTTGGTAAAGCTAGGGCAGATTCTTGTCTGGTCTGCTCAAGTGAACACACCATCTCCTGATCCATCCTAGAGAACCCACACTCAGAGCAGTTGAGAACTCTCTAAACTAAGAGCAGTTGAGGACCCACTGCACTCAGAACAATTGATGATCTGCTGCACTCAGAGCAGTTGGATAACATCTTAATTGCTTCACTGAAGACCCAACAGTCTAAAGACATCCCAGGAGATCTACTGTAGCCATGGCAACAGATGAAGGGCTTCTCTGCCCCTGGGAAGATCCACCAGTTAGAAGGCCCCACAGGTATTATGCTACAGTCAGGGCCAGAGGCCTACAAGGAGACATGAAGCAAACCAGGGACAAATGAGGCAGACTCCAGAAAGTCACCCAGACGAACAAACTGGATATCCAGTTGGTGAAAGGCAAGTATATGGTCATAAGCAATGCCAATACAGATGGGCATCATCAGATCCCAGTTCTCCTACCACAGAAAGCCCTGAATACAACAACACACCTGAAAGTCAGGAAACTGACCTAAAATCCTATTTCATGAAAATAATAGAGTCCTTTAAGGGGGGATATCAATAACTCACTGAAAGAAATACAGGAAAACACAGGTAAACACGTGAAGGAATTGAATAAAGTAATCCAAGACCTGAAAGTGGAAGTAGAAACAATAAAGAAAACATAAATGGTGGCAAACCTGGAAATGGAAAATCTAGGAAAGAGGTCAGGAATTACAGATGTAAGTATCACCAAAAGAATACAAGAGATACAAGAATCTCAGGTGTAGAAGATACTGTAGAAGAGATTGACACAACTGTCAAAGAAAATTCAAAACATAAAAAACTCCTAGCACAAAACATCCAAGAAATTCAGAACACAATGAGAAAACCAAATCTAAGAATAATAAGAATAGAAGAGAATGAAGATTCCCAACTCAAAGGACCTGATAATGGCTTCAATAAAATTATAGAATAAAAGTTCCCCAACCTAAAGAGATGGCCAAAAAGGTACAATAAGCCTATAGAACACCAAATAAATAGAGCCATAAAAGAAATTCTTCTTGTCACATAATAAAACACTAGACACACAGAACAAAGAAAAAATATTAAAAGCTGCAAGGGAAAAAGACAAAGTAACATACAAATGTAGACCTATCAGAATTATACCAGACTTCTGAACAGAGAATATGAAAACCAGAAGAGCCTGGTCAGAGGTCATGCACACTCTAAGAGAACACAATTGCAGGCCTAGGCTACTATACCCAGCAAAACTCTCAATCAGCATAGATGGAGAAACCAAAATATTTCAGGTTTAAAACAATTTATTTTGGGTTTTTTGTTTTTGTTTTTGTTTTTCTTTGTTTTTGTTTTGGATATATTCTATATTTACAATTCTTTTCCCTTTTTCTGGTTCCCCCATCCCCCAAAGGTCCCACATGCCCTTTTCCTTCCCCCTGCTCCCTCATCCACCCCTTTCTACTTCCCTGTTCTTGTATTCCCCTACACTGATGCTTTGGTCCTTTTCATCACCAGTGTCCACTCCTTTCTTCTTGTCAGACATCATTTGGTATGTGAATTGTGTCTTTGGTGTTCCAAGATTCTAGGCTAATATCCACTTATCAGTGACTGCATACCATGAGTATTCTTTTGAGACTGGGTTACCTCACTTAGTATGATGTTCTCCAGCTCCATCCATTTCTCTAAGAATTTCATGAATTCATTGTTTCTAATGGCTGAATAGTATTCCATTATTCAATGATGACTTGATCAGGGAAGAAATAAAGAAAGAAATTAAAGACTTCCTGAAATTTAATGCAAATATTGACACATCATGCCCAGACGTATGGGACTCAATGAAAGCACTGCTAAGAGGAAATAATGACAGATGCTATCTCAGAGTAAAAGGATGGAAAAAGTTCTCGCAAGCAAATGGTCCCAGGAAACAAGAAGGAGTTGCTCTCCTAATAGCCAATAAAATAGACCCTCAACAAAAATTTATGAAGTATGATGAAGAAAGACACTTCATATTCATCAAGGGGAATATCCACCAAGAGAATGTTTTAATTCTGAACATCAATGCCACAAATGCAAGAGCAACCACATTTATAAAAGAAATGAAGCTTTAGCTTTACTAAAGCTGAAAACACACATGGAACCCCACACAATAATTGTTGGAGACTTCAACATCCCACTCTTACCAGTGAATAGGTCATTGAAACAAAAACTAAACAGAGAAACAGTGAAACTGAGAGAGGTTATGAACCAAATGAATGTAACAGATATCTACTGAACATTAATATACCTTCCTCTCAGTACCTCATGGTACCTTCTCTAAAATTGACCATATAATTGGTCACAAAACAACCTTCAACCAATGCAAGAAGATTGAAATAATACCATGCATCCTATCAGATCACCATGGCCTACAACTGGTCTTCAATAACAGCAAAATCTACAGAAAGCACACATATACATGGAAACTGAGCAACTCTTTACTCAATGATGACTTGGTCAGGGAAGAAATAATGAAAGAAATTAAAGACTTCCTGAGATTTAATGCAAATATTGACACATCATACCCAGACTTATGGGACTCAATGAAAGCAGTGCTAAGAGGAAAGTTCATAACACTAAATGTCCAGATAAGGAAACTGGAGATATCTTACACTTACAACTTAACAGCAGACCTGAGAGCTGCATAACAAAAAAGAAGCAAACTCACTCAAGAGGAGTAGAAGGCAGGAAATAGTCAAAATCAGGGTCAAAATCAACCAAATAGAAAATATAGTAGAAAGAATCAACAAAACCAGAAGATGGTTCTTTGAGAGAATCAACAAGATAGATAACCTCTAGCTAAACTAACTAAAGGGCTGAGAATCACTATACAAATTAGCAAACTCAAAAAATGAAAAGGGAGACATGACAACAGAAATGGAGGAAATTAAAAAAATTCATCTGAGCCGACTATAAAAGCCAATACTCAACAAGACTGGAAATTCTAGATGAAATGGAAGGTTTTCTAGAGAGAAAACACATACCAAAGGTAAATCAAGAGCAGGTAAACTATCTAAACCAGCCCATAGCACACAAGGAAATAGAAGTTGTTAAAAAGTTCAAAACCAAAAGAAGCCCAGCGCCAAACAAATTTAGTGCAAAATTCTACCAGACCTTCAAAGAAGATCTGATACCAATTTTTCTCAAACTGTTCCATAAAGTAGGAAGAAAAGGAACACTATGTAACTCGATCTATGAAGCAAAAATTACTATGATACTTAAACCACATGAGGACCTAACCAAAAAAGAGAACTTCAGACCAATCTCGCTTATGAATATCGATGCAAAATTACTCAAGAAAATTCTTGCAAACCAAATCCAAGAACACATCAAAACCATCATTCCTCACAATCAAGTAGGCTTCATTTCAGGGTTGCAAGGTTGACTTAATATATGAAAATACATTACTGTAATCTACTATATAAACAAACTCAAAAAATTGCATGGTCATCTCCTTAGATTCAGAAAAAGCACTTGACAAAATACAGCACCCCTCATATTAAAAGTATTGGATAGATTAGGAATTCAAGGCCTATACCTAAACATAATAAAAGCAATATACAGCAAACCAACAACCAATATCAAATTAAATGGAGACATACTTGAAGCAATCTCACTGAAATCAGGGATAAGACAAGGAGATGCCCCCTCTCCCCATACCTATTGAATATAGTACTGGAGTGTTGTCAAGAATAATAAGAAGGAAGAGATCAAGGGGATACAAATTAGCAAAGAATAAATAATGGTATCACTAATTTTAGATGATATGATAGTATACATAAACAACCACAAAAATCTCCCACAAAACTTTTCTAGTTGATAAACAACTTCAGCGAAATAGCAGGATATAAAATTAACTCGAATAAATCAGTAGCCTTCCTTTATAGAAATGATAATCAGGCTGAGAAAGAAATTAGGCAAACAACTTCCCTCATAATAGCTACAAATAATATAAAATATCTTGGGGAAACTCTTACCAAACAAGTGAAAGACCTGTATGACAATAACTTCAAGTCTATCAAGAAAGAAATCAAAGAAGGTCTCAGAAGATGAAAAGATCTCCCATGCTCATGGATTGGCAGAATTAACAGTAAAAATTGCTGTCCTACCAAATGCAATCTATAGAGTCAATGCAATCCCCATTAAAATCCCAACACAATTCTTCAGAGACATGGAAAGAGCAACTCTCAAATTCATCTGAAAAGGCAAAAATCCCAGAATAGTGAAAACAATTTTAACAGTTGCCAGGCAGTGGTGGTGCACACCTTTAATCCCAGCATTTGGGAGGCAGAGGCAGGCAAATTTCTGAGTTTGAGGCTAGCCTGTTCTACATAGTGAGTTCTAGGACAGCCATGGCTACACAGAGAAATCCTGTCTCAAAATAATAATAATAATAATAATAATAACAACAACAACAACAACAGTAAAAGAAGGTCCAGTGACAGGCCTAATGTGGGATCCAGCTCAAGGGGAGGTCCGAAGGCCTGACACTAGTATGGAGGCTATGGAGCACTCACAGAAAGGGACCTAACATGACTGCATTCCAGTAGTCCCATCAAGCAGCTGAAAGACATGCAGATATTTGCACCCAATGAATGGATAGAAGCAGCTGAGTCCTGTTGTTGAATTAGGGAAGGCTGAAAGAAGCTGAGGAGAAGGCCAATCCTGTAGGAGGATTAGCAGTCTCAATTAATCTGGACCCCTGAGATCTCTCAAACACTGAACCACCAAACAGGCAACATAACACTAACTGATATGAGGCTCCCAACACACATACAGTAGAGGACTGCTGGGTATGTGTTCATTCAGAGATAATGCACCTTACCCTCAAGAGACTGAAGACCCGGGTCAGGTGGGGTGGGAGGTTGAGACATCCACGTGGAGACAGATGCTGGGGAGGAGGTATGGAATATGGAGCAGTCAGAGGGTTGACAGTGGTTGTGGGGAATAAAATTTGGAGTGTCAAAAATTAATTAATAAATTAATTTAAAAAAAGAAAATTCAAGAAAACAAACACACAAAAAACTTTAACAATGAAAGGATCTGGTAAATGGTACAGGGGTGTCTACAGTAACCTTATTTCACATTACTATGTTCGAGATTTTCCATAATATAATGTTTGAGAAAACTACTTTTGGAACAACAATAACAACAACAACAACAACAACAATAATGATAATAATAATAATAAATAATTGCAAATGCTGACAGAAAAAAAAAGATATGGATACAAAAGAAACATTGAAATCAGTTCTCCATAAAGAAGGAAATGTTTTCAGTGAGAGAGATAGGAAATTGGGGAGAAATGAAGCAAAGATACACTGATTACAAGGTCTGTAACACCATTAACTATATCAGAGACCAGCAGGACATGCCTGAAGGAAGTGTTTAAGTCCTTTCATCTTTTTTCAAAATTGTATACACAAGGAATATAACATGACATTAAATCACAAAATGAGAGAGTCCCAGCAAAAGACACTAAAATTTACATTAATCAGAGGTAAAAGCTTTAAATAGAATACAATGAAAAGTAAAGGAAAGCACTTTGATAGGCACTTCAAACAAATTATAAAGTAGTGTTGCATTTCTAATGGTACTCAGAAGTGCATAAAATTATATTTCATATAGATGTCATAACCAAGCCAAAGGGGGAAAAAGGAACAAATAGAGATAGACACATAAAAACTTGTCTACTCTTTCCTTAAGCTTGGTGCATATAGATGGAACATCTACTTGGCAATGTTCCACATCCCAAGGCTCAAGGATCCTTTTCCAAGACAGAACTGAAATAATGTTAAGAGTTAGAGTGCATAGAGTATGTTAAAATATAGTCTTTGTGATATGACAGGGCTGTAATACATGAACTCACAGTACAGTAGTTACCTATACAACACATAGACAAGCAGGGCCAGTTACAGTTCCAATGTGAGTGTTGGATAGGCACCAGGGGTCCATGTTCAAAGGAGGAGAACTATTGAGATTAGCTAGTAGAGGAGGAAGAGTAATTTTTATTTTCAAGTATGACTGGCAGTAGTTTGTACATCCACTAGAGTATGGTCACACACTCCTGTGCATGCAGGCATGAGTAGACTCAGGGGGTTATTAGGTAGGTAGGCAGGTAGACAGACAGACAGACAGACAGACATAAATTTTTCATGAACAAGTTTGGTGGTTTGTGAATAATCATATGAAGAAGAGCTAACATTAAAAGGAATGAAGTGTTGTGATCTAAACTATAATTGTTAAGTTATGCATATTTTCTGATGTGATGTCTGAAGGAAACCAATAACATTTGCCTTAAAATATTGGAAAAACCGAACGTTTGAAAACATTGTGTAATATGATTCCCACTCAAACTCAAATAAAAATAAATTCAAAACAACAAAAATAACATCATAATCAGAAAGAATAAACACTATAATAAACATGAAAATAGATATTTAACTCAAGAAAAATGAAAGATATTTGAAAAGTGACAATAAAATATTCAAGAATTAAATAGATAAAATACAACTTTCCAATTCTTTAGTATTTGTTTTTTAAATTTTATTTAGTGTATTTTTTGTTCATCATTTATTTCTGTGAGACAAGGTCTTTTTATGCATCCCCCACTGTTTTAGAACAGGTAGACATGTCCTGTAATTCACAGAGTTTTCCCTGTCTTTGTTTCTTATTGATGGAATTAAAGCATGCTCCACCACAGTTTCAATTTTAAAAGGCAGATGTATAAATATGGAAAAAAGGCAATATATTGTAAAATTTTAATGACAGGAGCAGATTATAATCATCCTTCTATGAAATGTAATTTAAATGAAAGCAACCTATTTGTAAAACAAAAACAAAAACAAAAATAAACAAAACAACAACAACAACAAAAGAGGAATGAGTTTCACAAAAGAACTAAAATAGCATTTCCATGAAAGAAAATTCTACTTATACAATTTTCCAAAAAAGAAGTACCAAATAAAGATTTTCTCTATTTTTAATTCTAAAATCATATGGAGAAAAAAATGAACAATAAAAAATGTAAAATCGTGGTGAAAATAACATTTGGTGAAAATCATACATGCTTATTTCCAAATTTCACTAAGAATATACAAACAAGGTCTTTTTTTATTTCAAGAAAAATGTAAAAAGTAATGATAAAGTACAGCATCAACAGTATCATATTAGTTTTTCTGTCTAATATATTCTTTTTACATTTTTTATTAGATATTTGCTTTATTTACATTTCAGATGTTATCCCCTTTCCTTGTTTCCCCTCTGAAAACCTCCTATCCTATCTCTCTCCCCCTACTCTCCCCCTCACTTTCCTGACCTTGCATTCCCCTACCATGGGGCATCTAGCCTTTATAGGACCAATGGCATCTCCTCTCATTGATGTCTGAAAAGACCATCCTCTGATATATATATATATATATATATATATATATATATATGTATGTATAGATAGATAGATATAGATATAGATATAGATATAGATATAGATATAGATATAGATATAGATATAGATATAGATATAGATAGATATATAGATATAGATATAGATATAGATATAGATATAGATATAGATATAGATATAGATATAGATAGATATAGATATATGTCATATATGTAGCTAGAGCCATGGGTCCCTCCATGTGTACTCTTTTGTTGGTGGTTTAGTCCTGGGAACTCTAGGAGTACTGGTTGGTTAATATTATTGTTCCTCCTCTGGGGCTGGAAACTTCTTCAACTGAATAGTCCCTATAAGTTCTACATGCAGCAATAGTGATTCTTGTGACTTTATTCAATTCAATATTCAAACATAAAATGAAAATTTACAAATAGAAGTGTACAGTACAGGACATAGTCATTATTTGTCCTTCATAAATTTGTATATTCAAAATGGTTAACAGGCTATAAACAAAATATTAGAGAGTTTACCAAAATTTCTGTACTTAAGGCTGTATAAATAAATAAAAATAAATAAATATTTGATACCTATACTGAACATTACAGTCACCAGGAAAAAAAATGAATAAGCCATCAATAAGGAAAGAAATACCACATGACTACTGATTGGAGAAATCAATTTTGAATACATCCCAAGTATAACCAAAGTTATTCTGTATAATCTAAGCTGAAAGGAAACTTAATTTGTGATTGACAATGCTTCAGAATGTATATGGAAAATGAAATTGATGAAACAAGAAAAAATTCTCAGTTCTTAAAACACAACTTGCCATCTAAAGAGTACACATGCAGAGACCCATGGCTCCAGCTGCATATGTAGCAGAGGATGGCCTTGTTGGACATCAAAGGGAGGAGAGGCCCTTGGCCTTGAGAAAGCCCTACGTCCCCGTATAGGGGAATACCAGGACAGGGCAGCCAGAGAGGGTGTGTTGTTGAGCAGGATGAAGGAGGGCATGGGATAGGGTGTTTTCAGAGGGGAAACCAGAAAGGGGATAACATTTGAAATGTAAATAAAGAAAATATCTAATAAAAATAAACCCAACAAGTCAGAGCTTGAGCTCTCAGCTCTTACTTTAATATTCAGTTGGGGAACTTAAGGGCAAGCATCCATTTTTAGTCATTTGGTCTATAGTAGCTGTGACAGGGAGATAAAATATTTTGTCTAGGAGGTGGTTGTGAGCATTCCATGTCAGAAACATAGACACATTTGTCTCTTTCCACAGTGTCAGAATGCAAAGAATAACAATGAACTAAAGACTGCACAGACTCTGTGGCCTTCAACTTGCCAAGTACTCCTGATTTCCCCTGATACCTGGTTATATTCTTAACTATTAATATTAACTCTTTCATCACACATTTTACACCACAGAACAAATATCAAGGCTAAAAAATGGCTCCAAAGGGAGGAAGAGCCCATAGCAGTGTTCGCAAAATTCCACTTAGATCTTACTGAAAGGGAGAAGTAAAAGTGTGATACCTAAAAATGCCCCCGGGGTATAGTTTAGTCAGTTGCCATGGTCTCATAGTCAAGGACAGCACTTGGAATCAGAGTTGAGCTAACCTCAGTGCTAATTATAGCTGTCCAGACAGGCTCATATTCTGCACACTGGAGGCTGGGGGCATTAAGTACAGAATCAAGTAGAGTTGAATGATCAGGATAAACCATCAGATAGCAATTCAAGTAGTTTGTGTTATCAATGTGGTACCACATCAATGAGCTGAGCTGAAACCTTTGGGACAATTCGAAGTTCTCTTTTTTGAGTCCATTGAAATACATGAAATACATCTGTGGCCATCATAGTGTTATGGGTCTTCTATATGGTATTCACATGAGAGAGTTACACCCTTTCTTCCATCTGGAACGTTCAATCAGCTCTTAAGCCTATTTTATTTTTATTATGATTTCACTGTACCTGTGTAACTCATAAGATCCCAATTTAATTGATGAATTTATATGGGAGTTTTATTGCTTTCAGGATTAAATTGTTGCTCTGACTTATGCCTCCTAATTGATGCCAGAAAGCATCAACTTGTTTTTATGTTTGTACCGAATATTCAGTAAATGCTGCTTTTAAAATAGAATCTCAATGCAAAAGTCACAGCCTGTAATCCTACTGATTAGCACAATATGCAACAACATAGAGCAAATCGGAAATTGCTCAAAAAAGCTCTACAGTGTACCTGCCTGCAGTTACATTGAACTGGTTACCTGGAAGGGAAGCTGGGGATGTATGGGAAGGCAACAGAGATGGAGACCAAGACAACATTGCTTGCTATTCGTGAGTCTCAAAGTTTAATGGAGAACTCAAAATATAAAGGCAGGGGAAAACCCTTCCCCCAAAGGCTAGAAGCTGCTCTGTTCGGCAGAACTGATTCAGTTGCTCTGCAGGTGGCTAGTGTTTCTCAGGAAACTGCAGGTCCTTGAAGAACAATGGGCTTCACCTTTGTCTGAGCACTCCACCCTAGGTGAAGGGGATTATGGCTAACATAGGAGTTCCTGCTCAAAGGCTGGCCCATTGGTCAATGTCAAGTTCCTGCCAGGTGGCATGGCACCCTAAAAAGTTTTTTTACACTACAGGAACAAAAAAAGATGTAAAGTATTTGAATGATCACTACATATACTGCTAATAGGAGATTCTATAAGGAAGCAAATTTATGTGTAGCTTTAACAGACAGAAACTCAGAGACATTTGGTAGACATTAAAAAATCTACGCAAGAACAAACTGAAAAAATTCTAGCACACATGCATTATATACACATGTATACATATATACTTATATACACATATATGCATATAAATACATATATACATATAGATACATATACATGCATATATATGGAAATATAATATATATTGTAAATGGGACTATATATATTAATATATTATATATGGAACTATTTATTACATAACCATATTTAATAGTATAGTACTCACATTTACCCATACAGTGTCAATAAATGTCAGAAGCCTTCTATGAGAGGCCAAGCCTAGCAGATGACTTTCCTGAGATGCTTAGCCATTTGCATGGTCTGCGATGGATGCAGTCTGGGAGGCAAGGCCCAAAACGCTCAATCTCAATATTCATTCTTACTGTTGATATGTATTTTCTGTGGTTATTAAATTAATAATAACACTTTCTGGACATTAGCCTATCCTATTGGGCCGATTTCCTGTAGATCAATGAAGATGTACTCTTTTGTACCAATTCTATATAGACAAATAGATTATTTCTTAGTATCTAAAAAATGATTCTATAAAACTTCCTATATTTTATTAGTAATTGTTAAACTCTTTACAGAGAGGGCTGCATTTAGGGCCCTGAAAATCTTCATGTTTCATAGGCTAATTGCACTAAAACAGAATGTAGGAATGTGGTGGATTTACAATTAAACATGCCTTTCTGGGTTTCTATTAAATCACTATCAGATAACTAAAATTCATAAAATAGACAAAATACTTTATTGTATGTGTGAGGACAGAAAAGAAAATATCGAATGGGTTTATCTATACAAAACTTCAATACTAATTAAATATTATGCAGATGATATCGCATCTTGACAGGAACATGCTAAGAATTGTAATTTGAAACTCTCGATCTGGGTAGCTAGTGACAGATAATGAATGTTTAGTTAGATAACTAGTCTTAATGGAAACACATGTAAACATCTCTGTTGTAACTTCTTATCGATCTGAATTTATGTTTGAACTTTTTGTGAACTTTTCAAGAAAGGGATGCTTTGAAGGCCATGTGATCTATTACCCTAACTTTGTTCAAAAGCTAGGAATGACGACATGAGTGGGCAGAAAGAGAAGAGAAATTATGCAGAATAGAAGCAAAACAAAACCAGAAGACACAGCAGAAACTAGCAGAATATAATAGAGCTGAAGAGAAAGAGGACAAAGGAGAGAGACGCTAGGCCTGATAGAACATAGATAGCAGAGAAAAAGTTGTGGAGAAAGAATGCAGCAGGCAGGCTTCTTCTCACCATGAGATAGGATAGAAACAGACTGCTTCTTACTGTCTTTCATTAACCAGTAGAAAGGAAGAAGAGCTTTTCATTGTCTATGCAATAAAGGTTGAAGCTCATTTTCCACCCAAAATGAGTAAGTTCTTTTCTGTGATGGTGCTTGGATTTTGGCCCATCCACCAAATTATATATATGCATTTGTAAGTATAGGTTTGTGTGTGTGTGTGTGTGTGTGTGTGTGTGTGTGTGTGTGTGTATTATGTAAATTGATGAGATAGATTATTGGGTCGAACCAAAAGGTTAATGTGTATTTGTATATGGGCATATGAATGTACATTTTCATGTGTAAAAGTGCTTCATTCTGTGAGCCTTACTCTCTTTCCCTAGTTCAATAGGATTGCTCCAAGGCTCCCTAGAATAGAGTCAGGAGCCCTAACTACCAATCCCTTGCTTCATTCCCCACTGTTTTACGATTGAGGGTTAATAGTCAGGAGGCATGCAGCTTCTGGACTCGGAGTAACTTAGAGACAAGACTGGTAAATAAGCAACCTTTATTTTTACTTGACCAGTTCTTACCCCTGCCAAATCTCTACCCTATCAACCGCTTTCCAGAGTGTACCCAACCAGGGACATGGCTCCTGGCAGATTAATACATTGAATTCATATGTAACATGTGCTTACAATTGATTATTATGCTGCTATGTACAAATAAGTCTCAAATACTTACACAGTGTGATTTCCTAAATATATATTAAGTTTCAGGCAAGAATGACAATAGGCCAAGAATGACAATAGGCCAAGTAAACAAGAATCTGAAAGACCATGGTAAAGTTGCTAAAAACAAAAAGCAAATGGATATTACTTAGAAAGCTTCAAAGAAAAGGGTATGCTACATGTTCAGGTTTTGTCTTTTACTATCTATCATAATGCTAAGTACATGCTCCCAAGACCTGCAGTATACATATAGACCCTGTGACCCTGACCCCAAGGTAATTCTGATTGATAAATAATAATGCCAGCAGCCAATAGATGGGCAGAAAAGCTATAGTTGTTATTTAGGTTTCACAGGCATGGGTTCAGAGAAAGAGGAGCAAAATGAGGTGCAGGAGAGGAGAAAGAAGAGCCACTATAGTTTAAGGGTAAAGAAACTGAGTCCAATGTTTGGCTGAGAGTATCCAACTCTGTATTTGTCAGGTACTTGCGGGGCCTCTCAGAAGTGAGCTATATCAGGCTCCTGTCAGTGAGCACTTGTTGGCATCCACAATAGTGTCTGGGTTTGGTGACTGTATATGGGATAGATCCCCAAGTGGGGCAGTCTCTAAATGGCCTTTCCTTCAGTCTCTGCTCCACACTTTATCTCTGTATCTCCTCTCATGGGTATTTTGTTCCCCCTTCTAAGAAGGACAAAAGGATCCATACTTTAGTCTTCCTTCTTCCTGAGGTTCTTTTGTCTGTGAATTGTATCTTGGGTATTACATGTTTCTGGGCTAATATCCACTTATCAGTGAGTGTATACCATGTGTGTTCTTTTGTGACTGGGTTACCTTACTCAAGATGATATTTTCTAGTTCCATCCATTTGCCTAAGAATTACATAAATTCATTGTTTTTACTAGCTGAATATACATACTACATTTTCTGTATCCATTCCTCTGTTGAGGGACAACTGGGTTCTTGGCAGCTTCTGACTATTATAAATAAGGCTGCTATAAACATGGTGGAGCATGTGTCCTTACTACATGTTAGAGAATCTTCTGGGTATATGGCCAGGAGTGGTATACCTAGGATAAAACCATCTTCAAAATGGCAGGCAAACACTTATTTAAATCATGTATCTAGGAAATTATGGATTTAGGAATACAGATGTATCTGATGCCAAAATCTATAATTTTTTACACTAGATCACACTACCTTGTGTATGCAAATTGTTGTCATGTAAGGTAAGAAATTATTCATTCATAAGGCTTAGATGAAGAGTCATGAAATCAAATGAAATGTATATATAAAGGTTTTATAAACAGCCAAAAATAAAACAAACAAACAAAGGGTAGAGAGAGTGTGGCCCTAAGG
Organism: Apodemus agrarius; assembly: GCA_964023405.1. Classification (NCBI taxonomy): domain Eukaryota; kingdom Metazoa; phylum Chordata; class Mammalia; order Rodentia; family Muridae; genus Apodemus; species Apodemus agrarius. The sequence continues at coordinate 27,063,729 of OZ030011.1, read as the reverse complement.
GCTGCCAAATTGGAGCTGAGAGCATCCCAGATGGAACATAATAAGAATTAAGTAATAACCTAGGGGTTATTATATCCAGATATCCAGATAACAAGGCCAGAAAATAAGTGCCTGAAAACAGAGAAGACATAATATCAGTTCTAAAATTCCTAACCCAAATTTTTTTGGGAGGAATAATCAATTTTCTGAATCAACAGTAAGAACTAATGGAGCAGGATGTGTAAACATTATGCCTGCCATTACAGCACAGAAGGTTGTAGATTTCAAAGGTAACCTAGGTTAAATAGGGAGTCAAGGGCAGGTTGGGTTACATGATATCATAACTAAAAACCAAGAGAGGCAAGGGAGGAATTATAGTAAACCTTCCTCCACTGATAAAGCAAATACAAGTCTAAATACATAGACAAATTACTTAGAAAAGCAGATAAACTATTCAAAACTAATAATATATATATTCAAGGTGAAATAATTTCAAAAGACCTATGGTATTTAATATATACTTTATCATTTTAAATTTATTGAAAAATTAGCCAGTGAATAATTTCACTGATGGTTCAGCATATCGAAGGTTACAGTAGAGCTGATAGCCAATAGCTCTCCAATTTGATTTAAGAGTCACTCAACATTAGGGAAGTCATGCCCAGTACTGCCTAGGGTTAGTGAAGTCATGGGTCTTGGAGGAGAACCTATAAACACCCTTCCCCTAAACCAGTATTTTATACTAAACCAATATAATCCCTAAATAAATGCTAAATATTTGTCCTTTCACCCATAGATAGCGTGTTCCTCAGCCCTCCTTAAGGTAACTTCTCTTTGCAACAGATAGAGACCATACAATACAAAACAAAACATTAGAATACAAACAAATGAAACTCAAACAAAATACAGACCATTAGAACCCAAACCCAGTGTATGTGTTCACAAAGTACTCCCATACCTAAGGCTCAAAGACATTACAGAAGAGTGTCAAGAATGATTGGAAGAGCTAGAGGATGAGGGAGTTTTTTGAGAAATTTGTCTCCTACTAGTGTTATACCCATAAAGTCTCATCAACATGACTATGTAAACATGATCTATACAAAGACAATAGACATGTCAAAGTTCCTAAAGGAAGCCCAAGAGCCCTCAAACCTGCACAAAGAAATACAGGCAATTAAGGAATCCTGAAATGAGAAGAAATAGTCTTCTCCAAGGAAAAGCACACATGTTTGTTACCCAATACCTAATGCTCAGCCCTGAAAATAAATGTGCAAATAACCTTATGAAGGCTGAACAGGCATACATTCATATATGCACACATATGTAAACTCAGAGTGATTCAAAAACTTAAGAGAAGGATAAAGATCAATATGTATTTATGGGTATAGTTTTAGAAACATCATGTGGCAAAATTATACTAATAATATGTATCTACATATTCATATACATACATTTATATTTGCATATATATGCATATTTGTATATGACAACAATTAAAATTTTAAAAAGACCATGGATGTTAAATGAAGTAAGGAGAGTTATGTGAGAGTGTTTGGAGCAAGAAAATGAGGAAGGAATGATATAATTAAAATCTAAAAAATAAGCCGGGCGGTGGTGGCGCACGCCTTTAATCCCAGCACTTGGGAGGCAGAGGCAGGCGGATCTCTGAGTTCGAGGCCAGCCTGGTCTACAGAGTGAGTTCCAGGACAGCCAGGACTAAACAGAGAAACCCTGTCTCAAAAAACCAAAAAAAAAAAAAAAAAAAAATCTAAAAAATAAAGAAAAACTGAAAAATAAGCAATTCAATAAAAAATAGTCTTAAGGAAATAGAAAGTTAGAAATGTAAATAGTATTGCATCAACATGAGTTTATACAGTTTCCTAGGTTAAAAAACACTCAAATGCAAGCTACATAGTAATTTCCTCACAAATATATAAACATAGCATTAAATGAAATACAAGCAGACTGAATTCATTAATAGAGAATAAAAGTATTTACCAGATAAGGAAAGAGCTGTTTCTCAGAGAGGCAAAGAGATTTCATCTCTCTAAAGTCAAGAGTAGTTCAAAATTTTAAGAAAATCACAGATGAGTTCAATATGTAGTTCTGGCTACAGCTGTAGAAATATCACATGGAAGCATTTATGCTATTTTTTCACAAAGCATACATAAGAATCAAGAATTGTACATATTTGTGTGTGTATATATATGTGCATATATGTGTGTGTGTGTGTGTGTGTGTACATGTGTGTGTATGTACATGTGAGGTGTGCATATGTTTGTTCATGCACTTCCAAAGATAGATCTGGCATCTTCTATCATTCTCCACCATGCCATGCTACTGGGGAGTGAAACTACTCAAGTTTATTTTAATATTTATTCTCATTTTAAATTATGTGTATGCATTATGTGTTAATGTAAATTTTTACACAAGCACAGATGCCCTTGCAAGCCAAAAGAGAGTATCAAATCTCTGAAGCTTTAATATGGGTTCTTAGAATCACCTATGGTCCACAGAAAGAGTTGCACAGAGCTCCTAACAGTTCATGTTTCTCCTGTCTTCACTGTTCTTAACTAATGGCTTCTCTGTCAAGGTGATAATCAGCTACTACCCTCCCAGACACTCTGTGATACAGTGCTATTTTTCTCCACCTCTGCCGTATCAGCCATGAGATTCAGGTTTTCACCTAAATGTAAAACTGAATTTTCAGCTAGAGGGAGTTGTGAATGTCTATCTCCCTCTCAGGATTACCTATATTTTGCTGGCTTAGCTACTGGCGTTGGTTTCTTATTCTCTTCCCTACTACGGAGCTATGGGATTGAAGCTATATTTTGGTGACTGTTTTCCATAGAATGGCCCATGATTTCCTCTGTAAAATTTGGTTAGCCTTTAATTACTTTAATGGAAGAGTTCCAAAGCTCACTCACTCAAATCTGCCCTTCCTTTCTCCCTCCCCTTCTATCTCCTCTTACTCCCCCATGCCCCTCCGCATCCTCTGTTGGCCTTCTCTTCTGGAACAATGCTATTTTCTAAATTATTATTAATTTCTTCTTCAACAAATTACAGAGGGTGATCTAGCCTGTCATCTTACCCAAAAGTCACAATAATCTCACTAAAAACTGGTTTTCAAGCTTACCTCTGATATCATGAGATTTAACGTTCAAATATATGCCTTGGCTTATACTTATTAAATAAAAAATAGCTTTGGGTATCTCCAACTGAACAAGGCTATTTTTTTTCTATTGAGGAAGTGTTATATGTTCATAGGAATAGAACAGAAAAGCAATTCCAAGACAAGACCCCCTCTCTTACCAAGAAAATAGAGATGACTCAGTTACACTGACTGTTCAAATGCTGTCTGTTTTACTACTGGAGAGAAATATTATTGGTGCAGACAAACCATTAATTTGGAAGAAGAAATAAAACTGAGCTCCAGGCAACTTATTCACATAAATACAGTTTTGATTCAATGAGGAACCACTGAGCATTTGAGTTTCAATGTCTAGAGTGGAACAAAAGTAAGCTAGGATGAATAGCTCAAGGATCTACTCTAGTAGAAAGCAGCTGTAAGTGTAATTTCCTGATCTATTAATATAATCACTGAGATAAACAAAACAGCAATGAATAAGAAATTGGCTTGGTTCTAAAATTCTCACCTAAGTACAGGAAGAGCAATGAATCTGAAGTTTTCCAGGTGAAGAGCCATAATAGTATGTAGTATTGATGAGGTCACATGGCAAAAAATAATAAGACTCTTGGTGGTTTTAATGATTAAAACAAAGGAGAAGATAAACTTGAGAAGACCCAGTGTGTAGTCACTGTAGGGAACTGGAGGGTGGTAGTGCTAGAAAGATATCATTAAAATATTTTGTATAGGGGCTAGAGAAATGGCTCAGCAGTTAAGAGCACAGACTGCTCTTCCGAAGGTCCTGAGTTCAAATCCTAGCAACTACATGGCAGCTCACAACCATCCGTAATGAGATCTGAAGCCCTCTTCTGGAGTGTCTGAAGACTTGTACAGTGTACTTACATATAATAGTAAATCTTTAAAAACGTACTTTGTATAAAAATATAATTCTTAAAAGAATAAAATATTATTTTAAAAATATATGTATTATTATGTGTATGCCATTTTCAGCTTTCAAGCATTGTACATCACAAAAGAAAAAATCAACAAATGGAATCTTTTCTTCCTTTCACTCAACTTACATGGAGGGCTATCTCTGTCAGCTGTAGAAATGACTGAATCCTGGATCCTAGCCCACACCATGGTTCTCACAGGCCATGGGCAATGGTTCTGTAGGTCTAGCTGTCAGGTCCTCAGGATTTTGTTTCCTTACTTTCACCCTCACACTCCATTTACATCTTCAAATGTGGAGAGATTTCTCCTTATAAATCGATGTAGAAAAGCTTTTGTTTATGTAGAAGTTCAATGAGGCTACAAATTAGCCCTTTACACACACACACACACACACACACACACACACACACACACACAAATTGGCCTCGTAATAATATCTCCCTTTATAGAGGCTTTGCAAGGGCTTTATTCCCTATCCATGTGGTATTCAGAGATTAATGGGAATGGTGTCCACATATTTGTGTGGCGGCCAGACTCTACCACTTATCTGCAGCCAGTGTCAGGGCCTTATGACGATTAATCACCTCTCTGGTCCCTGAAATAAAATCTGCATTGTACACTTTTTGGACCGAGGAGAGGAATGGAAATGGTATGGTTTGGGGCTGCTTCTCATCATTAATTTTCAATTATGATTTCAAGAACCATCCCAGTTAAGCCTCACATTGGAGGGCAGAGGGTAAAAAAGCTCTAGGGAAGATTAATAAGGGCCACATGGAGGGAGGAATCTGGGAATTATAAAGTCTTTTTTTTTAACAAATGAAAAATAATACAGAATTTATAAAGTTTCTCACAGGGCAGTATAAAATACATCCAAACTAAAGTCACAGGGAGGGCAAAACAGAGAGGCTTTTAAAATGTATACATAAAAGGAACTGAGCTATAACCTGGCTTGGAATTAAAGATGTGAACCCACATTTTGTGACTATTTAAGATCATTGTTTTCACTTTAAATAACTTTTTGAATATGGCATCAGCTCTACTGAACTCTTCTCAGTGAAAAGATATTGTTATACTGTCTTCGAAGGTTTGTTCCTTGTCTCTCCTTCAGGTATGAAATGAGCAATCCTAGAAACTCCTCTTAACAAGGTGCGATGGATAAGGGAAACATGTTCAGGATTTTAGAAATGGTTTCGATAGAGAATATTACAATCCTGTAATTTTTTAAGTATTGTAAATAAATATTATTTTGAACAGAAGTAACTAAATACTTGGAGACAAATTCACCTAACATACTATAGTTTAGAGGGAGCATAGTTGACATCCCTCTGTCCAAGTCCATCTCTGAGTTCATGATGCCTTTGAGTCTTTAGGAAGTGAACACGAAAGCACTTATTTTGAGTGTATGTTTACATCACAATGAAGACATCATTTTGTTAGCAGAAAATACTATCACAATTATACAGACATACTATAAATAATAATAGTCAAACTTAGTCTTTCCATTCAACAACTACATTCTTTTGTATACATGTGCATATGTATGCATCTATGATTTTTTGTTTGAGAGATAGTGTGGGTATATGCATGTATGGCTGTGGTGTTTGCAGGCATATGCATGTAGAAGCCTAAAAACAACCTTCATGTGTAGTTCCTCAAAAGTCATTCACTTTGATTGTTGAGATAAGGTCCCTCAGTCACTTGAATATTATCAGTATACTAATCTGGGTGGTCACTGAGCCTCTGGCATTACCTATCTCAAGTATTCCCAGTCCACTAAGCTTTTAGACATGTGCTAGTGGATCAAACTCAGATCCTCATTTGTGCAAGGCATACACTACAGATTGAGGCATTTCTCTAGTTCCCCACCAAAAACTGTGGTCTTATTTAATTCTTTTAATCGATTTTGTTGTTGTTGTTCTTTTGAGACAGGGTTTCTCTGTATAGCCCTAGCTATCCTGGAACTTACTCTGTAGACCTGGCTGGCCTGACCTCAGAAATCCACCTGCCTCTGCCTCCCAACTGCTGGAATTAAAGGTATATGCCACCACTGCTGGTCTCTTAATCTTTAAGAATAACATTAATTGCCTTATTTGAGTTTTTGGAGGTTAGCTTCTTGAATTCTTTATATATTTTGGATATTAGCCCTCTATACAATAGAGAGGTAAACAGAGAATTCAAAACAGAGAGCCCTGGTGGTGGTGGAGCAGCTTCTGAGATGGGATGTGGAGAAATATGATGAGGAAGTGTGGGAGTGGTGACCAAGAGGGGTACATCAGCTAGATTGTAAATAAATAAAATAAGAAGGAAGAAGAGGGGGAGAAGAAGGAGGAAGAGGAGGAGGGGGGAGAGAAGGAAATAACCTTACTATAAATGTTTTGGAAAGCTCAACTGATATCTGCAAATTCTCTGTAAATTTACCCATCCTACACTTTTTCTTTTAACTGCTCTTGTACAATCTGTGTGAATTGACCTCTAAATGACAGGAGCAGAGCCTTGCTAATAATCAGTGCTAGCTAGGAATTCAAAAGATTATAAGCCCTCTGCTTTATTATAATTTATAAGAGAAGTTTGAAGAAAACCTCAAAGTTAGGGAATGCTCTGCTAGCTAGTTTTATGTCAACTTGACACAAGTTAGTTATCTGAAAGAAGGTAATATCAATAAGGAAAATGTCCCCATATGATCCAGCTGTTGGGCATTTTTATAGTTAGTGATTAATGAGGGCCCAACCCATTGTGGATGCTGCCTTCTCTGGGCTACTGATCCTAGGTTTTACAGGAAAGGAGGCTGTGCAAGATCTGAGGAGCAAGCCAGTAAGCAGCACCCCTAGATGGCCTCTCCATCAGTGCCTGCAAACAAGTTCTTGTCTTGTTTGAATTGATGTCCTGACTTCCTTCCATGGTGAACAGTGATTTGGAAGCAGGCACCAAATAAACCCTTCAACCCAAGATTCTTTGGGTCATGTTGTTTCCTCATAGCAATAGTAACCCTAACTAGGACAGTCCATCCTTCTCACATTCCATCGTTAAAATATTTGTCATTCTATGAAGCTTTTATTTAAAAAAAAAAATCAGTGTTCAGTAGACTAAACTCAGGAATAAATTTTTCTCCTTTGCAGCTTTGCATATTCTTGGATTGTTTTAACACTAATTAACATGAGGCTTATGTCCTAGATTAGAGATCACACATTAATATAAAAGGTTAATTTCTTCGAAATACAAAATTAAGCTTCAAAGCATTGGAGATAGAATAGAGAAGACATCTAAGGAACTGTTGGAAGGGAAATGCTATGTTCACATGAAAAATGCTGAGTTTTGCCATCATTAGACCCCTATTATAATTTAATATTAAATTTGAAGACTTTAAAGGAGCTGTTCATTTTTAAATCCCTGTTGAGGTCCAGCCTCAGTGCGAGGAGAGTCCTGAGAAAGGCAGGAATGGGAACAGCGCTCATTCAATAGTGACTCAGAGTCAATAGTAGATGCAAGCTGCTAGTTCAGGTACTCTCTCTGCTCCCTGATGAGCCTCAGCATTCTTTACTCTTCTGCTTAATCCTTCTTCAGCTTAATTCTTCAGCTTAATAACAAGAGAGAGCCTGAACACTGTCTTTTATTTGCTAAAGCTACATCATCAAGGCTTTGATCATTGTTAATAATTATCAAAAAAGTATTAAATTTACATAAACTCTATGAGTCCCAGAGCAATAGGGCCAACCCCCATTTCCTCAGAGCAGAACTGAATACAAAGCAAAAGACTCTTTCCTTACATGTTTACACAGCCTGTTCTTCAAGGGTAGCTGGGCAAAGCTCTTATGCTTTCCTGGTACAGCAGACAATTGTCTTTTAAACTATCTTCACATAAAAAACAGAAAGATAACAGACTACTAAAATTAAAATGGTTCCGTACAAAATTATGATTTTATGTAAGTAAAACAGTTAGCTCTCTCTATCTTTCCAGACATTATTATCTTCAATTCTTCAAACAGCTATAAAAGTAGAGTACTAACTTTTTATATGCCACTACATCATCTTTTACTTATCTAATCTTCATTTCCTCATCCTAGCAATTCCATAGCTTCATGTGCTCTTTTTGTAATAGTACTTATTCTTAATTCACATGTAATTTCCTATTTTTCTATCTGTACCTTCCTTTATTCCTGAGATCACTTTGACTCTCTATCCTTGATGTCCCCAAGTTCACCCTGGTTAATTAATGCGGTAGTCATTGGATCAGAGGGGACATGTGTCTCCTCATAATTTCACATTCAAGGCTAAGTCTGGCAATGAACTGATGAGCTATTTTCACAGAGGAATGTGTAGGCTTTTATAACACTTGTTTAGATCCTTTCCCACATCCCTAAAGGCCAAGTGAAGGGCCTGCTCCTCATCCACAGCTCCTCATCCTCCATTCCTCATTCCTGAAAACTGCATCTGATTCCATTATTATGGCGTGTTTAGCTCTGAGCAATGGGGGGAAGTATATTCCCAGAAAGAAAGAATGAAAGTAGAGTAGTAAAGACAGCAGATCAGCTTCAGGGCAACAGCAACCATCAACACATATAGGGATTATGGGGATCAATGGCCTGGCAATTCTCCAGGGGCAGGAACTGTGTTAAACCTCCCCTTATGCAGCCAGGCCAGACCAGGCATTTCCCCCTTTTTGTTTTAATTCGAGAGTGTGTACGTCCACCATGATGGAATTATGCCAGGTCTGCTTGATGAAGTCTAGAGAAGAAACACAAAAAGGAGAAATACGTCCAGATCAATTTCTCCATTAATCAAAAGTATAGACCAGGATGGTGGGGGGATATGTTCAAGTACTACAGAAACAAAGGCCCCAGACACTTTTTGCATGGGAGTAGATCCAGTGTTTGACTCACCAATCTCAACTATTCTTCAGTGCAAATTGTCAGTGTCAATAGACAAGTGAGTATTATTCCATAATCCTCCAAGGGGAGATTGAATTTTTTTCCACTCATACGCAGAAATATTATACTCTAAAGATGTAATACAAACCAAGCAGAACAATGCATGACATCAAACTGAAAGACCAATCTTATATATTGAATTTTGTTTCCCATAAAGAAAACTGCTTCCTCTGAAGCATGAGGTCTATTCTGAAGACCCTGTAATTGTCTATTTATTTATTTATTTATTTGTTTATTTATTTATTTATTTATTTATATTTTCTATATTCTTTGTTTACATTCAGAAGGCTTTCCTCTTTCCCAGTTCCCCCCTCACCATATATCCCATATGTCCTCTTCCCCCTACCACCCCCTCTGCCTATTTCCCAATCACCACCCCACCATTTCTCTGTTCTCTTCTGGTACTCTCCTACAAAAACTGGATCCAGTCCTTTCAGGACCAGGGTCCTCTCCTTCCTTTTTCTTGGTAACCTTTTGACTTACTAATTGTGTCTTGAGTATTCAGAGCTTCTGGGCTCATTAATATCCACTTATCAGTGATTGCATTTCATGTGTATTCTTTTGTGATTGGGTTAACTCACTTAGGGTGATATTTTCCAGATCCAACCATTTGCCTACAAATTGCATGAATTCATTATTTTTAATTGCTGAGTAGTATTCCATTGTATAAATATACCACATTTTCTGTATCCATTCTTCCTTTGAGGGACATCTGGGCTCCTTCCAACTTCTGGCTATTATAAATAAGGCTGCTATGAGCATAGTGGAGCATGTGTCTTTATTGTATGCAGGGGAATCCTCTGGGTACATGCCCAAGAGTGGTATGACAGGGTCCTCTGGAAGTGTCATGCCCAATTTTCAGAAGAACCGCCAGACTGATTTCTAGAGCAGTTGTACCATCTTGCAGGTGTAGGAGTGTTCCTCTTTCTCCACATCCTCGTCAGCACCTGTTGTCTCTTGAGTTTTTAATCCTAGCCATTCTGACTGGTGTGAGGTAGAATCTCAGGGTTGTTTTGATTTGCATTTCCCTGATGACTAATGATGTTGAACATCTCTTAAGGTGTTTCTTGGCCATCCGAATTTCTTCTGGTGAAAATTCTTTGTTCAGCTCTGTACCCCATTTTTTGATAGAGTTATATGGTTCTTTGGGGTCTAACTTCTTGAGTTCTTTGTATATATGGATATTAGCCCCCTGTTGGATGTAGGGTTGGTGAAGATCTTTTCCCAATTTGTTGATGGCTGTTTTGTCCTTCTGACATTGTCCTTTGCCTTACAGAAACTTTGTAATTTTATGAGATCCCATTCATCAATTCTTGATCTTAGAGCATAAGCTATTGGTGTTCTGTTCAGAAACTCCCCTCCCCCCCCCGTGCCCATGTCCTCCAGGGTCTTCCCCAGTTTCTTTTCTATTAGGTTCAGTGTGTCTGGTTTGATGTGGCGGTCCTTGATCCACTTGGAGTTTATCTTAGTACAAGGAGATAAGAGTGGGTCAATTCGCATTCTTCTGCATGTTGACCTCCAGTTGAACCAGCACCATTTGTTGAAAAGGCTATCTTTTTTCCACTGGATGGTTGTAGCTCCTTTATCAAAGATCAAGTGACCATAAGTCTGTGGGTTCATTTCTGGGTTTTCAATTCTATTCCACTGATCTACTTGCCTGTTGCTGTATCAATACCATGCAGTCTTTAACATAATTGCTCTGTAGTACTGCTTGAGGTCAGGGATATTGATTCCCCCAGAAGTCCTTTTATTGTTGAGAATAGTTTTAGCTATCCCGGGTTTTTTGTTATTCTAGATGAATTTGAGAATTGCTCTTTCTAGATCTATGACGAATTGATTTGGGATTTCGATGGGGTTTGCATTGAATCTGTACATTGCTTTTGGCAAGATGGCCATTTTTACTGTATTGATCCTCCCAATCCAAGAGCATGAAATAGTTTTCCATTTTCTGAGGTCTTCTTTGATTTCTTTCTTCAAGGACTTGAAGTTCCTGTCATACAGATCTTTCACTTGTTTGGTTAGAGTCATGCCAAGATACTTTACATTGTTTGTGGCTATTGTGAAGAGTGTTATTTCCCTATCTTCTTTCTCAGCCTGCTTGTCCTTTGAGTACAGGAAAGCTACCAATTTGCTTGAGTTGATTTTATAACCAGCAATTTTGCTGAAGTTGTTTATCAGCTGTAGGAGTTCTCTGGTGGAGTTTTTTGGGTTGCTTAAGTATACTATCATGTCATCTGCAAATAGTGATAGTTTGACTTCATCCTTTCCAATTTGTATCTCCCTGTCATTGTCTCTTATAACAGTAATGCAACTGAAACATTTTTTGATAACTGATCTACATGATGAACACTATGATCTTCCCTGAAAAAAGGCAAAACAATGCAGAACTAGAGATCACTCCAAATAATGCAGGGATCCCCAGTATTAAGGCTGCCACAAATCTTTTTGATCTTTTAAGCATTAAAGTGGCTTGAAAAAGAGCTTCAATTCCAGGACTAGAAAATAAAGAGCCAGTAACGTCAAAAAGGCAATAGAACATGAAGTGGTTAAAGGAGTGTGGCATAAACACCCTTAGAATAAAGCCCAATCCAACTGGACAAAACACAATTAGTACATGTATAATATCTTCACAGAAGACTTCCTTATTAACCAAGTCTGAAGTCCATTCATGTCTACAAAGAGTTAACTTTAAGTTTTTCTTCTGTTTGAATCTTAAGTTTGATCTAGATGTCAGATTTTTGAGGAATAAGAATTCTCTCCCTGGGAGTGAAAATGGCAAATTTCATGAAAAACGATCCTGGGTTGGCAGAATTTTCAGACTTATTTTCAAGGTTCATTACGATTCTTTTATGTTGTTGAGCCGATGTCACTAAATGTGCTTTTATGATTGTATAATGCCAACGAAAACCACTGGAGAACAGGAGATTTACGTAGTCAGTGGGTGAGAGGAAATCCCTCATTCAGTGGCCACAGCATGTGTTAAATCTCAAGTTTGATGAGACTGACACTCATCTTTATTTATAACGACAGCTGCCTATAAGCTGTGCAGACAAGTGAGATTAAGAATTTCCTGATATGTTTTCTCTGAAGATCATGTGGTAGGAAAGACTCAAGATTCAACTATTATTATAGAAAATACAAAATTTCTTCCCTAAGAAGAACCTCTAAGGAGTAATTGTAGCAATTGACAATTTAAGGGGTGAGGTGGAAGAGAAATAAGCATAGTTACAAAATTAAGAAATGCTCCAACTTCATGCCAGAAAATGCACCAATAAAATTTATTTTATCTTTATTTATAGTTAAGTCAGATTCATATCAAAAAAGAATTGATGCTTTTTCTATGCTCAGAGAAATTTTAAAAATAAGAAATAGTATAAACTTCAAATTTATTACTTGGGGCTGGTAAGAGGGCTCAGCATTTAAAAGCACTGGTTGCTTTTCCAGACATCCAGACTTCAATTCCCAGGAACCACAAGCTGGCACATGACCATCTGTGAAGGGATCTGATGTTCTCTTCTGGTATGCAGGTGTACATAAAGACAAGAGTACTCACGCAGTTTAAAAATCCATAAATATATTCTTAATTTATTTCTTATGGAGAGAAAATGTGGAAAAGAAGATAACTGGAGAAAGGGGAAAAGAAAATTGGAAAAATACAGAAGGGGGCAGAAGAAATGGATAAGATTTTTAAAAATGGCTCAGAGATTAATTTATAATTCATACTAAAGTCATGCTTTGGGTTGTTCAATGATTGTGACCCAGAGACTCTATATGCATTGATGGTAACCTCATTTAATCATCTATAACATGATCTAACTTTGACCCTAATTTATAGCTTATTAAAGAGTAAAGACAAGAGGGATATATACATGGTGTTTACAGTAGTGCTTAGAGTATAATAAGTAATGTTAGTTTCCTAAAATTGGTATCTGCAGGTGTGATGACTGACCACTTTAAGTAATTATGTAAGTGCTCAATGCAGTTAAAAATACTGACTTGGAGCCTTGGACCTTTCCCATTCTTTCCTCACAGTCTACATTTATTCCAAAGGTGGTGGCAAAATTTATACTCATTCACTGTCTCATTTGTACATATACTATTGCTGCTATTTACAACTTCTATGTCACAGCTTTTCTTTTTAAAGAGGCTTAACTTCTGTTAAGAGTTCCTTTGAATGCTTAATGTCCCAGGGTAGGAGAATGTCAGGACATTGTGGTCAGAGTGCGTGGGTGAGTGGGTGAGCACCCTCACAAAAGCAGGGGAAGTGGGGATAAGATAGGGGATTGGTGGAAGGCAAACCGGGAAAGGGGATAACATTCAAAATGTAAATAAATAAAGTAACCAATTTAAAAAAAAAAAAAAGAAAACTTTGACTCGTGTCATCCACAAATCCAAATGGATTTAAATGGTTAAATTTTATATGATTAAAATTCTGACCTCTAAAGCCACAGAATATATTTACAATGATATCTGCTTCAAACATAATTGGTGAAATTATCTAGAGACCACCATTGAAGTGGGTTGGTCGTCTATCCATTGTGAATAAGAATCTCATGAAAAGAGGATGCTATAACACACAGAACAAAAGGATCAATGCCATATGGAGAACGGAGGTACACCAAACAACACTACACTTCCAAGAAAACCATGTTATAGACCCTTTTCTCCTGGCCCTAAGAAAGCACAAGCCCTGTCAACAGCTTAATTTCAGACTTCTGGCCTCTGGAGCTGTGAAATGCCATGTGTCTGCTGTTGAGCAATTTAGTCTCTTTGTAAGGAAAGTTTCACAGTCCCATGGAAAGGAATTGATACATGGTAAAATTGTTCAAGTTTATACATATGGGAACACCCACATGTTAAGAAAATATTCTCCCTGGGAAATGGCGATTCTGTGGACTCAATGCATGGACACCATAGAACTTGCTGTCTGCAGTAGGACATTTTGCTCCCTGTGGGTGAGATTTAAAGGGGAGTAACTACAGTATTCTAAGTAGGCAGGTTTCTTACTGTGCTATTGTACGTTTCAAGTTTATACTCAAGAAACGAATAAAAGAAAAACACTGAAACTTGCAGTTTTTATTTGATTGCTACTTGAGAAAGTATATACTTTAAAATTATTTAATAATTTGATCTTAATAGTAAATATATATGAAGTGTCTAAGAAGAAATATATGTGAAGTGTATAGGAATTTTATGGGAATAAACATATACATGCCTCAAACACATATGCTATGCTAATTCAGTATCTACAATACCTACTAAACCAGGAATTGAGGATAGACTTAGAAAATAGCTTATTCTTAGGAACTTACAGAGAAATACATTCAAACACAATAAGAGTACTAATGCAAGAAATGCTAGGGTAGAGCTGTTTCAGTCACTGTGTGAACATGGATGAAGAAAATATTGCTATTACTGAGACACTGCTTAGAAGAGAAGCTGGCTGCGCTCAGAATGTGCTCCTTCAAACTAGTGATTAAGAGAGACATAAATGTCATTGCATTAAAACTGAACTTTGCAAAATGAACATGAATTTATTCAACTGAAAAAAATATAAAAGGGCAGGGGTCACCAGCCTATGTACCCTTATACAGACAACATTTTTACAGTGATGTGAAGATAAAAAGTAGATTTATACATACAAATATCAGAAGACGAAGCTGGGAGACAAACGAGAGTTAAGGCTGAAACACTGACTGACATGCTTACGACTGAGAAGAACCTAACTTATATGCTCTGCCAAAGGGGAAGGTTTACATAAAGGTTGACATGTTCTTATGTTTAATCAGAACAAGTTTTAAAGTCATCATAATTTTGCATCCACAGCCTCTCTTTCTTGATCAGAATTGTGTCCGTCTATCAGAAACCTGCTCACTTAGTGACTTAGCTTGAAAGGGCTGGATCTCCACCTATGGCTAACTAATCTTTAAGCCTAAAGAACCTTGAATTCCATAATGTCTTAAGCCATGATTAAACTTGGTAGTTTCTGCTTTCATGGATACAACAACCTACAACTCTCTCTTGATTTGCATGCATCAAGTCCAGGTTTGATTCTTTCTTTGGCACTATTCCATGCTCTCTGCACATTGTGGCTCCCACGCTTGCTTAGATATTTACCAAGTCTCCTCAGCATGTCCTGGGGGCCACCACATTGCTTTACAACAAGTGGAAGCTGCCGCAGCAATTATAAACTGCTAAGCATGTTGTCCTATTTAATACGAGCAGCTGTAGTAACACTAATAGTTGTTGAACATCGATAATGAGATACACATTGATCTGCTGGCTCACGTAATTCATCCTCATTAAATATGTTAGTATTTTATAGCTTAAAAACTGGAATGTCCCTTAGAAACATGTGTTGTAAAAGCTGGACTATACACCATGGGAAATGGTGGACAATGGGGAGGATTTTTCAGAGAATGCCAGATCATTGTCTGATTTACTTTCTGATGCTCATCACTAAACCAGACCCTTTCTCCAACATCATGATGTACAAGCTGCCACAGAAAAAAGCAGCAGAGCAAGTAGCCTATTGGAAAGCTTTAAACTATTGAGAATAAATAATTGTTTTCCATTACATGGGTAAAGGAAAAAACTAACTATGCTGTTTAGAGATATGAAAGGGAAGTTAACAAATACATTATACCCCAACACTTAATTTTCTAGACGAGACTGCAGTTCTAAAAGTCCTGGTGGCTTTTGCAGAAAGTTAGAACAGAGATATGCCTAACATTTGGGGCTGGCTTCATGATGAATGTTCTTGCTGTACACAGAATCTATAATTGTCAGCATTGAAGAGTCTATTAGAAGGGTTTGAGACATCAGTGTACCTGCACTGATGCGGTATTATCTTCTGTATTTTTATTGTTGTTTGCTTTATGTTTGTTTCTCTTTCTTAATACAAAGCTGAAAGTTAGCCAAGCATAGCTTCCAGAACTGCAGCTAAAATCCAACCTCAAGGAATAGAATAATTTGGACTTTGTACAGTCACTAAAATTGGGAAGTAACTAATTTCCATTGACACATTTTATTCCAATAACTTTTCATAATGGAAAATTGTTAAAATTTTTGTTTTATAGTAAGAAGTTAGGAGGGGGAATAAGTTGAAAATGACTCAAGGGCATGTGTGTAACACTGGTATTTTTTTACATATACAGTTTATATTTAGTAAAAGAAATAAGGAAGAAAGGCACACAGAAATCCCTGACATTGGTCAACACTCACCAGTCTACTTCTTTTAGAGCAGAAAACAATAGAATGTCTCTATTTTTGCTATGAGGCACAATTAGCAGACAGGTCCTAGAGATTTCTGTGTGTGGCTTCCAGTTTCAGATAGAAAATATTGATATCTCTTTTGACAATTTAGCTATGCCACTAAATATAAACCGAAGAAAATATTTCATATTCATGCCACAGACAGGGATCTGAGATTGAGAAAATCAATTACGATAGTCAACTCGCACTAAAAATGCTAAATAAATGACAGAAGGAGTTGCTAACCATAGATGGTCAACATAATCTTTCTTATTCATAAGATTAGAATGTAGATAGGGAGCACAGTTTTATCTATAAGAAATAGCAAGCTCCTGAGCTGAGACAAGTAGCTAACATTAGTTTTAATTTTTATTTTATAGAGCTCCACACTCAAAGAACTACTTGCTAGAAGGTGAAGGGTTAGCTTATACAAACAAAAAATGTTAAATAATCTATTTTCTTCAAGGTCATTTGAAGTAAGCCCCATGGGACATAGCAACAACTTTGTCAATAGGCTCTCATGTGACAGCATCAAAGAGCTTATTAAAATGAATCACTTGAAAGGATCCATTGGTTACATTGACTGAGCCTGTAAAAACAAACCAAAGAGAAGAAAAGCATAAAAACTGTCTTGAAGTTATAAGGAAATAGAATAGGATGCGCAGTCTTGCAGTGTCCATGTGTGTTTCAATAATTCGGAAGGAGAATATGCTACTAATCACAGCTCCCAAGTATGATTTACCTCAGCCAAGGTTTGCCAAGTCAGTTTTTAAACATGCAGGCAGCTTGTAAAATGGTTCTAATGAACAATGAGGATAATATTTAAACATCGTGATGTTGAAATAATTCTAAGTTGATAGAATGGCAGCAGTTATGCCCCAACTACAGCTTATATGATCTTATATATCCTTATCTCTTCATGAGTGATAAGGATTAACAATGGCATATGATATTGGATAATCACATCCCATTTCAGACATTTTACTAATGTTCTTTTCTTTGGCTGTACTATTGTTCCTTCAATCTCGTCCTACTGAAAATGTCATGTGTTTCTCTTTGCCTTTATGTTCCTCTTGGATTTTTGTTTTTCCTCCCTCTCTTCATTGATTGTCCACACTGCCCCCTTACTTTTTTCAGATGTCCTTGTCAGGTTTTCTTCTTTTCAGATAATATTTCTCACATTCACTTTGAGTTCAATGATGCTTTACCACGACCAGAAAATTATTGTAGATTTTGAGGGAGAATAATAGATTCAGAGTCAGGTAAAATTTTTATTTTATAAGCAGTAAAGATGACTTATTGCAAGTCTTAGTAATCACATAGATATATACAATGTAGTAGGTAAATTAATTAGTTAGTAACTCAGCATTCTATATTTCATTTGCTGGATATTGGACACTAAATCCAGTCTGCAGTCATGGGAGTAAATATGAATGATTATGAAATATATTAAAGGAACATAACAAATTATAAATATTTTGGTGCTAAAATCACAAAGGCAATTGCTTTTTAGAGCATTGTCCACTGATTTTTATGATCCAACAATTAGGAACAAGGATTATGCCACTACTCTAAAAGTGATTTTCTTTTCCGTTGAGTTTCTACATTTATTTCTGTCTGTAATATCTGTGACTTTTCACTGTGCTTTAGTTATGCAATCTCTTGAGTGTGTCAGTATTTACATATACTGATAGTCACATAATTTAATAATTATATATTTAATACTAATAATTTATATATTTAATAGTAATAATTTATATATTTAATAATATTTAAAATATTTAATTATATGTTTAATAATTATATATTTAACAATTTAATATAATTTAATTGTTATCCTCTATAGAAGCATTTTAATTATTTTTTAATTTAATTTTAGTCCTATGATTAAATATACAATAGATGCACCGTATTTAGTCATTTTCATTTTATCTAGAGAGTTTCTTTCTTATTTTCATGGGTACAGACTAAATATAATAAAAACATTACAAACATTGCTCTCTTTCTTCACTGTACATCTTAATAAACCTTTCCTATGTTTTGTATATTTTTCCCTAAAGCAAGGTGATATTTTTCCGAGTTTTGTTTTTTTGTTTGTTTGTTTCATTTTGTTGATTTGCTTCCTTTTTGAAAAGCCAAAACAGAAGTGTAAAATCTTCAAAGGATATTATATGTATCAAAATTGATACGTGTGAGAAGATTAATGAAGAAGAAAGGATCGAGAGACAAGGGCAGAAACCCTCAGGGTACATCTGCTGTCTAAAGTCTAACAGGTAGAGTCCATCACCACTGTACTATAAGTAGCAAGTGATACAACACAGAGGTTTAAGTGATGGTTACAGTGATTGTGAATTGTATAGTGAAAATTATAAGGTTATAAAAATTATAAGTATAGTCACAAAATGAATAAATTCATTAGCGATCAGGGTACAGAACTGGACAATGAACATGTTCCTGATTTTGTTTAAAGGAAATGAATGAATATAGAGACAATGAACATGTGCCCTTGCATACCTAAAGTATTACAGGTTTATGCATTCATATTATGCAGGAAGCACAAAAAGGACATCAGATCTCTCTCTCTGAAAGCTGGTCGTAAGGCCATTTTTTTCTGGAGCCTTGCATTTTATGTGGGTGCTATGATCCAGACTCAGGTTGTCACAGTTGAAGAGCAAGCTCTCATACCCACTGAGTTATCTCTCTAGATTTCAGTACAACCTCTAAGTATAAAAGGATTCACTCCTGCAGCATTTTGGTGCCTGATAGATAATCTATCTAGTATAAACCAAGATCATTTACTGAATATAAAATCACTCCCAGCAATTAGGCTTGGAGTGTAAAGTTCTTTATGCCCACATGCGCTTTTGGTGGTTTCTATACTGAACAACAGTAGTGGTAAAAAAAAAAAAAAAAAAAAAAAAAAAAGTGAGACAACAGTAAATCTTGAAACTTTAATCAAGTTCTTAAAAATGATAATGAGTTAGCAGATACCAGAAACCAGGGACAACGTTTTGGGAAGGAAAAAAAATCTTTATTAAAACTGAAGTTTTCTTATTCACCCATGAGAAGTTAGCCGTACAATACGAATAGTGTAGGTCACCTGAAAAACACATAGAATGATTGTAACTGCGTTCGGAACCTTTGAAGTTAAAGATTGAGCCAGTGGGAAATTAGCCAGATTGTCATTACAGCTGAAAAGTGCCCGAAGGCCACAGCAGCCGGTATAATTATGCAAGTTTTGTGAGCCTTGAACATTTTGTGATTGTAATGTGTGCTCTCAGCCTTCATAAAGTTCTCCACCAACCTGCATCCTTTAAGCTTCTCTCTGGCCTAAGGCTAAGTAATGAAGTAGGAGAGAAAAACAAATATTGCATAATATTTTTTCATAACAGAGGTTTCTCTGCATGTGTTTGTGGCTTACAGTCACCCTTTGCTCTTCAGTGAACAGCCTGGCTCAGAAACAATGCCCTTTGAATGGAGCCTTTGCCTAAAGAACAGACATAGACACAGCTGTCTGTGATTATGGAAGCTGAATAATAAAATAGGCCAGCTGGGGACAGGCAGGGGTCATTGATAAGATAAGGGCCTCATCAATGTCTTAAATTTTCAGGACAGGATTCTGGGGTATATAAGAAGGACTCAAGTGGGATGAATGTGGACTTTTATTTTGGAAGTAAAATGAGAACAGGCTTCTGTTAGTTAAAGTTACTATTGATGGCATGTAAAACCATGAACAAAGCTGCCTGGGAAGGAAAAGGTTTACTTGGCTTACACTTCGACATCAGTGTTCATCAGGAAGAATGTCATGGTTGATAGAAACTAAAACAGTGCAGGGACTTGGTGTTAGGGGATGAAACAGAGGTCCTGGAGGAAAACTGTTTACTGGCTTGCTTCTCATAGCTTCCTAAACCTGCTTTCTTACAGAACAAAAGACCATCAGCCTAATGGTCACTCCACCCACAAAGAGCTGGGTCCTCACCCATCAATCACTAAGAAAATGTTTTGCAGGCTTGCCTACAACCCAATATTATGGAAGCATTTTTTTCTCTCTATGTTTCCTCCTCTCAGATGTTTAAAGCTTAGGTTAAGTTGACATAAAACTAGACAGCATGAAAACTTTGCAATCCAAATACCATTACGGTCACAAAGGACCAAACCCCAAGAGAAGGAGAAAATTATCATTCTCATAAGAAAGATTTCTATTGCCTTTTTACTCGTGTCTGGACAAGGAATTCCAGATGAACTGAGACTAGAGAATGAATGAGTGTGCTCCATCCAACTCAAGGAGTGAAATGTTTTTTGTGTCTGACCTTTGATTCTTCTGCAGATCCCTTGCCAAAGATAGCACTAAAGACACGGAGCATATGTCTGGGAATATTCAGCACAAACATTGTGTATGACATTCACCTTAAAATTTGAAAGGCAGAGATCACATTAAGAATGTGGAGAAATTATCAGTTCCCCCATACACAGTTCCCCATGCACACAAAGCTCATTAATCAGGAGTTCCAGAGTCCCCCTGATACTCTACAAAGCCCGCAAGCCCTCATTAGCAATAACTGATGCCCCCAAAAAGCGAGTTCTTATTGCATTCTCTCCAGGGAATAAAGGAACATTTCTCTAATCTCTTAGCTAACCCATGCTGATTGCATATGATTCTCTCTCTCTCTCTCTCTCTCTCTCTCTCTCTCTCTCTCTGTCTCTCTCCCTCTCTCTCTGTCTCTGTCTCTCTCTCCCTCTCCCTCTCTTTTACAGATAAGAACTGCTGGGCAAAGAGAAGTTTACTGCTCCTGTCTAGCTGGCAGTGATTCAAGAGTGAACATGTGGTCATGCATTTCCTACTCCATTGTTCACAAGGCCATTGCTCATAAACTTGTTTTACACTTTGTCAAGGAGGAGCTAGAATTTCCCTCATACATTTCTGGAATCAAGCAATTCAATTCACCAAAGAAACCAAAGACCTCATTTCTCACTGTCTTCCTATAACTTTACAAAGTATAAACATTCTGCTGTATTACTTAAAACACATTTCTGTAATTAAGGATACATAGAAACAAAAGAGATTGTACTAAAATTGCACAATTAACTCTGCTATTTACGTTACTTTACATCCATTGATTGACACCTAGGAGTAAGGAAAGTATTTTCAACTACTGTTTAGTATTTTTTTGTGTTTCTTAACACCAAATTCTAAAGAAAGAAACATGAATAAAATGTGACAATGATATAAAAATTGTGATAATAGTGATTAGATACTTAAATATAGTCTCGTAATAATTTCCTTAGTCTGCATTCTCTCCATGATTCTGTGATTTTCTTAGGTAGTTAGAGAATGAATGCATACAATTACAAAATTATTGCTGTCTGAATACATTCTACTGTCTTCGAAAAACATGCAGGTGTTTACAGATTATTGTATATCTAACTGACCTATATGGTCCATTTTTAAGATTGGGAGTGTTCCACATGTACACTGTCACATGGTCACATGCAACACACACATACCCGCCCCCACACACACACAACCTCAACCCAGTTCGACAGTGGGATTTTCTTTGGGCAGGTCATTTATTTTCACAGATATTTGGAGAAATGCAACTATAACTTTTTGGTTGGTTGTTTACTCTCTTCCATCTTATTTTTAATCCAATTTAAATAGCAGTTGAAATGATTGTGCTTTTTTTGT
The DNA here is from genome assembly GCA_964023405.1 of Apodemus agrarius. Taxonomy (NCBI): domain Eukaryota; kingdom Metazoa; phylum Chordata; class Mammalia; order Rodentia; family Muridae; genus Apodemus; species Apodemus agrarius. The sequence goes on along the minus strand of OZ030011.1, from coordinate 27,041,804 downwards.
TTTACAATAGTCATTTTCTGTTTTCCCATCTAATAGAAAGAATTGGGACATCCTGGCTTATTCTCTTCTAAATCACTTTTGTTTAGTGACTGAATTGTTCTTTCTTTTAGTGTTTTGTTTATTCTTCTTTCATATGATACCTCTGAATCACAGCCCTCCCAACCACCTCCATTTATACATTTATACTTCTTCTATTTCCCTTAAGTAAGAGGTAGGCCTTCCAGAGATATTAACCAAACACAGCATATCAAACTGCATTAAGTTTAGGAATCTCCCCTCATATAAAGGTTGGAGGCTGCAACCTTGTAGAGGAAAAAGCATCACAAAAGTAGGCAAATATTCAGAGAGGTATTCTGTTCCCAGAATTCCACAAGAGATTCACAAGAAGACTATACAACCATAGCACACATGAGAGGGCTTAGGGCAGACCCATGCAGGTTCCCCTGATTGTCAGCCCAGTCTCTGTAATCTCATATAAGCCTAGGTGTGTATCTTCTCTTTACCCCTTTGGCTTCTACAATCCTACCTCTCCCACATCAGCTGGATTCCTCAAGTTCTGCCTAATAGCTGGCTTTGGGTCTCTGCATCTGTTTCCATCAGATGCTAGAAGAAGCCTTTGTTGTCTTAAGCTTAGAGTCTGTCATTTTTTCAGACTTTCCCCTTTTTCCCCCTTTACTCTGACTAAAAGAACCTTGCACAGGTATTCTGTAATCTCCCCTCTCTTTGGGTTTAAGGCTTGTTCACAATCAGTTTGTGGTAAGCAGAAAGGGTAAAATTAATTTTCAGATGAAGACTTTTCTCCTTGTGTTTTAGCAGGTATGCAATATCCACTGATTATTATTGGTCACCTTAATACTAGGTCACACATACTACAGGGCCCCTGTACTTGTTCTGATGGAAAACTATTCTTTCTCTCCTTTTTCAGTGAGTCTGTACGCCAACTCTCTTTTGCAGATTAATTTCTGAGAACTCAATATACAGGAGTTTGGGTTCAGTTTAAAATCTCTAAAACGGTAGGTGAATAACTTTGTTCTTAAATTTTAACTTCGTTAGTATTAGACATTAAGAAAACACAATCAAAATTATTATAATTACATAGTTAGAACTACACTAAGAATTATATGCTTCTGTTGCATTCACATGGTAAGCTATTTTTGAGCAATAGTTTTAACTCAAGGGGGCTGTATATATAACAACACAAATTCCATATACATTGTATATATGTACTTAGTTTCATGTCATAGATTCATTCATTTTACATCCAGAGTGCCTATGTCTTCTGTCACATAAAACTATAGGACAATGGTTGATATTCTATGTTTACCAATTGTCCAAACTACAATCTTTGAACAGTAACAGAAATTCAACCATTTTAGTTTGTTTCCTCTTGAACCGATACAAGAATGTGGCAGCTACGGCTACCACCATAATAATATAATTCACATTGAAAATGGCTGGTTCTAATATATACATCTATTCCATTCAATCTCCACTGAAATTCTTGAAAATCAGCCTTATTCACTTGCAGAAAATTGCCTTTATCATTGCATCAATTTCACTGAACGTCCTCTCATTTCCAGAGAAGATATATTTACTCAAGACCAGAAAAATGTTATTTTTTTCTCAGTTTACTTTACTCAAACTGGAAATTTTCTAAGAAAAATTCTTAAATTCTCTGTGGTTCATTGTAGCCTCATGGTATGGAATGTGAAATATCCATATAGATTTGAGCTGTAGGGCAACTCAATTTTTCTTTTCATTAAGTAAATTACTAAACTATCTGGTCTGATTATGGAGTGATTATTCTTTTTGTGTAATTTGGAAATACATAATTATACAATCCTCAAAGGGGCATTTAATCCTCCAAAAGAATATCTTCCAAGGCAAAGAAGGGTGTGTTCCATCCTTCTCTAAGGAGCAGTGGTGATTTAAGCCAGAGCCTTTGGTGGCATGTGCTACAATCACCTCAGAAGATGAAACATCATTCTCTCTCTGCTGACAGAGTTTTTGAGAAAAGTGCACAGTGGTGCCACATATCATGTGTGATCCTGAAACAGGGTTATTCTTCCTTGACAGAGGACACAAATCGTGAGCAGCCTCTTCCTGACACTACAGGGTCATCCCTATTATAAATGGATTCACATAGCACAAGTTAAAATAAAATGCTCTGGGGATTGAACAGGCTGATTTTCTTCACCTTTCAGTAGACTGGCTCAGAGGTCCATGCATCTGTCTTCTGCTTGCTGCCAATGGCTGTGGCCTACCACTCTGGTAGCCTCAAGTCCTTGTCTAAAACATCTAAGCCTCTAGAACTACTCACTCTTTCATGGCTATGCTTAGTAATTCTTCCTAGTACTGCAACAGTTCTGTAGCTCTATTATACAATGAAATACTACTCAGCAATTAAAAACAATGAATTCATGAAATTGTTAGGCAAAAGGTTGGAACTGGAAAATATCATCCTAAGTGAGGTAACCCAATCACAAAAGAATACACATGAAATGCAATCACTGATAAGTGCATATTAATTAGCCCAGAAGCTCTGAATACTCAAGACACAATTAGCATATCAAATGATTCCCAAGAAGAAGGAAGGAGAGGGCCCTGGTCCTGAAAAGGCTTGATCCAGAATTGTAGGGGAGTACCAGGACAGAGAAATGGGAGGGGGTGACTGGGGAATGGGCAGAGGGAAGAGGACTTATGGGACATATGGTGAGGGGGTAACTGGGAAAGGGGAAAGCATTTTGAATGTAAACAAAGAATATAGAACATTTAAAAAATTTCTGTTACTACATGCTATCTCATCTACTAGAGGATGAATAAGGGAAGACAATAATTATCTGTATTTTCACCTAATATACTTAATCATAGAATAATAATACCATATACCAGGTATTTAAAGTGATGCTTTAATTCTTTTTTGTTGTCGTGGTGTATACCTTGGAATGGAAAACAAGTTCTGAGGCATACAAGGCAATGACTTGATGGCCGAGCCTCATCCCTAGCCAGGAGTTAAGAAAAGTGACAGAGGAGTATGCATCCATCCTCTCATATATCGGACCTGAACAGGAAAAGGAAGTGTGCTCTCTTCATAATCTTTAGGCTCCTTAAATCTAAAAACCAAATCTGTATAATTTTATTTCTTTCAAATAACTTGTTGAATTTTATAATACAAAGAGCTCCCTTTTCACATTTGATGTATAGCTTAACATATTTTCAACTTGATTTTCTACATTACCAAATTATTAAACAGATAGTATGATACAGGATCTTTGTCAGATTCTTGTGACCAGAGAAGGTCAAGTACTAATTGACTTTATAACTACATTTGTTAGCTCAAATAAGTTATTTTTGAAAGAACTTTGTATCTAGAATAATATTTACCCATAACAAGAACTCTCTTGAAATATCTTTGTCAGGACTAACATTTCATTATGTGAGGAGTGTGTGTGTGTGTGTGTGTGTGTGTGTGTGTTTGTGTATGTATGTACAATTCTTTTAACTATTATTATGTGGCTCCTTTCACCTTTGGGACTATATTTAAATAACTATATTTTTATATGTCATGTTTTTAGATATGTTAAAGTTGTTTCTATTTTTATCAATTATTCCAGTCTTGCAATATTAAATACAGCAAGTGATTGAGAGTCACAGACATGTTTTAGAAACTTGTAACTGGTTTGGGTGTGTTGAATACACTCCTTTCAAATAGGCACACTGTTTGACTTTAAAAGGTATGTTATGCAGAAGCTGAATCTTTAATATTATATCTAGATTTTTTTCTATATTGATAGTTAAAGCTGATCGAGGAATGTATTATAATAACATTGATCATCATCCATAAAATGCATGGTGTTCTGGAGTGTGGCTCTCATATCTAAAAGTTCACTCTCTGGTTAAACAAACAGTGGAGTGAAGCACTGAGGTCATTTCTGAATCCCCCGATTACTGATGTTAAGTTTAAAAGTCACTTGCCAAAACTATCAGCTTGTAATATTACTTAAATGCTGTGATTTAAGTTCCTATTAGTAGACAGACCTAGTTGCATTTGTCTGCATTCTTGCAAGTGCTCCACCAAAGGATGTGTCACAAGTAATAAAGCAGAGCAAATGGTTAAAGGTGGTGGAAGTGACAGTAATTCATCTTGTGCCATTTTGATGGTTAGTAGCTATGGCAATCGTTCCAAATACACATTCCCAGCCTTTCCTCTTCAGTGAGGCTATGAAAATAGCCTCCAGGAAGAGATGACACACATGTCATCACCATAGCTTTGATGGGTTTATCACCCAGCAAGACAGGCAGCAGCTCTCCATAAGCCTTCATTGGAGAAGTCTTCTCTTGGGTTTGCTAGATTGCTATGGTTATTGTGCTTCCCAAAGCACCACATACTCCTCCTTTTTGCTCCAGGGCCTATAGCTTATTATCTCAGCCATACTTTTTATTGTTATTACAGGAAACTTTCCATCAAAAGAGAGCCCCCATTATACTTATTTACTCTTCACTTTTCTTGTCACTTTTCTTCTTCGTCAAAATGAGATGAAGACAAAGCCTTCCCTTTTAGACCAGTGCAACCCTATTGGCTCATTCAAAGACGGGGATCTGAACATCGGGAGAAGGGAATCCATTTCACACAGCTCTAATGATAGCTTCCCTTTGTCATCTCTATATTTGAGTATTTCTCTCCATGCATTGATGCTATATATTAAATACAACATACTTCAGAAGATTGAAGTATCTCAAACACAGGCATAACTTCTTTCCCTGTGGGCAACAGTGGGCACCAGCGTGAATTACCTTATATAACTTGGAAATAAGAAAAAAAAAAAACTTCTACTATATAAAAATAACAAAGGTGCTAACAATTTAAATTTCACTGGTATGTATTAATTTTTTAAATGAAAGAAATGTTTTTTAAAGTGATTCATAAAAATCACAACTAAGGTCAAATTTTAAAAAAAGTAAACTTATTGACATAAAATATTTGAAAGGATTCTCCCATAAAATCAATCCCAGATCCAGACTTTATTATAAAATTCAGTTTATACCTATAAGAAAACCTCACATGGAATAAAATAGTGTTGTATAACTAACAGAGAAAACACTAAAGACCTCTAGATTTATTCTTTTTGTGAGGTTTTGTTAAATATTCTGATTTATCAGGTGGATAATAGAAGGTATTATCTTTTCTTCAATGATGATGCTTACCTTGTTTCTATGTGTATCAATCAAAATATTCACAAAATATATTTTAAGATGGATCATTGCTTCTCCTTGAGTCACCATAGCACAGCTGTTTTCTCTTACCTGAAATAAAATAATCAACCACTGAAATTTGGTGAAAGATTTGTATGGACTCCTAATTTCCTACTGTTCTTTCTGTTTCTTTCACTTAATTGTTCCACCAGTATTTGTAGAGCACAGAGTATTATGATACATCATTTCACAGAGCTGTAAATGACCTCTGATTTTTTTTTAAGATTTGTTTATTTATTATATGAAAGTACACTGTAGCTGTCTTCAGACACTCCAGAAGAGGGAGTCAGATCTCACTATGAATGGTTGTGAGCCACCATGTGGTTGCTGGGATTTGAACTCAACCTCTGGAAGAACAGTCAGTGCTCTTAACCACTGAGCCATCTCTCCAGCCCATGACCTCTAATTTTGACTTCTAAGAATTTGTCCTTGAGGATGCACACTTGATTTCTAAGGGTAGCATGTCAAAATGATAGAGTTATTTTTACTAAGCATGCACATATTTCACTCAGTGAAATATTTTGTTCTCTAGGTCATTAAATTAGCAGATTTGGTACTATAGTTGAGAATGTCAGGAAATGTATGAAATCATTATGTTCCTAATTTAAGAACCATAGTCACTTACTATGCTTCTGTTTCTCTCTGTCATTTTTGAAAACTTTGTAGGTTAGACAGTTTTTTTTTCTTTTATGTAGGTTCTAAAATACTACAGTCAACTCACAAATTCCTCATACTTTTAAATACATATATACTACAAATGACTGATCCCATCTGGAGGAGTAAAAACAAGTTATTTTTAACACCTGGAAGCTTTCTTGGGTTAAGGGCATCCTGTCCAGCAGATTTCCCAGGGTCCACGCCACCTCTCCCGCTGAATTCCTCTCTAATATGTTGGAAGAGATATAAAAGACAAAGAAGGTGAAAATGATTTTCAGTTACTAATATTCATTCTCTGAATCAGTAGAAAACTGTCTATTAACCATATATGCGGATTCAAAGGAAAATTCTACTATTTTAATATTCTGACCTATATTTTGCTTCTTAATGAGAATATTAACAGCATCACATGCTATTATAATGATTGATTCCAATACCTTATGTTACTTGACATATTATTAAAATGAATGAATTGTGTTAATGTTTATCTTTGTACATCAGTTTTGAGCAGGATGATAAGGAGGACCTTAAATATTTTTCTCTGAATAAATAATAAGTGCTTTTTAGAGACTAGAAAAACACATGAAAGTATAAAAATATGAATTAAACTCATGCAAATGAATAGGTTTTCTTATTAGTGTAGTGAATATTTGAGTTTTTCCTAGTTTGTAATTATAACAAAAGTATGGTGATGAATGTCTGAACAATTAAAACTTATAATAGTTTCCAGTTACATCCATATGACAAATTATTACATCTGCAAATTGGTAATTTAAACTCAAGATTTTAAAATATTTCATGTATATTAACATATATCTCTACAGACAAATTTATATATTATATATTATAACAATTATACAATAGAAAGATGATTTGATTGATTATATTTTGAATTTTCTTTATTTGACAACAGAAATGTTCACATTTGTGCTTTGAGAAAAATATTTATTCCAAGTAAGTAGGAAACTTATACCTCAATTTATATTTATTTTCACTTTTGGAATAGTATTTGAATTCTTCTGTGGCCATAATCTCTCTCATTTGTGTCATGATGCATTTTAGTGTCTGTACCCATGGACATCTCTCTGTTTAGTTGATTCTGTGCATTTTAGTTTGTGTTTTATTAAAATTTATTTCACTGCCTTTTTAGCATTTGAAAGTCAGTCTCTTTAATTGCTGCAATCTTGTGGACACTAGAAAGCAGATGAGTCACTAATTCTTTAAATCATTTTCTATTTGAGATGAAAAGAAGTCTCAATGTAAGACACACATTATAAAATTCTCAGAATGCAATTTGTGCCTTTAGGGTATTGCTAGCTTTGCTTTATCCTATTTCATTATAACTAGAAGATCTTGGTGTTGTCCCTGTGTTCGATTGTATCCCACATTTTTCACTCACACAAAATATATTAGCGTTTCTTTTTGAATTAAGCTTGATAATTAAAAATATTAATTTCTGTATAAAATCTGTTACTCCATTTTTGGTGTCCTTTGTATTTCTGAATATCATTCTGAATTTTAATTATTAGAGTACTGTTGCCTTAAATTTTATCTTCCTTTTAATTCTATATCCTGTCGGCTACAATTTGGCAATTATCAATATAATATAATACTAGGTAGGACTTTCCGTATTTCTTTACTTTTCTTAATTTTTATTTTATTTTATTTTATTTTATTTTATTTTATTTTATTTTATTTTATTTTATTTTATTTTATATCAGTCATTTTATTCTTTTACACGTGAAATGATATCTCCCTTCTACTCTTCTACCAAGCCCTCACCCCATCACTCCTTATCTCCCCTCCCCTTTGCCTCTACGATGGTGCTCCTCCACCCACTCCTTCCTCACCCCTCTAGCATACTCATATGCTGGGTCATAAGCCTTCCTCCCTTCCCATTAATATCAGATGAGGCCATTCTCTGCTATATATGCATCTGGAGTTCTGGCTTCTTCCTTGTCTACGTTTTGGTTGGTGGTTTAGTCCCAGGGAGCTCTGGATGGTCCAGGTAGGTGAGACTGTTATGGGATCACAATTCCCTTCTGCTCCTTCAATCAGTCCCCTAGCTCTTCCATTGGGGTTCCTGGGCTTAGTTTGATAGTTGGATGTGAATATCCGCATCTGTATTAGTCAGGCTCTGACACAGCCTCTCAGGAGACAGCTATATCAGGATCCTGTCAGAATGTACTTCTTGGCATTAGTAGTAGTGTCTGGGTTTGGTATCTGGAGATGGGATGGATCCCTAGGTGGGGCTGTTTCTGGATGGTCTTTCCTTTAAAATCTGGTACTGTATATTCTATCTTAGCTCTGATGTGACCAGTTAAAGTATTGTTTAATGGATAAATTGTCTGAATGTAAACATTAAATGCAGTGCCAAATACAAATGAAGCATTATTTTCAAATAGTTCAAAAAGAGAAAACCTGAATTTTATGGTTGGCCTGTATCCAAGGTTAGACTTCATGAAAAGACACAAAGAAAGGACTAGGGGCTCAGGAAGCAAAAAGGAAATACATGTGAAGAGGGGAGGAGGTGAGTGAAGACATGAGGTAAAGAAAATAAATAGTGCTGGCAACCTTGGAGCCAGAGGAAGGAATAGGACCCAATTTTCTTAGACTCTGCAGAAATGCTCCCAACTCTCTTTTAGTCCCTAGGAGTGCTTCCCTTTCCCCAAGTTGGATTTCAGGCCACCAGAACTGTAAGAAAACAGTTTTCTGATCATGTACACTTCTAAGATTTTAGCAACCTGTTATGCCATTCCAAGGGAACAAAGTCTTCATTGTATTTCTATAAATCCATCTTTCTTTTATAATATATGTTATATTTCAAGAACTAGGAAATAATTCAATTATATACCTTAATCTTTTTTGCATCACATATTGTTTGCTGTTCCTCTTTGGTCTTTTCTCAATTAAAGTCGTTTATTTAGGTTTCCTTTGAAAATATTATAGAGAACAGATAGGAAGGTTTCATCAGTTGATGCTACGTGGATGCCATTTGATATAAATGAAATAAAAACTGATACAAAAAATTTTAAAGAGTGTGTATCTGCAGCTCATCCATTTCACACTGGAATATGTATACGGAAAAGAAAATTACCACATTTTGTAAAATTCAATATTACTTATTAAAGTAAACCTTAATATAATAACTTTATAACTCCTAAAATATTAAAACTATCATAAAGACTGAGTTATTTTTTATTTTATTTAGAGTACATTTGGCTTATTTTAGGGATAGTTGTATGGTGTTCCATAAAAGAAGTGAAGGAGTGACAAAAAGGAGTGAAAACAAGATGGGAAGTCAATCAAAGTTATCAAACAGTCATAGTGAAGCTGTAGCTGTAGCTAGCTGCAACTCAGAAGAGCTCTGCCTCCTAGTATAAGCTGGAGAGGAGACAGAGCATGAGATTAGGTATGGGTGACTGTCATTGGGTGGAGTCTCTTCTTATCTGAGGGATGCAACATCCCCTAAGCAATTTTGTGAGCATGGGAAAACAGAATCTTAAGACGAAGTACAAAAGTAATGGAATAGAGATACTATCAATGGAAATTCAGGCAGATTGCTCTAAATGACAGAGAACTATGACAAGGGCACAAAAGGGATCTTCTGCAATCACACTGGACACTAAGCTTTTGGCCAAAGTATTGAAAAATCAATATTTAATATCACTATCATCATTTACAAATGGACACAGCATTTATAAAATAGTAGCTACAAATGGCAATTCTGTTGTCCTGGTGATCTTTCTATTGTGAGCCACTTGCCCACAGTAATTCAATTTTGTGTTCTTATCATGTCAGTAAAAGAAGGAAAGGTAATATAGAGGCAGAAACCTTTTCTAGAAGTTCCCCTTTTATGAGTAGGTAAAATCTGTGCCTTGGCCCTCCAGCTCACATGTTAATTCTTTATTTTCCTCATAGAAAGCAGATTAACCTATTTATCCATTTCATCATAAATCTGTTATCTGACCTGTAAAAAAAAAGTGTATCATTTACTCTTCTTATTCTATAAGTGAACACATGAAAGAGAAAAGCAAAAGAAAGGAAGGTGTGTTCTTTCAAGTTTATGGTTTAGAAAGAAAAAAATTTCTACAGCTGCTAGCAGAAGTGGGGAGTGAGCATGTAGTAAGTAGTAATATTGCATCTAACGTTTGGAAGTGGAAAAAGGTAAATACGGGTCCCAGTTTGCCTTCTCCCTTTTGCCCTCTTTATTCAGTGAATGACCCACATTTATGAGATAGCACTGTCTGTATTCAGGTAGGTAAACAGCTCTGTCCAGCTCTGTGTACCATGAAGGTTAATAATTGCAGGGCATTAATAACAAGGAAGATATAAGAGTTTGGGGGATAGAATAGGGGGTATGTGGGTTTCTTTATGGGAAACCAGAAAAAGGGATAAGAGTGGAAATGCAAATAAATAAAATATCCAATAAAAATTAAAACAAGCAGTTTAGAGGAATAGCTCAGTGGATAAAATGTTTACCATGTAGGCATGAATGCTTTAATTTGGATCTCCCACGCACAATGAAGCAATACTTTACTGCTACAACTGTAGCACTAAAACAAGGGTGGTATATATTTGAGCATTCCCAGAACTTAATGAGCAGTCAGTCTAGCTGGAGATAGATAGATAGATAGATAGATAGATAGATGGATGGATGGATGGATGGATGGATGGATGGATAGATAGATAGATAGATAGATAGAAAGAGAGAGAGAACCTAAAATAATTAATTTCATCTTAAAAGAAATAAAAATAAGTTTGTGTGTGTTCTAAGTGTGAGAGGAGTTAAATAAGGATTTTCTGTTTTGCTATTTTTGCATATCTATGTATCTCTTTCTATATGACAGGCTAGAGAAGTGATCCAAGCCCTTGGAGGAGCCCAAAAGGCCGTGAGTGGATCCCAGACATTGGAAAGTTAACATTTGCCTTTGTTCTTGATTGTGGCTATGCCCTGATATTTTTCCCTCTTGAAGTACAAAAGTATTTTAGTGGAGCCCACAGTGAAGAGATTTTGAATTCCAAAAGAGATTGGATATTTTAAAGGGATTAAAATTTTAATATGTAGGAATTTGTGAAGGCTATATGAATTTTAAAGTTCTTTAGATCTTGGGGATGAGTAAAAACGTAAGGGTTGAGGCTTAAAATATACATTCATGTGTATAACCAAAATGTAACTTATGAGAAATATGCATATATATGTGGGGGGGGCTTAATCATTTCTGAAGTTGCTACTGCATAATATGCTCTAATCATTCCAAAGTCTTAAAAATTTGTTTAGGTTGCCTTATATTTGTGATATGTGACTTGTAAAACTACCTTCTATTTGCCTAATAATATTTTATTGCAGGCTTACTGCTAAATAAACTCGCCCTTTCTAGTTCTGTCTGTTTCAACTGGGCTGTTCTGCCTCAAACTCCTCTCCAAACTGACAGATTCTCTTGGCTACTCACTGAATTGCTCTGCTTGGCAAAACTGACTCTGAATTCCATGAACCGCATTTTACTGACTGTGTGAACTCAACTCCACTCAACCTCAATGATCCCACTGAACTCCCTGTACTGTTCTTAAATAGCTCCTCTTTCCCGTGCTGTTCTTGAGAGAGTTGGGCATATCCCATCCCTGACTCATTCTATCACATCTTTCTCTGATTTGTTACTTTGTCTGCCCCTCAATTAGAAGCCGCTCTCAAACATGGTGGATTTCTTCTACAAACTGTTTTTACTTTATAAGTGTATACTAATTCGTATCCGCATTCCATCTGGATTACATAGACCTGTCCTTGGAGATGCTCCCTTGCCACAACTGCCTTGTTGCTGGATTGAAATTCCTAAGAGTTACCACATATTCTTTCTTGGCATCGCTTCTTTCGGCATCATTTACTGCAAACATTTATGTATTAATTATTATTTCCATTAAAGTGTTAACTCCCTCAACAGACATGACAGTTATCGTAAAGGTATATGTTATTTTCAGGATTCTAAAATAACAAGTGCTCCAGCTCAAAACTCCTATTTTTGCAATGAAATAGATGAAATTCTCACAAGCGTGAGTGACTTCTATTATGTTTTAGGTTTTCATGTTGGCATGTTTGCCAGGGTAAATTAATAATAATAATAATAATAATAATAATAATAATAATTTTGTTTTCTGACTTTATTTTATTCCAACCAATATTGTCATAAAACTTCTCACAGATTTATAGGCTTAAGATAAACTCAATTTCAATTATTCAAAGAAAAACAAACTGTTCACAAAATTCTAAAGCATTACCTTGGATTTTCACTAACTTACTTTTACAAACAAACAATCAATCAATCAATCAATCAAACAAACAAACAAATAAACATATCCCATCATCAGTTAAGTACTTGCTCATTGCTCCAGAGATCAAACTCTACATCATATAGGCCTAATACAATATGCTTTATTCTCTGACCTTACCTAGATAAAATCTAAAAACTGGACTTCACATGGAAACAGGCAGTCCTTTCTCTTGGTTTCAAGGCAAGATTAGGCTTGGTGTTGTTTCAATCAACACCTTTAAAGGTTAATAAACATGTCAAGACAGAAAGGGCATACAGGGAAGATCATGGAAGCTTTTCATGTATAATTACAAAAAATAAAACTCAATGTATAAGCCATTAACCTTTCATAGACTATACTCCGATTAATGGCCATACTTTCCTACACGGATATATGGGAATGACAGTCTAACCTTAAGGCCATTTGGAAAAGAAGGATTTCATGGTCATCTAGCTCTCTTCTCCATATTGTTCTAAATTTTCCACATTCTCTCCTCAGAAATAAAGTAGGAAAAACTAATTTCATTTATCAATAATTTAATAGTTTTCATTTTAAATATTCTTTCTTTTTTCAAAATGGTTTACAAAGTAGCAAGTTTCTGTATAGCACTTTAAAATGAAATTCACTCTGCTGAATTCAAATCACCCATCCCCTTCATTTCTCTGTTCTCCCTGCTAGAGTTATCTGCTCTCAGCATTCTAAGCTTTACTTCCTTCAATTTCTTTTCTCATACAAATCCCTCAAAGCCATTTTTCTCTAAAATCTTGGCCTCTGATCTAGTTGTTGTTGTTGTTGTTTTTGCTTCTTTTGCTTTTTTATACTCATATTAAATTCTACCTGGATGTAAATACAAAAAGTTTAGTCTACACAAGTAAAAGAACTATGCAACTTGTTTTTCAGAGTCTGAGTTGGCTTGTTTTTGTTTTTTGCTTTTTGTTTTTTTTGGGGGGGGGCTTGTTTTTTTTTTTTTTTTGAGACAGGGTTTCTCTGTGTAGTCCTGTCTGTCCTGGAACTCACTCTGTAGACTAGGCAGGCCTCGAACTCAGAAATCTGCCTGCCTCTGCCTCCCAAATGCTGGGATTAAAGGCATGAGCCACCACTGCCAAAAGAATAAATAAATAAATAAATAATAAACAATATTTATTTCCTCTTCTCTGTGTTCTTTAAATAATAATAATATATCTTATTTTCCTCAGACAATAATGTGTGATTACTCTACTAATCACAAATTGTTCTTCCCTCTAATACTTGTTTCTCTCACTTTGCCTCCTAAGCAGATCCTCATACTTTCTGTCTCTAGATAGAAAAGAAATATGTATCCAGGGAATATTACTAAAATGAAATAACTCAAAACTAAAGAAAATTAGAATAGCACAGCACAACCAAAGGAAAAAAAGTAGAAAAAAAGGGACAAAGAAACCCATATATATGTAGAGACACACAAATTCGCATATACAGGAATTCACAAAATGCAAAGCAAAATAGGTTAAAATAAAACACCCAGAAAGAAAACCATTTATCTAAGCAAAGGAACTTGTGGTTACAAAGCAGACCTGATATAGCCTCATCAAACAAAGATCCTCCATAAGTGCCACTGAGTTTTTTTTTGTTGTTGTTGTTGTTGCCCTATACTTCAGGGAATTAGGCCTCCTCTTTAATGTGACTTACTTCATTAATCAGAATATCTTGGGGAAAAACTAATTTTTCATTTCTAAATAACTGTGAATGGAGATAGCTCCTGGGTTAAAAGTAGAGTGCATGTGGGTACATTTCTCTTTTCAGCTTCAGGACCCACACAGACTCTGTGAGTTTGTGTGTCCCAACCACAATTTTGAGTAGAAGATACCACTTTCTTTTCTCTACCATCCTCTTTGCCTCTTGCATTTATTTATTTATTTACTTATTTATTTACTTATTTATTTATTATTTTTTACTCCTTTCCTTCAGAGTTCCCTAATCCCTGAGTGGAAAGATCTGATGGAGACATCATTTTGAGGCTGAGTGTCCCATTGTCTTTTACACTCTGCATATTTTCTGCCTCTGAGTCTCTGTGTTTCTTCTGATACGGGCGGTACAAGTGGAAGCCTCTCTGTTTTTGACTAAGAAAAGCATGGATCTATGAGTAAAACTGAATGTTGTTAGGAGTCATTTCATTGCTATGTTCCTTTAGCAGAGCAGAAGAATTTTGTTTTACCCAAGGTCCCTGGGCTATATAGTCTCAGATTCTTGGCCAACCAAGCACTGCTGATATGGGTCCTATCTCATGGAATGGGCCTCAAATCATATCTTGGTTAGTTATTCCCACAAATTTTGTGCCATTATTACACCAGCATTTCTTGCAAGCAGGTCACTGCTATAGAGCAAAACTTTTGTAGCTGGATTGATATTTACATTTCTCTTTCATTGGTGGGCAGCATATGACCAGTACCATGAGCAGTGGTGTGGACAATATACATAGGGGTAAAGATTCTAAGTAGGCACAAGGATGACTTCTTTAGAGTCAATTAGTTGTGTAGGTGTTATCTTCAGCACCAGGGATTTGCCTTCAGTTTCTGAGATGCCACGAATAGTTTTGGCACTAATCTGTGTTTGTTGAGGGTTCCTCTGTGCCTTCCCTGTCCACAAAATGGAAGTTTGGTCTAGTGATATATCCAGTTGGGTCTCAGTTTTGTCCATTATTTGGCAATCTCAGTAGAACAACTACTTATTTGTATATATCTTAGGAAGCATCTACAGTATTAGGATTCTATAGAACTCATCAAATACTCCCCAGTTTTAGTTTTTTATTCCATTTTCCCTTCCTTGGCCCTCTTGTTCCACTCCTTCCCTTTTTTATCATCCCTTTTCTGTCCTTCATCATATTCACCCATATTTATATTATTTCTCCTTCCTAGCATAATCCATCCATATTATCAGTCCCTTACAGTCTACCTAATGTGTGTTATTGTATAGATAGAACCTTGTTTCCAGCACTTTTTCAATGATTGGCAGAAACTAGAATAAAATGGAAAATCACTCTCTTTTTGAATGGCACCAGCTATATATAAATGTGTGTGTGTGTGTGTGTGTGTGTGTGTGTGTGTGTTTATCACACACATATAGTGACTAGAAGGTTTTCTTGACTATGTATTTGTATTAGTATTGATTCATGGGAATACATGCTACACATTTATATTTTTAAAGAAGAGACCAAAAGAATATGATATTTTCAAAATCTTTAGGGTTGGATAATTATGATACTGCAGCAAAGCATCTGAGAATTAAGACCCAAAAAAGTGAGTATACATTAATATGTTGGTAACTATCATCTAGACACACAATTAGTTAAAAATAACACTTTATGAAATATTTTATATAAAGCAAGACTACATGCAGTAAGTATGATATTGTCGTGAAAAATTAGGGCACAACTGCTCTGTAAAAATTATGAATGTGAATGAAGCTCATTTTTATTTATGTTGGCCTTTTCCCTCTTGACATACATCCTCCCTAGAAAGAAAGCTTAACTTGTTTAAGATCAGCAGTGCTCTCATTGAGCACTATTAGCATATATGATGCAGTCCCTCATTCATAACTGTGTATTTGGCTGACTTTTATAATCAATGTGATACTAAAGAAATCATAGAGTGAAGATTTCAGGCTTATTTCAAACACTAATATCTATGGTAAAATTCTAAGTTATAAATAATTAGTAATTTAATATAGAAAAAACATCAGTTAGAAGTATTTTAGTTTATGGTGGGACTCCTTTATGCTGATGAATAAATACAGATATTTTGGTAAAGCTTAATGTTGAGACAACGAGGAAAGGTGTTCTAGAATAAAAATTAGAGAGAACTTTTTAGTTCTCTGTAGCTATTGTTATTTGCTTGTTTCTGTATTTCAATATGAGGATTCTCTGTACAGTCTTAGCTGACACAAAACTCACTCACTATGTACACTAGACTGACCACAGTCATGGAGATCAACCAGGCTCTGCCTCCCAAATGTTCAGATTAATGGCTTATACAAACATACTCATCAGTTTTATTTTAGGAACTATTGAAATGATAAGATCTTGCAAATATTTTCTAGATACCATAATTTAGACAGCAGAAACTTCCATATTTTATGTTTTTATTAAAATAGAATTGGTTCCTATTTATATGTTTGGTAAAGATATTAGGCAAATTACATATGTTAAAAGAAGAGATGTTTTTGGTTTTGAGCCTAGCCTTTAATAGCTGAGCCATCTCTCCAGCCTTTCCTTGGGGTGACTCTATAAAAGTATCAGCAGTCCCAATTAATCTGGACCTCTCTGATATCTAGCAAACATTGGACCACCAAACAGGCAGCATAGAGCAGCTGACATGGAGCCCCCAACACATAAAAAGCAGAAGACTGTCAGGCCTGTATTTAATCAGAGATGATGCATCTAACCTTCAAAAGACTGGAGACTCCAAGGAGTTTAGACGTCAGGTGATGTGTGTGTCAGGGAGTGTGAAGGACTAGGACATCCTCGTGGAGACAGGGGATGGGGAGGTCGTATAGGATGTGGAGCAGACAGGGGGCGTGGATGAGGGGTGTATAAAATCTGGAGGGTAAAACAATAATGAGTCAAAAAAGAAGAGGAGGAAGAACAGGAAGAGGAGGAGGAAAAAGAGGAAGAGGAAGAGGAAGAAGAAGGAGAAGGAAAAAAGTGGAGGAGGAGCAGGAGGAGGAGGAGAGAAGAAGAAGAAGAAGAAGAAGAAGAAGAAGAAGAAGAAGAAGAAGAAGAAGAAGAAGAAGAAGAAGAAGAAGAAGAAGAAGAACAAGAAGAAGAAGGAGGAGGAGGAGGAGGAGGAGGAGGAGGAGGAGGAGGAGGAGGAGGAGGAGAAGAAGAAGAAGAAGAAGAAGAAGAAGAAGAAGAAGAAGAAGAAGAAGAAGAAGAAGAAGAAATATGTTATCTTTACATTCACTTTGGAACAGAAATATCCTCGTGTGAATGCCTATTAAATGTCTTTTCCACTTTTAGAATCGGGTTTCTTTGTAAATGTGTATTTCTAGTTGAATGGCATTTTAAAGCCAAATATGTTATCTTTGATAAATTTTGGAAAGTGTATTGCTATAAGCAGTTGCCATCAGGTTGCCATTTAGGATGCTCAGTATAAACTTGAGCACATAAAAGGAAAAGCAGGAGCTTCGTTTAACATACTTCTTATTATTATGGGAAGATTTGAAATTATTTCATAAACTAGACTTTCAGACATAATTGATTTTGTGAGTTTAGATAATTAACATGGTTACTGTGAGCTCAAGAGTTACCAATAAATTACAATTATAGGCCTATAGAGACAGGACATTAGTGAGATACAAGAGTCACAAGTATGAAAAACTGAGTATGATGCCCAAAAACCTAAGATACTAACTGGGTTTGGAAACAGACTTCAGTAATCTCAATGCTCTTAAGATGAAACAGAGAGTGAAGACAGAACCCTCACAAATGTGTAGGGTATCTGGTCTAGGATAAGACTCAATGAAAAACAAAAAGGTAGTTAGTGAGAAAAAATACCCAAGGTTGTCACCTGAGTTCTATGGCAGGTTTATTGACCCCTGAATTCACACACATGAAAGCAAACACATGTACACACAAATGCACACACACACACATAAACACACAGACACACACACACACACACACACACACACACACATACAGAGAAAGTCAGAGAGAGACAGAGACAGAGAGAGACAGAGACAGAGAGAGCTAATTTTCAAATGATATTACAAGTTTATAAGCTATCACAAAAATATTAAAAAGAAATATTTTGAATATTTATTTTCCTAGCAATGAGTAAATCACAGTTGCAACAAATGGTCTTATAATATTGACTGGGAAGGTAAAACTACATAGATAACAGTGAGCATTGGTGAATGTTAATATTACAACTGATTTTCTCCACACATAAAAATTGGAGCATTGGTGCATTAGTTGTCATACCAAGTATCTTTCCCTATATCTCCTAGTCTTCTCTTCAAAATATATTATTCTTGAAATATAATTATAATCAAACTCGGGCCTGAAATTAAGAATATATATA
The DNA here is from genome assembly GCA_964023405.1 of Apodemus agrarius. Lineage (NCBI taxonomy): Eukaryota > Metazoa > Chordata > Mammalia > Rodentia > Muridae > Apodemus > Apodemus agrarius. The sequence continues at coordinate 27,023,529 of OZ030011.1, read as the reverse complement.
TGTATATATATATATATATATATATATATATATATATATAATATGTATATATATATACATAGCAGGTGTATATATTTATATTTACATACATAGCAGGTATATATATATATACCTGCTACAACCAGGAACTACTATGCCACTCAGTACGACATAAAGCCAGATGTGTAAAGGTAACCACAAAGAGCACAATCAACAAATTCCAGTCAATATGGCATCATCATAACCCTGCTCTCACCTAAAGAACAAGACTATGACCTTAAATATCAGATTATGAAGATAATAAATGTGTTTAAAGAAAAAAATAAACAAACCCCTTAAAGAAATCTAGGAAAATACAATGAAACAGGTAAAGGAAAGAAAATAAAACTGTTCAAGCCCTGAAAATGGAAACAGAAGCAATAAAGAAAACACAAATGGAGGTAACCCTGGAGATGGAAAACCTAGGAAACAGAACAGGAAATACAACAGAACAGGAAATACACCAACAGAATACAAGAGGTATAAGAGAGAATCTCAGGAGTAAAATATACAATAGAAGAAATTGATATATTGGTCAAAGAAAATGCTAAACTTATATGTCTATAAGAAGCTTACAGTACACCAAAAAGACTGGACCAGAAAAAATCCTCCCACAATATAATAATCAGAACACTGAATGTACAGAACAAATAAATAATATTAAAATTTGTCAGGGGAAAAGAACAAGCAATATATAAAGACAGAATTATCAGAATTTCACCTGTCTCAACAAAACTATGAAGTTGAGAAGATCCTGGACCTATAGACTTAAGAGACCACAATTGTCAACTCAGACTCCTATATCCAGCAAAAATTTCAATAATCATAGAAGGAGAAACCAAGATATTCCATTAAACATAAATTCCAATGCTAACTTTCTATTGAGTCCTACAGAGGATACTAGAAGGAAAACTCCAACACTATGAGGGTAAAGGAAACAAAGAAAACACAAGAAATTAACCATCTCACAGCAAAACAGAGTGAGAGAGAGAGACAAAGAGAGAGACACAGAGAGAGAATCACACACAATACAACCACAAACATCAAAATAACAGTAAGTAGCAATCACTTGTTAGTAATATCTCTCAACATCAATGGACTCAATTTACCAATAAAATTCAAAAATGAATATATAATAGGGCACAAAGCAAGTCTCAAGAGATACATGAAGATTTAAATATTCCATTGCATCTTATCAGATCACCATGGATTAAGGCTAGATGTCAGTAAAAATAGAAACAAGAGAATGCCTACACACTCAACATAATAACTATCAACTCAATGACCACTGGGTTATGAGAAAAATATAGAAAGAAATTAAAAAACACTTTGCATTTCAATGAAAATTATTGCACAACATACCAAAACTTATGGGACACAAAAAAGCAGTGCCACAAAGAAAGTTCACAGCACTTAGTGCCTTCATAAAGAAATTATAGAGATCCCATATTAGAAACTTAATAACACACCTGAAAGCTCTAGAACAAAAAGAAGCAAACACACCAAAGAAAAGTAAATGGCAGAAAATTTTCAAATTCAGGGCAGAAATCAGTCAATTAGAAACAAATAGAACTATATAAGGAATGAACAAAAAAAGGAGCTAGTTCTTTGAGAAAATCAACATGATAAACAAACCCTTAGCCAACCTGACAAAAAGGCAGAGAAATGGTACAAATTAACAAAATCAGAAATGAAAAGGGAGATATAACAACAGAAACTGAGTGAATTCAAAGAACAATTGTGTCTTACTTCAAGACACTACTCCACAAAATTGAAAAATTTAAATGAAATGTGAGATTTTCTAGAGATAAAATTTACCAAAAGTAAGTCTAGATCAGAAAAAGTATTTAAACAGTCCTGTAATCCCTAAGAAAACAGAAGTAGTCATTAAAATTCTCCTAACCAAAAAAATCCCAGGGTTTGATTGCAGAATCTACCAGACTTGCAAAGAAGAGCTAATATCAATACTCCTCAAACTAGTTCACAAAACAGAAAATGAAGGTACACTTCTGTATTAGTCTGGGTTCTCTAGAGTCACAGATCGTATGGGCAGTCTCTATGTAGTTAGGGAATTTGTCGATGACTTACAGTCTGTAGTCCAACTCCCCAACAGTAGTCAGCAGCAGCTGTGGATGGAAGTCCAAGGATCTTGCAGTTGCTCAGTCCCACGAAGCAAGCCGGCAAGGAAGAATCAGTCTTCCTTCTTTCAATGTCCTTATATATGTCTCCAGTAGAAGGTGTAGCCCAGATTAAAGGTGTACACCTTTAATCCCAGATGAACTTGAAGTCTGGGATTAAAGGTGTATGTCTCCACACCTTTAATCCCAGATGACCTTGAACTGGAATCCATGCTTCAAGATCTCCATTCTAAGTCCAGGTCAGAAACTTATATCTCTGAGCCTCCAAATTAGGATCATAGGTGAGCCTTCCAATTCTAGATTATAGTTCACTCCACATATAGTCAAGTTGACAACCAGGAATAGCCACTACAACTGCCAAACTCATTCTATGAAGCCATACTCACCATGACACCTAAACCACAAATAGGCTTGACTGAGAAAGAGAATTTCAGACTAATTTCTCTTCTGAACATTGAAGCATAAATACTCACTAAAACACTCACAAACTGAATCCCAGACCATATCAAAAATAGTCACCATGGCCGGGCGGTGGTGGCGCACACCTTTAATCCCAGCACTTGGGAGGCAGAGGCAGGCGGATTTCTGAGTTCGAGGCCAGCCTGGTCTACAGAGTGAGTTCCAGGACAGCCAGGGCTACACAGAGAAACCCTGTCTCGAAAAACCAAAAAAAAAAAAAATAGTCACCATGTTTTGTTCACCATGATCAAGTATTCATGCCAGGAATGCAGGGATTGTTCAATATACAATAATCCATAAACATAATCCAATATATAAACAAATTGAATGTAGAAACTTCACATAATCATCTCATTAGAAGCCAAGAATCCTTTGAACACACCTTCTTTTTTTGTTTGTTTGTTTTTTTGGTTTTTCGAGACAGGGTTCTCTGTGTAGCCCTGGCTGTCCTGGAATTCACTCTGTAGACCAGGCTGGCCTCGAACTCAGAAATCTGCCTGCCTCTGCCTCCCAAGTGGGGGATTAAAGGCGCGTGCCACCACTGCCTGATTTGAACACACCTTCTTGTTAAACATCTTGGAGATATCATGGATTAAAGGAATGTGTACCTAATCATAATCAAAGGAATAGAGATTAAGCTAATAGCCAATGTCAAACTAAATGGTGAATAACTTAAAACAATTCCACTAAAATAAGGGAAAGACAAGGCTGCTCACTCTTTCCCTATGTATTCAATATAGTACTTGAAGATCTAATAAGATCAATATGACAATAAAGTAGGTCAAGGGGATCCAAATTGGAAAGGGAGATATTAAAGTATCATGATTAGTGAATGATATGATAGTATACACAAGAAACTTCCAAAATTCTACTAGAGAATTACTACAGCTGATAGAACTTTCAGCAAACTGGCTATATAAAAATTAACTCAGTGAAATCAGTAGTCTCTCTTATACTAACAATAAATGGGCTAAGAAAGAAATTAGAAAAATGGCACCCTTGAAAATAGTCACAAATAAAATAAAATAAAATACCTTGGTATGACTTTAACCAAGCAAGGGTAAGATAGGTATGTGAGACAAGTACTTCAAGTCCCTGAAGAAAGAAATTGAGAAAGATAAAGGAAGATGAAAATATCTCTCATGCTCACGAATAGGAATGATTAACAGTGAAAATCGCCATCTAACCAAAGGCAATCTTCAAATTCAATGCAATTTCCATCAAAATTCCAACACACTTTTTTACAGATACTAAATAAGCAATTTAATATGAAACAAACAAACAAAACAACAAAACAAAGTGAATAAACAAACAAAAATGGGGTATGCAAAATATTATTGAACTCTAAAAGAACTTCTTTAGAAATTACCATCCCAGATCTCAAGCTGCATAGTACCGAGCAATAGCAATAGCAATTACCTGGTATTGCAATAGAAATAGACAAGTGATTCAATGGAATAAAATCAAGGACCCCAAAATAAATCCACACATCTATAGACACTTGATTTTTGACAAAGAAGCCAAAATTATACATAGGAGAAAGAAAGCAGCTTCAACAAAGTATGCTATTTTAACTGGATGTCAGCAGATAGAAGAAAGCAAATTGATCCTTATTTATCATCCTGAATAAAACTCAGGTCTTACTATATCAAAGACCTAAATATAAAACCAGATACACTAAATCTAATAGAAGAGAAAATATAACATAGCCTCAAACACCTTGGCACATGAGAAAATTTCCTGACCAAAAACACCAATAGCTCAGGTTATATGATCAACAAATGAATATGGAACCTCTTGAAACTGAAATCCTTCTATAAGGCAAAGAACACAGTAAGTAGGACAAAACTGCAGTGTACAGACTTGGAAAAGATTTTTAGTTCTTCTAACAAAGGGCTGATATTCAAAATATATAAAGAATTCAAGAAATTATACTCCAACAAACTAAATAACCCAGCTAAAACTGGGGTACAAGGCAAAATGGAGAATTCTCAACAGAGGGATCTTGAATGGCCAAGAAGTACTTAAAGAAATGTTCAATGTCCTTATTCATCAGGGAAACAAAAATGAAAACAACCCTGAGATTCCATCTTACACCCCTCAGAATTGCTAAGACCAAAGTCTCAAGAAACAGAGCAGGCTGGCAAGGATGCAGAGAAATAGGAAAACTCCTCCATGGCTTGTGGTAGTGCAAATTTGTACATCCACTCAAGAAATCAATCCAACAATTTCTCAGAAAAAGTAGAAATAGTCCAACCTGAAGACTCAGCTATACCACTAATGGTCTTATACCCAAAAGACATGCTACCATACTACTAGAACAGGTGCTCCACTGTATTCACAGCAGCTTTATTTATAATACCCTGAAACTGTAAAAAAAAAAAAAAAAAAAAAAAAAAAACTAGATGTCCCTCAACTGAAGAGTGGATACAGAAAATGTATCACAATAGAATACTATTCAGTTATAGAAAAACAAGGACATCAAGGACATTGTGAATTTATACAAAAATGCAGGGAACTAGATAATCTTATTTTGAGTGAGGTAACCCAGACACAGAATGACATGAATGGTCTGTACTCACAAATGGATATTAGCCATAAAGTATAGGACACCCATGATACATTCCACAAACCCAAAGAAGCTAAAGAAGAAGAATGGTCCAAGCAAGGAGGCTTGGATCTCACTAAGAATGGGGAATAAATAGTTGTAGGAAGTAGAGGGAGGGAGGGAACTGTGCAGGAGAGGGGAGGGTGGAAATAGGAAGGGAGAATCTAGTATGAAGAGCCAACAGAGATTGACAGAGGGCCAGGGGAATGAATGGAAACCTTCAGCTGCCTGGGGTAAAGGGCACTTGGGGGAATCTCTAGGAAGTTCCAGAGACCTTTAGTAGGGAGGCTCCCAACAGTCAATTCAATGTCAATAGCTGAAATGTGTAACAGTGGAGATATAGAACCTCCCATTATTAGGCAGGCCTCCTAGTAGATGGAAGAGCAACCCACCCATAATACTTTAAACCCCAGATTCATCAGGTCTACAAGAAATGCTGGAACAAATATTAAGCAGAGACTGAGGGAAAGGCCAAGCAATAACTGGGCCAAGTTGAGAATCATCCCATGCACAAGCACCAATCCCTGACATTATGCTGTTATGCTTGAAGACAGGAGCCTAGCATCACTGTTTTCTGAGAGGCTTCATCCACCTGCTGAATCTATGCAGAGACTGACAGACTAACGTTGGATGGTGTGCAGAAACTCTTTCAGAAGATTTGTAGGGAAGAATCATGGGCTCTGAAGGTGATAGGAACTCCATAGTAAGACCAAAAGAGTAAACTAACCTGATCACTTGAGACTCCCAGAGCCACCAGTCAAACAGCATACATGGGCTGAACTGAGGCCACACCACATATGTTGCAAATGTATAATGCAATCTTCATGTGGGCCCCTGACCAACTGGAGAGGGGCTGTCCCTAGCTATGGGGAGGATAACCAGGGGACTCACTCAGAGGACAAAGGTAGGAGCATGGCAAGGGTTGTGTGAGGGGGAGTTTGAGGGGGCAGTGATCTTGATGTAAAATGAATAATTAAATCATTAAAAGATCACATACACTAGATATCAAGGAAACAACTCTATTATAAAAGGAAACACCTATGGATGAATATTTAAAGACATTTTAAGCATCATTAGTCATCAGAGAAATGCAAATAAAATCTATTTTGATGTTTGTCTTATACCTGTCAAAATATGTGTAATACAACCATATGACAGTTCGTGCTGATAAAGATATGGAATAAGGAAAGCACACACCCATTGTTGATGGGAGGGCATACTTGTACAACCACTCTGGAAATAAACATGGCAGCGTCTCAGGAAGAAGCGAATTGATATACCTCAAGATCTGACTTTTCCACTCTTAGCTATCCCCTAAGGATCATTCATCCAACCATAGAAGAGATTGGTTCAACCATGCTCACTGCTGCTTAAGAAACCCTGAAGAAGAGGTAAAAAAAATTAATATGTAAGATCCAGAGAGGAAGAAGGATGCCTAGGAAACAAGGCCTTCTAAATCAAGAACCTCATCACACATAAGAAGTCACAGAGACTGATCCAGTATGTACAGGGCCTGCCTGCAAAGGTCTGTACCAGAGGTAGCTATATAGTCTAAAGGAAAAGACTACACATGCCTCCATCCCTCAGCCAGAAGCTATTTTTAGTTGATAAGTACTTGCAACTAATTTTTTTTATTCTCTGTGGAAGTATCAATGTGGAATCAAACTACACTAAAGTACTGCATGTCTAGGTGCCGATGGATGGCCAGGAGAAAATGAACTCAAATTCACTTCTGGAGACTTCTTGTTTCATAATGATATATGGGACCTTTCTTATCTTATTTTTAGTTTAGTTTTTTCCTTTAATATATGTATTTGTTTGTACTTCTATCACCATATTTGACACATTATAAATACAATAGCTTCCAGTTCGCTGCTTTTATGGGATTCCTAATTATACTAACAAGTTTGTGTCTGTAACTATATTTTGTTTTTTGTGGCTTTTCTTGGGCTCTTTTTCTTCTTTTTCCTTGTTTTGTCCTATTATAGTGTGTTAGTTATTACATTATTACATTATTACATTTAATTTTATTTCATTTAAATTTATTACCATCCCTAAGAGGCTTGTTTGTATTTCAGTGGGAGACACAAAGGATGGGCCCAGACAGAAGAAGGAGTTGGGAGCAACTGTGAGGAGTATATGGAGGGAAAACTGTTTCTGGATATTATATGTGAGAAAAAAATTCAGTAAAAAAGGAAATGGTGAACTACACTCAATTTATCATTTTGTCCCATATTTTCTAAAACATGGTTACATGTGGTTCATTCAGCTGAAATACACCAGCTGATAGGAAGCCCCCAACATGTATACAGCAGAGGACTACATGGTCTTACACCAGTGAGAGAAGATGTACCTAACCCTCAAGAGATTGGAGGCTCCAGGGAGTGGAGAGGTCTGATGGGCTGGGGACTGGGGAGATTCAGACATCCCTGTGGAGATGGGGATGGGATGGGAGGAGGTGTGTGATGTGTAACAGTCAGAGCGTGGACAGGGAGGGGGATAAAACAAGATTAAATAAAATTTTTTAAAAAGCATGTTCTGTATATAGATACAATATTTTATAGAATTTTTGTTTATGGTTTCAGTTTAGTCTGTGGAAATAACTTCTAAACTGCCTACAAGTGAATGAATATATATATATATATATATATATATATATATATATATAAATATATATATATATTTATATATATATATATATATATTTATATATATATATACACACATACATACACACATATTATATATATATATATCCTATACATCAATAAATAGTGCATTATTATGCTTACCAACCAATTAAATGGGATGCTAACCTTGTCCCTAATGGAGGACTTTACTGTAATATGTGGTATAACTATGGCCAAGATCATGGTATTTGCAAGCAAGGAAGATATATGATGAACTAATGATGAGATAAACATAGATTTTCATGGAGACTTAATCAGAAACTAACGCCTATCTCCATGCATACTTTCAGTAGCATAAAATTGAAGCTGTGATTAAAAAGATGAGACTCTATGTTTAGGACACATTATGAGTTGAAATGGGATTTCACTAGAGAATAGCATCCATCAGTTCTCCTGCCTTACCTTGCTTAATGCTCTCTCCTTTGAAAAATCTACTGATATTCACATAATAATATATGTATGTATAAAATGATAATAGATATAATCTCAACATCAAAGCATTTATCAGTATGTAATAGTAGCTGCTTTATCCCGTTTTGGTTTCTCCCAAGTTTTCTGCTTACTACCATGTTTCTCTTCCTTATCCTACAAAGTCCCAAATCCTGAAAACTACACTTTGTGGTGTGCATTCAGTGACTACTTAGTGAAATGGAGAGGAGAGCATAACGCAGCTTATGACTTAAGGACTAGTGTCATATATGACTGAAGATGGAAAAACTCTAATCCTCTTCTCAATGTGAAAGATCTTCACATTGTTCTCATCCTCCCTCAGCCCCAGAACACGTTCAGCATCAGAACATATTATATCCTTCTGCTTTCTATGTTGGTATCCAAAATGAGGCTATTGTATTTACTAGTCAAGAACTCAGCCATCAGCTGGATCTCAAACATGTAGTTAGATATTTATAAGCATTCTATTTCAATGCCCCAGTGTTCTGAAATGAAGGCAAACATATCCATTCTTCTTAAAGCTGAATAAAGAAATAAAGAAAAATACCTGAGTGGGTATTTGCATTAACATTATTTATTTTATTTTATTTTGATTAGATATTTTCATTATTTACTTTTCAAATGTTATCCCATTTCCTTGTTTCCCCTCCAAAATCCCCAATTTTATCCTCCTCTCCCTGCTTGCTAACCCACCCATTCTACTTTCCTGACCTGGTATTCCCCTACACCGGGGCAATGAGCCTTCACATGGCCAAGGGCCTCTCCTCCCTGTGATGTCCAACAAGGCTATCCTCTGCTGCATATGCATCTGGAGCCATGGATCCCTCCATTTGTACTCTTTGGTTGGTAGTTTAGTCAATCTGGTAGCTTTGCGGGTACTTGTTGGTTCATATTGCTGTTCTTCCCATGGGGTTGCAAACCCCTTCAACTCATTGAGTCCTTTCTCTAGCTCCTCCATTGAGTACCCTGTGCTAAGTTCATTGGTTGGCTGAGAGCATCCCCCTCTGTATTTGTCAGGTACTGGCAGGGCTTCTCAGGAGACTGCTCTATCAGGCTCCTGTCAGCTAGCACTTGTTGGCATCCACAACTGAAGACATTTTCCTTGACTTTCTGAGCCATCTATTCTAGTTATTTTACAAACCTTGGGAGAAAGGGAAATATAATGACAGAATACCTTTTTATTTTCTTTCATTATATTTTATTTCATTGCATACTTATTTTTTCTCTGTCCATAAACAGTAACCCCATGTCAATATATCTGCTATGCAGATTAGAGGACAATGACAGAATATGTGAAGTGTATATGTTGATCAACTATCCCCAAGCCACCAAAAATTAAAGAAACAGAATGTAAAACAGCATCCACAAATGCATTCTAGTCCCCACTAGGAAAAGATCATAATGAATGCTCTTCTTACGGAGCATCCATCTTTATAGAAAAACATGGCAACCATTCAGTTTGTTAAATATAACCTCATTGAAAACTACGTTGTTTCATTGTGTCTCGGGTGTATTGGAATTAGCTGACTAATGTATGTGCTGTGAACTGAGAAGAATGCTCTTTTGTATTCTGTTTTCGGTTTTGAATATCGGTAATTTTTTAATGGTCTTTTGCAATCACTCCTGTGATGTTTATTTTAAAATGTTAACTTTCTATGTCTCTGAGCTAAAACTTCTGTTTCTTGTTCTGTTCAGGAAACCATCACTTTCTGAAGGCAAAAGTGGAATTAGGTATTAATACTATTGACTTTTTACATGTAACCATGAGGTTAAAATCATCTGCAGATTTAACTGGAAAAACCAGTTTTTCCCTTTGGGGTATTCCAACATTTTGGCAGGGAGGAAAACTGCCTTTTCCTCTAGTATTTGGCTGGTCTCTCTGGGGCTCAGGGTAGGCAGTATCCATTAAGATCAGATGCATGCAATCATGATCAATTTCCTGCAAGTGTGGAAGGATGGGGTACTTGCAATGCCTTGTGTCATATATTTTATTCTGTTTCAATGGGTGGTGTTTTTCTATCCTAATAACAGCTGGAATCCAACTATGTAGGGGATGGGGGGGCAGATAAAATGAAACTCCTCTTAGGTATAAAAATATTCCCTATTCGTCTGGTTCCTTTGTCTGTACTACATACGTGTGATGAAAGCTAAAGGAACCCAAGCTTAACTTGAAGCATGACTTGATGGAGGAAATCTGAAGAAAAGTGGTTTTATTTCAAATGATAGAATCCAGGGTTTTCTAGAGGGGTCAGCCTTCAGGAGTTCCCAAATCACCTATAACTGGTTTTTCGGTTACTGGCTTCAAACATCAGCTGAGAAAAAGGCACTTTCAATTTTATTGGCATTCAATTTATTTGGGGTTGGAAGAACACCTGGTATATTGTTAAGTTGTGTACAGAAAGCAAGGGAAAATCAGTAAGAACTCTTTCTCTCCCTTCTTCTTCCTTCTCCTTTCTTTCCCTCTTCTCCCTCTTAGTACGTTCCTCCTCACTTCATCTCTGTCTTTTTCTTTCTTGCCTATTCACAAATATATCTGTTTTTTTCCCATAAAATTGAGGATGAGGGCCTTGAACCACAACTTCTCTAAAATAAGGTGTCTCAATACTCATTGCTATTTCATTCTCCCATTCCTTTCCGAAACTCTTCCACAAACATAGTTTTCTGATTATGCTCAGCTTTCTGTGAAGAACAAACATATTAAAATGTGTGGGATCTTTAGGGGGCAGGGAACCAGAAGAAGGGAAATGAAATGTAAATATAGAATATATCCAATAAAATAATAAAAAATAAAAAATAAAAAAGAATATTTTGTCTGTTATGACACTGTCTCATCACAAATTCCTTATTGGATTATTCAATTCTTCTGCTACTTCATCCTATGGAAGAGCAGCCTGAAGAATGCATCTTTTTTATACAGTGATTATTATTTTAAAAAAAAATGAAGCTCTAAGGGAGTCATCTAATCCACATGAAACTTCCATGAACACTTCAGTCACCTGGCATCAATGTCTTTTTCTCAGACTTAATGGTAGTACATGCTTTAGTAGCTATTAATGATGGAAATTAAAACCAGAGGGTCACAGTTCTCATCACCAAGCTCAGCTTGACCTCAAGACAGTGTATGTGTTGGTTACTTAATAAGCACTCTGAAACTTTGTTGGAAGACATTCCTGCAGCTGATGGAAAGTCTCAAAATTAGATGCATGAACACTTGCATTGCTTAGTTCTCTTGGTGGCTGAATAGCAAAAACACTTGGAAGAAGAAACTCCAATCCCATACCCAAATAATGGCCAGATGTTAGACTCAGGCTGCCCTAGTTTTCCAGTTATGTGCAAACAGCACAGTCAACTACTGAGGAACTCTAGTCTATAGTTTTATGGAAATGCAACCATTTACCTTGCAACATATTTGTATTGGCCAGGTATTTCTAGTATATCCTAAGCAATTGTCTACATCACAAACATATTTTACGGCTCAATCACCCTTCATACTGTAGAGTTTTCTATCTAAGACATGTGTCTTGATAAATACATAGCTCCATGCCATCAGGTCAAAAGTCTTGCTTTCTCTATATCTACAGTATGCCATGAATTCTCAGTGAGAACCATGTAACTCTCCTGCTACAATCAAGCCAAAAATTAGCTACAGAACATGTGTCTCACCTAGCCTTGAATTCAAAAACTCCTTTTGGCACAACGAACAGGAACAAGTAGCATCCACCCTGAGAGGAATATTTAGTGTTTTGATTCACCAGACAAAATAGTGCTGAAATGGCTTAGAAGAATTTTCATATTGGAAACATAAAATAAGTGAGTTCAATTTTCAAGTACTTTGAAGACTGAAGTTCTACTGTTGTCTGAGATCATCAGTTCAGTACATGTCAATTCGATTTTTCATGCATTACCTTCAGCCTCATAAAAATAATATACTATTTCCTAGCTATTTAGGAGGTGAAATAAATAATAAAGGAAATACAAACACACCCAGGATTTGGAGGCAGAAGTTGGAAAGCTAAGCATTGTGAACTGTTTTCTTCTCGTTACATATTTAAATCAAATGGGTAAATTTTCAAATCAACTTTGTCTCATTTTATGTTAGTAATTTCACTTCAGAACTGTTCCTTCCTCTTTGAAATTTGAGAGAAATTCTTATTGAATCAGGATTGGAAATCAAATACACCAAAGTCTTAACCTAAGTAATACCGTTAACATTTAAAGAAATAAAAAGAAATCCCACTTCTATTAAAAATTAATTAAGACACAGGCTGTACATTAACACACTGCTTAAAGGGGATAGAAATTACCAAACTGACAGTGTATTTATGAAGTAATGAATCAACCCATGGATAGTTTTGGTCTGAATTCTACCACTATGTAAAGATTTTACTCATTTTAATGATGTAGATGTTTAGCCTTTGCCTTTCATGTAATAGAAACATGAGGGAGTCAAATAGATTACTGGTAATGTCAAGTAATTAAATATTTGATGAATAATATAAAACAAATTACTCATGTTTGTGGTCTCTGGCACTTTATTCACCACATGGCTTGTCTTGAAGGTATTTATGGATTCATTCAATCTCCTAGCCAAGACAGACATAATTCTATTCTCCCCAGAGTAGCCCTTAGATATTCTCATCCCTCAGGTCCTGTTGCAGCACCTTGGAGTCTGTTTCTTAACTTCAGTTATTCAGACAAGTGCTCACTGGCTCTACCAAGGCTGAAATACAGCTAAAGGAAGCAACTCTGACACATTTAATTTCAATTAGGCTCTTAATTTTATTCACTGCAAGAACACATTCAGGAAGAGGTCCCCATTCAAGCCATAGAGCAACATTAGCATCTCATTTGACTCCTTTGAGATTTTCATGAAATGTATTTTGACTAAGCCATGCCAGCCCTACTCTATTCACTCCAACTCTTTCTGTACCTTTCCTAAATTCATTTGTTTTTTGTTGTTATTGCTGTTGTTTTATTTTTTTAATTAACTCACTGAGTTCATTTCATGCTATCCGTACATGTATTGTGGTAGAGACATATACTACAGTAAGGGAAAACTATTACAGACCAACATCCCCCAAAAAAACAGATTATCCTTGCCAAGTGGGCAGCAAGTGCCAATCAGTTATGTCTGGGATGGACTTGATGGGTCTCTCGCCTCAGTTTCTGTTGGAATTTGGGATGGTTGGTTCTTGTGCAGGATTTGTGCATGCAGCATCAGCATCTGAAACTACTTTGTGCAACATCAATGTCATGTGAGGATAAAAGCTGTTTTCAGATGGCATATCTGAATATTTTCTTCCTATTTTTTAAAGTTCTACAATAGAAATAATTTTGAATGGTTTCATAGGCATCTAAAAATGTGTCTTTTTGCACTTTTCAGGAAGGCAAATAAATATGTAGGCAACAGGCTACAAGCAGTAGAATAGCATTACTACACCTTGCAAGGTTACTGGTCTCCACGTTTTAGTTTTGATACTCATATGTGGTGTCTTCTGTTTTTATACATCCCAAATAAATTTATACTTCCTACTCTGAGTTGTCATTTGGGTTTGGAAACCTTTCCTGCCTCAACTCTGGAGTGACCATCTCTAGCTTTGTTGCAGAGATGTAAGCAATCATCATACTATACTACATCTAGGTACTAAGTAAAGCAAAGTACTTGTGAAAAATTGACTACCAGAAGTTCTGCAAAAATTAGGAAAGAGGAATTTTTCTTTTAAACTCACTGAAAGACAAAATTATAAGTAAGTAGATGGTGGGTAGCCATTTCTATTATTTTAGTAAGACTTGTTAGACAAAATGGGCAAGGAAGGTAAAACAAAAAATGAATTATAGTATTAACCTGCTAAGGTATGATTTTATTTTTTTTTTTACTTTTCAATATATACTTAAGCACACAATATTACTCTGGCAGTGTTATCAACAGTGGTTTATAAAAAGGTGATATGTACACAATGGACTATTACTTAGCTGTTAAGAAAAATAAAATTATGAAATTCATAGGCAATGAAAGAAGTTTGAAACAATTATTTTGAATTATTTAGAGTACAGCCAGGAAATGGAAATATCACATGATTTCTGTTATGTGTGGATGTTAATCTTGAATTTTCAAAAATGTGTGATTCACTCGAAATTCACTCAGAATTCAGAAAATACATAACTTGCCAAGAATGGGTGGAGATTCTAAGGCAGGAATCAGGGCTTTTAGAGAAGCATAAGAGAAGTCAGAGGTAGAAATTATTTTTCTTTTTTCTTTTCTATATTCTTTGTTTACATTCCAAAGGCGTTCCCCTTACCCAGTTCCCCCCTCACCATATGTCCCGTAAGTCCTCTTCCCATCTGCCCATTCCCCAATCATCCCCCAATCCTTTCTCTGTTCTGCTACTCTCCTGCAAAACTGGCACCAGTGTTTTGTGACCAGTGTCCTCTCCTTCCTTCTTCTTGGGAATCTTTTGATTTTCTAATTGTGCCTTGCATATTCAGAGCTTCTGGGCTTCTTAATATCCACTTATCAGTGATTGCAATTCAGGTGTATTCTTTTGTGATTGGGTTAGCTCACTTAGGATGATATTTTCCAGATCCAACCATTTGCCTACAAATTGCATGAGTTCATTATTTTTAATTGCCGAGTAGTATTCCATTGTATAAATATACCACATTTTCTGTATCCATTCCTCCTTTGAGGGATATCTGGGCTCCTTCCAACTTCTGGCTATTGATCATGGTGAATGATCATTTTGATGTGTTCTTGGATTCTGTTGGCAAGAATTTTATTTAGTATTTTTGCATCGATATTCATAAGGGAAATTGGTCTGTAGTTCTCTTTCTTTCTTGGATCTTTGTGTGGTTTTGGTATCAGCATAATTGTGGCTTCGTAGAATGAGTTGGGCAGTATTCCTCCTGTTTCTATTTTGTGGAATAGTTTGAAGAGTATTGGTGTTAGGTCTTCTTTGAAGGTCTGATAGAGTTCTATACTAAAACAATCTGGTCCCATACTTTTTTTTGGTTGGAAGACATTCTATGACCCCCTTCTATTTCTCTAGGTGTTATGGGACTATTTAGCTGATCTAATTGACCCTGATTTAATTTTGGTATTTGGTATCTGTCTAGGAAATTGTCCATTTCCTCCAGATTCTCCAGTTGTGTTGAGTATAGACCTTTGTAGTAGGATCTGATGATTTTTTGAATTTCATCAGTTTCTGTTGTTATATCCCCCTTTTCATTTCTAATTTTGTTAATTTGGATACTCTCTCTGTGCTCATTGGTTAGTCTAATAAGTCTAGCTAAAGGCTTATCTATCTTGTTGATTTTCTCAAAGAACCAGCTCCTGGTTTTGTTGATTCTTTGAATGGTTCTCTTTATTTCTACTTGATTGATTTCAGCCCTTAGTTTTATGATTTCCTGTCTTCTAGTCCTCCTGGGTGCATTAGCTTCTTTTTGTTCCAGGACTTTCATGTGTGCCATTAAGCTGCTAGTGTATGCTCTCTCCAGTTTCATTTTGGAGGCACTCAGGGCTATGAGTTTTCCTCTTACAATTGCTTTCATTGTGTCCCAAAGATTTGGGTAGGTTGTACCTTCATTTTCATTGAATTCTAAAAAGTCTTTGATTTCTTTTTTTATTTCTTCCTTGACCAAGGTGTCATTGAGTAGAGTATTGTTCAGTTTCCATGTGTATGTGGATTTTCTGTTGTTTTTGTTGCTATTGCAGACCACTCTTACTCCATAGTGATCTGATAGTAGGCATGGATTTGTTCGATCTTCTTGTATTTGTTGACATCTGTCTTGTGACCAATTATATGATCGATTTTGGAGAAAGTAACATGCAGTGCTGAGAAAAAGGTATATTCTTTTGCTTTAGGATGAAATGTTCTATATATATCTCTTAAATACAATTAGTCCAAAGTTTCAATTAGTTTCACTGTGTCCCTGTTTAGTTTCTGCTTTCCTGATCGATCCATTGAGGAGAGTGGAGTGTTGAAGTCACCCACAATTATTGTGTTAGGTGCCATGTGTGCTTTAAGCTTTAGCAAAGTTTCTTTTACAAGTGAGGGTGCCCTTGCATTTGGAGCATAAATGTTCAGTATTGAGAGTTCTTCTTGGTGGATTTTCGCTTTGACCAGCAAGAAGTGACTTTCCGTGTCTTTTTTGATGACTTTAGGTTGAAAGTCAATATTATCTGATATTAGAATGGCTACTCCGGCTTGTTTCCTGAGACCATTTGCTTGTAAAATTGTCTTCTAAACTTTTACTCTAAGCTAATGTTTGTCTTTGACACTGAGATGTGTTTCCTCTATGCAGCAAAATGTAGGGTCCTGTTTCCATATCCAGTCTGTTAATCTATATCTTTATATTGGGGAATTGAGCCCATTGATACTAAGAGATATTAAGGAATAGTAATTATTACCTCCTGACATTTTTGAAATTATTTTTTATATTTGAGAGGTTATCTTCTTTTGGGTTTGATGAGAGGAGGTTTCTATCTTGCTTCTTCAGGTTGTAGTTTCCCTCCTTGTTTTGGTTTTTTCCCCCTATTATCCTTTGTAGGGCTGAGTTTGTGGAAAGATATTGTGCAAATTTGGTTTTGTCATGGAATACCTTGGTTTCTCCATCTATGGCGATTGAGAGTTTTGCTGGGTATAGTAGTTTTGGCTGAAATTTGTGTTCTCCTATAGTCTGCATGATATATGCCTAGGATCTTCTAGCTTTCATGGTCTCAAGTGAGAAGTCTGGTGTAATTCTGATAGGTCTTCCTTTATATGTTACTTGGCCTTTTTCTCTTACTGCCTTTAATATTCTTTCTTTTTTAGTACAATTTGGGTTTTGAGTATTATGTGACGGGATGTATTTCTGTTCTGGTCCAGTCTGTTTGGAGTTCTGTAGGCTTCTTGTATATTCATGGGTATCTCTCTCTTTAGATTGGGGAAGTTTTCTTCCATAACTTCCATATTTGTTGACACTTTAAATTATAAATCTTTAGTCCCATCTATACCTATAATCCTTCTGTTTGATCTTCTCATTGTGTCCTGGATTTCCTAGATGTTTTGGGTTACAAGCTTTTTGCATTTAGCATTTTCTTTGACTGTTGAATCAATGGTTCCTATGGTATCTTTGGCATCTGAGATTCTTTCTTCTATCTCTGTATTCTATTATTAATATTTGCATCTATGGCCACTAATATCTTCCCAAGCTTTTCTATCTCCAAAGTTGTCTCCCTTTGTGATTTCTTTGTTGTTTTTAATCTGCTTTTAGATACTGGATGGATTTTCTCAGATCTTTCGCTTACTTGTTTGGGTTTTCATGTAATTCTTTAAGAGATTTTTGTGTTTCCTCTTTCAATACTTCTACTTGTTGATCCACGTTCTCCTGTATTTCTTTAAGTGATTTTTGTATATCCTCCTTATTGGCTTCTATTTTTTCATCCATATTCTCCTGAACTTCTTTAAGTGATTTTTGTGTTTGCCTTGTAAGGGCTTCTAACTTTTGATCCATTTTCTCCTGTATTTCTCTAAGAGATTTATCTATGTGTTCAGCTACCAGCATCCTGACCAGTGATTTTAGACCCAAATCTTGTTTTTCTGGTCTGTTGTCGTATCCAGGACTTCCTATTGTCGGCAAACTTGGTTCAGATACTGCCATGCTGCCTTGATTTCTGTTAGTAACATTCCTATGTTTGCCTTTTGCCATCTGGTTATCTCTGGTGATAGTTGGCCTTGTTGTCATTGGCTAGTGTTTGAACCTCCTGTGAGGCTGGGCCCACCTGTTGGTTCTCTACAGATGACCAGGCTGCAAGATGGAGACCACTGCTGCAAGTGCTGAGAGGACCTCAGCGTAGGCGGTTCCCAACCAAGTTGGTACACGGCATGGTAGCTGTGGAGATATCCCACCAAGCTGCCCTGGTACTGGATACTGGCTACTGGCGAGAGCCTGGCAGGTTTCCACCTGAGCAATGGTAGTCACAGATTAAGTCTGCATACCTGTGCCTCTTTACAGGTGGCCTGGCCACCAGATGGAGACCAACTGCGGCTGCAAGGGCTTGGGAGGACCGCAGGGCAGGCAGGTCCCAGCCACATTGTTGCACAGTCCCGTGGCCATGGACATGTCCTGGCGAACCACCCTGGCAGTGGCTACTGGCGAGAGCCTGGCAGGTTTCCATCCGAGAGATGGTAGTCACAGGTTAAGTCTGCATACCTGTGCCTCTCTACCTGGTGGCCCGGAGGCAAGATGGAGACCTAGTATCCAGTAGAAATTATTTAAGGAAAATAAAGGAAGAGATGCTTTAAATTGGGGTAGGGAAAAGGAGAATGGGGTAGAGGAGGGAATAATTTTTCTACTCTCAAAATTAATTCAAATATATTAAATTATATTTTCAAATCCTATAGAACAGATGTTTATTTATTTATTTATTTATTTATTTATTTATTTAGTTAGTTAGTTTTGGTTTTTCGAGACAGGGTTTCTCTGTGTAGCTCTGGCTGTCCTGGAACTCACTCTGTAGACCAGGATGGCCTTGAACTTAGAAATCCGCCTGCTTCTGCCTCCCAAGTGCTGGGATTAAAGGCATGTGCCACCACCACCTGGCTTCTTTATTTATTTTTATATAAAGCTTTCAATATCATGACAGTCCGATTTTTCTGTAATAAAGAAATTCTGATTGAAATCCTTCTCTGATTCACAGAAAAACATGATCTGTTCTGCCTGCAGAAGCTCAACTGAGAACAGCTTCACACAAAAGCTTAGGATCGTTTCCTCTTTCAGCTTTCTAGACAAAACACAAAAATCGGCTGTAATTTCAGGAATCATCCCCTTGTTGTTAATGTGAAATTCAAAGTAAACCATTTTTGTTAAAACTCATATATGTATAAATTCTGATCATACATTTTGATCATATAGGAAGAGATGTTGTTCACACTAGATTTTTGAATTCAATGCTAAACTTCCTTTATTCTCAAATTTAGCACCAATAGTGTTCAAAACTCAAAAGGTTTTATCTGAAATTTGTGTTTTCTTTGATTTAATTTATTTTAGTCATATTATAAATGTGGCATATTTAGAAAAGAGCAGTGTGTGTGTGTGTGTGTGTGTGTGTGTGTGTGTGTCTGTGTTTTGTCTTTAATCCCAAAGTGTATTTAGAAGAAAACAAAGACAAAAATGAAAAAGAAAATGTAATTGAATAAGCAATAAATCTTACATACAAGATATGTCAAATGCAGATAGAATTATTGAGAAATTTGCAAGCTATAATATATTAAATTTCATTATAAATATATATTTATAATTGCTTGTTATAATTCACATTTGTAGTACAATGTGGACTTAGGCTTATGGAGACTATGTGAGTTTGGAGGAGGGGGATCCAGGAAAGGGGATATCATTTGAAATGTAAATTAATAATATATCAAATAAAGAAAGAAAAGAAAAAAGAAATGTAAATCCATTTGTTTGTTCATTTTATTACACATAAATAGTCACTGTAAAACTTATGGCCATAGTCCTAGAAATGAATGTAAAATATCTACCTGTTTATATGCTCCAAGTGTTAAAATTGCTAACATTTTTTAATATATCTTTAACCTTTTTTTACTTGACTTATTACCTTTGTGAATTCAATATATTACACAATTAAGTAAACTCATAGCTAAAATGTTTTAAGAATAAACTCTTAAAATTTAAGAAAAAAAGTATATAAAAAAACTAGTTAAAAAAAGAATTATATGAATACAGCCAAACATTGGACTGAGTCTGAGGACTCCAAAGGAGGAGTTAGGGGGAATGTCTGAAGGAGCTGAGGGGGATTGCAACCCCATAGGAAGAACAGCAATATCAACCAAGCAGACCCCTTCCCCCAGAGCTCCCAGGGTCTAAACCACCAACCAAAGAGTATACATGAATGAGTCCATTAATCCAGCTGCATATATGGCAGAGGATTACCTGGCATCAATAGGAGGGAAGGCACTTGGTCCTGTTGGAGCTTGTTGCCCCAGCAAAGGCAGACACTAGAGGGGTGAGGCAGGAGTGGGAGGATGAAGGAGCGCCCTCTCAGAAGCAAAGGGAAGGGGGATATGATGAGGGGTTCAGGAATGGAGAACTTGTAGGGGAACTTTTGAAATGTAAATAAATAAAATAATAATAATAATAATAGAAGAATTTTGTGAATGAATAGAAAATGGTGTGATATTCAGAGAGGAATAAAAGCTTGGAGGTGGCAAGTTGTAGGAGGAGGAAAGTAGAGAAAAGAACCCACCAGAGTATTGTGAAAATACTAAAATAAAAACTTTAACTAACAATATGCTGACATTCTCTAAAATATTTTAGATTCACAATGATTCAAAAACCCATGACCCATTTAATAGTGATGTATCATGAAAGGAACAAAGATAATTCACATAAAATTGAGTGTGAGTAATAACAATGAGAAAAACAAACAAATAAGCAAACAAAACCAAACAACTACAACAAAAAAACATCTACTTCAGGCAGGCTTCCACAAATTCGACTTCAGTTGAAACTGTAGTTTATTTATTTTTTCTTAATGATTCTGACGAAATAAGAATATAACTTCAGATGATTCCTAAAAAATAGTCCCCATATAACTATCAATATTGAGTTCAATTTTGAAAGTTACAACACCTTCTGTATGGGAACTGAAGTTTTTGGAGTTCAAACATTTTCTTCATAAAGCAGGGTTAAATAACCAACCAGTTATCAATTTTTCTTTGTTAATTTAAGTGTGTTTGATAAAATTACACTTATAACAGCAGGCAAAGTCAAAACCACTGGGATAATATACAAGTAACCTAAGCCCACCTAAAAGTGGATATAAGAAGAAAGGTAAATCACCAAATCAAAACTCTATGAATAGGGTTGGAGAGATAATTTTTACCATTTAAAACACTGACAAAACTTCCAGAGGACTAGGGTTGGATTTCCAGATCTAACAGTATGGCTTACAGCAATTTGTCACTCCAATTTCATGCCTATGTCACATATGAATACATATGCTATTTTCCAATGCATCATTTCTCATTGAAATATTTTATAAAGACTTTTAAGCACGCTTTTTGTACATTCATTGACACTGTTTGAGCTTTGTCAAATGTCAACTCTAACAACCATTAATATAGAATACATTTGCGCTTTATGACCATTTAATTTTCATATTTTATTAATTTCCAATTTTTATCTTATAAGTTTTTTTTAGTTTTATGTGTATAGCTCTTTTGCCTGTATTTATATTTTAGAAGAATCTGTGTGCAACTGTTCTATGGGTTGAGAAAGCATATCAATATCTAGAAAACAAATTTGATAATAATAGTATCTATTAGTATCTGATGCAGAAAATATAGAATACTGCTTTCATTATACCATTTAATAATATAATACTATAGTAAATTTATAAACGCATGCAATTATAAGATTATTTTAACTGTTCAAACTAGAAATTACTCCAACTGAGAGAAATATTAGAGGAATCACACAAAAAGAAGGAAATCAATGTACCCCAAATTTGTTATACTAATGATAGTTTATTAAAAAAAAAAGCATATATCTAAGCAGAAAGTTTAGAAAGTCATGGGAACTGAACAATGCTCTACTGAATAAAAATGGGACTATATAAAAATTAAGAAAGATCAATGACTTTCTAGAATTGAATGAAAATAAATACAAGGCATACCCAAACTTATAAAACAGAGTGAAGGGGCTTCTAAGAGTTCATAAAAGTGCCTATATAAAATTGGTGAAGCCTCATATTATCAATTTAACAATACAATTGAAAGTTCTAGAAGAAAAAGAAACACACACACACACACACACACACACACGCACACGCACACGCACACGCACACACACACACACACACACACACACACACACACAAAGGAGTAGATAGCAAGAAATAATCAAACTGATGGCTGAAATGAATACAGTAGAAACAAGCAAATAAACAAAGAAAAACCACAAATGATCATTGAAACAGAGTTTGTTCTTCTATCTCCTGAGAAACTAAATCTGTAGCAGATGATAGATGCAGACTGCCAGAGGTAACCATGAGAAGAACAAAGAAACTAGTGGAAGAGTGAAGGATAGAACTGAACAAGTCAGAAGTGTCAAGGACATCACAAGAAGACCTACCAAGTCAACTAACCTTGGAACATGGGAACTCACAGAGGCTGGACCACAAACCAGGGACCACACAGAGGCTGGATCTAGACTCCCTACATATTTGTAGCAAATATTTAGTTGCTCCTTTTTTGGTACCCATAACATGTAGAGTGTTGGCTCTCTCTGTCTCTGTTCTCTGAATCAGGTAGGATTCAGTTCCCCTACCTGGACTTCCTGGTTCAGTCTCAAAGGAAAAAGATGTGGCAAGTCTTTCTGGGGCTAGATGTCCCTAGGTAGGATGGTAACCAAGGGGGTTCTCTCTTCTCTGAGGAATAGTAGAGGGACATTGTGGGGTGGGATTTGTAAGGGAAACAGACACTGAAGAAAGGCAGATAGACATAAGGACATAATTTAAAAACGTGTATTCCCTCAAATTGGACATCTAAAATAAATGGATATTTTATCAATTTGTAACACTTACAAAATTTAACTCAATAGTAGAAAGGCAATTTTATCTATTGATTGATTGATTTTCAACTCCAGATTTTATTACCCTCCCTGTCCACCCTCCAAATATTCCTCATCCAATCCCTCTTCATCACACCCCTCTCCACTGTTTCAAAAACTAGAAATGGAAGGAAAATAGACAGAATTGCAGACCAATTTCTCTTTTGAGAATAGATGCAAAAATTTTCAATAAAAGACTTGTAAACAGAATCCAAGAACACATCAAAAGCATCGTTTATCATGATCAAGTCTGTCAATGGTGGTACAAAGCTTGTGTGAGTACCCTACCCATAACTGGTTTGATTTAAGACATACTGCACAAGATGAAGTCCATAACTGGCACAGTTTGGGTGACCAAATACCATAAACTGCATAACCAATGGACCTCAGGTAAAACTGAATAATACTTGTCTAACCAAAGGGAAAAAACATAGTGATAAGATTATGCCTGATAGTGTTCTGCTATAATACTATACTCACAGATTTTCAGCCATCACCAAGAAATTACCTCCCTAATAGTGTTCTGCTATAATAATATACTTGTTCAGCCATCACCAAGAAATTTCCTCCCATAGCAGATTGGAATAAACATGAAGACTAACAGCCAGTTATTCTGCAATGAGTTATAGACTTTGAAACACTAATTGCTAAAATGGTATGTCTCCATTGAAGTTATTCCCTTAAAGCTCAGGAAATCCTCTACAAGAGGAGGCAGAAAGAATGAAAGAGCCAGAGATGATGGAGGACCCCAATAAACTAAGGGCCTCTAAATCATTCTAAGTAAAGATAATAGGAACTCACAGAGACTGCAGCAAGCACAGGGCCTGCACAAGTTTGCACCAGGTATTCTGCATATAGCATATATGCTTCCATGTTAGTGTTTTTGAGGGATTCCTGAATGTGAGATTGAGAGAGTCTCAGATTTTTGTCTTCTCTTTGGGCTCCTTGCCTTTTGTTGGTGTGTTCTGAAGAACTTTGGTACAATAGCTTTATCTTACAGTATTTTATTTTGCTGTTTTCTAAATGAATATATGGAAGCCAGTAGGATAAAATCAACAACTGAACTTTCTCTAAGAAACAAGCTTTGTATAATGGAGTAATTCTGGCTTTAACAGTCACTCCTTTCAGGCTTCACATTAAGAAGCAGACACTCACCAAATAAGAGACACTCACCAGTGCTTTGTTTTGATTTGTGCTTTTATTTGGTTACAACTTGATGGATATTTTCTTTCTTTTGGGGTATTGTTTTATTTTTTTTTTTTGGGTGCTTATTGTATTACAGTTTTGCTAGATTTTTGAGAAAGAACTTCCAGTTGGGTGAGTGTTTAGAGGGAGAGGGCCTGGAAGCACTTAAGGGAGGAAAAAATATATTTAAGTTTAGAATTGTTTTATATAAAAAACATAAAATTATAAAAATGAATCATAAGTATGTATAACCAATTCTATTCTACTCCCAGAAGTTATATATTCACACTTTTTTACATATTCATGAGTCATTTGAATATACTCTACCCCATCTAGTACACAAAGAAAGCCTTCACTTAGTTCAATGGTAGTAATATTTAGAAATCTATGCAAGTGTCTCAGAAAGGACTTCAGTTTGCTTGGCATGGTTAGTTAAGGGGTAGATATTTTCTGTTAATGAAGCCATTTATGCAAAGGAAAGGAAAAGAAATGCCTTGTCTAAAGGCTAAGATATTTTTGCTTAAATAAATCTAAATGTCCAATCTTTTATAGTCTAAAGTAAGCTTGATTGGTAACAAGTTAATGACTTTATTGCTGATACTTCTCTGGATTAAATAATCTTCTAGTATTTATGGGTGTAGAGTACTTAATACAGGGCACCACCTACCTCTCTGTATTTTTGGTTCCTGATGAAAGGTGATCTCATTGTATGTGTGTGTGTGTGTGTGTTTGTGTGTGTGTGTGTGTGTGTGTGTGTATGTGTGTCTGTCTGTCTATACCTAACTTTCTATATCCATTTATCTCTATTTTTACCTCTATCTACATCTATATATGAGAGAGAGTAGAATTTAGAAGAGTAACGTCACAGTAGATGTGAGAAATGTCATCTTTTGCTATGCATGTTCTTAGGACACTTGCAAAGTCACGGCACTTATCAGCATCATACAGGGCTCTCTTTGATATCTGTGTATTTGTGTGTGTGCATGTGTGTGTGTGTGTGTGTGTGTGTGTGTGTGTGTGTTACAGATAAGCAGAATAATACAAATATTCTCATTTTGTTTTGGCTTTTCTCTAAGAAATATTAAAATGGAAGTACACATTTATTAAAATTCCATTATAAAGCAATTTTATACATTTATAATTGAGTTTTAATTGACTAAATATTGAAGTATGCATTCTTTTATTCAATTAATAAGTCTTTTTTCTTTTTTTTGTTATTTTTATTTTCTATATTCTATGTTTACATTTCAAAGGCTTTCCCCTTTCCCAGTTCCCACCCACCATAGTTCCCATAGTTCTTCTCCCCCCCAACTATTCCCCAATCATTCCCCCTCCCCCCTCGGTTTCTTTACTAAACTGGATGCAATCTTTACATGCCCAGGGTCCTCTCCTTTCTTCTTTTTGGGAATCATTTGACTTGCTATTTGTGTCTTGAGTATTTAGTGCTTCTGGGCTCATTAATATCCACTTATCAGTGATTGCATTTCATGTGCATTCTTTTGTGATTGGGTTAGCTCACTCAGGATGATATTTTCCAGGTCTAACCATTTACCTACAAATTGCATGAATTCATTATTTTTAATTGCTGAGTAGTATTCCATTGTATAAATATACCACATTTTCTGTATCCATTCCTCCTTTGAGGGATATTTGGGCTCCTTCCAATTTCTGGCTATTATAAACAAGGCTGCTATAAACATAGTGGAGCATGTGTCTTTATTGCATGTAGGGGAATCCTCTGGGTATATGCCCAGGAGTGGTATGCCAGGGTCCTCTGGAAGTGCCATGCCCAATTTTCTGAGGAACCGCCAAACTGATTTCCAGAGTGGTTTTACCATTTTGCAATCCCACCAACAGTGGAGGAGTGTTCCTCTTTCTCCACATCCTCGCCAGCACTTGTTGTCTCTTGAGTTTTTAATCTTAGCCATTCTGACTGGTGTGAGGTGGAATCTCAGGGTTGTTTTGATTTGCATTTCCCTGATGACTAATGATGTTGAACATCTCTTAAGGTGTTTCTCGGCCATCTGAATTTCTTCTGGTGAAAATTCTTTGTTTAGCTCTGTGCCCCATTTTTTAATAGGGTTATTTGGTTCTTTGCGGTATAACTTCTTGAGTTCTTTGTATATATTGGATATTAGCCCTCTGTCGGATGTGGGGTTGGTAAAGATCTTTTCCCACTTTGTTGGTTGCCGTTTTGTCTTCGGACAGTGTCCTTTGCTTTGCAGAAACTTTGTAATTTTATGAGGTCCCATTTGTCGATTCTTGATCTTAGTGCGTACGCTATTGGTGTTCTGTTCAGGAACTTTTCCCCTGTGCCCAAGTCCTCCAGGGTCTTCCCAAGTTTCTTTTCTAATAGTTTCAGTGTGTCTGGTTTTATGTGGAGGTCCTTGATCCACTTGGAGTTGATCTTAGAGCAAAGAGATAAGAGTGGGTCAATTCGCATTCTTCTGCATGTTGACCTCCAGTTGAACCAGCACCATTTGTTGAAAAGGCTATCTTTATTCCATCGGATGGTTGTGGCTCCTTTATCAACGATCAAGTGACCATAAGTCTGTGGGTTAATTTCAGGGTCTTCAATCCTGTTCCATTGATCTGTTTGCCTGTTGCTATACCAATACCATGCAGTTTTTAACACAATTGCTCTGTAGTACTGCTTGAAGTCAGGGATATTGATTCCCCCAGAAGTCCTTTTATTGTTGAGAATAGTTTTAGCTATCCTGGGTTTTTTGTTGCTCCAGATGAATTTGAGAATTGCTCTTTCTAGATCTATGAAGAATTGAGTTGGGATTTTGATGGGGATTGCATTGAATCTGTATATTGCTTTTGGCAAGATGGCCATTTTTACTATATTGATCCTGCCAATCCAGGAGCAAGAAATATTTTTCCATCTTCTGAGGTCTTCTTCGATTTCTTTCTTCAAGGACTTGAAGTTCCTGTTGTACAGATCTTTCGCTTGTTTGGTTAGAGTTACGCCAAGATACTTTATGTTGTTTGTGGCTATTGTGAAGGGTGTTATTTCCCTAATTTCTTTCTCAGCCTGCTTGTCCTTTGAGTACAAGAAGGCCACTGACTTGCTTGAGTTAATTTTATAACCTGCCACTTTGCTGAAGTTGTTTATCAGCTGTAGAAGTTCTCTGGTGGAGTTTTTTGGGTCGCTTAGGTAAACTATCATATCGTCTGCAAATAATGATAGTTTCACTTCTTCCTTTCCAATTTGTATCCCTTTGACTTCCTTATGTTGTCTAATTGCTCTTGCTAGAACTTCAAGTACTATATTGAAAAGATATGGAGAGAGAGGGCAGCCTTGTCTAGTCCCTGATTTTAGTGGGAATGCTTCAAGTTTCTCTCCATTTATTTTGATGTTGGCTACTGGTTTGCTGTAGATTGCTTTTACTATGTTTAGGTATGGGCCTTGAATTCCTGCTCTTTCCAAGACTTTTAGCATGAAAGGATGCTGAATTTTGTCGAATGCTTTTTCAGCATCTAATGAGATGACCATGTGGTTTTTTTCTTTCAGTTTGTTTATGTAGTGGATTACATTGATGGATTTCCGTATATTGAACCATCCCTGCATCCCTGGGATGAAGCCTACTTGATCATGGTGGATGATCGTTTTGATGTGCTCTTGGATTCGGTTAGCAAGAATTTTATTTAGTATTTTTGCATCTATATTCATCAGAGAAATTGGCCTGAAGTTCTCTTTCTTTGTTGGATCTTTTTGTGGTTTAGGTATTAGCGTAATTGTGGCTTCGAAGAATGAGTTGGGCAGTGTCCCTTCTGTCTCTATTTTGTGGAATAGTTTGGAGAGTATTGGTGTTAAGTCTTCTTTGAAGGTCTGGTAGAATTCTGCACTAAAACCATCTGGTCCTGTACTTTTTTTGGTTGGGAGGCTTTCTATAACCCCTTCTATTTCTTTAGGGGTTATGGGACTATTTAGCTGGTCTACTTGATGCTGATTTAATTTTGGTATTTGATATCTGTCTAGGAAATCGTCCATTTCCTCCAGATTCTCCAGTTGTTTTTAGTATAGACCTTTGTAGTAGGATCTGATGATCTTTTGAATTTCCTCAGTTTCTGTTGTTATGTCTCCCCTTTCATTTCTAATTTTGTTAATTTGTATACTGTCTCTGTGTCCTTTGGTTAGTCTGGCTAAGGGTTTATCTATCTTGTTGATTTTCTCAAAGAACCAGCTCCTGGTCTTGTTGATTCTTTGTATGGTTCTCTTTGTTTCTATTTGATTGATTTCAGCCCTGAGTTTGATGATTTCTTGTCTTCTACTCCTCCTGGGTGAATTAACTTGTTTTTCTTCCAGGGCTTTAAGGTGTGCCATTAAGCTGCTAGTGTATGCTCTCTCCAGTTTCTTTTTGGATGCACTTAGAGCTATGAGTTTTCCTCTTAGCACTGCTTTCATTGTGTCCCATAGATTTGGGTAGGTTGTACCTTCATTTTCATTGAATTCTAAAAAGGTCTTTGATTTCTTTTTTTATTTCTTCCTTGACCAACGTGTCATTGAGTAGAGTATTGTTCAGTTTCCATGTGTATGTGGGCTTTCTGTTGTTTTTGTTGCTATTGAAGACCACTCTTACTCCATGGTGATCTGATAGGAGGCATGGGATTAGCTCGATCTTCTTGTATTTGTTGACATCTGTCTTGTGACCGATTATATGGTCTATTTTGGAGAAGGTACCATGCGGTGCTGAGAAAAAGGTATATTCTTTAGCTTTAGGATGAAATGTTCTATATATATCTGTTAAATCCAATTGGTCCAGAGTTTCAATTAGTTTCACTGTGTCCCTGTTTAGTTTCTGCTTTCCTGATCGGTCCATTGAGGAGAGTGGGGTGTTGAAGTCACCCACAATTATTGTGTTAGGTGTAATGTGTGCTTTAAGCTTTAGTAAGGTTTCTTTTACGAAGGAGGGTGCCCTTGCATTTGGAGCATAGATGTTCAGTATTGAGAGCTCTTCCTGGTGGATTTTCCCTTTGGCCAGCAAGAAGTGACCTTCTGAGTCTCTTTGGATGATTTTAGGTTGAAAGTCAATTTTATCTGATATTAGAATGGCTACTCCAGCTTGTTTCCTGAGACCATTTGCTTGTAAAATTGTCCTCCAGCCTTTTACTCTAAGGTAGTGTTTGTCTTTAACACTGAGATGTGTTTCCTGTATGCAGCAAAATGTAGGGTCCTGTTTCCGTATCCAGTCTGTTAATCTATGTCTTTTTATTGGGGAATTGAGTCCATTGACGTTAAGAGATATTAAGGAATAGTAATTATTACCTCCAGACATTTTTGAAATTATATTTATTTATCTTATTTATTTTTTATATTCGAGAGGTTATCTTCTTTTGGGTTTGATGAGAGGAGGTTTCTATCTTGCTTCTTCCTGGGTGTAGTTTCCGTCCTTGTCTTGGTGTTTTCCCCCTATTATCCTTTGTAGGGCTGGATTTGTGGAGAGATATCTTGTAAATTTGGTTTTGTCATGGAATACCTTGATGTCTCCATCAATGGCAATTGAGAGTTTTGCTGGGTAAAGTAGTTTTGGCTGAAGTTTGTGTTCTCTTAGAGTTTGCATGATATCTGCCCAGGATCTTCTAGCTTTCATGGTCTCAGGTGAGAAGTCTGGTGTTATTCTGATAGGTCTTCCTTTATATGTTACTTGGCCTTTTTCTCTTGCCGCCTTTAGTATTCTTTCTTTGTTTATTACATTTGGAGTTTTGATTATTATGTGACGGGATGTATTTCTGTTCTGGTCCAGTCTGTTTGGGGTTCTATAGGCTTCTTGTATATTCATGGGCATCTCTCTCCTTAGGTTGGGGAAGTTTTCTTCCATAATTTTATAGAAGATATTAGCTGGCCCTTTAACTTGTAAACCTTCACTCTCGTCTATACCTATAATCCTTAGGTTTGGTCTTCTCATAGTGTCTTGGATTTCCTGGATGTTTTGGGTTACCACCTTTTTGCATTTAGTATTTTCTTTGACTGTTGAATCAATGGTTCCTATGTTATCTTCGGCTTCTGAGATTCTGTCTTCTATCTCTTGTATTCTATTGTTGATACTTGCGTCTATGGCCCCTGATTTCTTCCCCAGGTTTTCTATCTCCAATGTTGTCTCCCTCTGTGATTTCTTAGTTGTTTCTACTTCTGTTTTTAGTATCTGGATGGATGTGCTCAGATCTTTCGCTTGCTTGATTGTGTTTTCATGTATTTCTTTAATAGATTTTTGTGCTTCCTCTTTCATAGCTTCTACTTGTTGGCCCACGTTCTTCTGTAGTTCTTTAAGTGACTTTTGTCTTTCTTCCTTATTGTCTTCTTCTCTTTGATCCATCTTCTCCTGCATTTCTTGAAGTGATTTTTGTATTTGCCTCGTAAAGGCTTCTAACTTTTGATCCATTTTCTCCTCTATTTCTTTACGAGATTTTTCTATGTGTTCAGCTACCAGCATCCTGACCAGTGATTTTATATCCAAGTCTTGTTTTTCTGGTGTTTTAGGGTATCCAGGGATTCCTGTTGTTGGAGAACTGGGTTCAGATGCTGTCATGTTGCCTTGATTTTTGTTAGTAACGTTCCTTCGTTTTCCTTTTGCCATCTGGTTATTTCTGGTTTTAGTTGGCCTTGTTGTCAGTGGCTGGTGTTTGAATCTCCTGTGAGGCTGGGCTCACCTGTTGTTTCTCTATTGGTGAATATGTGTGACTGCTGCTTTAAGGGATCATAAGCTGGCTGCCACCCATGCGATTGTAGCCCCTGTTGGAGTCTGTCTACCTGGGCTTCTCCAGCTGTGTCCTGGTTGCAAGGAACTCCGAGAGCCTAGCAGATCCCCCGTGAGGGTAGCCCTGGAAGGGGTGTTTACCTGGGCCTTTCCAGCTGTGTCCTGGTTGCAATATGGAGGCCCGCCGCTACACCGCTGGTCTAGGGGCTGGCGAGCTGGTTGCAGAACGCAGCTTAGGTGCTCACCAGAGGGCAGGGATGTCCCACAGAGCCTGGGCCTTTCCAGCTGTGTCCTGGTTGTGATATGGAGGCCCGCCGCTACTCCGCTGGTCTAGGGGCCGGCGAGCTGGTTGCAGAATGCAGCCTTGGTGCTCACCAGAGGGCTCGGGGATGTCCCACAGAGCCTAGGCGGGACTCCGCCTGCTTGGCTCCGAGACCCTAGCAGATACCCCCGTGAGTGTAGCCCTGGAAGGGGTGTTTACCTGGGCCTTTCCAGCTGTGTCCTGGTTGCAATATGGAGGCCCGCCGCTACACCGCTGGTCTAGGGGCCGGTGAGCTGGTTGCAGAACGCAGCTTAGGTGCTCACCAGAGGGCGGGGATGTCCCACAGAGCCTGGGCCTTTCCAGCTGTGTCCTGGTTGCGATATGGAGGCCTGCCGCTACACCGCTGGTCTAGGGGCTGGCTACACCGCTGGTCTAGGGGCTGGCGAGCTGGTTGCAGAACGCAGCTTAGGTGCTCACCCGAGGGCGGGGATGTCCCACAGAGCCTGGGCCTTTCCAGCTGTGTCCTGGGCCTTTCCAGCTGTGTCCTGGTTGCAATATGGAGGCCCGCTGCTACACCGCTGGTCCAGGGGCCAGTGAGCTGGTTGCAGAAGCAGCCTTGGTGTTCACCAGAGGGCTCGGGGATGTCCCACAGAGCCTAGGCGGGACTCCGCCTGCTTGGCTCCGAGACCCTAGCAGATACCCCCGTGAGTGTAGCCCTGGAAGGGGTGTTTACCTGGGCCTTTCCAGCTGTGTCCTGGTTGTAATATCCAATTAATAAGTCTTAAACTCTATTGTTTATCAAATATTTGTTAATTCTATATGGGTCTATTTGGTTAAAAGGAAGCAAGAAACATCTTAGAGATTATTATAGTTAATATGTAATAATTTCACTCAATTCTTTTCAATAAATACCATAGGTCTTTGAGAATAAACACACACTCACACACACACACACACACACACACACACACACACATATATATATATATATATATATGTATATATATATATATATATATCAGGGCTTTATTTTCCATATTAGTAATTGTATGGTTATTAGAGAGTCATAAAAATGCTGTTAATTCCCCTTGCCAGGCTTCATTCACATGTTGTTAAAACTAAAAGAGTTAAGAGTTCTGTGATGGTTTGTATATGATTGGCCCAGAAGCGAACTTATTAGGAGGTGTGGCCTTGTTGGATTATGTGTGCCACTGTGGGTGTGGGCTTAAGAACCTCCCCTTGGCTGCCTGGAAGTCAGTCTTCCACTAGCTGCCTTCAGATGAAGAGATAGAACTCTCAGCTCCTGCACCATATCTGCCTGGATGCTGCCATGTTTCTGCCTTGATGACAATGGACTGGACCTCTTTGCCTGTAAGCCAGCCCCAATTAAATGTTGTCTTTTATAAAACATGCATTGGTCATGGTGTCTGTTCACAGCAGTGAAACCCAAACTAATACAGAAGTTGGTACCAGTGACTGGAGTATTGCTGTGATAGGCCTGACCATGCTTTTGTTTGGAAGAATGTGGATTTTGGGACTTTGGATTTGGAAAGCCACGGAATTCTTTAAGTGGGGCTTAATGGGCCAGACTAGTAGGAATATGGAAGACAGTGGTGCTGAGGGTCATTTGCACTGTGTAACCGTGACAGCCCAAGAGGTTTCAGTGGAGATGAATTTTAATATGTGGCTGAGAGACTGTTTTTGTGATGTTTTGGTGAAGAACACAGCTGCTTTTTGCCATTGTCTGAAGAGACTGCCCAGGACTAATGTAAAGAGATTTATATTAATTGCATCTGCAAAGGAAGTCTCAAGGAAGCCCAACAAAGACTTTGTTCTCTGGTTAAGTCTGATAAAGAGAATTTTGAACCAACATAGCAAACTGAGAAAGAAATAGTACAAAATATATAGTTTGGGTATGAAAGGGACTCCAGGAAGTGAAATTGAGCTGAATTCAAGGATATTAAACTGAATTAAAGGAGTGGTGACCTTGGGGGGCAAGATTCACCCAGTTAACTTTAGTTCCAGGCATGGTCATACAAGCCTTTAATCCCAGGAAGCCAAGATAAGCAGATCTCTGAGTTCAAGGCCAGCCTAGAACAGAGCAAATTCTAGGTGAAGAAAAACTTAAATCCAGACTTGGTGGACTACACCTTTAATCCTAGTGTTTAGGAAAGAGGCATGCAAATCTCTGTGATGAAGCAAGATTCAAGACAGCCAACTTAGGCAGCGAAGGAGCTGCGAAAAAGGAAGCTAGTGATAACATAATAAAACTAGGGAGTCAATGTTCCAGCTCCTGCAAGCAGCAGAACCCAGGGGCTTTGGCCATGTATCTCTGGCTTTATATTCAAGAGGATAAAGAAACTACTGGACAATTGATGCTGGTTAGCTGGAGTTAAGAAATTAGTGGTGACTAAGAAAAGACCAGCATCACTGAAGTGAAATCTGGG
Source organism: Apodemus agrarius (assembly GCA_964023405.1). Taxonomy (NCBI): domain Eukaryota; kingdom Metazoa; phylum Chordata; class Mammalia; order Rodentia; family Muridae; genus Apodemus; species Apodemus agrarius. The sequence continues at coordinate 26,989,961 of OZ030011.1, read as the reverse complement.
AAGTGTTTTCTGAGAGCCCAAAGAAGCTGTATTCCAGAGATAGCCAACTGTACCTCATGCTTCAGCTGTACTTGCTAACATGCAAAAATCATCCAGGTGGTACTGGTTTTGAAGGCATGAAGGCATCATGAAGAACAGCTGAGGCTTGGTACTGTGAAAGGCCATGGTGAAAGTGTACCCTCAGCTGTAATTGACAGCCCAGGACTGAAGGGGTCATGCAAAGGAGTTGAAGCTTGGTACCATGAAGAGGTGGTACAAAGAGAGGCTTTGGTGAAACATAGCTGCAGTGGAAGACCCTAGCATATTGGAGCTGCCAGTACCATGGGATGACCACCAAGAACAGCAGTGGCAGTGGAGTGGATCAATCTGAACTTAGAGTGCTACAGTGGGCAGAGTTGGAGAATTGGAGAGCTGACACCAGTTCTTTGGAGATGCATATATGATCATGTGTGGATCTCAGACATTGGAACAAGAAGCTGTGAAGCTGAAATTGACTTGGGGGACCCAAGATGTTAAAGACGCCAGAGCCACAGGATGCCTGCCAAGGAAAACTGCTAACAGGGAGTGGAACAAGCCCAAGAGGAAGAACCTTGTTGAAGTCAACAAAGATGAAAAAGGAGTTGGATATCTGAAGACTGCTTTGCCATCAGACATGGAGATGCAGAGTTTGGACTTTGCCCAGCTGGTTTCCTGTCTTCCTTGGGGGATTACAGTTAAGTGATTGGATGAATCTCAAAAGAGACCTTGAACTTTGGACTTTTAACACTGTTGAGACTGCTATAGTCTACAGGGACTTTTGAAGTTGGACTAAATGTATTTTGCATTATGCTATGTTTAAGTATGGCCCCCATAGACTCCTGTTTGAACTAGCCTATGGGGGCCAGGGAGTGGACTGTGATGGTTTGTATATGATTGGCCCAGGAAGTGAACCTATTAGGAGGTGTGGCCTTGTCAGAGTATATGTGTTACTGTGGGTTTGGGATTAAGACCCTCCCCTTGGCTGTCTGGAAGTCAGTCTTCCACTAGCCGCCTTCAGATGAAGAGATAGAACTCTCAGCTCCTCCTGCACCATATCTGCCTGGATGCTGCCATGTTTCTGCCTTGATGACAATGGACTGGACTTCTGAGCCTGTAAGCCAGCCCCAATTAAATGTTGTCTTTTATAAAACATGTTTTGGTCATGGTGTCTGTTCACAGCAGTGAAACCCAAACTAATACAAGTTTTCAATTCAAAAAACATATCTTTCTCTTCATGACATTATTCTAAGTGAACTGATCAGAAAAAAGAATACGAATAAGGTATGACCTTGGGTCTTCAAAAGATGCTTCCCCCCAAAATCAAAAGAATAATGCAGGGATCCCTATGAAATTGAAGAGCATTGTATTAACATCAACCATTTATATATAATTTGTATTAATTCTTACAAAATATACAAAAGACGATCATTCTTAGGCTTTGAACTTCTGGCAGAATTTACATTATTGATTGTACTATACTGTTAGGTCAAAGTTAAGATTTGAAAGATGACAAAACTGACAGAATACTGGCAGTTGCAATTTGAAAATCTTCAGCATATTAAAAGGTTAATGCTATTATGGAAATGGGAATTTATAGAGATTATGATGCTACATGGTCTTCTAACACAGATAAAATTAAGGGAACTAGTAAGCAACACTGAATATGTCTATGGCCCTTTGTATGTGTATGCTGTATGCATGGGTTTCCTTTAAGGGTACCTTATGGATAGGCTACATAGTATCTTCTCTTGACAGGAAACATGTGACTATAGCTCTATATGATTTTGGATTTCAGACAACTAATCATGCTGAAGAATAGATGTTCAGCCAAATATGTAAATGCTAGAAGATGGAATGTCAAGTTTAAATGTGTCTCCTTTAATTGACCTTTAAAATGAGGTATTCTCTGGGTCTACTGTTTCTGGGGGAATCAGCTAGTTGTTGCTAATTAATTTTTCTATTAACATTTTTTTGTTCATTGCTACTGATCACTTTGTATTTCATCTTCCATCCCAATGCAACTTTATTAATTAAGAATAGTTACAAGGAATAATTATTCATGCTGATGTTTTCACTTTGTTGATTTGGGAAGAATATGGGATTAGAAATTAAATTTAGCCAACAGTTACTTCAGGCAAGTTAATTATGAAGATATTTTGAAAGGGGCTGTTTATGGGTGTGACAAAACATTCAGTTTCAGCCATGTGATCATTCAGAAAATCAGCGTTGGAAATTGAGACAGTATCAGCAACTAAAAGCAACTGTCACATTTCAGGGTTCTACACTGCATTCAAGGAACCATAGAGCAGCAGCAATCAATTGCAACTCCATAACTTTTTAAAGGAATTCAGATGACTTGGTGTTGGCTAACTTACAGTAAGTACAAGGGATATTTCACTTTACAGCAGATAACAAGGGTGAGTGATTTTCCAATAAATGAGTGATGTCTTGAAAATTTTTAGCCATTATATTAAAAATCAAGGTAATATTTTAAACCCAAGTATTTGGTTTTATATATATATCAATAAATGTGTATCATCTAAATATATATTTTTCTTTGAAGGCATGGAAAGCCTTTTATATACACATTTGATTCTCAATGGCAAGTGGTGGGTCCACATGCTCTGCAGTGAAAAGTGAAGGTAGACTAAACTAATCCTGCAGTTTCTGGCAGGCTTAGCTGCAATTTTGTATTATATCCTGGTTTTTTTCTTACATATTATAAGCATTGGATTCAGAGCAAAGAGCCTGAGAGGTTGCTTAATGGCATAGGTCTTTCAAGCACTACACACAACTCTCTGAATACAAGCCAGAGCATGGAACTATTATTTTAAACACACAACTATAAAAACCTATTTTATAAACTATTACAGTTACCAGAAGGAAATGCTTTATGCATGTACATGTGTGTGTTTCTGGTATTCACTGAACATGTAATAGCAAAACACTCTTTTACTGATTGTCACATTTGCTTGCAAATTATAATTACACTGTCTCTATTCTTGAAATTCACACTATTTTTCCAAGATCTAAATTTTTTGATTTCTTAATGGACATGATACCTGTATTAGTCAAGAGTCTTCAAAGCAACAAAATTTATTGCTACATAGTTCATTGGACACATACAATATATAAATATGGCATATATATGTATATTTGTATATGTGCTTGCATATTGGTATGCAAATTGGTAAGATTTCTCTGACATATTACAGACATATGAGAGGACCAGTAAGATGTGACATGCAAATTGGAGAAATTTGAAACTTTATTCATAGGATACAGTTTAAAATTAAAAGACTAAAAACTGTAGCATACTGCACAAGGGCAGAGAAAATGGTTGTTCCATCAGACAGGAAATACTTCATTCTTTCTCTTCTATTTGTCTGACCCTCGAAGAAATTGCTGATGACCAATTATGTTGATGAGGATAAAATTTTTTATTTATTTTGATTAATATTTTACCCATAAATGCTTTTGTGTCAGATTTTTTAATCTCTTAAGTAGACAGTACTTGTGGCAGAGAGCACTGATTATCCCTCACTATGTTTTGTCTTGTTTTCTCATAAGAATATAATTCCATACTTGGCCTGGACCGACAGCTCAGCATTAATAACTTCAACACTTATTACTAGTTTTAAATAAGCCAGACTTTTGGTACCAGTTTAAAAGTATTCTAACTATATTACTATATTCCTGAGATTTTGACTTTCTAAAGTAATTATAATTTTAAATATTTATTTGTTTATCTATCTGTCTGTCTATCTATCTATCTATCTATTTATTTATTATTTATTATGTACACGTTCCACCAAATATATCATTGAACACCAGAACAGGGTCCCAGATTTCATTATAGATGGTGGTGAACCATCTAATGGTTGCTAGGAATTGAACTCAAGACCTCTAGAAGAAGAACCAGTGCTCTTAAACTCTGAGCCATCTCTTCAGCCCTACTTATTTTTTTTAAATATTTGTACTCTTATGTCCACATCACACTCTTGATTAGGTAGAATGTTTTACACAAGAAGTGGTCCCACTCATAAGTGGAATCTTAGCATACCCCTGGTTATTTGGATTCTCAAAGTAGCTGTTTAGGTTTCTCTCTCTCTCTCTCTCTCTCTCTCTCTCTCTCTCTCTCTCTCTGTGTGTGTGTGTGTGTGTGTGTGTGTGTGTGTGTGTGTGTGTGTGTCTAGGTTCCCCAGGACCTGGTTCTGAGCATATTCTCTACATAAATAATCCTATAATCCTCTGCATCCTTGCTAGACTGATACATTACAGAAGGTAGATGTGGTTTAAAACAATCACTCTCTATATACCTGATGGTAGTGAATTATATGGGTGGTTGGGTCAATGAAAAGCAGAATAGAAAAACATTTCATTTAAAATGTTTTCATAACATGAGCATAGAACATGCTTGCATAACTTGTTCACATGACAGCTTTAAAAACAAAGTTACAGTTAGAGATAATGTCTGACAGCTCCACGAAAATAAAAGGACAAAAAACTTCTTGACACCTGCATTTTTATAAAGAGTATCTCTAAATAAGCCAGGTTGTAATCACGCCTGCCTTTTAATCACAAATGTAATAAATCCTGGCCCATTTGTTATTATCCAATGAACAGTTGTTAACTCAGAAATAGCACAATTGAAGCTTGAGATCAATAAAAAGGACTTGATTTCAAGCACATTGGAGACAGACCTGAGGTTAGACACCAGGCTTATGGACTTTGTGACTGTGCCTTCTCTTTATCCAACAGACAACTTCAACACTGCAAATTCCTAGATAAAAGAAAAGCTGAAAGACTCTCTGACATGTGAGATTAAGCAAAAGTCAATTAAGGGTTTCTACTCATAATATTTTTGAAAAGAAGCTTTGCATTTTTATCCTGACGTTTACCATGATACATGAAAGAGGTCCAATATCTTCCATTGCAACTCAAGGTAAGTCAGTTTTCACAGACACACGCCTCCCCAGCTAACATGAAACAGACCATTTGAGGAGCGTTGCCTACCTCCATCACTCAGAAGTCTTTACTCCTGGAGAATTTGGGGGGCTGCATGAATAACTTCCAAGGAAAAACATTTTGGTGGGATGCCTTTAAAATCAGCCAAGTCTTAAATAGCATTTAAATGACATACTGGAGAATTTAAAACATTAATGTTTATAACTGAAAATAAAATCTGGCAATTCTCAGTGGATTAGAAAATATTAGAAACTCTATTCCAAGAACTTATATAATTATGCTGATCACATTTTGTATTCTTATAATTTCATTGGCTTATAAATTATTCCATGTATTTTGTCCAACAAAATGATTTAATTGCTATATGAAATTGAAGTTTGGATAAAGATACAATTTAGCTCACTTTATGTGTTTAGGAATGTTATTCCTTTGTGAAATTTATAAATTGCAATGACTGAGGTCATATAAGTGGCAGTAGAAAATAAAATGCATCAATATATATGGCTTTTTAATAATATTGAGGACATTTCAAGACTGTGGAAGAATCGTGAGTAGGATGACACTCTGTAAAGTCTGAGAACCTGGCTTTGAGGAACATCCTTCTAAGGAGATAGACACATCTGCTCTGCTCTCATTGTATAGTAAATTTTTTCCTTGCACTCAGTTTGCAATTTGCATGGTAAATAATTAGATGTCTTTGTCTGCAGGTGTTTGGGTAAAAAGGTCAAAACAATATTATTTACTCGAAAATAGTTTCATTCAAATTGTTATAGAAAGAAACCCAAGTAGAGATAGATTCAAAAAATAGCTCCACACCAGTGACCACGGACACATCCCCACAGCTGCTGTTTCACGGCTTGAGAAAGCACTGTCTCTGACCTGTTGAGCTGTCCTTGTGCTTCCAAATCCAGCATTTTTGCTGGAGCTGCCTCAAATATTCACAGAACATCTTCTGTGTCAGGATTCTAGTTGTCACAGGAATTCTCCTTCCCCCGTTGAATTGCTCCTTTTATGTCTCCTAAACCACAGAAGACACCTACTCTCTACTCTTAAAAGATTCCTGTCATTGCTTTTCAGAAGTTTCTTACTTTTCTCGCTTCAGCACATCTCAATCTAAAACGACCATTGCAAATGAAAACTTTGGAAACAAAGAATTTCATAGAACAAACAAGTATGTGCTAATTATTCATATAAGAAGTAGGAGATAATGTTGATAAATGTTTTCAGGATGTATATTATGTTCTGAATAAAATCATTCTATTGATGATGGAAAGCTTTATCTTCTTGATATGCCTGAGACAATGTTCATGTAATTTTCTTCTTATTTACTAAGGGCATTACTTTCCATATACTATGTAAATCCAAAGTCCTCATTTATTTTTCCCTGTCATCCCGTTTCCTTACTCTCACTCTCCATCCTCTGCAACCCTCTCCCACTGTTCTCCTTTCCCCATAATTTTTTCTCTCCTTTTTTGGACTTCTATCTTTTCTCCAATTACTTTATACCATTAACATCATTAAATTTTGTATGTTCAAGAATATACATGTAGGTAATATACATAGAAAATTAAAAAGCAAATATATAAGGGATTTGACTCATAGGTAGTTCTTCATGAATCCTATGCTAGATGGCATTAAGAGAGTTGAATGCTGCTTAATTTACAATAGCTTCTTCAATTATTGGTTGCTATAACTTTCTGTCTATCTGTCTCTGTCTCTCTGTCTCTGTCTCACTCTCTCTCTGTCTCTCTGTCTCTGTGTGTGTTTGTATGTGTGTGTGTGTGTGTGTGTGTGTGAGAGAGAGAGAGAGAGAGAGAGAGAGAGAGAGAGAGAGAGAGAGAGAGAGAGGCTTTCTTTATTCCTTACCCATTAAAAAGTCTTTTGGTTGATTTCATGCATTGGTCATCATGAAAAATGACACAAAAATCATGGCTATTCAAATACTCTACTGTGTTCTATTCTTAAGCCAATTCAGTTGGGATCTAATGTGGAGGTTTGTAAAAAAGCTATCTTTTTTAAGTTAATTTGGTTACTAGTAAGTTAAAGAAATTCTTCAAACATGGGTTTTGTTTTGAAACTGTTGAATTTTGAAAGCATGGAGAGACATCTATGGTACCCTACTTATTTGATATTTACCTTGATAACTTGTAAGCTGAAAGTGGGGAAACTAGAATGTTTACATAACTTTCAGATGTCTCATCATGTGAGTAGACAGAAAATTCTTAATCCTCGACCATACTTATATTTGAATTATTTGATATCATTATTATAGTTATGTTAATATTACATGTTTCGAATAATGCAAACTATGAAAAAAGAAAATTTTCTTGGTGACACTAAAGACTGTTTTTGAAAGTCAAATTATTGACAGATATAAATATTTTGACCTCTGCATACTCACTGAAAGAGTCATGCTGGCTTAGTGCATTCCAACTTAGTCATGGTGATTATTTACAAGGATATTGGTGTACTTCTCACTAAGCATATACATTTCAAACACTAAATTGTTTATTATAAATTCATATATATTTATTCATGCTGATGTAATGCATTGCATTATAAAATTAGAAACTGTAGTATTTCATATCTTCTACTATTTTGTAAGCATATAAAGTGCTTTATTTTAAAACTTGTTCTTAAAAGATTGAGTTTCAGTCTATATATACCAACATCTATATTATTATTAAGGTAAACAAGAATCTTTGTGTATGTGGAAAAGTGTTTATGCTGTATTGTTTTGTGAGACTGCCAGGTACATAGGGCTGACCTTAAAGTCAGGATATAGATGGTGCTGACTTTGAATTTTTTACCTACTTTGCCTAGCTCACACTTGCTGAGATGATAACCATACATTACTATTCCTGACAGCAAATCCTTATTTTTGCAAGAGTGTGCATGCATCCCTTTCCATCTTGAGATTGATGCTTTTTGTTTGGATTGTGCTAAAGAAATTCATTGCTACTCAAAATGGAAAATCAGTAAACACAGTCATTTCTTCCATTTGTTTTGATTTTTTTATAATATTCACATTTAAGTTTAATGCAAATGTACTGCATAATAAGATAAAATAATAAAACTTACTTTTGGTTTTATGTGCCATTTTTCTCAAACATCATTCATTTCTCATAAATTTATATTTTATTCTATTTTTCTGTAGTGTTCCATTATCAAATAATAACTACCTACCATATATGGCAATCAGATATTTTGTCATTCTTTAGATCCCCAAAGGAGTACTTTAAATATTTTTAAATAGCCTTGGTAAATTCCCATATCTCCCCCTTTTCTTTGTTAGATCATATTCTTTGTTTAATAAAAATTTGTTTTATTTCAGAAAATATTTCATATTCTATCGACTCTGCTCTTGATACAGATTGTTAGGTAAGTGGGAAATTTTTTCTGCTGTATTCATTTCATATGCCACATGGTCTGCATAGAAACATTTGTGTTAGATTGTATTTCATGGTATACATTTTTATTTGGGAATTAATTAAACCTTGATAATACTTATGTATCCTGAATTGAATTTTTAAGCATGGAAACACTAATACTAACAAGCAAGATATAGTAGGAAAGGGTAATTATTTAGTTGTCAATCATTCCATTTTATTGTTGTTACTAAGGCAACAGGGACAAAATGAGGGGAATGGATACGTGTCTGGAGTTATATATTAGTCTTTAGTTCTATTCTTTTGATCAATATGTTTGATTTTTGACAATTCTATGACGTTTTTATTTGGATATCTCTGCCAAACATCTTGATGTCAGAGATGGTGATACATTCAGCACTTCTTTTATTATTCAGGGCTCTTACGGCTATTATAGCTCTTTCCCCCCTTTGTCAAACTCTCTCTGTGTTTACAAATGACACTGAAGGTTGGCCTTTTATGATCTGGATAAAAGAAATGTTGAAAATTTAATGGGACTTGCACTGAGTTTGTACATTGCCTTAGTATAATGTGTAATTTTTCTATATTAATCCTCCTATTCCATGAGCTAGGTGTTCTTTCTTCTTCTTTTTTTTGGTATTTTTTCACTTTCTTTTATTCAATATTTTGAATTTTTATCATGCAAGACTTTCACTTGCTTCATTGGTGTTCCCTCATGCTATTTTATCTTATTTGAGGCTATTGTGATAAGTGGTTCTGGATACTAGAAACTGATGCTTAGGAACAGGGATGGGCTGGGAAACAGGACTTAATGGAATCCATCGGTGGGTGAAAGCACAGTATTTCATCAGCATCTACTTAGCTGTCTAAGTAGAGAATATCTTGGAATTGGGGAGGAGAATGAGGATAGTGCTCAGCAAGTCTGTTTTAGAGCTGAGGATGGGACTGAGTTATGGGAGGATGTGAAGGAGAAGGGGAGGGAGAAGATGTGAAGCTCACCAACATGTTTTATTGGCCTATCTGACCTCTGTTGTGCTTCACCGGCTGGTACCTAGAGTAAATCTTCTGGAATTGATGGTTATGGTAATACCATGGGTTAGAAGAAAGCTTGAAGTAAAGAAGGGAGTGGTGAAAATTTGCAGTTAATCTGTCTGCTTTCTTCACTGGCCAGAGTGTCCTGTGAGTTTCTATGAAATAAATACCTGCTCCGTTTTGTTGACTAGGATAACATAATGAGTTAGGGGAGGAAAGGGTGAAGAAGAAGATCTGTGTACTCTTCTGGAGCTAGGAGCATGGAGAAAGAAGAGGATGCAACAGGTGGTGTGCTACAGAGCTCAGAAGGCAAAAGGAGTACTGGATTTGGCAGAGGGGAGGAAGACATTATAATCTGCAGTTAGCTAGAGTGGCCTATGGGTTTACAGGAAATGTCTGCTCTGAGATTAAAAAAAGTGAGTAGGGAGATAAAAGTTTGGAGGTGAGGAGCTGTGTGATCCACAGGAGACAGTGGCAAGGAGAAAGGGGGCTGCCAGTGGTAGTCTCCCCTACATTGCTAGGGATTAGACTAACATGGAGAACTGGATTGGGAGAAGTAGTTGGAAATGAAGTAGAAGACCCACACTTAGCCTGCATGGTTCTCTGGATTGTGTTCTGTGTAGTGACTACTTTTAAAGCCAAGATAAGTTTATTGTAAACTATAAAATCATGGAATGTTTTCTTTAGGCCATCTTGCTAGCCTATGTCCTTTGGTAGGAGAGCTGAGATAATTAATATTTAACATTATTATTGAAGGTTGTTAGTTGATTTCAGTCTTTTTTATTTGTTCTTTTTGTAATTGTTACACTCATTTTATTTTCCTTTTTTATTTGTTATTGTTTGGGTTCATAGTCATGTTTTATATTTTATTAATATAGCTTCACTTGATTTATTTCCACAGTCTCTTGGCAATGTTTACTCCTCTATTCAATGCAAAGACTTGGCTCCAGTGTTTCTTTAGGTTTGTCTGGTGAACAATTTTAAGGAAGTTTGTACCATTGATATTTTTCCTTCTACAATGGTAGATAATTTTTTCTGGGCATAGCAGTCTAGATCGCAGTCATGGTCTCTAAATAGTTGAAGTTCATTTCTCTCAAGTCTTCTAGATCTTAGAGCTTCCACTGAGAAATCTGCTCTTATTCTAATGGGTCTTGGTGTATATATGACTTGTGGTTTCTCTCTTGAAGTTTTCTTTTTTTTTTCCTTTTATTGTTTTTCTTTTTTCTTTTTCTCTTTCTTTCTTTCTTTCTTTCTTTCTTTCTTTCTTTCTTTCTTTTTTTTTTGTTTTTTTTTGGTTTTTCAAGGCAGGGTTTCTCTGTATAGCCCTGGCTGTGCTGGAACCCACTCTGTAGACCAGGCTAGCCTGGAATTCAGAAATCTGCCTGCCTCTGCCTCCCAAGTGGTAGGATTAAAGACATGTGACTCCACTGCCCAGCCTCTTATAGTTTTCAATAGTTTTTCTTTGTTCCTCCATATACTTAATGTTTTAACTATGAAATGCTGTACCTTTTTAATTTCAGGTCATGTCTGCTTGTCCTTCTTTCTGCTTCTTACGGGCTTGCCTTCCCTTAATTAAGATTTCATCTATGATCTTGTTTGAAAATCTGATCTATTCCATTAACATGGGATTCTTCTTCCTAATCAATGCTGATACTATGAAGATTTGGTCTTCTGAGTGTGTTCACTCTTTTTTGCATTCCTGTCCTATGATTTTACTTTTGCATAGTTTTTGTTGTTGTTATTATTATTCTTTGGTTTATTTTCTTTTGCTTTATCTTCTAGAGGAGGCTAGTGAGTCCTTGTTCTTATAGATAAGCGGAGAGGGGGTAGAATCAGAATATTAAACACAGATAGTTGTTTCTTCAAAGGAAAGGATGTATAACTGGTTTTCCTCCAAGAAGTCTGGGAAAGGATGTGGTTAATAGCCTGGTGACCTTTGTGCTATCTATATTGCTAGACCACTTCAATTCCCACAGACCCCTATCTTGAGCTTGTTTGCATATTTTAAATGGGAGATGCCAATTTTACTTTATACTAGTTTTGAGGTAGGAATGTTTCAAGTTGTCCACCCAACTTTAGTAAATTACTACTAGGGAAACTTTTAGGGTTAGTTAGGAAAACTAACCCTAAATTATGTTGTGCTTAAATATTCCTAAAATAAATCACATGGTGTCTTTTTTTTTCAAAGTTTTATCCAAAATTGCCTACTGGGTCACATTGAATCAGACTTCTTTCTTGCCTCCCCTGGAATGGTACTCCTGATTGTAGCATTTAAAGAGACCTAATCACCAGTACAAACTTGTAGGTCTGATACTCTATATTATTTGATCCATTTTATTAAGGCTTCCCCTTGAGTTTTCTAGTGGGTTTATTGAGTTATTTCTGCTTGAGTTCTCCTTTCTACTTCTAGTTCTTTACTCAATTCTTCTTTAAAGTCCTCAATTGTCTTCACCACTTCATTCAGACATATGTTTTAATTTTCCAGAACTCCAGTCATAGACTGTTATCTTCTTAAATGTCAGAGATTGGCACGATGACTGAGCAATGTTATAGCCTGAGAATGGGAATAAAGAGTGAGATATTGATGTGGAGCATGCTTAATGACATAAAATATGAAATGAAAACAAGTTAAATTAATTGATTGAATGTTATTTACAGGACTGCATTACATATTGGGTTAGATAGAAGTAGAAGAGTTAAACTGAAAAGTTATCAACTGTTATTGAGAAAGCTTGGATACTCTCACTCTTTTAGCTCTGCTGCCTCTAGCACACACAGCTTCTCTCTTGAATTGAATCCTTGCCTTATATATAGGTCTTCTTGGCATATGTCACATGAGGCTGGTATCTCCAATATCCAGGGGTTTCCCCTATGACTTGAGCTTTACCTTCACATATTCACACTACCCAAGCTTTCTCAAGATCAGTTGATAACATTAAAGGCCTCAAACACAGGATTTGGAACTATGGAATTTAATGTTCTCACTGCTTGTTTTTGTTTTACTTTGGTGTGATTGTTTCTACCTATTCTCTTGTTTTATCTGTTTGAAATAAGAATGTTTCAAATTGTACCACTATATGGCTGCAAGCATATATCCTGTTTTATTTTTATAGGAGGTCATAGTTATAAATGTTTAGGTTCTTAAAGTGCTAGGATGTTTTAAGACTGTGGGGCCTTTAAAAGTTATACATCACTTTGTGGAGTGAGAGAAACATGAGACTTTGAAGTCTTTTAAACCAGAGAGATTGTGGTTTTAAGTGATGTTTGTGAGTCAAGTAGACAAGGGTAGAGTCATGGTGGTTAGTTGTAATCATCAAGTTTGTACAATCTGTCATCTGGGAATGGAGTCTTAAAGGGGTATTATCAAGATTAGGCTGGCTGTGAGAAAGTCTGTGGGGGATGATCTTGTTTAGTAGGAAGATCTACCTGCTCACTGTGAGTGATACCATTTCCTGGGCAGCAGATCCCAGACTGTAGAAGTGGGAAGAGTGCTCTGAGCATGCATTAATTCATTGCTCTCTGTAGATGTAATATGGTAAGCTGCCTAGGCTCCTGCTGCTGTGATTTCCCTGCTGTGATGAACTTATATGGAATTTTGAGCTAAGTAAACTCATTCTCCTTTAAAAGAACTCAGAAGTTTAAATCACACCATATTTTATCTTAAATATATATAAAAAGATTTCTTTGCAAAATTATTCATCTAAGGAAATACAAAGATGAATCCTGGAGATTTAATGAGTCTGAGAAAAATGAATTTGTTCCTCAGACTTATTTGGTAGTAGGTTTATTTCACTGTGTCTTGCAGGTTGTATGACAAATTGAACCTAATGAAGGTGAATTTCTCATGAGAGGAAAAAAAAATCAATCAAATTCTCCTCTAGTTTCATATTTACTAATCCAAGTGCTTACATAGACCCTCAAATTTATGAAATGTTTTATGTATGTGGCCTACTGTCTATACTTTACAAGCTGAAACAATAGTTTAACATGAATAACAAATTTCAAAAAAGAATTGTTGTAGACAAAACTCTTGATAGATACCTTGCATAGCAAGCTCATCAGGTTGATCTCCAGCATCAGAAAAGAGAAATAAAGAAAAAAAAGAAAGTAGGAAGGGGAGAAAAGGAAGAAAGAAGGACTGGGAACAGACACAAACACACACACATACAGAGAGAGAGAGAGAGAGAGAGAGAGAGAGAGAGACAGAGACAGAGACAGAGACAGAGACAGAGACAGAGACATAGTGAGAAAGAGGTAGAATGAAGGAGTGAGAGGCATAGAAAGAAGAAGATAGAGAGAAGAAAATGTTAAAATATCTTCATGGTTTTAAATAGAGATTTGCTTGCTCTGACAATCCTTTATTGTTCAGGAAAAGCATTTCAAAACCTTTTGCTTCAAAAGATATTCATCAACATATTCAAAGTGTAAAATGTGACATGTCTTATGCCAGCTGAGACAGCCTGTCGCTTCCTAGACCTTAGGATCTAATTGGCAGGTATGACTGAAAGGTCTGAAATTACTCTGAAAGTTTGCAGCATTGTTTAATAACACTGAAGAATTTTGAATCCTAACAATCTGACAAAAATCTTTAAACAAATAGTTTTGCAATATTAGTTTTGGCTGATTTTTCTGTGACATTGCTGACATTGTGAGTCAGGAGACTAGATACAGTATAGAAAGGGAAAAACAAATAATAATATATAGCCTGCAGTTAGCAATACCTTATTAGCACTACAGACAAGCACAGAAGAGATGTCTTATTTGAATGTGCCCTGTCAGCATAAAATTAATGTGATCTTCAAAGTCAGTCTTTCTTTGCGACTAATAGGAGTTGAGTGGACCCATCTGGCTGGGCCATTTGCAATGAAGTATTTTGAGAGAGAATTAAATGGGTGTGCAGACTTTCGTGTGTGTGTGTGTGTGTGTGTGTGTGCGCGCGCGCACGCGCACGCATGTGTGCGCGCGTGCGAGCGTGCATGCATGCATGCATGCACACATGTATAAAGGCTGCCTAAGAATAGGAACTAAACATTTTAAAGGAAAATACAGTCAAACATTAATTCAAGTTAGTCAATTACACAGACATACACACACACACATATATTTGAACATTTGAACAATATGTTATATGTTACTACATGATATAATACCTGGTGCAATGGTAAATGATATTTTAATATTTCTGAAACAATATCTCACAGAGGCATGCCAGTTTGTATTTCATCCTTCTTATCTTTACTCATTTTATCTTTTTTTCCTCTACCACTATGATAAAAATTGTGATAACAAAAGTTAAAACCATAGTTGAAGCTATATGATTGAACCAGAATGAAAAATGGTATATTTTTATGGTAAGTAAAGCATTGATGAACTTCCACTCTATAAAAGGACTCTCTCTTTGAAAAACAATTTTATAGAACTAAAGTTTAATTTTAGAAGTCTATTTATGTACTACATGGTTATAAAGTATAGTCAAGTACGTTCAGATTATCTGAGAGACAATCACCAGGGCTGTCTCAAGCATGTGAGATCAAATGAATCTGATTAATAATGTTCTCTATTTTTCTCATGAAATATTATTCTGAATGTTTGTAAAATATGATCAGCCCTGAATGACATCGTGTACAGGAATTTTGACTCAACTAAATATCTGTTGACACTCTATGTTGTGTTCACTGTCCTCTTCAAGAACAGCCTGCAGAAAAACGAGGAAGATTTAGGGATTTTTTTTTTTCAGAATTTGCTAATACAATTAAATAAATCTTAGAAAAAGTTAGTTTTTTAGTACATATTGCTTCTTCACATTTATTGTATATGAAGTAATTAGACAGAGGCAACTAATAAGCATAACTGCCAACTATTTTATTGTAGCCATGGCATGCAGATTATTGTTTTAATTTTGTTAGCTCAAATGTGTGCACAAGTTTAATATATCCAGCATTTTGTGAACTCAGACCATTTGCCAAAACAGACACAGATGCTGATGAATTTGTTCCAAACATAGGAGCTAATCCATCTTTGTGAAAACAAAATGTCTCCATTCCCTGAAGTTATTGCCATCATGATCAATAATACATATAACACAAATATCGTCTCCTGTTCAACACAAAATTTTGTTGCTATATTTTAGCTTTTATTCATTTCTGCCTGTGTGTATCTATGTGACTTTATCGTATGTCTAATTGGAGGAAGAGTCCAAGATTATTTTCTTTCCTACACACGTGACCAATTTGTTTACTGATCACTATTTTTCTGACTAGTGGGTTTGTATGCTTCAATTCATAATAATGCATTGTGAATAAAAATAAGGAATGATAATCAGGAAAGCTATTTCTAGTTTGGATAAAGACTCAGAACATTTTCAAAGGATGAGGTGGTCAAGGAAAATGATTAAATATACTTAGTTTCCTTTTTTAAAGTTATTTATTTATTTATTTATTATATTAATCTTTTGATTTATTTACATTCCAAATGTTGCCACCATCCCAGTCTCCCCTCCCAGAGTAAAATGCTAATAATTTACAGAAGTCTATGTCCACAGTGTGTGATATGTGCTTTAATTTTCTTCAACTATTGAGACATTGGTTTAATTTATTTTGACACTTAGCCAAACTGTGACCAAAACTACCTTTGTGTAGAAGATTCATGATTTTAATTGCTAAAATTTAGATAATTATGGGAGGGGCAATAAAACCCTTCTCAAAATATGGTAGTTAAACGTTTAAAGTTACCCACGACCTTGAATTTTAAAATAGCCATTTCTTAAATGATCAAATTAATATTCCTTTAACCATGTGTAATTAAACGTTTGGGTGTAAGTATAATTAATAACATATCATTTTCCTGTTTGAAAAGGCAATAGAGAAGCATCATGAACATGGAGAGTATGCAATGCTTATTAGGTAAGAGAGAAGTAGAAAAGTCATGTGAAATGAAAATTTTCCTATTACTCTTAAGGCTTACATATATTGATAACTACTTATAATTATTTGAAAAGGACATTCCTGTATTCATTTTAACTTAACACAGAGAAGTGATACCTGGACACAGCTTCATAGAGAAATATTTCTGCTAAATATTAGAAGAAAACTATTATATAGAGTGTCTGATGAGTTAGGCATTACAGGATGAAACAAGAGACTTCACACAGACATCTTAGTTGGCTATCTCTCCCTGTCATTGTTATTCTACCTGCTGTGATTTAATTTCCACTTTTCAGCTATTGTTTTCACACGAGCACTGTAGATTTCAAGCTTTCTTCTTACTCTGAAGATGGTGATGCCGACTGAGATACCATTCACGCAATTTTACACAGCATTGTGGTTTTCTTTGTAAATATAATTAAAGTTATTACCGACAGAAACTGCTTTTTATTTTAGAATTCACTGTAAAGATTCTCACAAAAGAGTTATATAAATCAATTAATTTTCATCTTTGGAGAAACTGCACAATAGATACATCTGAGCCATTTAAGAATTGTAATGTTTCTTCTCTACAACTTAGAAAATGTAATAAAATTTGATTGCATCTATTTTATTGAATGGTTGATAAACTTAAGAAAACTTTTAGGGCCATTATATGCTTCTAGGGGTTTAGAAAACTCAATAACATGATTCGCTTATCACTCTTATGCTTGCTCAAAGCCTTTCTACTTTTCTACTTGGTTTTCTACCAGGCTTATTTTGTTTCTTTGCCATCTGATTTCATATGGATCTTTATGAACTCATCAGTGGGGTTTCCTCCATTCTTTCCCGTTTATTATTCCTTTGCTCATGTAAGCTTGACATTTCTAAATGTCATATTGCTTTTGTAAATCAACTGATTTCTTTGTCTCTACTGTGTATTACTTTCCCAGTCTTACTGTATATGTTTTATACTCTTAATATTTGTATAATGGTACATGTATATATGTAAAATCCTAAAAATATGCTCTATATATCCTACAAATACATGCATATATATGTATATATGTGTATATATATCTATATATATACTTAATTAAACTTATACATATATGGTGTGTACTTCATATTGAATAGTATAAATGTTATTATATATGACATTATAATTTAGTTTATGAAAATATGCCATTATATAAAATATAACTAATATTTATCAAAATAAGAAACATACATATGTATAGTGTATACTTACATATCATATAGATACATCAGGAGAGATGTGTTTGCCAACACTCATTTCCTGAACAATTAACATATCAATTAAATATTTTATGTCTCTATCTCCTTTTAGAAGAGGAAGAAATAAACATAGGTTTTATAAGAGATCAGAATTTTGATGTTCTTCAAATATGAATTTAGTCACATTAGTTTCCAAATTCTATTCATTTGAAAGTATAAAACCGCTCTGGAAATCAGTTTGGCGGTTCCTCAGAAAATTGGGGATGTCACTTCCAGAGGACCCTGGCATCCCACTCTTGGGCATATACCCAGAGGATTCCCCTGCATACAATAAGGACACATGCTCCACTATGTTTATAGCAGCCTTGTTTATAATAGCCAGAAATTGGAAGGAGCCCAAATATCCCTCAAAGGAGGAATGGATACAGAAAATGTGGTATATTTATACAATGGAATACTACTCAGTAATTAAAAATAATGAATTCATGCAATTTGTAGGTAAATGGTTAGATCTGGAAAATATCATCCTAAGTGAGTTAACACAATCACAAAAGAATACACATGAAATGCAATCACTGATAAGTGGATATTAATAAGCCCAGAAGCCCTAAATACTCAAGGCACAATTAGCAAGTCAAATGACTCCCAAGAAGAAAGGAGAGGACCCTGGGCCTGTAAAGATTGGATCCAGTTTTGTAGACCCAGAACAGAGAAATCGTGGGGGGGGATGATTGGGGAATAGTTGGGGGGAGAGGAATTATGGGACATATGGTGGGGGGAACTGGGAAAGGGGAAAGCCTTTGGAATGTAAACATAGAATATAGAAGATAAAAATTTAAATAAAAAAAAGAAAAAAAATCAGACCTAATTCTCAGCAACTGGATGGTGCACTACACAACTTTATAAAACCTAATCTAACTAATCAAAAATTGTACAGTTGTTAAGTAGAGTTAGACAGTGCTCTTATCTGATTGTAGTTTGATTAGAAACTAACCATACCTCAGCTCATATTATTCGGGACAAATCTTTGCTATGTCTCTTCTCTAAACTTTTCTCTAAACTAGAAGACTTACTTGCTAGTAATTTAGTTGCAGTAGGCAACTAAATGTTCTTTCTGGATTGAACAGAGTTCTCATTCCCGTACTAAATGATAGTAATTCTTACCATTACTCAGTTAAGTATAGGATGATTCAAGGTAAAGCTACCTCCAAAACCCTGTCTTTAAGCCATATAAGATTGGCACCCAGTAAAGCATTGTACATATTATAACAATTCCCTGTGGGTGGGTAATAACAAGGCATACACTGCTGACTCATTGCCTGATGAAATGTGGCTGCCAGTTGTCAATTCTCTTCTTTCACCTGCAGTTCAAACTGGCATAGAGCTCTATAGGCTTTCTGGGCAAATAGCATCTCCCAGAACACACTAGCCCGATCCCCAGTAGCCCTTGTTCATCTTTTCACTGAACTGTGAGCAAATGGTTTGGAACTGAAAATCCTTACACAAAGTTCCTCTGCTCTTTTTCAACCAGGTATATAATAAAGGTTTGCAGTATATATATGGAAATATTTGTTGACTATTAAAAGAGATCAGTTTCAGGGTAATCTGATAGGTGGCCCATTATGATAGATGTGAGTTGCCTTGAAGTTGTTACCAAGCCATATTAATAATAGAATTCTATAATGTGATCATAAAGAATGCAAAGGCATATATATACATATATATACATATATATATGCATTAGTTCTTTGAGTAGGTTTATAAATTAGTAGGTAGAAACCCACATAAATTTGCCTGCATGTAGGTTAAAATAACTCAGGAACTTGTCTACAATGCACACTGGACCATTAAAACCATTTAAAACAGTGTTTGGCAAAGAGTTACACTCACTTGACAAATTGAGATCTCTTATTAGTTTCATGTTGCTTTTGGCTTCAGTCTTATTAACCACCCCCTCTACTCCTAGTTTCCAAGTGGTTAATAGTAGCCTTGAACATATTGAAAATATGTGTGTAGTGGAACTGGGAACTGGTTGCAATGAGATAAGGGTTTAATGTCAACATTTTCAAGTTCATTCAACATGTTTATTCTGCACACTTTTTCTAAATTATTTCTGATTTTATAGAAGGTTTAAACTATGGATCTTGCTCACATATTTACAGAAGAGCATCTGATAGCCTCTGTTGTGTTTTCTCTAAAACATGGTAAGCCATTTTCAGTGAGCTATAATAAAATACTCTAAATATGGCTTGGTCTTGAGTTGTCCCAACAACAGGGATAGAAATTGGTAGTTACATCTGGCTCAGTGTCAATCAATCCAAGTTCTAACATTAGAAATTTCAATTATAGCCAACCATGATTGGTGCCTATCTGAAGTACAAACCAAACACATCATCTTATTTTAAATTTCTTGTTTATGTGAAAATGCTAATGATAATTAACCTTTCCAAAGTCAGACAACTAGTTTGTTTTTTCAATTGTTTTAGTCTGAAGTAAGTTCTGGAAGAACAATTATGTAAAAATATTTTGAGATTGTAAGCAGAAATACTTATGGAATACAGCACATTTCTGTTGTCGATTTCTCCCCAATGTGTCTTCTCTAAATAATATCTTCATATTAAGCTAGTAACTTAATATATATTATATCTTACATTCATTAGACATTTATAGATATAATAATACCCCAGAAAGGTTAAAATCTTAAGGAAAGAAGTGTTTTAAATTGCAGTATAAACAGTAAGGAAGTGGCTCATGAGGTGGCTCAGAGGTTAGGTATAAACAGTAAGGAAGTGGCTCATGAGGTGGCTCAGAGGTTAGGTAGCCACACAGTCATTAAGACTTGACGTCAGAGCCCTACCGCCCAAATAAAATTTCACTATGGCAACGTGCACCTTTAACCCTAGTCTCAAATAGACAGAAACAGGAAGCTTCTAATCTCTCTAGTCCAAACAGCCATGCAATATATAGGTCCAGTGAAAGAAGCAGTCTTTTAAAATTAACTGGAAAATTCTCAACACAGTCACTTTACACTGACCTCTGACTTCCACACACATGTGTACACGTGTATATCTGAATACATAGATGCACAAATCCCAACAAATATATGTATATATATATATATATATATATATATATATATATGTGTACATATATACATATATACACACACACACACACACACACACACACACATATATATATATATATATATATATATATATATATATATCTCACATCTTCACACATACCGAAAATATTTAAAAGAGAAAATATAACAAATATGACCTGGTAAGGGCTCTACACTTATGTGCACATAGCAAAGTTTCATCTTCTAAGATGAATCATAAAAAAGTAACACATTACTTACTAAAATGAAGTTACTAGTATTGGGAAGAACAAAGGTAGAGATGTGCACATGGGAGGAGAAGAGTAAAATGACCAGCTTTTATATCACCTTTTCCACATAACACATTTTATTGCATTATATGTGCTTTTGTTGCTATTGTTTATAGTTATTTAAATGCTGGAGCTTTTGAGTAAGAGTTTGACAGTCATTCTCCTTCCGAAACAACAACTGAAATAGTTAAAGATTTTTAACATTATGACTTGAAGCTACAATTGTCCAAGAGGACACAGTCACTGAACAAAATGTATTGCATTTTTGTAAAAAGTATGCAATAATCTGCTTTGTTATGTGTACCCCAACCCAGTTATGTAACACTTAATAGGACATAGTGGAGTGGCTGTCTCCTCCAAGTACCAACTCTCAGCTTAAGGGTTACATTGGAGATGTAGCTTACTATTTCTCCTTGCCCTGCTTGATCCAACCCCTAATTCATACAGTATATGCTTTACCTCATTGCAAGCTGGCAAACAAAACCACATGTCTATTAACCTACATAGTTTCTAGCTCACTCCTTAGGAAATGACCCATATGGATGAGGCACAGATATTTCTCCCATAGGTGCTCATTATAGGAAAATGGTTTCCCTTCAGAAAAAAACATACCTACTTTGCACATCCAACTACTTTTGGTGTGAATACTTACCCCTGGATGAACTACCCTCCCTGGTAAACAATGAATTCCTCAACTCTGAGTAATGTACTGGTTTTATTTAATCAGAAAGTATAGAATTCCAAACATAAAGGTATTGATAAAAGAAAGAAAATCCTTGTAGGGACGCATTAGAAGACATGGGTACTCTGCAAACAAAATGGCAGGAAAGTATCAAGTTTAATGTAGTATTTCTGGAAGAAGGCAAGAACTTTTAGAAGATAGAAAGTTGTGTGTGCTATATTCTGAATGACTCAGAGGAGACCAGAAAGAGAGAATGCCTAAAATACAATACCTTAACAGAGTATGTTCGTAAACTACCAAGTAAATTCCCTGAAACTTGACAGTCTCTAAGAAAGACACGGATATCTCTGATGCTAATATATGAAATATTTAAAAATCTAACAGACCAAGGCAAACAAAACACACCTTTGAACCTATACTACCTAAATATGACACTGAGGTAGTCAAATTAAAATATGGAAAAGTAAATTATGAAATAAAATTTGACTACATGAGCAAGTATAATAGAGGCCCCACTTGAGTGGGGTGATAAAATTGAAAGCAAACAAAATATAAATTTAAAAATGAAAGTAAAAGAAATACAGACAATAGAAACTACAGCTGTAGAAAATAAGAAGATGGCCAAATCAGTTTAATTATATTAAAAGTACTAAATTAAAGTATAGCTAAAAGATGGTAGGAAGATCCTGGTGTGAGGAGGCAATCTATCTAGAAGACCAAAATCAGTAAATACTACATTCACATCAAGTGAGCAAACTTGTGAAATAAAATTGACCAATGAAAGGAAAACCACTAATCTATAATTGTTAGTAAAGTTTTGAATATTATAGTTGTAGTAATTGGTGCAGTAGATGAAAACAAAGAAACAGAGAAGTTGATCCTCTCTGTATGCCAATATAAGCTCATGGAAGTTTAAAATTGGTTACAGAGAGCTTAACGTAGCATTGAGAAAACACTTGATTTTTGAAAACACACATGGAACATTCTTCAAGATAATCATATTCTATACCAGAGTACAAACCTTAATCTATTTAAAATATTTAAATTATATAAACTATATTTTCCTTCTTGGATCAAATTAAATTAGAAATCGGTACAGAATGACATTCCTGAATATTTATAATGGAAATCAGAAAATAACTGCACAAAACAAAAAGTGAGATGGAATGCATGGAAACCTTTAGGATGCAGAGCAAGTTGCATTGGAGGCAAACACTGTTCTGTAAATATCTATATTGAAAGAAATTTCACAAGTACTTTACTCTTCCATTTAAATAAATTAAGAAAAGTAAGCAAAATTAAACAGGCGAGGGATGAAAATCAAAAGCAAACAGATGAAGAAAATAATAAAAATTAGGATAGACACAAATAACATAGGTAATGAGACAATGGAACAGATGTTGAAATGACTGGTTAAACTGTGATGTAGATGAATGCAGTTGGAAGTTGGGGACTTAGGTAGAGAAGGAAGGAGTCAGGAATCGGATATATTAGCCACCAGTCACACACCATACATGAGCTGGTCTGAGAGCCCAAAAACATATGCCTGGAATGACTTCAGTGGGAGAAGATGCACTGAACGCGCTAGAGACTGAAAGCCCAGGGAGTGGAGAGAACTGGAGTGGGGCAACATCTTGTTGGAGACATGGAGAGGAGGAATGAGATAAGGAACTGTGGGAAGGGAGAAAGGAAGGGAGAAAGCTGGACTGTAAATAAAAGTATAGAAATACACTGTACGAAGTTCTCAAGTAATTAAAAATATCTATATATAAAAACTAAAATGAAATCAATTTCTTGAGGGCACTCCACACACATGTGGAGTCACAATATACCCTACCATTTAAGAACTTCAAATGTAAATAAAGAAAATATCTAAAAATAATTTTAAAAAAGACTTTCAAAGTCAGCTGACTACAGAGTCACACCAAGTTGCAGATAAATTCACGTGAATGTTAATTCATTCTGCCACCTAGGAAAGGCAATTGCATTTGCCTCATAATCATTGTTTTTTCAAGTACAAATAATATGATGTGAGCAAATCTCATTATCTTTGCTGAGGGTCATTTCCACATGAAATGCCTTTCGTTTGTGTAACACTGTAACACTCATAACACTGAATTAAGTCATATTTTTGTGAAAATTTATGGAGAGGAAAATGAATGAGTAAACAGAAGTTATATTTTAACCTCAGACCTTGTTAGCCATGTACATAATGCTCTCTCTGTACATCAGAAATAGGCCAGTGGAATTATTTCTTTTCTAGAAAAATATCAACTTCCTTCCAAATGTAGCTTATGTTTTAAAAATTAGTCTCCTTCTACACATCATCTCTCTCTGCCCAAAAGCTTACCAAATAGACTAGACTGATGTCCACTGAGCTACAAAGCTCCACTTTTTGTTATCCTCAGCAGTAGCATTAAAAACTGTCACACTGGGTGATGGGTTGGGTCCTGGGAAGCAAGCTGGGTCCTCCTGCTGGCACAGGAAACCCTAGTAACTGAGTTTTTCCCAAGCCCTAAACTTTTTTTTTTGACATACCACTCCTGGGCATATACCCAGAGGATTCCCCTGCATACAATAAAGATACATGCTCCACTATGTTTATAGCAGCCTTGTTTATAATAGCCAGAAATTGGAAGGAGCCCAAATATCCCTCCAAGGAGGAATGGATACAGAAAATGT
Source organism: Apodemus agrarius (assembly GCA_964023405.1). Classification (NCBI taxonomy): domain Eukaryota; kingdom Metazoa; phylum Chordata; class Mammalia; order Rodentia; family Muridae; genus Apodemus; species Apodemus agrarius. The sequence goes on along the minus strand of OZ030011.1, from coordinate 26,965,653 downwards.
GGTATATTTATACAATGGAATACTACTCAGCAATTAAAAATAATGAATTCATGCAATTTGTAGGTAAATGGTTAGACCTGGAAAATATCATCCTGAGTGAGCTAGCCCAGTCACAAAAGAATACACATGAAATGCAATCACTGATAAGTGGATATTAATGAGCCCAGAAGCCCTAAATACTCAAGGCACAATTAGCAAGTCAAATGATTCCCAAGAAGAAAGGAGAGGACCCTGGGCCTGTAAAGATTGGATCCAGTTTTGTAGAGAAACCTTGGGAGGAGGGGGAATGATTGGGGAATAGTTGGGGGGAGAGGAATTATGGGACATAGGGAAGGGGGGAACTGGGAAAGGGGAAAGCCTTTGGAATGTAAACATAAAATATAGAAAATAAAAATTAAAAAAAAAAGCCCTAAACTTTTTATCAGTAGTTGATGTATACTATTACACTCCAGTAGAGCCAAATGCCTCTTTCTTCAATGTAGTGTGGTTACAATGAGAGTCATACCATTTTGTATTTATGAAAAGCATCTGTAGTCTTCCCCTGCAATGCTTTAAATTCCATTATGAATGTAGGCACGATTACTGCAACAAAAGTGCAAAAGAGAGACTTGAGTATCAGATGATACTCCAGATCTGATACTTCCCTGTCGAAGTTGTTGTCTAAGGGCGTCAACTGGGTCTGCGCTATTGCATACGACATGGATATCCTCTCAGAAACCACGGGTTGTGTGGAATTCCTATCTGTGTCACTACATTCTACTTGCCTTTTTCCCAAAAAACTCCTGTTCCAAGAGGCCTGTCTTAGGTCCTTGTCTTATGGCAACTTACTCTCACAAAATGTCTCCTTACCCCTCACAAACACTTTTTCTCAAGCAAACTACACATTAATAAAGGCAATAGCAGTTCAGATCAGAATGGCTGGGTACAGTGTCTCATTCAAAGAAGTTAAAGGCCACTAGTCAAGGAGTTTAAATGTCCAACTATAGAAGGGAAAGATACTTGAACTGAATTGATCAGAAAAGTAATACACTAGTAAACATGCCCAGAGGATATTTTAATATATATTATGCATTACATTTCAGTCTTAGTTACCAGGTCCAACTAATGAGCTAATTTCTGCTTCTTATACTTACTGAAAACTTCACTTGTAATCATGAGCTATGAGTGTGATCCAGTGATTTTAATAAGAATCACAAACTCCCATTTGGGAAACAAAAATGAAATGCCTGTCATCATGTTTGCATACTACGTGAAGAACAGATTAGGCAGAATTTAATGTTTACCTAAGTCCTAGACTTGTGTAAACAATATTGAAAATATATAGCAATCAGTAATAAGTCTGGAAATCTTGAGAGTATTTTGTTCTTTAATGTTCACTGCCTCTGTGTGGTGTGAACAAGGTTTGCTGAGTGATTTAATATTATTTTAAATTAATTTACTGGTAAGAATTATTAGTAAGATTATTGAAAACTCTTTCTCCTTAGCACTACTGAGGATAAAGCCAGAAAATATTTGAACCAGCTGAAACTTTTATTTTCAAATAGTTAAAGGGAGATGTTTACACATTAAGAAGTATGTGGTGTGTGTATGTATACATGTATACATACGTATTTATGCATATATACTATATACATATATATTTTTAAATATTTGTGATATGTTATAAAACAATAACAAAATAATCTTAAAAGGAAGAATTTTGAAGATTTTTTCAAAGTCAAAATATTTATAGATGGGGAAATCAAACAATGATTAGAAATTGATATTTTTAGATCCTTACATTACGATGTTTTTGAGTTTTGTTTCCATATATATATATATATATACACATATATATATATATACATATATATGTGTGTACACACACATATATATACGTATATATATACATATATATATGTGTGTGTACACACACACACACACACACACACACATATATATATATATATAAAACAGTTCAGCTGTCCAGATTCTCTTTCTTCAAATTCAAAGCTCTCAGTGAGTATTATTGCATCTCATTTTTAATTAATATTGGTATAAAAACAAAACAGGCTCTAGTGGTAGTAAAGCAAACTATCCAGGGAAATAACATAATGTTTGTTTTGAGCACTGACATGTCTTTCTATATAAAAAGAAAAATGTTGTATTCATTTGGTAAATTTTTCTAACTCAGATCCAATTCTCTGCTATTTCCCTAGGGTCTGGTAACATGTCTGGCTCATTTCATAGTCAACCCTAGGGACTTATCATAAGAAACAAAGCAGAAAAAGATGCAATCAGAGATGTGATATCTTCAGTTCTGAATTTCTAGGATGAATAAAGACTTACCATTGATTCCCTTCATACCATAAACTGTGGACTCGGGGAAGAGCTAGTGCAGTAGATGCAAAATGGGAGAAAAACATGCTTCAAGCTGGGACCTATTAATGGGCAATAATTCTCAAATAACTCTGCAATGCAAGTAACTGAGCCTTCATATTAATCCACAAGGATAAACACTGTGGAGAGAAATACAATCCAGAAGTCTGCTCTTTCTTTTAAGATAATAAAAATAATATATTTATACAACTAAAAGTAAAGAAGTTGGGTTTTTTCCTGTACAAACTTATAGTGAGTTAGTTAAATTATTTTACACCAAATCTACGATTTTGAGTACTACTTTTCTAATAAAATGTATCACTGTAGTCTATCTGGATAACTTTCTATTAATTATTAAATTTTAATTATAAATGAACAATTTTGTTAGTTGTCTCTGCACAAATAACCAATAGCAAAAGTTCCCTTTACCTCCCATTTTCTAAGCACTGAGGGATTGGTTTGAAATAGTAGATAATAAAACAGACTGTGGAGTACTCAGAATAATGAAAAAGGAGTATTAAATGAGGCAAGAAAGGAAGGTGGGGTAAATTCAGGGAAAGTGTAAACACCATTAAAGACATTTGAAAATGCCATATGGGAATGCAGCTGCCAGAGACCCTTCCTATAATATGTACATATACACATATAAAGGGAGTTTAAATGAAATTAAGCTATCATAGGAGAGTAAAATATAATAGACACCACAGACAATCAAATCAAAGGCACTATGCCAGATATTGCTTACTTATTTTTGAGTTATTGATCATGTTGTTCTCATAGACCTTCCAAACTTTACAAGAAACTGCTCAAAGTTGCTCTCCACAACTTGATGGTAAGACTCTATTGGTGAAGAAACCATATACTGCATAGGAGAACATAGAGACACATGGCTTGCACTGCCCTGAAAACATTATCCCTACTTGTTAGCTTTTGTACTTTTGTAAGTTGCTATGTAAACTACTAGAGAAGAAAATAATCATCAATCTTACCCCACCTCTGGAAACCACTGGCTTTTCAAAATATGTCCTTTCACACAAGAGTGATAAAGCTATTTTGGAAATAATCAACCATTATCTGTTTGGATTTAAAATAATGTACACACACACATACACACACACACACACACACACACACAAACACACACAAAAATCATGTTTGGTATCACTAACTAGGTCCTAAACTCCCTGATTGGCTAGATCATTGGCTGTGGGGGCAAAACCAAATACTACCATTTTGCCAATTTGGATTCCTAATAAGTTGTCCTAACAGTACTAACTTTTAATATAATAGACACCTATATTAACCTATAGATTAATACCTTTCCCACTTCCCAAAAAAGTAACTTCTTTGTAAAGTACATAACAACACAGAGATCTACAAACGACCAATTTCTAAACAAATAAGAGACTGTGGAGTGCCAGCTCTGAATAGAACATTCATGTCATACCCTTTCCCCCTCATCTGAGTTGAGGGAGGCCAAAAGAGTGGAGTGGTCTGCAGCAAGACAGTATTTTGTAGGACACAGTTGCTGAGTTCAACACTTGAACTCACAGCAGCTATGACTACCTTCAGATAATCTGCACAAAATCAAGACAAATTAAAGAACAGATGAGGGAGGGGCTTATGACATTACACCACCCAGCCAAGAAGATATTAGTAAAACATGATTTATTGTATTTTTTCAGGGTTTCTTTCTTTTTTATTGAAAAGGGAAGTAAAAACACTTTGTGATAAAATTAAAGATTTACACAGAAAATATTTCAGATAAACACGTTAAAATTGACAATTTTCATAGAAAATTAAAGAGTAAAGTGGTAGACATGTAAAACATTGCTAAATTAATTGAAATATGGAATAGAAACATTTTATAATAGAATTGAAGATTTTCGTGGAAAATATTTTTGATGAAATTGTAGAAAAATTTAGAAAAACATGTTAGAATTGAAGATTATTATGGAAAATATTATATAGATATAATAATGCTATGCATAAAAGTACTCCTAAGTTGATTGAGAGTGGAAATATAAGCATTTTCTGATAAACTTGAAGATTTACATGGAAAATATTTCTGATAAAATTGAAGAAATACATATGAAAACATGTTAAAATTAAAGATTATCATGGAAATTATACAGATAAAATAATAGGCATGACTGCTAATGAAAAGAGAATCAGTTTTCAGGTTGCCCCTGAGATGGTATATCTGACCCAATATACATAAACACATCAATGGCAGACATGTACCCAAAGACAGCTGAGAGGATGCCCAAGTGTGTCTTCTTTACTCTCTAAATTACAGTCTCATGGCCTTGCTCCCAGAGGGCCTGGCTAAACCTTCACAAGGAATACTGTTCATCTATCTCTATGTCTTTGTTTCAGGACCTTACCTAGTGACATATTAAATACATGGTTCCACAAGGATTTCAAGGAGAGGATTACAGTTAAAAGAGCACACATGCACATATATGTATGTGTGTGTTTATGTGTATATGTGTGTTTATATATGCATATGTGTGCATCACTTTAAATATTAATACAACAAGAAGCCTGATTGGACAGGAAAAATTCTACTACATATAAGTGTATATGTATAAGTGTGTATGCATATATATGTGTATACACACACACACACACACACACACACACAAGCCAACACCTTTGGCAAACTATAATAATAAAAAATAGAGTTGTGTTTATAAAGAGCAGGTATTTAACCTTTATAGTCCTAGAGGTTTTAAAGTTTCAAATGAAAACATGAAAGGATTGAGTACTTGATGAAGTCCCTCTCTCATTTGTGACCATCTTCTTTCACTACATTTCCTGGTAGGGAAAGGGCATAATGTGTGCCTCTCAATTCTGTTTTATAAGGTCAATAAGTGGTTCACTAGGGGAGTCATGCTTATGGTTTTATCACCTCCCACAGGTTCTCTTTCTCAGTATCATCATCTGGGGAGTATTTCAGCATGAATAGGGGAGCACATAAGCATTCAGTGCACAACATACAGGAAGCAAAAACCATTTTAGTCAGAACACATTCTGCTTCCACTGACAAAATGAAAATGCTGTAAAACTTCTCTTGGGAATTAAGTGGACCCAGGGAAAGCATCCAGTGTTGTCTTATCTTATAGGGTAGTTGGGCCAAGTGAGCTTTCTTCCAAAGGCTAGAATATTTTTACATAGAGAAAGATACCTTTAAATACAGTGGTTGTTCAGGGAGAGAGAAGTCAAAGGGATACAAGTTGGAAAGCAAGAAGTCAAACTATCATTATTTGCAGACAATATGATAGTTTACCTAAGCGACCCAAAAAACTCCACCAGAGAACTTCTACAGCTGATAAACAACTTCAGCAAAGTGGCAGGTTATAAAATTAACTCAAGCAAGTCAGTAGCCTTCTTGTACTCAAAGGACAAGCAGGCTGAGAAAGAAATTTGGGAAATAACACCCTTCACAATAGCCACAAACAACATAAAGTATCTTGGTGTAACTCTAACCAAACAAGCGAAAGATCTGTACAACAGGAACTTCAAGTCCTTGAAGAAAGAAATCGAAGAAGACCTCAGAAGATGGAAAAATATTTCTTGCTCCTGGATTGGCAGGATCAATATAGTAAAAATGGCCATCTTGCTAAAAGCAATATACAGATTCAATGCGATCCCCATCAAAATCCCAACTCAATTCTTCATAGATCTAGAAAGAGCAATTCTCAAATTCATCTGGAGCAACAAAAAACCCAGGATAGCTAAAACTATTCTCAACAATAAAAGGACTTCTGGGGGAATCAATATCCCTGACCTCAAGCAGTACTACAGAGCAATTGTGTTAAAAACTGCATGGTATTGGTATAGCAACAGGCAAGCAGATCAATGGAACAGGATTGAAGACCCAGAAATTAACCCACAGACTTATGGTCACTTGATCTTTGATAAAGGAGCCACAATCATCCGGTGGAATAAAGATAGCCTTTTTAACAAATGGTGCTGGTTCAACTGGAGGTCAACATGCAGAAGAATGCGAATTGACCCACTCTTATCTCTTTGCACTAAGATCAACTCCAAGTGGATCAAGGACCTCCACATAAAACCAGACACACTGAAACTATTAGAAAAGAAACTTGGGAAGACCCTGGAAGACTTGGGCACAGGGGAAAAGTTCCTGAACAGAACACCAATAGCTTATGCTCTAAGATCAAGAATCGACAAATGGGACCTCATAAAATTACAAAGTTTCTGCAAAGCAAAGGACACTGTCAGAAGGACAAAATGGCAACCAACAAAGTGGGAAAAGATCTTCACCAACTCCACATCCGACAGAGGGCTAATATCCAATATAAACAAAGAACTCAAGAAGTTAGACCCCAAAGAACCAAATAACCCTATCAAAAAATGGGGCACAGAGCTAAACAAAGAATTTTCACCAGAAGAAATTCGGATGGCCGAGAAACACCTTAAAAGATGTTCAACATCATTAGTCATCAGGGAAATGCAAATCAAAACAACCCTGAGATTCCACCTCACACCAGTCAGAATGGCTAAGATTAAAAACTCAAGAGACAACAAGTGCTGGCGAGGATGTGGAGAAAGAGGAACACTCCTCCACTGTTGGTGGGATTGCTAAATGGTAAAACCGCTCTGGAAATCAGTTTGGCGGTTCCTCAGAAAATTGGGCATGTCACTTCCAGAGGAACCTGGTATACCACTCCTGGTCATATACCCAGAGGATCCCCCAATCACAAAAGAATGCACATGAAATGCAATCACTGATAAGTGGATATTAATGAGCCCAGAAGCCCTAAATACTCAAGACACAAATAGCAAGTCAAATGCATGCAATGAGGACACATGCTCCACTATGTTTATAGCAGCCTTGTTTATAATAGCCAGAAATTGGAAGGAGCCCAAATATCCCTCAAAGGAGGAATGGATACAGAAAATGTGGTATATTTATACAATGGAATACTACTCAGTAAATAAAAATAATGAATTCATGCAATTTGTAGGTAAATGGTTAGACCTGGAAAATATCATCCTGAGTGAATTAACCCAATCACAAAAGAATGCACATGAAATGCAATCACTGATAAGTGGATATTAATGAGCCCAGAAGCCCTAAATACTCAAGACACAAATAGCAAGTCAAATGATTCCCAAGAAGAAGAAAGGAGAGGACCCTGGGCCTGTAAAGATTGCATCTAGTTTAGTAAAGAAACCGAGGGGTGAGGGGGAATGATTTGGGAATAGTTGGGGGGGGGGGAGAGGAACTATGGGAACTATGGTGGGTGGGAACTAGGAAAGGGGAAAGCCTTTGGAACGTAAACATAGAATATAGAAAATAAAAAATTAAAAAAAGAATAAATTAAAAAAATTTAAAAAAGAATGTGATATTAAAAAATAATTGTAACTTTTAACATAAATGATATGCTAGTGGCAATGTTAGTAAGAAATTTAAAAAATAAACATTAAAAAAAAAGAAAAAGAAAATAGTACACGGAGAATTGTTTGGCTCATTCCAGGGAATATTACTATAAAATAGTGTAGCTAGGATATGATCAATTAATAAATCTTGATGTAATACAAAATGCAGCCTAAAATGAAGAAATAGAACTATCTCTCCCTCCTTCACTCCCTCCCTCCCTACCCTTTTCTCTCTTAAATTTAGTCCAGCAGTGAGTAGGAAAATTTTATACCATATTGGGGATTAGCCACTATGATATTTTAACTAACATTTAACTAATTAGTAGTGCATGAGGGTGACCAGAAAATAATGAGATCTTCCTAAGTGTTATTTGGGCCTCAAGCAATTCATTGAATCATATCAAAAGAAAACAATAAACAAATAAATATATGAGTGTTTATGCTTATTTAATAAAAATACAGATATGAGAAATGGACTAAAATTGCAAATTAAGTAAATGAGTTTTACTTAAACCACATGAAAACAAAAGCAAAAACAGAAACAGGGGCCAGAAGAATTTACATGTGAATGATTGGTCCTTTTTTGTTTTTGTTTGTTTGTTTGTTTGTTTGTTTAGAATTTGAAGCTTTCTGCTTTGTCCAGTTTTGTGGTCTACATTGTTTGCTTAATGTAAGAAATTCTTTTGTAGTTAGATTATGATCTATTATTATTATTACTACTTTGGTTCTCTAAGAGTTTACAACTTAAACTGGCTCCTAGTCAATGTGTAATTCATAGTAACCTTGTAGGCTCTGCCTTGCAAGTACTGGGATTACAGGGCTCACATTTGTAATGATTTTAATTTTTTCTTTTCTTTTTTTCTGCCCCCATCTTCATGAGGATGTTCCCCCATGCCCCCACTCCACCATACCTCCACACTCCCTGGGGTCTCCTGTCTCTTGATGGTAATTGTAAATAGGGTTGTTTACATTGACGTTAGTAAACGTTCTGTATCTCAGTAAGCCCTGTTACTTAAGGATGCTTCAATTGCTTCATATGTTTGTAAAATAAATGACACTACAGAAATGTGTGTTAGATCTAACTTTCAAAAATATATGCCAGAATGTCTTCTAATTATTAATGGAAGCATTTAATATTTTCTATTCCTTTTCAGAAAGATTATATAAACATTTACCCTGAATGAAGCTGCCTATGTTGCTGTACCTTGGATAGTTCTACATTTAAAAATAATTTTTAATTTATTATTAATGTATGTGTGTCTATGTGTGTGTTTCTGTTAATGCGAATGTTTGTCCATGTGCTCATGTAAATGCCAGTGTATTTGTGTGAAATCTGTGGGTATTTGTGTTTGTGAGTATCTATGGGTGTGTTCAGTCTCTGTAAGTGTATGTAGCATATCTCTCTCTCTCTTTCTCTCTTTCTCTCTCTCTCTCTCTCTCTCTCTCTCTCTCTCTCTCTCTCTGTGTATGTGTGTGTTTGTGTGTGTGTGTGTGTGTGTGTGTGTGTGTGTGTGTGTGTGTGTTTATGCTAAGACACAAGCCTGGGAATGGTAGGACAATGTTTTGGAGTCCTTTCTCTATTTCAGTTACTGATCTGAGATAATCAGACCTGGTGGGTAGCATTTAGTCACTAAGCTATCTTCCCAGATCTATGCTTGAAAAATTTTAAGGTATAGTTTTTTTTCTCTGTAAGAAGAAGGAAGAAATATAGACCAACTTTAATTTTTGGTTGGGCTTGTTTCTATAGAAAAATATTTTCTCACCTCAAATTTTCTTTTGTAACTTATAAACCAATAAGCAAGGATTTATAGGTAAGATCCTTGGGAGGTGATTGTGTCCTGTAAGTGGAGTCCTAATGGGTAGGATTCCAAAGATTATAAAAGGATAACTAAGAGTTCTAGAAAGGATTCTTTCCATTCTCCAAATAAGGATGTAGTAAGAAAAAGCCTGCTATGAATCTGCTAGGACAGAATCCACGAGCATCTTCACCCAGGTGTGTTTGAAAACACTGCTCAGTTGTCATTTACTATAGTAGCAGACTGAGCATTATAAAACACATGGAAAAATAATTTTAATTTTCTCCCACTCAAAAATATATAAACTCTCATGCAAGAGTACAAAACCAGCATTTTGAAATGCCTGATTTGTCTTAGTCTAAATACTAAGGGTTTGATTTGAGTTATTCTTCTAATAAATTATTTGATTAAATTATTATATTTCCAATATTGATGACAACATTAACTCTTCAAGGAATTTTTGTAATCCGTAAAGAAATACAAAGATAATTTAATCAATAGATATGAATGATTAAAATGCCCTCTATGGCTTTTCAGGTCAAGTAGACCCTGTAAATACAATAAGCTAATTTTAAAGACAGATATGAATCAGGAAAACTAGAACTTGTATCACATTTCCCACTTCATAAGAAGTAGTTATTCATAAATTTACCTCTTAAAATATATGACTGGAACTATAAAATGTTCCAGTGATTAGTGTCCAGATGCCTAATTTATTGTTAAGCACTTAGACCCCATGTTGTAATGTGTTCTCTAACATGTATTTTCCAAAAACAAAACTGGAATTCTTCAAATTCCAACTTTAAATTGATGAGATTTAAAATATCTGGAAAAGGGGTTAAATTGGCAAAAGAAATAGTGTAGGATTCTTAATAAATTTTGTTTCCAGAACTTTTATTTTTTAGCTTTAGTCTAACAACAGTGGTTTTTCTGCCATGAATTTAGCTCTCCCTTACCCCCTCAAGTTTTAAGAATAGAAAATAAAGTGCACCATGTGGGCTTCAAGCTGTAATTTCCATTGAAGCTCTTGAAATCATAAATTGCAAGTGGCAGCCTAAAGATAAAATTACAACTTCTCTAAAACTTCAACCAGGTACACGTTCTGATTTTAAGATGGATATTTTCGCCAAATCCAACAACACCAAATTTATACACAATTGCCCTTAAAATAACTGCCCTTTTATCTTCATATAAAGAGAAGAACAGGCACTGAGCTTAAAAAAGCTAACACTTTCACAACAATAATTGCCGGAATAAATGATTTTTAACAATTTAAACTTAACAGATGTTAACAACTAATCCGAAAATAACAAATTAAAGAACAATTTCTTACTCTGCACAATATGGTAAAAAGAGAAGTTTCTTTATTCTTTTCTCTGGAGAATGCCCTGTAATTACAACTTAAATATGAAATACTACTATAAAAATATGTTCTAAAAGCTTATTCTTATTAACTGTATTAAATAAGTTCATACATGTGTATAAGGTATTTTAAATATTCTATTCCCAAGTCCTCCCTATTAATGTTTTCTCCTCCCTAACTCTAATTAATTTGTGACTATGGGTTTTATTTTTTGGTCAATTAGTTTATCAATTTACATCTGTTTGATGATTGGATTAAAACTACCTATTAGAACACAGCGAGTCACAAGTTGCTACATAACTAAAGACAATACTTCTACCTCTTTGTGAGTCTATCTCTAGCCAATAGTTCAATGGTGAATAGTTAAGACCCATAAGTCCCTCCATTTTTGGGGTCTGACTATTCAATGCCTCATTGTTTTTCAGATTTGAGTAAACATCCATAGGTGTTGTGAGTTTGTGAGTGTAATGACTGTGATTTGATGAAGAATTGATAGTTCAAAACCTGTATCTCTCTCTCTCTGCTTTTTTTAATGTTCTGTATACAACCTTTCTTCAATGAGACATAATTACTTATCTGTCACTTAATATTAGCATCTTTCAAAGTGATGGGTCTCTGAATTCAACACAGTAAAATAAAAAGATAAAAATCTTTGATGAAGATAAATACCAGTATTTGTTCGTGATTATAAATACAAATTTTTAGAATGTTCTATGTCAATTTGCTAAGCAATTGTATTCCATATCTACCTAATGCCTATCATCTTCTTGTGATAGGGTTCTGAGCAGGTTTGCAGTTCTGGGCATGAATTCCCTACTGTTGTGGGGTGTATCAATAGAGAAGGCAGTTGGTTACTCCAATAACACTTGTGACATTATTTCATAAGTGTGGCACAACTACATGGCAGTTGGGTCTTGTACATTATTCAGCTCACAGCTGAGTAAACTATTGGTGCTTCCTCTTCCCAAGCAGTTGGAATTGCCCTTTCAAGAGTTATGAAAGCCAGCCAAAAGGAAAGATGCTTCCATGGGATTTCTAGCTTGATTCCTCTATATCATACACTCAAAATACACAGTGTTTTCATAAATAGTCATATAAAACACTTATGCTTGGCAACTAAGAGTACTGGCAAAAGTCTCTACTATTTGTTGAGTATCTTAGAATCTCCCTAACAAATAGCAAGCTACTGTTTCACCAAATGGTACTAGGATGTGCTTAATAAACAATAGATTTTATCAGTAGATTTTATGTTCAGGAAGTTTTCTTCCCTCTCATATTCTCTCTGTCTCTGTCTCTGTTTCTCTCTGTGTGTCTCTGCCTCTCTCTCTCTCCCTCTCTCTCCCTCTGTCTCTCCCTCTAACTTCCCCTCTCTCCCTCTCTCTCCCCCTCTTTCCCTCTCTCTCCTCTCTGTTGTCTTAAGATAAGTTAGTAATATGGGAATAATGTGAATAAAAGCTTGTTTATCAAACCATTAAGCCATGACATGCTGTAGAGAGGATTAGGAGCCCATTGTGGTAAAGTGAGTGTATAAACCTTCTTGAGTCAGGTAGGACTACAAAGAACAATGAGACAAGCATCTTTAAATATATGAAAGGACCTTTATAAAAAAGAATTTATAAAATACAGAGGGATAATGAGCATTAGTTATTTTACAGAATGACTAAGAGTATTTGAATTTGCTATACAGCATGCATATTTGAATGCATGTAGAAAATAAATATAAAGAATATAAACTATGATAGTTTCACTTCTTCCTTTCCAATTTGTATACCTTTGACTTCCTTATGTTGTCTAATTGCTCTTGCTAGAACTTCAAGTACTATATTGAAAAGATATGGAGAGAAAGGGCAGCCTTGTCTAGTCCCTGATTTTAGTGGGAATGCTTCAAGTTTCTCTCCATTTATTTTGATGTTGGCTACTGGTTTGCTGTAGATTGCTTTTACTATGTTTAGGTATGGGCCTTGAATTCCTGCTCTTTCCAAGACTTTTAGCATGAAAGGATGCTGAATTTTGTCGAATGCTTTTTCAGCATCTAATGAGATGACCATGTGGTTTTTTCTTTCAGTTTGTTTATGTAGTGGATTACATTGATGGATTTCCGTATATTGAACCATCCCTGCATCCCTGGGATGAAGCCTACTTGATCATGGTGGATGATCGTTTTGATGTGCTCTTGGATTCGGTTAGCAAGAATTTTATTTAGTATTTTTGCATCTATATTCATAAGAGAAACTGGCCTGTAGTTCTCTTTCTTTGTTGGATCTTTTTGTGGTTTAGGTATTAGTGTAATTGTGGCTTCGAAGAATGAGTTGGGCAGTGTCCCTTCTGTCTCTATTTTGTGGAATAGTTTGAAAAGTATTGGTGTTAAGTCTTCTTTGAAGGTCTGGTAGAATTCTGCACTAAAACCATCTGGTCCCGTACTTTTTTTGGTTGGGAGGCTTTCTATAACCCCTTCTATTTCTTTAGGGGTTATGGGACTATTTAGCTGGTCTACTTGATGCTGATTTAATTTTGGTATTTGATATCTGTCTAGGAAATTGTCCATTTCCTCCAGATTCTCCAGTTGTTTTGAGTATAGACCTTTGTAGTAGGATCTGATGATCTTTTGAATTTCCTCAGTTTCTGTTGTTATGTCTCCCTTTTCATTTCTAATTCTGTTAATTTGTATACTGTCTCTGTGTCCTTTGGTTAGTCTGGCTAAGGGTTTATCTATCTTGTTGATTTTCTCAAAGAACCAGCTCCTTGTTTTGTTGATTCTTTGTATGGTTCTCTTTGTTTCTATTTGATTGATTTCAGCCCTGAGTTTGATGATTTCTTGTCTTCTACTCCTCCTGGGTGAATTAACTTGTTTTTCTTCCAGGGCTTTAAGGTGTGCCATTAAGCTGCTAGTGTATGCTCTCTCCAGTTTCTTTTTGGATGCACTTAGAGCTATGAGTTTTCCTCTTAGCACTGCTTTCATTGTGTCCCATAGATTTGGGTAGGTTGTACCTTCATTTTCATTGAATTCTAAAAAGTCTTTGATTTCTTTTTTTATTTCTTCCTTGACCAAGGTGTCATTGAGTAGAGTATTGTTCAGTTTCCATGTGTATGTGGGCTTTCTGTTGTTTTTGTTGCTATTGAAGACCACTCTTACTCCATGGTGATCTGATAGGAGGCATGTGATTAGCTCGATCTTCTTGTATTTGTGACATCTGTCTTGTGACAAATTATATGGTCTATTTTGGAGAAGGTACCATGCAGTGCTGAGAAAAAGGTATATTCTTTAGCTTTAGGATGAAATGTTATATAATATATATATATATATATATATATATATATATATATATATATGTTAAATCCAATTGGTCCAAAGTTTCAATTAGTTTCACTGTGTCCCTGTTTAGTTTCTGTTTTCCTGATCAGTCCATTGAGGAGAGTGGAGTGTTGAAGTCACCCACAATTATTGTGTTAGGTGTAATGTGTGCTTTAAGCTTTAGTAAGGTTTCTTTTACGAATGAGGGTGCCTTTGCATTTGTAGCATAGATGTTCAGTATTGAGAGCTCTTCTTGGTGGATTTTCCCTTTGGCCAGCAAGAAGTGACCTTCTGAGTCTCTTTTGATGATTTTAGGTTGGAAGTCAATTTTATCTGATATTACAATGGCTACTCCAGCTTGTTTCCTGAGACCATTTGTTTGTAAAATTGTCTTCCAGCCTTTTACTCTAAGGCAGTGTTTGTCTTTAACACTGAGATGTGTTTCCTGTATGCAGCAAAATGTAGGGTCCTGTTTCCATATCCAGTCTGTTAATCTATGTCTTTTTATTGGGGAATTGAGTCCATTGATGTTAAGAGATATTAAGAACTAGTAATTATTACCTCCAGACATTTTTGAAATTATATTTATTTATCTTATTTATTTTTTATATTCGAGAGGTTATCTTCTTTTGGGTTTGATGAGAGGAGGTTTCTATCTTGCTTCTTCCCGGCTATGGGAACTATGGTGGGTGGGAACTGGGAAAGGGGAAAGCCTTTGGAATGTAAACATAGAATATAGAAAATAAAAATTAAAAAAATAAAAAGAATGTAAACTATGAAGCAATAAAGATATTGATGTACTTTTTATTAGCATTTGTGAAACGTTTCTAAAACCAGTGAGAAACAATGAGACTCTTTTATAGAAGAATCATTCAGAACTTTCAAGAATTAACAATTTCATTCCAAAATGGAAACAATTTTGACAGACGTGTATAAAAGGCAGTACATTTTAATTTTCCTCATTATATTCTCAAAGAATGACTCCACATTAAGAATAATCACAAAAACCAAGAATATTTACCGACTAAACTTCTAAAATTATATTATATTCACGATATATAATGAGTGTGTGTCAATATCTCATTATTCATAAAATACTGTGAAGCAACATGGGATGATTCATCACCTTCCCCTGAACAGTTTTTAATTCTAACTCTGAAAAGATGATGTTTTATCAAATAAAGGTAAATAGTATATGTGAGCAATGCTACCCACATTTTACTGAAAACAAATTCAATAATCTTATACAATTTCTAATCAGGAAATTTTATAATGTTCTATTAAACAATTAGAAAATAATTAAATTACAGAGGATACTGAACTAGTTCTTCTAAATTATTATATTTACATAAATAATACCTACACAAACAAGCACACTCACTGTAGATCAAAGTTCATTAAAGCATAGAAAAGAGAAAACATTTGTGTTCCTTCAGTTGTTTGAATTGAACAACCCAAAGTTCATGGCTACTTTTTTGTAGGCTTGGGAGTTTCAGAGAAAACTATGAAGAGACTTCTCTCATAATTACCTAGAGAATTTGAACCTTGAGAATTTACAAACCCCTCTTTCAAAACTCAGTTTTGAAAGCAAAGGTAATACTTGGTTCTAAATATGTCAAATATTCCAAAATCAAATTAAGAATTCAGCTAATTAGTGTTTTTACAAAATTGTTATTTAACATTTGAATTAGCTCTAAGAGAAAAGGAGAATGAAACAAAATTGTCAATTTTCTAACTCCAGTTAATTCTAGAACTGTGTTTATTGTAAATCTTGAGGTCAATTGCTACTTGCTGGCCTTAAAGACTGTCACCATCATTTTACATTCTTAAAGGTGACTCTCAAAACTACACAAAGAAATTGAATGAGAATTTTTATCTCTTGAAAAAAAAATTCTGTCTAATCTACATATGCAGATACTTGAAATAATAGTCATCTTTTCTCCCCAATGGATTATTAGCATGTTTTAAAATGCAAATTTGAAACCAGATTCCCTACAATTATTTGCTCCAGTATTAGTACATCTTTTTTTAAATCCTTTTTGTTTTGTTTTCTTTTTCTTTTATTGGATATTTCACTTATTTACATTTCAAATATTAGCCCCTTTCTCGGTTTCCCCCCTGGATATCCCCTACCCATTCATCCCCCCTTTTCTTCTATGAGGGTGTTCCCCCACCCACCTACTCACTCCTTCCTCCTTGCTTTGGCATTCCCCTACACTGGGGCCTTGAGTCTTCACAGGACCAAGGGCCTCTCCTCCCATTGATGCTGGACAAGCTCCCTCTGCTATGTTTGTGGCTGGAGCAATGAGTTTGCTCCAACCAATTCTTTCGTTGGTCATTTAGTCCCTGGAAGCCCTGGGTGTCTGGTAGGTTGATATTGTTGTTCTTCCTCTGATTATTAGTCTTGATATTGGGACTTGGCACAGAAAATTTAGATAGCTCAGAAAGATATGTCTATCACAGTTTGTAAACTTCTACGAAGCCTCTTTTCTTTTCTACAGGATTTAATATGAACCTTTTTTTTTTCTGCCACAAAATGCTTTTCCCCCCAAGTTTATAACAGCTCTTTACATATACTAAATGAGATAAAAATAATTTTCTTATAAATATATTCAAAGGATAATTTGCTATTCTATGCTGTTTTCATTGTCTCAGAAGACAAACATAAATATTGTCACCATAACATCTGTGATTCTCTTTTATTTCCTGCTAGTTTTTTGGAATATTATAAAAATGACTGTGGTAGCTGTATTTAAATGTCTGTAGAGTAATGAACAGAAGACAATTAGCTAGTAATTATTTCCACCTGCTGGACACTCATTTGAGGAGATTTGATTAATTAATAGCTCATATCTGTCATCATTAGATGTGGAATCATGTTTTCATTTGTCAGAACACCAGGATACTGTTAACAATTGTTTGAGGCAGGAGTCTACTGTCCATTTTTTGGGTCATTGCTCATGAACTTATTATCCATATAATTGGAAAATATTACTACTCTTTATCAAAGTGAAAATGGTATCTAATTTTGAAAGTTAGTTGTTATTTGGTTAAAAGGAAAAACTATTATATTTGAAAAAAGAGGAAACGACCATTTTAGAAGATTTCCAGGACAGGGAATCAGGAGTGGGTGTGTTGGTGATCGGGGGAGGGGGTTTGGGATAGGGGATTTTCAGAGGGAAAACATTTGAAAGGGGATAACATTTGAAATGTAAATAAAAAAATACCTAATAAAATGAAGATTGTTATAAATTATTCACTTGCTTTGTACTCAGGGATGGAATATTTAGATTTTAGCCATTTTATCATTGTAATACTTGGGAAATTATCTAGTAAAGTACTGGGAAATATGCTCCTGTCTTACATGGATATGTTTTATCTTATTCTTTCATAGCAAGAACAATTTGTTGATTAAATGATACATTAGATTCCTTAGAAATGAATATTCCTTGTTTACTTGTCTTTTTGTCATCTCAGGCCAAGTACTGCAGTACTAGATAGACTTCCTAATCTGAGAATATGATTGAGGCATCCTCTCTATATATAAATTTTTCATTTCAAAATGAAACTTATAATCATAAAAATAATGAATATGCTGACGTAGTAGCCAAAATGTTACAAGATTTTACAAATTTTGTAAATGTAAATTGAAATCCAATCTCACACAGTCCCTTAGTCAAGTAGCAACATTTTCTTCAGATTATACTTCCTTTTGAAGGAAAATACTGTCTAGAAAAATATGTATGAGAACATATATATAAATTTATGAACGTTTGATTTCTTCCCTTTTGGGTACATTGACTAAAATGTTCTCTTGTAGTTAGCACCGGCTTTCCATGTTCTATTTCTTTCTTCCCTCCAATCCTACTTGATCCCTCCCGTTGAGCCACACTGGCAGTCCACTTAGAGGGAATTTAATGTAGCCCTTAATACAAACATCAGTTTTTGATAGTTGAAGATAGTTTTGATAACTAAAAGCTAAAAGTCCAATTACCATACAGATAAGTTACTTTTCTTAGCAAACTCTTTCATGTATCCAGTATTCATCCATCTCATTACAGTTCTTAAAATTTTAGGTGATGATTTTTCCTCTTTCCAGGATACCTGCTACATATTTCATATTATATTAAGTGACATATTATAAGAAATAAATTAGTATCAGCTCTTAACATAATTATTATGTAAGGGAAGATTATCATTATTGGTTATATGGACCATACATGAGCAAATATTACAATTTAGGTCATATATATGTGTGTGTGTGTGTGTGTGTGTGTGTGTGTGTGCATTTGTGTGTTTGTGTGTCTCTCTGTGTGTATGTGTGTATGTGTGTGATTTATTTATTTATGATGTATCCAGTGTTTTGCCTGCATGTATGCATGCACAGCAGAAGAGGGCATCAGATTTCATTATAGATTATCATGAGCCATCATGAGGTTGCTAAAAATTAACTCAGGACCTTTGGAAGAGCACTCCATGTGGGATGGAAAATGAGATGGGAATTAGATTGAGGTGGGAGAGGGCTGCAGGAAAATAGAAATATGTTGGGGGCTACACTCTAAGAAGCAGGAGACCCAGGATTGGGGAAGCCCCCAGAAGTCTATGGGGGTAGTCCTAGCTGAGACTCCTAGAGGTTGTAGATATGGAAACCAAAGTTGCAACTTTTTTTAGCCATGTGGAACTTCCAGTACTGGGAGGGAAACACCAAACTACCCATGAAAACTTCAACCCAAAGTATGCCTTAACTAGAAGCTGTACAGGGATAAAGATGGAGCAAGGATGAAGGAATGGCCAAAAAAAAAAAAAAAAAAAAAAAAAAAAAAAAAAAGATTGGCCCAACTTGAGACCCACCCCTTTGGAGAAAGCCCCTGGAATTATCAGTGATACTTTACTATGTTTTTAGACAGGAGCCTAGAATAACTATCTCCTGAGAGAGTTTATCAAGCAACTGATATAAACATGTGCAGAGACTCACACCCAAACTTTAGGCAGATCTTAGAGAGGAGGCCTGTGAACATGTTTAGAGAAGGATTGAGAGAGCTGGAGTGGTCAAGAACACCAAATAAAGACCTACAGAGTCAACTAACCTCGGGCCATGGGGGCTCACAAGGATTAAACCACCAACTAAAGAGCATGCATGGGCTAGACCTATACCCCCTACACATTTGTAGCAGAAGTGCAACTTGATCTTCATATGGACCCCTAACAATTGGAGTAGGGACTGTCTCTGACTCTGTTGCCTATTTCAGGATCGCCTTCCCCTAGCTGGACTGCGTAGTCTGAACTCAGTGGGAGAGAATGCACTTAGTACTCCTGAGAATTGATGTACCAGGGTGGATTGGTACACACTGGGGCTTGGGGCTTCCCATTCTCTAAGGAGAAGTGGAAAAGAATGATGTGAGATAGGTATATGAGGGGGCACTATGAGGAAAGGAGGGGGAGTTGTGATCATGATGTAAACTGAATAAGCAAATAAATAAATAAATAGTTTAAAAAGTTATGTATAGGTAGGTGATTATATCAAATATGTCTAGATGTAATAGACTGATGATTAATGCATATATCTGATGTTTACCAGCAATTCCTGCCCCCAAGGTGATCAGTAATAGCTTCATTTCCAAAAGAGTTGTCAAGGAAGAGTAGGTTTGTCAGAAATGATGATACCTTTCTTTTCATTCATTTACTTGATTTAGTCATTTTTCACAGCTTCGAAGTAAAGTATATTCATTTTGTTATTGGTATCACATTCTGGAATGTGTATTTCTATTGTATTTCATGTACAGTTATAGAAGGAAAAAGAAACAAGGAGAAGAGGGAAAAAGGGAAAGGAGGCAGTGCAGGCTCCTGAAGCAATATGGCCGGTCGCCATAATAATAATCTGGGAATTGAGCAGCCAGGTTCCTACCTGGAGGTCGCTGGTTTGATGCACCATAGTATAGAGAACATCATTCTTTCAATTTGCATATCAATTTCCGTGCATGTTATTAGCTAGTTTCTGCAGAGAATATGGACAAACCTATATAAATTTGTCAGCACCAGTTGATACATATAATAAGCTCTCAGTCACTCACTCCTTAAAGAACAATAATTCCTTGGTGTTACAACTAACTTTGTTCAGGTTAAAATCTAAACTGAAACAATTCAAAACTTTAGCTATTTTATATAAAAGCAAACCATGGGTCTGAAGGTACTTTGTAACCCTGAAATTTCATTCCCAATGAGGCAATATTAATTTAGGGTGTTCTCAAGGTGTCACAATGACACATCTGGAAAAAATGTAATACTTTGGCAAGGAAATCACTTTACATAGAGTAATGTCTGTTTTGTGATCCTGTTGTTTGTCCTATAGCTGATCCTCTGATAGGACAGCCCAGATGCTTAGCAAGCTTGACATTCAATGTGGTCTTAGTAATACACACAATGATGAAAAAGTCCTGGCGATATTATCAATAATGAGTACAGAAGACAGATGCAATGCACATGGTGGAACATTTCACTTGTTTATACTATAAAAATGATGACTGATTGTGTGTGCCTAGCAATTTTCTTCTTGCTTTCCCCATAATATTTTAACAAGGACTGAGTTATGAGTCATGTGAATTATTTAAGCAAAAGTAATTCATATCTGCCAGGGGCACCTGAATGGGAAACTGGAACATAAATCTGAGCAAAGATATATATTCAAAGTGAAGGAACTGCAGCACTATAGAGGAATTTTAAACCAGCACCATGGCTGCTCTAGCAAGGGATCACATAGACCTAGATCTTTCAACTATAGTTGATAGAATAACAGAAGATTAAACCCTCTCCCTGGAATATAGACATCCTTTTTAGTACACACTTCTAATCCCAAACAATGAAGGTAAAATTAGTTTTAGAGGCATGTTTGAAAGTGGCATCTAATTGAGGGGCAAACAAAATGTGGAATGCTGTTACAGAGATGCTTTCACAGAAAGAGTTTACAAAAAGAACAAGGTAGACACAGGGGAAGGCAAAAGAATGCAAAAGATGAGAAGATTAGAACATATTGCTGACATTAGTAAAAGGTCAAGCAGCGCACTTCAGTTACAAGCTAAGAGAAGCTGGACTAAATCAGTGAGCTTGAAGTGGAATTTCAAGCCAGCATGGCTGAGTTGAAGCAGTCAACCAGAATTTAGAACTAGAAAAAGTGACCTTATTCAGCAGTAAGCCTGAGAGAAGACATTAACATCTATTGAGTAGATGTTACATTTTACACAACATGGCTTTTTGACAGAGCAAAACAATAAACATTCTCACAAAACGAAGCACCCATAAATTATGACATTGCCTTTTTATTTAATCAGAGATGAGCCATGTTACCTAATATGTTAACTGGAGAAACTACTTGAATCCCCATGTTTCAGGTATTTTTTTCTATAAAAATGAAAAACAATGAATACTCTCTATGAAACAGAGAAAACTTAAAGTCTACATCTATAAACAACAAATAGTGCTTGCGATTCAATAAGCACAAACTAACCATATATGGAAGCATTTAAATGGCTATAAATTAACCAAGAGCACAGGAAAGGCTTCCTACTGCTATGTGTCTGCACAGGGTAGCAGAGTTTAGTTGTTTTTCTATTTCCATGACTAAGGCAACTTGTAAAAGAAAAGACTTACTGTGGCTCACAGTTCCAGACAGTCAGAATTCGCCATCATCCCTGGGAATGATCACCTGCAGGTGGCAGGGAGGTGTATCACTGGAGTAGTAGCTGAAAGCTTACATCCTTATCTTATTCAGAAGTGAAGAGAGCTAACTGTGAATGACATGGACTGTTTTAATCCTAAATGCCACTCCCAAGTTGTATCCCTCCTTTGGTGGACCAAACCTTCTAATCCTTCCTAAACAGTTTCATCAACAGGTTGCCCATCCTTTACACTTATGAGCCTGTAGGAGCTATTCTAATTGAAACATCCACAGGCAGCAAAGGTCTGGAGAGCATTAATACACTCCTTGTCAGGGAAGCACATTAGGTATACAGCAGATCTTCACTCATCATCAGCTCCACTAAATACAATCACCCAGTCTTATCCCCAGCAGATGATGGTTATAGTTTGTGCACTCATAATTGTGTCTTCTATTTTAATTCTTTAATTTATGACAGCTGGAATGTTATTACCATGCTGATTTACTTAGTTTGGTTTGTTGTCTTTGTTAGTTTTTTTTTCTTTCATAGCTCCAAATGACTTTTAATCTGGTTTGGTCATCACTCCAACATTGTTATTTTAATGCTGGATTACATTGAATATTAGAGTATTTTTGGGGGAGTTCCATATTATTTTTAGAATTCTTCTATATTGATTCTGATTGTGATTGCATTGTATCTATCAATTGCTTTGGCTGGGATTATAATGCATACCAGTATTGATTAAGACCTTTCATGAACATAGATGGTAATTTTAGATTTTTAATATTGTTCTTGTTTTGTTGTTTTTTGTTGCTGTTTTCTTTTGTTTTGTTTTTCAATGATTAAAAGTTTTCATTGGAGCCATACATATGCTTGCTTAGGTGTGTTCTTTTTTTTTTGAATTTTTTTCCTTTTTGTTTATTGGATATATTCTATATTTACAATTCATTTCCATTTTCTGGTTCCCCACCCCCAAAGGTCCCACATGTCCTTTTCCCTCCCCCTGCTCTCTCATCCACCCCCTCCCACCTTACAGTTCTTGTACTCTCCCACAATGATGTTTTGGTCCATTCTAGCACCAGTGTCCACTCCTTTCTTCTTGTGAGACATCACTTGATATGTGATTTATGTCTTTGATGTTCCAAGCTTCTAGGCTAATATCCACTTATCAGTGACTGTATACCATGGGTATTCTTTTGAGACTGGGTCACCTCACTTAGTATGACGTTCTCCAGCTCCATCCATTTCTCTAAGAATTTCATGAATTCATTGTTTCTAATGGCTGAATAGTACTGCATTGTGTATATATACCACATTTTTTGTATCCATTCCTCTGTTGAGGGACATCTGGGTTCTTTCCAGCTTCTGGCTATTATATATAAGGCTGCTATGAACATAGTGGAGCATGTATTCTTGTTGCATGCTGGTGAATCTTCTGGGTATATTCCCAGGAGTAGTATGGCTGGGTCCTCCGGAAGTATCACGTCCAGTTTTCTGAGGAACCGCCATACTGTTTTCCAGAGTGGTTGTACCAGCTTGCATTCCCACCAGCAGTGGAGGAGTGTTCCTCTTTCTCCACATCCTCGCCAACACCTGATGTCTTCTGAGTTTTTAATCTTAGCCATTCTGACTGGTGTGAGGTGAAATCTCAGGGTTGTTTTAATTTGCATTTCCCTAATGACTAGTGATGTTGAACATTTTTTAAGGTGTTTCTCAGCCATGCGAATTTCTTCAGGTGAAAAGTCTCTGTTTAGCTCTGTACCCCATTTTTGGATAGGGTTATTTGGTTTTCTGGGGTCTAACCTCTTGAGTTCTTTGTATACATTGGAAATTAGCCCTCTGTCAGATGTGGGGTTGGTGAAGATTTTTTCCCAATTTATTGGTTGCCGATTTATCCTCTTGACAGTATCTTTTGCCTTACAGAAACTTTGTAGTTTTATGAGGTCCCATTTGTCTATTCTTGCTCTTAGAGCATAAGCAATTGGTGTTCTGTTCAGGAATTTTTCCCCTGAGCCAATGTCTTCAAGGGTCTTCCCCAGTTTCTTTTCTATTAGTTTTAGTGTGTCTGGTTTTATGTGGAGATCCTTAATCCACTTGGAGTTGAGTTTAGTGCAAGGAGATAAGAGTGGATCAATTCTCATTCTTCTGCATGTTGACCTCCAGTTGAGCCAGCACCATCTGTTGAAAAGGCTATCTTTTTTCCACTGGATGTTTTCAGCTCCTTTGTCGAAGATCAATTGGCCGTAGATGTGTGGGTTCAATTCTGGGTCTTCAGTCCTATTCCATTGATCCGCTTCCCTGTCACTGAACAAATACCATGCAGTTTTTAATACCACTGCTCTGTAATATTGCTTGAGGTCCGGGATATTGATTCCCCCAGAAGTTCTTTTGCTGTTGATGATAGTTTTAGCTATCCTGGGTTTTTTGTTATTCCAGATGAATTTGAGAATTGCTCTTTCTAACTCTATGAAGAACTGAGTTGGGATTTTGATGGGGATTGCATTGAATCTGTATATTGCTTTGGGCAAGATTGCCATTTTGACTATATTAGTCCTGCCAACCCACGAGCATGGAAGATTTTCCCATTTTCTGATGTCTTCTTCAATTTCCCTCTTCAGAGACCTGAAGGTTTTGTCGTATAAATCTTTCACATGTTTGGTTAGCATCACTCCAAGATACTTTATATCATTTGTGGCTATTGTGAAGGGTGTCATTTCCCTAATTTCTTCCTCGGCCTGCTTATCCTTTGCATATAGGAAGGCTACTGATTTACTTGAGTTGGTTTTATAGCCAGCCACTTTGCTGAAGTTGTTTATCAGTTGCAGGAGTTCTCTGGTGGAGGTTTTTGGTCACTTAAGTATACTATCATATCATCTGCAAATAATGATAGTTTGAATTCTTCCTTTCCAATTTGTATCCCTTTGACTTCCCTCTAGCTAGTACCTCAAGTACTATATTGAAGAGATATGGCAAGAGGGAGCAGCCTTGTCTAGTCCTTGATTTTAGAGGGATTGCTTCAAGTTTTTCTCCATTTACCTTGATGTTGGCTACTAGTCTGCTGTATATTGCCTTTCCTATGTTTAGATATGGGCCTTGAATTCCTGTTCTTTCTAAGACCTTTAACATGAAGGGATGCTGAATTTTGTCAAATGCTTTTTCAGCATCCAATGAGATGACCATGTGGTTTTTTTCTTTGAGTTTGTTTATGTAGTGGATTACGTTGATGGATTTCCATATATTGAACCATCCCTGCATCCCTGGGATGAAGCCAACTTGATCATGGTGAATGATCGTTTTGATGTGTTCTTGGATTCGGTTGGCAAGTATTTTGTTTAGTATTTTTGCATCGATATTCATAAGAGAAATTGGCCTGTAGTTCTCTTTCTTAGTTGGATCTTTGTGTGGTTTTGGTATCAGGGTAATTGTGGCTTCATAGAATGAGTTGGGTAGTGTTCCTTCTGTTTCTATTTTGTGGAATAGTTTGAAGAGTATTGGTATCAGGACTTCTTTGAAGGTCTGATAGAATTCTGCAATAAAACCGTCTGGTCCTATGCTCTTTTTGGTTGGAAGACTGTCTATGACCCCTTCTATTTCTTTGGGGGTTATGGGTCTGTTTAGACGATCTATTTGATCCTGGTTTAATTTTGGTATTTGGTAACTGTCTAGGAAATTGTCCATTTCCTCCAGATTCTCCAGTTGTGTTGAGTATAGGTTTTTGTAGTAGGATCTGATGATTTTTTGAATTTCCTCAGTTTCTGTTGTTATATCTCCCTTTTCATTTCTAATTTTGTTAATTTGAATACTGTCTCTGTGCCCTTTAGTAAGTCTGGCTAGGGGTTTATCTATCTTGTTGATCTTCTCAAAGAACCAGCTCCTGGTTTTGTTGATTCTTTGTATGGTTCACTTTGTTTCAACTTGATTGATTTCAGCCCTGAGTTTGATGATTTCCTGTATTCTACTCCTCCTGGGTGAAATTGCTTCTTTTTGTTCCAGAGCTTTCAAGTGTGCCATTAAGTTGCTAGTATATGCTCTCTCCTGTTTCTTTTTGGAGACACTCAGGGCTATGAGTTTTCCTCTAAGCACTGCTTTCATAGTGTCCCATAGATTTGGGTATGTTCTGCCTTCATTTTCATTAAATTCTAAGAATTCTTTGATTTCTTTCTTTATTTCTTCCTGGACTAAGGTATCATTGAGTAGAATATTGTTCAGCCTCCACACGTATGGGGATTTTCTGCTGTTTTTGTTGCTATTGAAGACCACTCTTACTCCATGGTGATCTGATAAGATGCATGGGATTAGTTCGATCTTTTTATATTTCTTGAGATCTGTCTTGTGTCCAATTATATGGTCGATTTTGGAGAAGGTACCATGAGGGACTGAGAAAAAGGTATAGTCTTTTGCTTTAGGGTGAAATGTTATATATATATATATATATATATATATATATATATATATATATATATATCTGTTAAATCCAATTGCTCCAATGTTTTGATGAGTTTCTCTGTGTCTCTGTTTAGTTTCTGTTTTCCTGGTCGGTCCACTGTGGATAGTGGAGTATTGAGGTCCCCCACAATCATTGTGTTAGGTGCAATGTGTGCTTTGAGCTTTAGTAAGGTTTCTTTTACAAATGAGGGTGCCCTTACATTTGGAGTGTAGATGTTTAGAATTGTGTTTTATATATTGAGACTATTGTGAATGAGATTTTTTATAATCTCTTTTTCAGTATGATTATTATTTGCATGAAGAATAACTAGTTTTACCTCAATCAGAATGACTGAAAGATCAATAAGCAACCTGACAACACATGTTTGTGAAGATGTGGAGAAAGAGAAATAGGTATTCATCTCTCATGATAATATAAACTAGTAGATACAGAGAGAAATCAGTAGAGAGAAGCTTCAAAAAGTGTAAACTAGATATACCACTTTACCCAACCATACCAGTCTTCTACATATGCCTAAAGAGCTCCCCATCCTATTCTACAGTAGGGTATCAGCCTTTAATCCACACTCCTTGCTTCTCTATTCACAATAGCTGGGAAAGAAAGCAATTAAAGTGCCCTCGGCCTGAAGAACAGATAATGAAAATATGTCCCACATATAGCATAACATTATTCAGCTGTAAAAAAAAATTAACATAAGATCACTAAATTTTCAGGTAGTTTTATAGTTTTGTGAAAATCAGAAGCATTATACTGAATGAGACTACTGAGACACATGAATACAAGTTTTGAAAGCAATCTCTTATTTGTGAATACTAGTACAGAGTCTTGGGATGTGAGTCTTTACTGAAGTAACCAAAGATATGATAGGGCAGGGATACAATAAAGCTATAAAGGGGATAGAAAAACATAGGGCAATGAAAGGGGACATGGAAAAATTGGTTGAGATTAATTAGTGTGAATGGAAACAAAACTACAGGAAGATGAGGAGGAAAAATAGATAACACAAAGGATGCTTGAAAGTCAGAGGAAACATATATATATATATATATATATATATATATATATATATATATTTGTGGCAAGTGGACTTCTCTTTGAGTTGCTTTTGTTGTTTGATTTGGTTGCTGTCATTGTTGGAATATTTGAAAGATTTCCAAAATAATATAGACTATTGCTGTTGTCCTTGTCTGTCATATGAAGTTAAGAATGAACCATATTGTTGAAGACATCACACACTTCAGAAACAGGACTTGGGGGAATCAAGCTTGATCAGACCTAGGATCCTCACTACTGACTACTATTATAGTATCAGAAGTTAGTATGCTATCTGTAACTGGAGAAAGGCAATCAATGTATTTATACATATGTGATACATATGGCCCAAAATGAGCAGGAAGCACAGTAAGATATCTCTAATTGTACAGTACTGGCACTTGTGTCTTGGGATTGACCAATAGCCATCTAATTGGACTTAATACAATGGAACTTACACTACATAAATCTGGCCAACTACCTGGGTTGGTGAGAGTACTGACAATAGGGAAGATATTCTACTATCTCAAAGCAATGAAATTCTCAATTCCCTTCTCTATCCACACAGATAGATGTAATTCATTTATCATTAGTGAAGGCAATTAATGGCTAATAAGAGATCAATCTTTCCTTGATTGAAAGAAATGAAAAGATATTTGTTCTCTTTAGAGGAACAACTATATTGTTGAGCTATGAGGAGATCAAATAACTCTTCTTCAGGAAGACTTTCCATGACAGATTATCCAATAAGAAGTGATTAGCTCTCTGATCATACACACACATGCACAAAATTAAATGCATTTCGAAGGTTCTATTTATATATGCATATGAAGTGAAGTAATTCAAGAATTGGTCACGAAGTTGAGAGAGAGAACAGAGGAGACACAAAGAGTTGTAGACTGAGGAGGCCCAGGAAATAATGTAAATGCAATAGTCTCACAACCAATTATCAAAGGATTCTAAATAGTATTGTAGAATAGATGATGGTTATTGTTGTAGTAGAAAATATAGAATATTATAGGAACTGACTTGGTAACAGAAAAGAATTAATTGGTTCCGAAAAATAAATGCAACTCCTCTTTATCTATCATATTTTGTTTCATGATTGGAAAATCTTTTTTTTGGAGTGTGCGCAGACAAGCTCCTTGGTTATTTCTAGATCCTGACCCACTGGGGAACTCCGTAGTGAGTTGAGGAAATTAGAATTTCCAAGCAAACAAAGCAAAGCTCATCATGGCATAATAATCCGCTTCTCAGCTTGAGAGTCTATTGCTATTTTCTGAAACACTGACAATCAAATTACTAGGAAAAGCATCCTTCCAAGTTCAGTTCTCCTTAGAAGGGGGTGACTATAAAGTGGTAGCCCTGTTAGGCTGTCCTCTCTGCTTCTCTCTTATTTTAATTAATCCCCCATAGCTCTAGTTTTCCATAGGTTAAGCATCTTTCCTTGACTGGAAGAAATGAGAAGACATTTCTTCCCTTTAGGGAAAAAAACTGTATCGTTGAACTATGAGGAGATGTGATTTTGCTTTGTCTGCAGTGTCTTGTTGTACACTGTAACAAAGGTCCTAGGCCATGCTTGTTTTAGAATGTCCAGTGTATAATATATTTCTGCTCCCATCATTAAACACACATATCACCATTTCCACTTACATCTCAATGCCCCTACATCATTCTCCTTAATGATGGTTTAAATTGTGGTTTTCTATGAGAAAATGTCATAGAAAAATATTATTAGAAAATAAATATCATAGAAAAATATGACATGATTCTAGGCAATACTGTTTCTATAACAGAAAAAAGGGAATCTAAGTTTTTGTGAAAATTATGTGGAAACATATTCCAAATATTTTTAAATGTCTGGCTTTTTCCATAAGGCATAGAATTGGCCTTCGTCCAAGCAGGATGCAATGGGCCATGCACACCGTTCTTCCTCTTCTGTTGCCCTTGCCTTCTGTTAGTTCACTGCTGAAACTGGTAGAAACACACATCTAAAATCTTCCACCAATCCTGAGAAATGACTTCTCAAACATTTCCAAAACAGCTGTCATCAATTTCCAGACCAGAAATCTGAATAACTAATAAGTGCATAAAGACATATTTGTAGCAAAAGTATAAAATGTAAACTTCTCAAAATTTTTATGGTTTTTACTTATAAATGACAATATGAAAATATGATGAAAACCAATTAATGTTATTCATTTTTCAAGAATTTTCTAGTTTCATCTACCATTTCTATTATCTTGTTTGATTGCAATACACTACATTTTTCAAACACCTATGATCTATCATCCATTATCCATTTGTTATTAAAATATATTATCTAGCTCTATGATCTTTGCCCTTATAACTACTATATATTCATAATATATGTATCCTTCATCTGCTATCTACCAATCATTGGTCAAACATCTATTAATCAATCAATCATCTTCTAACCCTGTCAAAATAACTCCAAATGTCTATTTGCTGTTCCATTATTAATTGTATCATACTTAGTATGTACCTGCTGGCACTGTCTTTGATGACTTGATGAGCAAACATGATTTAAATCATGTTAGAAACTCAAAGAGCTCTAGACTCTGGTAGAGCAAATGAGGGTATCAGGTCCAGGCATGTGTATTAAACACGATATTGATTAAATTTCCTGCACCTGACAAAGTGTAGGGCAGTTAGATGAAAGCTGTTTGAAGAAAGAGGAGATAAAGAAGGATCGAAAATAAAATGACAAGTTGAAACTGGTAGAAGAAATTTAGAAGAATATTAAAAAGTACATAAAATGAGGACTTGTGAAGTAAATTAAAAGCAAACATATGAAAAACATGTGAATTTCAAAAGTACACTATATGATTGTAGATTATTATACCTATTTCATTATTTTAAATATTAAATTATGACCATAAATCAGATATTAGAAAATGAGCCAATATGCATTTATCTAAAGTGATTATATACAGGTTTTTCATACATATTGTGTACTGACAGAGATTATATGTTACCTCTAATGAAATGTACAATATTAATAAATTACAATGATAATTATAAAATCTGTATTTGATTCATAAGATGAGTAATATATTAATATCAGCATTTTCAGACTATACTTAAATTTAGAGATATTTATCATTGTTTTGTTCATATCTATTCAGTGAAAAACAAATTTCATTTGGTTAAAACTCAACTTGGTTGTATAAACAGTTGGGTTTATAAGTCAGACTAAGAATATTTCAGTGCTTGCACCTAGCCAAATTGTTGTTAGCTTCTCTAAATTCAGTATAACAATTACATATGGGATAATATAGAACAGTTTCCTATTTCTCATCTAGATTATGTGTCATAGTTCAGGATTCCAGAGCTTTTGTACTGCTATCTGTGTTCATTGTAATGGTATTTTATTTACTTAACTTATGTGTGTCAATGTGCTTCTGTCACACTCCATTTCAGGCTTCCTGTCATTTACATTCCAACATATTCTTTACAACTAGGTAAAATGTATTTTCTGTTTCTTTTAGAGAATTGAACCCACATTTTCACATAAATAGACTAGAATACTTATCTTATTCTCTAATCATTTTTATTGCTCAAATTTGGCTTTTAATATATTATATATTTATATTATTCTCTAATCATTTTTATTGCTCAAATTTGGCTTTTAATATATTATATATTTATATAGCAGCTATTTTCACTAATAAAGAATCCTCACCACTTAGTGACCAGACCATTGATAGCAAATCTGTTATCAATTTTGTGTAAACTAATGAGGATCAACTAAAGAAGGCATAGAAAACAATTCCAAAAAAAAGAAAGCATAGATGTACCAATTAAGGCAGACAATAAAATAGAAGTGATTGTTAACAAATGTGTACATGTATAGGTATATGTATATGTGTATGTATATATGCAATATGTTTATTATTAATTTTATATTTTAATTGGCAATTTTATTTATGTGCTTTATTGGATATACTTTGATTATGTGAAATTGGTAGACAAAGTTTATTTAAATATTTTTTCTTTCTGTACTGTCATCTTCAGATTAACTGGTAGATGAAAAGAAAAATATAGGACACATTTAAGAAATAATGTGAAAGGTATGGTGGTTTAAGGAAAAATGGCCCTTAGGCTCATATATTTGAATACTTCATCTCCAATTGGTGTAATTGTTTGGGAAAGAGTAGGAGGTGCGACCTTGTGGATGGAGATGTATCACTGGGGATGAACATTGAGGATTCAAAAGATTAAGTCATTCTCAGCTCTGCCTCATGGTTGTGTCTTAAAATATGAGTGCTCTGATCCATCATCATGTCTGACTCTTTGGTGTCATGTTCCTAATCCTTATGGGTGTGTTTTTTAACAAACTGAAAATGTAAACCCCTATACTAAATGCTCAATTTTATATGATGCCTTTGTCATGTATTTCTATCAGAGCAATAAAAAAGTGACTAAGACAAAACATCTTCTTGATCAGTCTTGGTTCCCAAGAATTTTATGTTCCCACTGCCATTTAATGTTCAAAGCTAATTCAGAATGTAATTGTGTTATACAAAATACAATGGATAAGAAAGCTCACTACAATCATCCAAAGAAATGCAATAATCTCTAATTTTAATTAAGTATCTATCCTTTTATTTTACTTATATAACTTTAGTGATATAGGTATATACATAGCAGCATAGTAAATCAATAGCTGCATATATTTATGATTATCAATTTAGGGTATTTGCAAGATCTGTCTCTTGGTTATCTGTTATATATTTGCAATAGAAATATGAAACATATTGTGTACCATAACTTTGAAATGCTCAATTATGTTCAACCATGGTTATCTATCTCCCTTATAAAATATTAAATGTTACTCTTCCTATCAAACTCTGCCAGTAGCCATTAATCATCCTCTTTTTATCCTTCCTCCTTCCGTATAACTTCCTAGTTGTGATGTTACCCAAAGTACTGTTCTTTGCTTCTATGGGATCAAATGTTCTGGCTCCATAGATAAATAAAACCATGCCTGTGCCCTGTCCTCTGGATGTTGAAACAGGAAACGGCTCATATTACTTTCATGTAAAATGTGAATTCTGATATACATATCTCTATCATCCATATTCTAGAAGGACACTAAAATCATATGACTGTATTAAAATTACAAGTAATATATCAAATAATTTCATAGCTTATTTTTCTTCCATTTATTTTTGAGATATATCACTGTTTTCATAAAAGACAAATGCCTCCAATTAGAACACATTCATGAATTCTATTAACTGAATATTGTAGTTATAAATGTTTGGGGACTGAAAGATGCACAGATACAGAAGAAGGCAAGGCTTCTACATAGGATGTCAGAAAATGAATTAGCATTTGCATTAGCAGATAATGTAAAGAGATACCATCATGAACAGGCCTCACATACTATGTTAGAGATCACATAGAAGAAGATGGCAGAGCAAAGATGAATTATGTGTTTCTGTCATTTGGAATAAAGACATCAAATATCCTGTACCTTCACATATTGAAGATTATAATTTCTGCACCTCCAGCCTAAACTTACTGTATTGACTGCATTTGTATTCAGTCATTAAGAATAATATCTCATTAAAACTGTGGCTTTTGTGGTCATCTACTTTCTCCAGTACATTATAGTCTATGATATGATGAACTCCACCACTGTTTGAGAAAATTACCATAACAACCTTCCTCATATATTTATGTATATTATATTGGATCTACTTTTTGGCTGCATACAGTTTTTTCTTCTCTGCATTAGTTCCAAATAAATAAAGCAGTGAAGGAAAGCAACATAATTTCAAGATATGCTTTTCTCTGTGTTTGCATGTACATGTGTGTGAAACTCTATGTAAGATTTTATACATGTACACATATATAAGAATGGCTGCGTCATATAGAAGTCAGTTCATAGTTATTAAGAAATCTGTTATTTGCCACTTTTTGTCTTAGTTGTGGTAGTTGTTTGGTTTAAGAATATTTCTCAAGAAGATTATGGTATACTGTTTAGGCTAGACAGGAAGGGTAGCTAGCTATAAGGATCTACTCAATTTTATATTTCAAGTCCTTGAAATATAGGCAAACTACACCATGTTCAGGGTTGTTTTTTCGTTCTTTTGTCTTGTTGCTGTTATTGTTGCTTTTTATGTAGGAAATTTGACTTCATTGCCTTATATTTGTGCAGCAACTACTTTATCCACTAAGCCGTCTATCCACTGCTTTACGATACTACCCAGAGTATTTTGGTGTGTTCTTATTACTTAGAAGGAAAGTAGTTTCTAGAAGCCACTTACAAAGCAGGGTACAATGACCAGTAGAATTAACAGTTCTGGGGAAAAAATAAATTCCTCTGTTTCTAGCTTGTGGCTATATATACATATTAAGATAAAAGATCATGGTTTTGGGGACATTTTATGTTTTATGTAGAGGAGTATAAAATTTTACATAGATGATAAGTTAAAAAGCTTTGAAATTCACCCAATGTCATTAAAATTTAATTACTCTTTTGATAAGTATAGGGATTATAAATCTATTTGTTTTGCAGCTGTGAGGTTGACATTAAATAGACTCTATAAAAATATTCAACCCTTCATCTGGCACATAGATAGCAATAAATGAGTTATCTGTCATATTTTATGCTACATAGTTATGTGTTTTCAAAATTATAAGATATCAAAATCTCTCATATCTTCCGCAGTCATGGAGATGATAAAAAAAAAACTCTGAATTTATATTACTTCCTTACTCTCTTTAATCACATAAATCAAGGAGGATGGAAATTAACTAAAGTGTAGTTCAAAATGGCATGTGTTGGAAGTTTGTAAAGACTTTATAAAAATAGATAATATGATTATGTGTTGGTTATCTGATAGTCAGGGCGGGCATGTTCTTTTTCTGAAGATCTTATACTAACCCTCTCATGACTGCATAGTCTACTCATTTATTTGTTTATCTGATTGTCCAAAGTAGTTTTGTTTCCTGGGGCCACATACATTATCTCACAGAGCTTATTACAAGTCAATAATCATCTTATCTGGTTGGTTCTGACACAAATTGTCTGAGCCTGAACTTCGAGACAACCATTCATTTTATTTTCTCTGGATAAACTGGACGGAGAACTGAAGGAATGGAGATGGCTTAGGGAGGATCTCACTTAGTAACAGGAGTCTCTCCAGACCTCTTCCATGACCTAAAGTATTTAGAAAGGAAAACTGACGTCAGTTCCTTTGTGGAAAGAGTAAATATTGTCTGTAACAAATAAATGTTTATTCTGTTAGTGTGAGATATATGCAGCAGGACTGCTTACAATGGCAGAAACATTTGGTAATATTGAAAATATAATAAGGGTACTAAAAATAAGTAAAAAAGTATATAATAAATAATGATTATGACTATGTATGAGAAATTTTCATTTTAATATGGCTTCAGGGTAAGAATCTCATAATGATATGGCATGTTAAGAGGCCAAGACCACGGTTAAGTATCAGTCATGATTTGTCTCACTATTTTCATTTATCTGATATGTTTATTCTAAAAACTAACTTACCTGTTTCTTCTTTTATTAATAAATAGATATAAAGTGCAAGTGACCTAGTCAGTAAAAATATTCACCCAAGAACTGTGAACTATTTGAAAAGATAGTAAACAGACATAGCTTTTAGTAATTCTGTCTCCATCTAAGAAAGAATTTAGGTATCTCATTTCTATTTATATTTAAATCAGATAATATTAATGTGAATATTGTGTGACTAAGAAACCAGAACATTTTAGAAATTACAAATCATATATTTTCCATGTATATTGCCATTTCTATTCAAGTATATTAATTCAAAATCTGAGAATTATTTTTTCTTCTAGTACATCTTATGAAACTGATGTAGCATGTACTAGAACTATACAACAGTTGAAAAACTCAGTCTTTGAAATTCTCCTTTTGAGACAATATCACTTGGTTATGTCTTTGATACTATTACAGCCTAAGTCATGTGCTCAGTCTGGGAAAAGCTCTCAAATTTGATGCTAAACACTGTGTCTTTAGATTGATTTCTTCTCCATTGTTAGCTTTTGTGTTTGAATGGATGGAATCTCAGTGTCCTTCATCAAGTCACAAACACTTTTACCTTCATTCAAACAAAAACAAAACAAAGCAAAACAAAAACAAAAACAAAACAAAGCAGTAAGGAACACCATCTGCCTTTAATAACTTGAAATGTTTCAAGTCTTGTATTATTAAAAAACAAGATAAAATATTCTAAATACAGAGAAGAAAAGTATCTATTTTGACCATCACATGTAGCTACTTGTCAGATTTCATGCACCTTACTATTAGCAAACTTCAAGATGTGTACTTCCTTATGTAGATGAATTTTAATCCAGCAACATGTTTGCTCTGCTAAGGGCTCACTTTCAAAGAATTTCTGTAAGGAAAAGTGATGAATCAGAGGAAGATTCTACAAAATGAGTCAGATATAGGATATGCACAACACTCAGGAGAACAGACTGGAAAGGTTACTACTGTGCAGTGCAGGAAGAGGCAGATTAGAGTTGAACCTACTTCCTGCAGATCCGTTGAGTTCCGATTAGTTTGTACATTCGGTGCAGTGCAGTTTGTAGAATTCAGAGGCAGGCTTTCCAAGGAGAATAATTCAGTCAAAAGCTTGGAAAATCCTATTTGAATCAGTCAGCTAGGAGAGGAGTTTGAGCCAGAACAGCTGAGTTGAGCCAGCCAGCCATAGTTCAGAAAAATCTAAAAGGAGAGAGTTTGTTCAGAAGTAAATCTCAGAGCTTTAAACATTCTAGCCATATGTTAGCAGATGGGGACCAAAAGTTGAAGCCTTCAAGGTTCATGACTGCAGAAGATTAGATTGTATGTAGGCTAGAAGCTTCCAGGCACAGACCTAGAGATAGTTAAATAGAAATGCTGTGGGCTCTGCCCAAGTCTTGTATTTATAAAGCTTGGATATAGCTGTTATCTCATCCCCTCCTAAAAGGAAGTAAAACCAACATTGAAAACATTTAAAAGATAACTTTTAAAGATTTTTACAATATGTTTGTAAAGTACCAGAAGACAGTAGAAGCCCTGATGTTGCCTAAAAACTACTGTCTTGGAAGTTTGCATCATAGCACCTAATATGGTAGACTAGCATATTGGACAATGTGCTGGATGTTGAGTTAGTATGTAAAACCTTTTCTCATGAGGGTCATTTGTAAGTGAGATGACTAGACATGCTTTCATGCATGGAACCAAAAATGTTAATTTAATTTATTTAAGGTAATCTGTGTGAATGTGTATGTATGCTACAGTATAAAAAAGATTATATGATAATAAATAATTTAGAAGAAAATTTCCACCAAGATAAGACAAATTTAAGTTTTCTGTTTTTTTTTCTGTTTATTTATCTCTGTGTATATGTATGTATTGGCAAGAGAGAGTGGTGTGTGTGTGTGTGTGTGTGTGTGTGTGTGTGTGTGTGTGGAGGGGTGTCTGTGTGTTGTATGTGGTTATATGTGGGGTAGGAACACATGTGAAGGTCAGAGAACAGTTCAGGTTTCATCCTCTTCATTCTCCCCGTTACTCTTTTGAGACACAATCTCTCACTGGAACTGAAGCTCATCATCCAATGTTGCCTGTGCCCTGGACTACTCACTGCCTGACCCTATCTGCTTTTGGACATTGGAATTGAGGTGGAACAGAGTCACCAGGCAGCAAGCCCATCTGAACACTGATGCAAGCTCCTTTAATACCTTCCACCTGTGCCACGTTGGTCCCAAGAAAGTATCTCTTCTAAACAGCAGTTCCTGATTGGCTGGCCTTGTCTACACCAGTAATGCTTTGGTCTCTCAGGCATTCCTCAATTAGGTACTCCTGCAGGAGATGCTTTTGTGGCTGTGTGCCCCCAGCATTTATATAGAGGCTTCCCGTCATTTGTGCTACAACCATTTCCACTGGACTTGAGGCCAATGAGCTCATGGGATCAGCTTGTATTTGCCATCAATGCTGGGATTACAAGTGAAGGGCACTCTATGGCCCATGTCTGGCTTCTCTGGGATTGCTGGAATTTAAAGTCAGATCCCAATTTTTGCACAACTGCTTTGCTTTCCACCGATTTATCTTCTGACCAGAGCTGTAATTTTCTGAGTTAGTTCCACACATCCAATAGGAAAACAAAGACATTTTAGAGGAAACACATGTGTCTCTAAAATAAACATCCTAGGTTTTACAGCTTGTTCTCAATTATCTGTATTGTTGTGTTTGGAAGCTGAAAGATGAATATGAATATGCTCATCAGGTTTCCATGATCATACAACAAAACAGCATGAGAAAATAAACAGATGCAGAAAAGATTTATTTTGGCTCCCAGTATTGGGAGTTCCCATCTGAGACTATGTTTCTACAGTCCTGAGGTGAGACAAAGCTTTATGTTTCAGGCAACTGGTACATGAAGTTACTCAAGACATGGTTCACAAAGAAAGGTTTGGAGACAAGAGCCCAATAGCCTTAATAGCATTAGTTCTACGAGGGTTGACTTCTTATTGGTACAAAAAGTCACAATCCAGAATCAGCTGGATAAGGAGTCCCTAATTCATTTTGTTTGGGATACATTTAACATTCAAATCATAGCATGGAACAATCGGAATTGTGTTATAGTGTATCATTATACATACTTAAGTCTATGCTTAAGCACAATGCTTTTATTAGTTTCCAGGATTCTCAGTCCTGGAAAGATGCCCCACT
Organism: Apodemus agrarius; assembly: GCA_964023405.1. NCBI lineage: Eukaryota > Metazoa > Chordata > Mammalia > Rodentia > Muridae > Apodemus > Apodemus agrarius. Next base: position 26,927,560 of record OZ030011.1, on the reverse strand, counting down.
ATGCCACAGGAGCACATATGTTTGCCACTATGTCCATAGTGGCCTTGATTGTGATAGCCAGAAGTTGGAACAACCCAGATATCCCATGAGAGAAGAATGGACACAGAATATACGGTTCATTTACACAATGGAAAACTACTCCACTATTAAGAATAAAGACATCCTGAGTTTTGCAGGCAAATGGGTAGAACTAGAAGATATCATCTCGAGTATGGTAACTCAGACCCCAAACAAAATGCATGGAATATACTCATGAATAAGTGGATATTAGCCCCTCAAAAGTACAATATCCAAGATACAGTCCACAGAACTCAAAAATGTCAACAAGCTGAAGGACCCAAGTGAGGACTCCTCAGTCCCACTTAGGATTCAGAAGAATCACAAGGCAGGATGGAGGGACCTGGGAGGGAAAGAGGACAAGGGGAAAGGGGAACATGATCTGGAATTATGTGCGGGGAAATGACTGAATCCTTGAAGGCCAGAAAAATAATGGAAACAGTTAACCTTGGGAGTTAGGAGGTTGAGGAGGGACCCTCCAGAATGTACCAGACACCTGAGAGGTAAAAGACTCTTAGGACTCAAAGGGAGGGACCTTAGATGAAATGCCCTACATTGGGGAGAGGGAACTTGTAGAGCCCACCTCCAGCAGAAAGATAGGACATCAAGTGAGGGATGGGGTTGCCATTCCCCAGTCAAAATTCTAACCTATAATAGTTTCTGTCTGAAAGAACTGCAAGGATAGAAATGGAGAGAAGCCTGAGGAAAAGAAGGTCCAGCAACAGGCCCAATGTAGGATCTAGCTCAAGGGGAGACCCAAGGACTGACAATGTTTCTGAGGCTATGGAGTGCTCACAAAATTGTACCTATCATGACTGCCCTCCAAAACACCCAACAAGGAGCTGAAAGAGTCAGATGCAGATATTTTCACCCAACCAATGGACAGAAGCTGCTGACCCCTGTGGCTGAATTAGGGAAAACTGGAAGAAGCTGAGGAGGAGGGTGACCCTGTAGTTGATCAGCAGTCTCAATTAACCTAGACCCCTGAGATCTCTCAAAAATTGTACCACCAAACAGGCAGCATACACCAGCTGATATGAGACCCCCAACACAACACATATACAGCAGAGGACTGCTGGGTCTCGGTTTAGTCAGAGAAGATGCACCTAACCCTCAAGAGACTGGAGGCCCCAGGGAGTTTTAGAGATCTGGTGCGAGCAGGGGATAGGCATGGGGGCATCCTAGTGGAGAAAGCAGGATGGGGAGGAGTTATAAGATGTGAAACATTCAGAGGGTGGACCAGAAGGGGTATTAAATCTGGAGTTTAAAATAAATAAATTAAATTAAATAAATAAATAAACAAGGCAAAAATAAAAAATAAAAATAAAAATAAATAATGTTCTGAGGAGGTCCTTTCTTGCCTAGGATTTTCTTCTGAGCCTACTGCATTCCACTGTTCATAAAAAGAGAGAGATGGCCGAAGCAGGAGATAGCTCTTCTAGCTTCAGTCAATATTACTCTACGTTCACTGAATTAGCCAAAGCAAATCAGAGGAACTAGGAACTAGGCTAAATGAAGTAGGACAGAGCAGTAAATTTTTCCCAAAGAAATTTGTATCAGGGCACACAACACAAGGATGGTCTTGGAATCATTGTGGCTGGGAAAGGGTAGAAAACAAACAAAAATACAAAACAACAGTAAAGAGCTATTACTAACCAAACTAAAACACATTCCAGTACATACATTAATAAACATTTGTGACGAATTTAGTCTCTTGCTCAATAAAAGAAAATCAAATTTTAACTTGTTAGTGAACAACAAATTGTAATAATATCCTGTATAGTAAGGAAATAGACCAGTCCCCCTAACTTTTGAGCAGTCAATAATGCTATGTTTTTACATCTTTTTCATGCTGTCTATAATTAGCAATAAAATTTCTGTATTAGTTTTGATTCTCATTAAGAAAATTTTTCTAGTTTTATTTTTATTATTGATGGTATTTTCCATTTCAGGTTTGATAGTATGGGTAAAAACATTATATTATTTTATTTATGTGATTGAAACAGTAGCTGACAATAAAATTACATTTTTTTCTCCACCATGAAAAAAAAGTTATTTCTAAGCATTGAAGACTTCCAATCTTGCAGGAGGGTCAACTCCTATAATAAGACTTTATTTTATTAGATGTGGCCCCAGAAGATTAGAGTTATTTCTCCCTGTGTCCACCTTTGCTTCCAAAACTCTGAGAAGAAAACAAAGAGGTTTCTGAGTCTCTGTCTTCAAAATCTATAGCCCGCCATTCAATTTCATTTTATTGTTATTCTGAAAGATAGAGCTGGGTCAATAAAAGGCTTGAGAAAACTGAATTTCCAGGAAAGCTCTGCACAAAGGCTTTGCTGACTCATAGGAGCCTGCTTCTAAAGTGATACCCACTCTTGTTTGTCAGCAATAAAAACAGGAGGAAGTTGAGGTCAGGGAAAGAAGCACAGAAGAAACTCTTCTATCTAATAGAAATAAAATAAAATGTCTCAAAAGATAGCATCAATCCTAGCCATTAGATGAAATCCGTCAACTCCTTAAAGAAAATATTCTTTTACCCTGGGTTTGTTCATCACCAGTGAGGTATGTATCCACAGGGGAGCGGGGACACTACAGAATACACAGACCTGTCTCACATATATTCCTGCTGCTTTGCAGTGAGCTACTTCTGAATGCTCATTTCAAGCAATGTTGAATGAAGGAAATCATGTCAGAATGAAATGCTGCTTTACCCACCAAGGTGAATCAGATGGATAACTGCTAAGATAGAAGAATAGCCATTCTCATACATACATTCAATGTAAGAGGAGCCTATCAGGAACAGATGAACTCTGAAGACGGATTTCTGCTGGAAATTTTTAGTGACGCTTCTTGCTATGAAGTGAACATTTAAAAAACTAAACAAAGAAAAACAAAACAGCATGTAATTTATAGGCCATGAAATCACCTACTTGTAACATAAAATACATAGTTACTAATCTATAAATAGGATTATGTAACCATCACCACAACCTAAGTTTATGGCATATTCCTTATCATTCCCCCAAACACACTCTGTGACTGTATATGGTAAGGTGACAGATGTCCTGGCCCAATTTAACTGCTAATATAATTTCATTATCCTTATCCTTTCTCTTATCTCTTCTCGATGTCTCATATAAATTATTCTTATAATATATAACTTTTGGTAACTAAATTCTTTTACACATATTAATCCCTTATCTAAGAATTTTCCTGAACACCAGTAATTATTTTAGCATATGCATGATTAACTAATAGTCCACTGAATTAATATTGCACATTTTGTTTATCTTTTCTTCTGTCATTGAATATTTGTGTCTAGATATACCCATTGATGATTATTGTAGCTAAGAATTTCCATACTGGTATTTATAGGAATATTTTAAATCTCTGTGAACAGAGTAAAGAGGAGAAAGACTGAATCACAGCAGAATGTCATGTTTAATCTTTCAAAGAACTTCCACAGTTTCCTAAATGGCAACCTAACACGTGGCAGGTGTGTCAGAATACCAACCGACTACCTATGGCTGGCAATCAAAACGTAGTTTTGATGGTATAACAAAGCGAAGGTCAAACTCAATTAGCCTAGAAATCCCATAAGCCTCTTTTGTGAGTGTCAGTAAATGATCTGCACGATGGCCATCAAACAATAAAGCTGTGTAATTATGAGCTGATGTCTAAAGAGATGCTGGTAATCATTAATACTTAAAATGCTCCTGGGAGCTAACTCCCCTCACAATTCTAATTATAATGCGAAATATAGGTGCTATGTTGTGCTATGATGATATGATCCTGAGATCGCATTACTGTTACCGAGAGGGAAGAAGAGACTGCAATAGCCATTACAATGTGGACAAAGGAGGAAAAGAGTTTCTGTACCTGTTTCACATTTACAGAGAACGAGAGAGAGATGGAGAGACAGAGAGAGACACACAGGGAGAGAGAGACAGTGAGGCAAAGAGAGAGAGAAAGAGGGAGAGAGAGAGAAAAAGAGAGGCACTTGGAGGGGCCCATGGCTCTAGCAGCATATGTGGCCAGAGGATGGCCTTATCTGTCATCAATGGGACAGGAAGCCCTTACTCCTGTGAAGGCTCTCAATGCCCTAATGTAAAAGAATGCTAGGGCAGCAAGGTTGGAGTGGATGGATAGGTACAGGAGCACTCTCATAGAAACAGGGAGAGGGAGAGAGGATAGGGAGTTTGCGATGGTGAAAGCAGGAGTGGGAATAACATTTATGTTGCTGCCTGCAGCTACTGCAAACTGGTTCTTGGAAAAGAAGCTGAGGGATAGATGGGGGAGCGGTGAAAAGAAATTAGAGCCAGGATGATAGTTTACCGATCAAGGCCAAAATGTTAGGCAATATATAGCTTGGGAAAACCCCTCACCCCAGACTCCTTGCTGAGTTCCTGGGAAGTCGGCTGGGTTATTGGCTCCACTGCTCAGGCAGTTGGGCAAGTCACCTGTTTAATTCAGAAATTCATAGACCTGGAGGGACAATGAACTTCACCTTCACTCTGAGCGCTTCACCCTAGGTGGAGCAGGATCCTGAATAGCACAGGAATCCTGGCTCAACAAATGCTGGGAGAAGTTCACCTTGATCAATGTCAAGTTCCTACCATGTGGCATGACACCCCGTTATGGTTTTGTACATATTTATAATGTAAATAAATAAAATAACCAATAAAAATAATTTGATAATATAATGAGAGGAAGAAAATCTGTTGCTATGATCTTGGCCAAAAATCAATAAGAAACTGGTTCAACATTTACTTTAAATATTGTGCCAATTCCTTGAGAATACCTTTCAGTATATTTTGATCTCATTCACCTTGTACTTGCCCAACCATTCTTCCCATGTCCACACTCACCCCAATCTCCCCAATCACGACCCCTCCCAATGCCATAGAGTCTATTTTAATCTCCCACCAAGTCCAATTTGTGATGCCACTGCAATGAAAAGAGAATATGGGAGTTGATCAAAATACTAAAAATTTAATTACTCTATGGTACAGCAATTCCATATCCAAATATAAATATGACAATCTGTATACACTATATACAATTATGTATCAATTATACCTTGTTAAATTTATAAACAATTGTATGGCCCATTCCCTTTGGCTCTGACCAAAAAAAACAAATAAATACTGAAGATGAAAGTTAAAGATTCTATTTTAATCTTCCACCAAGTCCAATTTGTGATGCCACTGCAATGCAAAGAGAATATGGAAGTTGATCAAAATACTAAAAATTTAATTACTCTATTTCCATTATACTCTATTTACTTATTTACATTATAAATGTGTACAAAGCCATAACGGGGTGTCATGCCACATGGTAGGAACTTGACATTGATCAAGGTGAACTTCTTCTCCCAGCATTTGTTGAATAGACTTAATTTATCCTCAGATTCCCATGTTGCTGCTCACAAGTTCTGTTTGCCCTCCATTTTTTCTCTCTGTATCATATTATTTAATGTGAAAAACAGATTCTACTCATCTTTTAAAAGTAAAATAAAGGTAATTCCTTAAAAAACAAACACTAAAATGTCTGTCATTACAATTTTTCTCCTGATAGACATCAAACTTACAGCATATTTCAACAGAACTAAAGGTTTTTTGGTTTTTTTTGTTTTTTGTTTTTTTTTGGTGTTGTTGTTTTATTAAAAAGGTGACCCAGCCAATGTTTCTTTGAGAATTTTTTCCCTGAAAGAAATTTTACAAAGAATAATGAACGCTTTTGAAAAACAGCTAATTTTAGTGTGTATGTGTGTGTGTGTTTGTGTGTGTGTGTTGTGTGTGTGTGTGTGTGTGTGTGTATGTGTGTGTGTGACAGAGAGAGAGAGACAGAGAAAGAGAGAGAGGTGGGGGGCACTGAATATTTATTTGTTCTACTATCTTATTAATAATGGGTCTTTTTTATTATATAATCAAATCAATTAGAACATTTTTAGTCCTATAGAATTATAGAACTGGATTGGTACCTAGCTTACCCAATCTAATGATGTGCTTTAACTCTGTGTCTCAGATAGGCAGGAACTGATACTTTTGTCAATACTGAAATAACCCTATGAGCCTTTGATGGATCATCTGTTCCCATAATAATGCACTCTGAATAGTAGGTACTGTTTTTCAGGAACTATAGTACTTTATTTTGTTACTGTTTTTATACTGAGCATGGATCCATTGCTCCATGAGTGTCAAACAAAAATTCTATTGCTGGGATTTAATCCAGTTTATTTTCCCTTAATTTTAAAAATATCTTCAAAATTGCCTGAGAAGTCCATGAGATTACTGGCACTAAGTAGTTTGCTAGGTCCCTGATACCAGACATAATTTTCCTCTTGGTGAGTCAATCTTAGGCCAAATGAAAGAGCTATTTGGTTACTACCAAGGTTTGTGTGCTACTATGTACCCTTACAATTGTTATGTCATATACTTGGATGATGTGGTTCATAACATGATAATTGAGTAGGACTGCTCATTGACTTGCTCTTTGAAAGCTTGCATGGTGCATTCTCGTACCCTAAAACCTATTTCTCTTGGAGGAGACATTCAATCATTTTTTGCTTAAATGTCTCTGGGCTCTGTTTCTGAAGTATATGCGAATACTATTTTCAAAATTCTGTCTATCAGGTTTTAACTGAGTGCCAAAGAAGGTATACAGTTCAGGAATATTAGGGAGGCAAAAGATAACTGATACTACAATGTAGGTAAAGTTCTCTTTCCTCTACAAATGACACTCAATCTTACTTATGGTCAATTTATATAATAGCAGGCATGCGTGCATGTGTGGTATGTGTGTGCATGTGTGTGTGTGTGTGTGTGTGTGTGTGTGTGTGTGTGTGCGTGTAGGAGTGCTAGCCTGAGATAAGTAAGCACAAAAGCTATAGATTATTAAACCCACAGTAGATTGTAGAAGGGAATTACAATCAAAGCAAAGTCTCTAATAAAAATTCTAAATACGAAAACCATGTTACTACCACCATCTTGGCCACAATTTACTAAGAATTTTAAAGGGAACTATTTTTCTTCTGTTGAGTTCATAATCACCCTATGTTTGACACATAGTCTAAATGGTAATAGCTTAAATGAAAGCTGTAACCTGTTGGGAACGACCCACGATAAATATACAAACACAGTTCAACTGAAAGCACAGAACATGATGTCTGATCTTTCAAAGCTCACCCCAAAAGGAAGCACAGAGCTAATGAAGTCTGGATTCAATTTAAAAATGCTCTGAGGATTTAACCATCAGGTAAAGGGAGGGAAAAAATTGAAGAGAAAAAGTGAATGAACCATGTTCTGTCTGATGTTCCGTGTCTCTGTTTCCCAATAAACCTGACTGTCAGAATTTCTGTTCCTGGTGATACTACAGATAGAATACAGGTATTCAAGTATTGGCAAAGCATAAAATAAATATTGAGATCCATTGTTTACCTGGTAAGAAGAGGTTTAGCCGGGCGTGGTGGCACACGCCTGTAATCCCAGCACTTGGGAGGCAGAGGCAGGCAGATTTCTGAGTTCAAGGCCAGCCTGGTCTACAAAGTGAGTTCCAGGACAGCCAGGACTACACAGAGAAACCCTGTCTAAAAAAAAAAAAAAAAAAAAAAAAAAGAAAAGGTTTGGATGGAAACAAACCCAAAGCAGGAAAGTAGGGAATCAGAGACCTGAATACTTTGTGGGTGGCTCTTTAAAAGCACATTGCAATAAGTACTTAAATCTATTGCTTTTTAATTTCTTATAAAAATTGGCATAAAATTTAAAGAATAATCCATGAATCCATGAACTGTTATTGTAGGCACTCCATTTTATATATTTAACCCACATTTCCCTTTCTGATGGCGGGAGCATATGTGTGTTTGATGTGCTTATCAGGGTTTTACAAGCTTGGGGGCTTAAGGAGGTGCACAGGTTTTCATGAGCACAAATGTATCAGCACATCTGGGCAGAAATGGCTTTTCTCCATTGATCTTTCCTTTACAGTCTCTTGTGTATAATATAGTTATTACCAATTCAGCCAGCTTGCTCCAGGAATATACTCTGTGTGCCTCCCGAGTGCTGGCCTTTCAGATTACCAGCATGCCCGCTAGACTTTTATTTGAGTCATGGAGATCCATGCTATAATCTTCCCATTTGATTGATAAGTGTATTATACTCTGACTCATCTCCTCATATACTTCAATCTGGAAATTTCCCTTTCATACTTACACAAATCTTAAGATCTACATAGTATTACTGTGTATGAGAGACTAAATAAGATATATGCTTATGTTAGAGAAATTCTTGTATATTTTTATAAAATATTACTATCTTTACTTTTTGCTTTTCCTTTAGCGAAAATAGGTTTCTCTTTTATAAAATATGTATTCTGATTCTGCTTTCTCCACTGACAACTGCTCCCAGATCCTCCCATCTTCTCTTCTAATCAAACCCACACCTGTTCTGTGTCTAGTTTGAAAACGAATAAGCATATAATTAATAAAACAACAACAACAATATAATAATAATAATAATAATAATAATAATATAGTCAGAAAAATAAAACAAATTATAATAGGATGAAACATACGCTAGAAAAAGCTAAAGAAAAATTACAGGAAACTCATAAATTATGTTAACACAAATATCTACAATCACAGCAATTCCACTAAACTATGAAATCAGAAGTCATGTGCAAATGACCTACAAAGGTTAAAATACCCTAATAGAACATTACAAAAGCACACCAAAGAACCAATGATTTTATTTTCTGCTCACCATCACTGTTGAGCATGGTGCCTGCACTTAGAAATTCCTTGTATCCCTAACAAAGTTTCTTTGGAGAAAATTATTCTTTTTCTCAATAATTTATTCATTTATTTACATCTATATACCCTTCCTCTCCTTCCAGTGCCAGTCTTACAAATCCCTCACCCCATTATCCCCTCCCTTTCTTTTCAGAGGAAAGGAATCCTCCTTTGACTATCAGCCAGCAGTTGAACAAGTAGTCCCAGAAGGACTAAGTACATTCTCTACAACTGATGTCCAACCAGATATTCCAGTTAGGTGAAAGGGATCCAATGGCAGGTAACATAGTCAGTGATAGTCTGCACTCCAATTGTTAGGGGACCCACCTGAAGCCCAAACTGCACATCTGCTATAACTGTGCAGGGTGTCTATGTCCAGCTCTTGCATCCTTTGTGTTGGTGGTTCAGTTTCTGTGAGCCCACTATGGGCCCAGGTTAGTTTACTCTGGAGGTCTTCTTGTGATGTCCTTGTTACTTCCAGCTTGTTCACTTCTAATATCTGTTCTTCCTCAAGACTTTCATAGCTCTGCTGATGTGTGACTGTGGGTTTCTACCTGTATTTCCATCTATTGTTGGATAAAGACTCTAGGAGGCAGTAATCGGTTGACCATTCCCTCAATCTCTGCTTCATCTTTAGCCCTACACATCTTGTAGGCAAGGGAAATTTTAGGTTGAAGGTTTTTTGAGTAGGTTGATGTCCCCTACCTTTCATTGGAAGTCCCACTTGCTAAGGGAGGCTGCTACATTAGTCTCTATATCTCCTGATGATAGGAATCTCAGATCTCAGCCCTCTCACACTCCCCTCTTCTATACCTAATAGCCCATCCCAGTTCCCCTCCTCATCCCCTCTCCCACCAAGTTCCTTCTGTCCATCTACCTCCAATGTCTATCATGTTTCCTCCTCTGAGTGAGATTCACACATCCTTCCTTGGGCCATTGTCAGACCCAAAGAAATTCAGTAACAAGAAAACTATTTTTTTTAATTTGTGAGAGATTGCTTCTTAGTTGAGAATACAGGCTTGCATGCACTTCTCTTCTCAGTACTATGACCCCTCTGCTGCAGAATCATTCAGATTCTCTAGAATATCAACTGCACAATTAACAGAACAACAGTATATAGATAATTTAATTATACAGCACAGTATTAATGATTATATTACAGCATAATCAAAGAATGACATGAATTCATAGTATGTAATGTGAGTGAATTCTTTCTAATTATGCCTATCAATATTGATGAACACAAATATCTTTTGCTCAAAAAACAATTTATAGATGCAAACACATAAAAATAACCCCTTAAATCATGTTGAGTAAATAGTATTTACACTGATGGTAACATGATAAACAAATAAACAAACCACAAATATTTACAAAAAACCACTGTGTATAAGGATAAGAAGACAGAATAGCCACCATGAAGACCTCTTGTTCCTAATAGCTTGTAAACAAGAAGCTGAGCCAGTAAGTTTACATGTATTACAATTCTCTAAAATGCTCACATATGGGTAAATATATACTGTCCGACCTAAAATTCATATTAGACATTTATATAAATTTATCAGTAAGCACAACATATGCAATCTTAAATAGGTTTCGTTTTTAACTGTTTCAGAAGTTGCACAGGAAAAAAATGAAAGACACTGGTTGTAGATTTCTCCCATAAGATTGACATCCTTCCTAGGTATGTTAGACCATAACTCTAGACTCATTTACTGAGACAGTGAGGCAGGAGGAGCACAAGCTTTAGGACTTCTCAGGCAATTTGAATATATTCTTAAAATTAAGGGAAAATAAACTGGATTACATCCCAGCAATAGCATTTTTGTTTGACACCCATGAGGCAATGGATCCATTCTCAGTATAAAGACAGTAAAAAAATAAAGTACTATAGTTCCTGAAAAACATTACCCACTATTCAGAGTGCATTATTATGGGACCAGATGATCCATAAAAAGTTCATAAGGATATTTCAGTATTGATACAATTATCACCTCCTGCCTATCTGAAACACAGAGTTAAAGCACATCATTAGAGTAGGTAAACTAGGTACCAACACAGTTCTATAATTCTATAGGTCTAAAAATGTACCGATTGATTTAATGATATAATAATAAAGATCCATTATTAGTAAGATAGTAGAACAAATAAATATTCAGTGCCCCCACCTCTCTCCCTCCCTTCCTCAACCCCTGTCACACACACACATACATACACATGCACAATGCCTGCTGTTATATAAGGTGAACATAAGTAAGATTAAGTGTCATTTGTAGAGGAAAGAGAACTTTGCCTACATTGTACTATCAGTTATCATTTGCCTCCTTAATATTCTTGAACTGTGTACCTTCTTTGGCATTTAGTTAAAACCTGATAGACTTATTTGGACAGAATTTTGAAAATAATATTATCATATACCTCAGAAACAGAGCCCAGAGACCTCTAAGCAAAAAATGATTGAATGTCTCCTCCCAGAGAAATAGGTTTTATGGCACGAGAGTGTTGCATGCAGGCTTTCAAAGGGCAAGTCAATGAGCAGTCCTATCCAATTATAATGTTATGAACCACATCATCCAAGTATATGACTTAACAATTTTAAGGGCACAATAGCAGCACACAAACCTTAGTAGTAACCAATAGCTATTTAATTTGGCCTAAGATTGACAAGAGGAAAATTATTTCTGGCATTAGGGACCTAGAAAACTACTTAATTCCAATAAAAACTCATGGTTATTGGAGAAGAATATATAACCACTAGTTTACCAAAGCAGCATGGACTCTAACTGCATGCTAAACATTTGCTCTTAAACCCACATTTAAGTAGAGTCCTCAGCTCTCATAATGGAAATTTCTTTTTCCTACAGCCTAAGAACCCTACAGAAAACAACCACCAGCAAAAGAGTTGTAGAAACTAGTCACAGTGGAAAGCATCCACAAAGCACTCCTTCACTTAAACATTGCAGAAGATAGGACATACTTGATATGAGAGCCAGAGAATTACAGATTTTGCTGTGAGATTATGTATCCTAGTAATGTTGAAGAGGACACACATAAATTCTCACCAACATGACTGCTCAAACCTGACATCAATAGCCATGTATGACTGTATGCCCATGATGTCTCAACAATACACAAAGAATTCTAGACAACCAAAGAAAACTGGGACTTGAAGAACTAGTCTTACTCAGGAAATCACATATCAATTGAATGTTCAGTGCATATGGCTAGCAATGAAGACATACATAGAACTAAAATTATGTACACTGGACATGGTATTAATAGAAATATGTTTGCATTAACATATAAGCATGCAAAAAGTTAGTGATAAAAACATGAGTTTGAAGGAGAGCAGGACATGTACAGGGGATATATGGGAGGGTTTAGACGGAAGAAAGGGAAGGGTAAAATATAATTATATTATACAAACTATTATTATTTATGTATATGAATGTGTATGCCTGTATCCATGCAAACATGATTGTGGGTGTCCACAGAAACCAAAAAAGGGTGGTAGGTCCTTTTTAGCTTTCACTACTGTACTTGTGAGCAACCTAACATGTATACTGCAAACTGAACTCTGAGTCTCTAAAAGAGCAGTATGCCTTTACCCTGAGCATTCTCCACTCCCTAGACTGTCATAAACCACAGGCATAGTTTTGAAAAAATTGAGTCTCTTTCCTTGACTCTATGTCCCTTGGAAGAAGCATTAAATTGTGTTAGCTTGTATATGTAAAGTAGAGGGCACAAAACTATTGGATATATGATCTATATGATATTTTAAATGTAAAAAGTCTCCTTTTCCTTCAAAGTACCAATATTGCAGGTCACTTGGCACTCTTAGGCAGTAGTGGATTAGGTATACTAATAGCAAGGTCATAAAAAGAGTAATGTCTCATACATGTTCAGGCACTATGCAAAATATAAATGCACATCTGACAAATTATGTAAGTAATAAATATGTGGCAAGCCATTGTGCCAATCAATAGAATAACATGTTGTAGCTCAGGAAGGAACCTTCATAGTTACTTTATTTAATGCATCCTGTATTACAATTTTTCCAGGCAGGATATTCATAGTAGAAGTATGTTTGCATTAACATATAAGCATGCAAAAAGTTATCCAGGTAGGATATTCATAGTAGAAGTATGTTTGCATTAACATATAAGCATGCAAAAAGTTAGTGATTAAAACATGAGTTTGAAGGAGAGCAGGACATGTACAGGGGATATATGGGAGGGTTTAGACAGAAGAAAGGGAAGGATAAAATATAATAATATTATACAAACTATTATTATTTCCTCCTTCTCATGGTTCTTAAAAATGTTAAAAGTTTTGTTCAAGGCATCCTGCAACAGCTTTCTCCTGAAAACACTAGAATAAACAAAGTAAGAGACACAGAGAAGGACAGAATTAGCCAGAAATTAAGATGATGAACTATGTCCTTGACATTTTAGCCATATAAGGAAGCAATTGTCTTCACATGCCCTTACCTTTTAAGTCTGATAGTTCTTTTCACATACACAAAATGCTAAACTTTTGTAAGCCTTGAAAGGTAGCTGCTTTCTTGGATAAAGATGATAAAATACCAGCTCAATCCTTTGATCATCCCATTCTAAGAATAATAACATACAATACTAGAGAGCCTTTATGAGACTGACAGTTCTGGGATGGGGAATTGCCCAGAGGTAATGGGAAGATTTAGTGGCTATTGTGTATTAAAAAACAGAGTGAATGAAAATTCTATTTGTAGAATGCTTCCTTTTTGAGACATGATTTTCTTTCAATAAGTGACTAATAGGCTGTGCTTTCTAAAGCTCAATAATAATAACAATGATAATGATGATGATATTATTATTATTATTATTATTATTATTATTATTATTATTATTATTGGAGGAGACAGTCACATCTATTTCCTTTACCTTTGGTCCACTATCATTTCCCAAACTTTTAACACATAACCAAATCTCTACCTTGCTAGAATAGATTGATTAATTTCTGTAAAAGTTTTTTTTTTTCTTGAGCCGGGCATGGTGGCTCACACCTGTAATCCCAGCACTTGGGAGGCAGAGGCAGGCGGATTTCTGAGTTCAAGGCCAGCCTGGTCTACAGAGTGAGTTCCAGGACAGCCAGGACTACACAGAGAGAAACCCTGTCTCGAAAAACCAAAAAAAAAAAAGTTTTTTTTCTTTGAAGAAAATTTGTTCATGCTAAATTGTATGACACATTCATATATTTCCCGTACATTTAAAAAAAAGTAAACTTTTTTACTGTAAATGTTTTCACAAATGGATTCTTCAACATTTCTCTTATTATGTTTGAGTACATTTTCTTAAATCTTAAATATATAATAGATTTCAGTGTCAAATTTTGTTGCATGAAAAAATAAGGTAATTGTTAAGGCTCTAATAAAGAGTTTCTTAGAATCAAAACCTCAAAAGGTAATAATCTTGATAACAATTATATAAATATTAAATAGAGTATGATAACCAAGATAAAAAGCAGAATATTAAAGGGTGATAGTAATTTCAGTGCCCACTGCACAGCAAAATGGGAAACACTACAAGATTTTATATCTCATGGGTGAAGCAAATTTGTTAGAGGTTTTACAACATTTCATATAAAAAGTTAAATATTTATGCCCAGAGTAATAGTTGCGTGCTAATCTTCATGTAACTTTTGTGAATCATCACTTTATAAACAAAATTTAAAATGGTGACACTGAGAAAAAAATAATAAAATATCACTAGCAACTTCATACATTAGGAGGAATTCATGAACTAGAGGAGCTAAATTATCTCACTTTTCAAAAGTGATTTTAGTATTAGGTTAGAAGCAACTCATATATATATATATAAACTCATATATATATAAACTGATATGCATATATATATATATATAACTGATATGCAGCACTGCCAGTTTTATTTTTCTTCTGTGATTATTCCAAGGATCATTTAGAAGGAAAGCTTGCTAACTCTCGGGCGTTCATAACACAGGTGATACATTCACAGACATGCTAATTGAACTCAGGCAATATACAAACAACAATTATTACTGCCCAAAAGCTTGATTCAGAGAAAAATTAGAATGAAAAAGAGTAATCATAATCTTCAATTGGCTTGAGAAAAAAGAGGATTTCCAGAACAAAGTGATATTAGAACTGGAATCCTGGACTTTCCCACAATACATCTGTGGTAAGCCTCTACAGACACTTTAACTTAAACAATGCCACCCTAGCTCCCATCTTTTATAGTTTTGGTCACAGCCTAAATTCCTCTATGATATTCAAGGTACTAGAGACCTTGGATGCAAAGTCTGAATAATCAGAAATATGGTGAATTTCAAATATTTGTATTGTGTCTCATTTCATGGTAAAGGTATAAAATCTGTGTCAAGAGTGGTAATGTGTTTGTTGTTATTTTCTGTAAATTTCACTCATGAATAATTTTAGGAAAATCTCCTTGATAACCAATTCAGAGATACCAACAGATAAATGTTTTCTTAGAATGAAATTATGTATAGGTTCAATTTCAGATAGTTGATTTAAGATTATACTTTGTGATATATCAGATGGTTATCTTTAGTTTCTTCAATCTTAAAGTCTCATGTAAATGTCTCACCATCTAAAATCCTGGAGAAAAAGAGAGTAGATTACAGGAAGGTGAAATGTCTGTCAATTAGGACATTGTACGTAAACTAGCAAACCAAATGACTTGTTAGATGAAATTTTTTATTTGTTTTTCTTCTGTATCTTTTAAAAGAATTTGTAGATGACTTTGTATAGATGTTAAATTCACATACAATTGAGCCTCATACAGATTAGGGAATGTGCTACAGAATGATTTCTATTTGGAGAAACTTTGAAATATACAAATCCCTGTGGATAAAAATAATGTGATGTATTACAATCCTTCTTGAAATTCAGTTCTGGTACACACTGAACTATTTCTAGAAATATATTATATAAAAATCAAGAAAATTGTCTGTAACATTTTGTGTGTGTGTGTCTGTATGTGTGTGTGTGTATGTGTGTGTGTGTACACATATTTAATGCATATGTCTACATCACCTGATATATTTAACCATAAGCACAATTGAATTGGAGCATGAGGCTATAATAGTTTTATGGAAGAAAAGTGCTGTATAAATCAGAGGCTATAACTGCACTACTTATGAAAAGTCATAGTATAATTTTAAAATTTAATAATGTTGGATGAATCTATGGTAAAAGCAAAGGGCTAGCACCATGAAAAGACATATTTCAAGTACTTTAATGCAAATATTTAAAGCCATTTTAAACAGTGCTTTCAGAGTGCTCAGAAAGAGTACATTATTAGGACCACAAGGGTTTTTGTGACAATAGTAGTTAAAGTGTAAGGTTTATATTAACTTATGTAGAGTTATATAATTGATTCATTATCTGTTATCTGACAATGACCATTTTTGTTAGAGGCTTCTTCTAGCATAGTGTTGCCTTTACAAACGTATTTAAGTATTTATGCTTTAGGAAATGCCATTTTGAGGTCATTTCATACACTATGATTTTATCATGTCATTCTACTATTCCTAGAACAATGTATTTATCTGAGTCTTTAGAAATATTCAGTTTATCAAACCTAATATATTAGAGAACTTAAATTTGTATTATAATAAAATGTGTAACATTAATATATTCTCTAGTGTAATTAGAAACTATTCCAGGTTAAAAAAATACTATCCAGTTTATTTACAGTACATTAAATTTGTGTGTGTGGGGGGGGGGAGTTGTGTGTGTGAAAATGGTGCTCCTCACCAACACTCAACATATTTCTAGTAGTTTATACATTCTCTTATGATTTAAGCTCATTTTACACTAATCATCTAATTCCTGGGGTCAGAACAAAATTCTAATAGCTTAGGTGTCCTGGTTTAACATACAAAGAAGAATTAAAACATATTAAGGAGATGAAATAAAACAAATATTTATCTTTTATCTTTCCATATGGGAGTGGAAATAGTAGCATTAAAGGCTCCTTGACTCCTAGAGGAAATGAGCTATGAAGGAGTAAAGACAGTAATGTAGTAATGGATAACAACATGGGGAAGCAATTAACAGCTGAAGGCAAAGGAGAAAATATAAGGAGGTAGTTGGCAGAATCATTTGAAAGCAGGATTTTAAAAGATGGAATCCAGTTCTGTGAGGACTCAGCTCCTACCACAGATGTAATTTTGATTATAAAATGAGCAGGGAAGAAAAATAACCGTAGTCCACCCTTACCAGCCTCCCATGTCCCATTGATGCATTTAATTTGTAGAACATATTGGAAAATCTGCAGGAAGCATAACTACTCTATGCTGTTTCCAGTGTTCTTCCTTTTATACACTATCTAGGTCAAAGATATGTAGAATGGTCTAGTATGAATACATGAGAATAAAGATCATAAGCGTTCATATCAAAGTTCCAGGTAACCCTAGAACTAGCATGTATACCTGAGTGGATTTCACATGGACTATATTCTTTAGGACATCTGCTTCATTGTTCTTAGAAGGTGAGCAATAGTAGGTTTTCTCAGAATTCCCCAAAGAATAAAATTTTTTCAAAGCATGAAATTCATCTGTGTCTTCTTTGGTTACTCTATTTTCTGTTACAGATACTCAATAATCTTGTATAAATGGGGCTTTGTTAAAATATGTTCCACTAGTTATCATTTTAATATATGTTATATATGTATTAAATATATAATAATATATTATATTATTATATATTAATTACATTAATTAATACATTATATTATTATATGTACATATGCATATAATAATAAATATATCATTATAGTCTTTACACATACTTTAGTCTTTCTGCAAATACAGTACACATTATTGCTCTTCTGCTTGACTTATGACCTTTTCAAGGCCATCACTGGTAGACAGGACGGTTCATATTGATATGACTAATATTTCCAAGCTTTATGCTCTCTGGATTCTAAAAGTTAGTTTCCCATCATCAACCACTGGCTAATCAGGCCACACATTATGAATGACTGCTATGTTCCCATGATGAGCCACTCTTTACAAATCTTTTGGCTCATGCATGAAATATCATGAAACAATGGTAGGCCAGAAGACTAACTTCATTGTCCTTTGAACAGGCACACAATATATTTATATGGCCACCTGGAAGTGCTTTCTTCAGTCTGGAAGAGGCTGATCTTCACAGACAGTACTCAGAGATGTTTATATTCTCTTTTGCTATTCCTACTGAAAGATCAAAAAATCTACTGCCTTAGATAGTTTTAGATTTTTTTGCACATGGAAGGAGAATGTGTCTGATATGTAAAAGCCTGGGTCCATATTTCTTTATTAATCTACTCTTGATTAATTGAGATGTGGTCTGTCTTTCACAACATCCAAAGTCAGTTGCTACTGTTCAAGGCAATTAAAGCAATTTGTGTGACAAGCAATTTGTTTGACACACATCCTCATACTTACAGTGATGAACAGAATATAAGTATGAAAGTATTCAACTGCCTTCTATGAGACCATCTTATGTGATGCCCTTTATTTGAGTAAGAAAATAATGCTCAGCTCTTTTTCCTCTAGTATAATGTATGTTTGATTTGAACATTTATATCATATAAGTTTAAATTTAAGAATGCTTTGAAGACTTACAATATTTATGTTATGTTTAGATTAACATCTTATCATCTATTATAAGCTCACAAAGAATTTAATCACAAAGATATATAAAAACAAAATGCTATATATCAGGACAATAATTCTATGTACCTATAATAATCACTTGAACCTATTTGTTATTCCCTAATTTTCATGCCTAAAACTTAAATTACCTGATAATAGGAATTTCATCCAGCTATTAATCAAAACATTAGTTAAATCAATAAAGTGAATACTCGGTTTCCATTTACTAATGACAAGAGTTTCCAATGAATAAGAATTTATGTGCTTAAATGTCTATGCTATGTTTATTTTAAAATTTTATTCAGTGTTCTCATAAGGCATTTATAACCAGGAGAAGAAACATATTCTAATCAAGTATGCTCCACAAAAATAATTACTGAGGAACTCTAAATAGTATTTCCTAACAGTGTTTCCCACAGTTCTGTACTAGCTCTTACTGGTTATAAAATTTTGACTGAATCAATGACTTAGAATCTTTGGATATGGTTATATTCATCCATTTCATGATACTTGATTCATTCATTATAATAGCTAAAAATACTATATATAAGTCTACTTCTGTCATTCTGTTATTTAACAAATGTTTAATGAATAGTATCAAAATTTTTGACATTTTCTTAGAGTTTCAACTGCTCAATGAAAACACTTTGCAGTGAGAAGGTATGGACAATTCTCAGTCAAACCAGAATGACTTAGTAGAATTAACTACTAGGTATATGTCACCCATTCTGACAGATTACATTCTACAAGGTCATGTGATAATGGAAGGAGACAGTGTGCTGGTACATGTATAAGAAATAGGTATGAAAAAATATGTGAAAAATGATTGTTTTAAGTTGGATGAGTATAATGAGAAAATACTCAGTGAGAAAAAATAATTAAGAAAATAACAGAATACATGTGTTGATATCTGGTTGTAGAGTTAATAAACAGAGACAGTGAGGCAGGAGATGTGGGGTGAGAGTGTCTATGGTGCATTTGAACCATTAGAGGGGGTAAATTTCGATGATCCAAATTACTATGACAAATTCATCCAATAGTAAATTCAGACAAATCAGCAAGCTCATAAAGTCTCAAGAAATTAGGACATAGTGAAATTTTGGTATTAGAATCTTAAAGCTGAAATAAAATATACTTTCACCTAGTTTTAAGGCTCATTATGCAGCTGTATTTAGAATTAACAGAGATGACAATTTTAGAATCAAATTAGAAGTCTGTTAGAAAATCTATGAAAATATTTTACAGGAAAGGAGGTAATGCTGTGTTCTAAAGAGGTAAGTTTATAAAGAGATGTCAATTCTTCATTTTTGTACATAATTAATGAGTATTTTGGAATGGATCTCCTAATAGAATGGATGGATAATGTGCAGAAATTAAAAGAACCAGTTATAAATCTGATTGATACAGGAAAAATGAATGGCTTCTTATTGAGATTGAGAAAACTAAGAGTTTTGGATACAGATGATGAGAATGGACCAGAAGTACAACTTGAGGAATGTAGTATCTGAAATTTCTATTCCATCTTTGAGTGGAGATGTTACCTATGTAGAGGGGAATCCAATTCATGCCTAACATGCACATAGGAAGGGTGAGCTTGTTAGAATAAATAACCCTGTGGTTAGATGACTACAGACATAAAGGAAAAATAATACAAGGACTAAGACCAGAAACATTTCAAAATTAAGAGACTTAAATAAAAAGAATAAAGCAGGAGGCCTCAGAGAATGAGCCTCAGAGAATCAGGAGGACAACTAGGAGACTGCAGTATCCTGACAGCTGAGCAAGTATTTCAAGGCGGAGGAAGTGATCAATTTTATTGCATGCTGTTAATAGGTGTCACAAGACAAGAACTAAAGGTGGTTTCACAATGTAGAGGTCGACATAGTGATGGGAAGGTCATGGGGACTTTGAGAGGAGCAGTTTCAGTGGGAAAGTCTGATTGAAACAAGAACAAGAGAGAATAAGGGGAGATAAATCAGAGAGACTCGGGATTCAAGCCTCCAAGGAGTCTTGCTGAAAAAAAGAAAGTGCTGAGACAAAAGCTTGACATGTGTGCTCCAGACAGTGGCAGACTTGAGATGAGAGAAACAGTAGTGTCTGTCTGTACTGCTGAGAACGATGGAGGGAAACGAGAAAAGATGATAGAGAAACAGAGATGGAAGAACCCCATATGGGAGATCCTGCAGGGAACACATGCTAGGGAAATATGCCAGTCAAATTGTTAGGAGCTAAAAATGGGATCTACTCTAGTTTACAGTCATAGTGACTTCCTAAGAAATGAGAACACTAATTCATATCTCCACAAAGCAAGAGTAACAATGCCCTAGTTAGGCTGCAAAGCTGCATTGCTACCACAACACAACACAACCCTACACAGGGATATATATGTGACAGCTAGAACTTTGACTTTCATGATGCATTTGTCTTGCTGTGTCAGCAATGCTTTCCACAGAAACCTTGGAAAGTGTCAGCCTGATTGTGGCCCTTCTTGTCCAGGACACACATAAAGATGTGTCTATGTCGCATAAAATTGCAATAGATGAAGGGACACTGGTGAGACTCAGGTCTGGCAGCAATTTTGAGGAGATATGAAATTATTTGTGGATAATTCCCTAATTACAGGAGAATTGTCCAAAGTAAGTCATAATAAGCATCTAAATTATTAAAAAAATGTCAAGCTTTAACATTCCTTGGAGTTGATAAGAAAAACAAAATATAAAACTATAAGCACAAAATGATTGTTAGAAATCTCCATTTTCACTTGACAATATATTCCTATAATCCCTCATAAATCATGTATTCATATTTTTGTCATGATATTCACCTGCATTTATATACACAAATGCATATATTTTTGTATGATCATAAAATATAAGATGCAATCATCACTGAATACACATGAATTAATAGAAAAGACTTCACTAATTTTTATACTACATTTCTATCTCATAGACAGACAATTTGGATTCACAGAAAACACATCTGTGTTAAACTTATTTCCAAATGCAATGTTTATGCTGTTTGCTTAATTTGTCTTTGAATGATAATTCTTTCCACAGCATCTTAAAAAATCTATAGTTGCTGGGCAGTTGGGGCGCATGCCTTTAATCCCAGCACTTGGGAGGCAGAGGCAGGTGGGTTTCTGAGTTCAAGGCCAGCTTGATCTACAGAGTAAGTTTCAGGACAGCCAGTGCGACACAGAGAAACCCTGTCTCAAAAAACCAAAAAAAAAAAAGATGGTTTTTTTTTATTGGATATATTCTTTATTTACATTTCATTTCCCTTTTCCTGGTTCCCCGCCCTCCAAAGGTCCCACATGCCCTTTTCACTCCCCCTCTTCCTCCATCCACCCCTTCCCACTTCCCTGTTCTGGTATTCCCCTACACTGATTCAATGAGCCTTTCCAGAACCAGGGTCCACTCCTTCCTTGTTATCAGACATCATTTGGTATGTGGATTGTGTCTTTGGTGTTCTAAGATTCTAGGCTAATATCCACTTATCAGTGAGTGCATACCATGGGTATTCTTTTGAGACTGGGTTACCTCACTTAGTATGATATTCTCCAGCTCCATCCATTTGTCTAAGAATTTCATGAATTCATTGTTTCTAATGGCTGAATATTACTCCATTGTGTATATATACCACATTTTTTGTATCCATTCTTCCGTTGAGGGACATCTGGGTTCTTTCCAGCTTCTGACTATTATAAATAAGGATGCTATGAACATAGCAGAACATGTAACCTTATTACATGCTGGGAAATCTTCTGGGTATATTTCAAGGAGTGGTAAGGCAGGGTCTTCCGGAATTATCATGTCCAGTTTTCTGAGGAACTGCAAGACTGATTTCCAGAATGCTTGTATCAGCTTGCAATCCCACCAGCAGTGGAGGAGTGTTCCTCTTTCTTCACATCCTCGCCAACACCTGATGTCTCCTGAGTTTTTAATCTTAGCCATTCTGACTGGTGTGAGGTGAAATCTCAGGGATGTTTGATTTGAATTTCCCTAATGACTAATGATGTTGAACATTTCTTAAGGTGCTTTTCAGCCATCTGAAATTCTTCAGGTGAAAAGTCTTTGTTTATTTCTGTACCCCATTTTTTATAGGTTTATTTGGTTTTCTGGCCTCTAACTTCTTGAGTTCTTTGTATGTATTGAATATTAGCCCTCTGTTGGATATAGGGTTGGTGAAGAACTTTTCCCAATTTGCTGGTTGCCAATTTGTCCTTTTGACAGTGTCTTTTGCCTTACAGAAACGTTGTAATTTTTTTGAGGTCCCATTTGTCTATTCTTGATCTTAGAGAATTAGCTATTGGTGTTCTTTTCAGGAACTTTTCCCCGGAGCCAATGTCCTCTAGGGTCTTCCTCAGTTTCTATTCTATTAGTTTCAGTGTGTCTGGTTTTATTTTGAGGTCCTTAATGCACCTGGAGTTGAGCTTAGTACAAGGAGATGAGTGGATCAATTCATCTGTTATTTTTTCCTTGTAATCTAAAATAAAATTCTAATTAAAAAATATATATTTTATTCCAATGTTTTCTATATAGTCTTAACTAAGGGATTTATCATGTTTTCAAAAAAGTGTCAACCCACTCACAACTTACCAACATATGTTTCAACATAATTGATACTGATTTCTCTATTGCATGTAAATTCTCTCAGCAGCCTCATGTATTACATTTCTACTCAGAAGTAATTGGATATTGTAAGATCAAATGAGGACTCATACTGTCTGGACAGTTTAACAAGAGTCTTGAGCATGGTTTAGCTCTTCTAATAAGTAGGCACCGCTATGGAAAAATTTATAACCAAAAGTGCACCAATGACTGTCTTCTGACGGCCTTTTAGAGCCTTTAGAGATTAAAATTTGAAGGTTGTATAATAAGCTAGTTATGTTCTTTGTAGGAAAAAAAGAACAGTAAAATAGCAGACATTAATTTCTCCTTCCAAGATTACCTATTGAAGATAAAGTTTAGATGTTAATAGAACAATCAGCTGGGTCACGAAGTGGAAGAGATTGTATAAAATAATAAAATTGAGTGCGATCAGGAAAAACCATGGTTGTTTAGGATGAGCTGGAGAGGGAGGGGAACTGGGAAGGCAAGGAGTTCAGAATCCCTGCAGAATTCTAAACATTCCAGAATGTACAATGTCAGGTGTATATATATTGCCAGATATCTGTAATAATTATTCATAATGAGTGATATGAAAAACTTCACTGTATCAAATGTTTCTTATTAGATAAATAACTAAAACTTCCTATCATACTATCTTTGTTCCTTCATTGGATATATTTATAATGATATTCACTGATTTAAAATCTGAATATTAAAATAAATTCAAATATAAATAGCAAACCCAGAATTGATTGATTATTTGCTCTTTTATGGCTTCTCAGTCCTTCCCTCAACTGTCCCATAAGACTTCCAGAGCTTTGCCTAATGTTTGTCTATGGGTCTATACATCTGTTTTGGTCATCTGGATGGAGCCCCTCAGAGTACAGTTATACCTGGATGATACCTGCCTAAGTTCATGAGAATTTAAGATGTGAGGATTTTTATACTTATATTCAGAAACTGTTATGGTCCATTTCTCTTGAGGTTATTCATCACTACTAATTAAGAACAGTTTTGCTCTTCCTCTGAGTCAATTCAAATTACTTCTAGGTAGAACTCAGAATGGCGACATCCCATATATGTTCTGAAGGCAATAGAAACACTTGATATGGCATACACACGCGCGCGTGTATGTGTGTGTGTGTGTGTGTGTGTGTGTGTGTGAGAGAGAGAGAGAGAGAGAGAGAGAGAGAGAGAGAGAGAGAGAGAGAGAGAGAGAGAGAGAGAGAGAGAAAGATTCTGGTAAGTTGCCTGCATCAAATGTGTAGTCTTGTCATAGA
The DNA here is from genome assembly GCA_964023405.1 of Apodemus agrarius. Lineage (NCBI taxonomy): Eukaryota > Metazoa > Chordata > Mammalia > Rodentia > Muridae > Apodemus > Apodemus agrarius. Next base: position 26,903,141 of record OZ030011.1, on the reverse strand, counting down.
GGTATCTTAGAGTTACATATCAGCATCTGATTCTGGAAACAGCAATCGATTTTGACAGTGAATGACAAGCTTGCATTCTAGGACTAAAAGCTTGAGGACATCCAACACCCCATATGAGTTACACTGCTTATCTTAATCCTCATCAGTTCTTCTACAGGCTTATTGCATGATACTCTGCATTTTCCTCTCTTACTTGTGATGACCTATTAGGAGTTCAATACATACATCATCTAAGTGTATCTTTCCATAAAAACAACAATATGAACCACCCAGTACCCCCAGAGCTCCCAAGGACTAAACTTTCAACCAAAGAGTACACATGGAGGGACCCATGGCTCCAGATGCATATGCAGCAGAGAATGAGCTTGTTGGACATCAAAGAAAGGGGAAGCCCTCAGTCCTGAGAAGGCTCGATGTTCCAGTGTAGGGGAATGCAAGGACAGGGAGCAGGAGTGGGTGGATTGTTAAGCAGGGGGAGAGGGGATGGGTTAGGAGTTTTTCAGGGGGCTGTAAATCAGGAAAGGTGACATCTAAATGTAAATAAAGAATATATCTAATAAAAAACTATAGATACTCAGCTGTATCTCAATGTTTCCCCATGCAGGTTGCAGTGGGAGCAGAAACAATGCCACACAGAGTTATTTTGAACAGTCATGGGAATCTGTGATGGTTTTCTTTGAGAAATCAATTGGGTCTGATATTGAAAGGCATGGAACCAAATTGTAAATTCATATTTCCCATATCAAAGAATCATTAATACAAAAAAGCTAGATATCTTAGTGCCCAATCGCGTTTTCAGATGAAATAAGTGAGTAGAGAAATTGGGACTATACTTTGAATTTCCAATTATATTATAAGATTACTCTGAACATTTGTGCAAAAAAAAGAAAGTAAAGCCTGATTGTTCAGTTGCAAATTTTGGTTTCAGCTATGTATAATTTCATTGACCTGTACATCTGATTCAATTTGTAAATTATTCTGTAATATAAAGTACAAAATTTAACAGCTTTTTATGGTTACTGCAATATATTAGATTAGTTCATGCATACACTTAATGATTTCTGATATATATATATATATATATATATATATATATACACCAAGAATTCTGTAAGTTCATTTGATATATATATGATATATATATATCATATATATATGATATATATATATCATATATATATCCATAAAATCAATGTGACACACTTGTGTATTCTTTTTTTTAACTTGTGTATTCTTAATTTATGTGTCATTACTATGTACTTAAAATCATTAGCAAAATATCACCCCCTGCACCTTAAATCACCCCTTTGGTTCTCCCAAGATCTTTAAATATACAAGTTTTTTTATAATTATCATTTTTGGAAGTTATGGATTATTTAATACATGTATAATATTATCTGAGTGGGCTGCAAATAAACTTAGGTAAAGGTGCTATGGCTGGTATCTCGTTAGTTTTCTTGGCTTTATTTCAAGAAGTCATGTAATTATAAATAGTTAGATGATAGATGGATAGAAAGAAGAAAGAAAGAAAGATAGATAGATAGATAGATAGATAGATAGATAGATAGATAGATAGACAGACAAATTAATAGATAAATAGACAGACATATAGATGCAATGTAATATAATGTTATGCTAATATATGTTGTTCACTGCATTAAGAAGATAGATGCCTGGGCACCGCCTAGTATTGACTAAGAAGGCACCCACAAAATTCCAAGGATCCATATACTAGTTTTCATTATCAGAAATCTATATTTCGTTTTATAAAAACAAAACTAATTTGAGGAAAATCAAGAAAATGTCATAGAGCTTACTTTTTGACTTACATTTGAAGAAAAATGAGATCAATGGAAACATCTTTGCCTACACAGGTAAACGAGAACTCACACTGCAGCATTTTGTATTCTTTGCCTATGTAGGAAAATGAGAATACATACATACTGTAGCATTTTGTAATCCTGTCATGATAATTTTGAGTAAGCATTGGGAGTAGGAATCTGTGAAGTTTGCAGAAAATGTCAGAATAGAACACTGTCAAAAAGGAAAAAAAATAGCCTCTCTCCTGCAACACTAACATATTAACTAAAACTTGGCAAGACTGAGAGATGGTTATTTTTTACAAATAGAGAAAATAGGGAAATGATATTAATGATATTACTTGCCTTGAAATTTGATGTACTTTTATCAAAAGAAATAGTGCTAATTTCATTTGATTCATTAGCTTAAGTTGTATTTGATAAAATTTCATTTATTATTTTTGTAATTATTATCAGTTGATTAATTTCATGAATTGTACACTTTTATATTGTCTCCTTTGTTTATGGCTGTAGTGGCTATTCCTGGTTGTCAACTTGACTATATGTGGAATGAACTACAATCTAGAATTGGAAGGCTCACCTATGATCCTAATGTGGAGGCTCAGAGATATAAGTTTCTGACCTGGACTTAGCATGGAGATCTTGAAGCATGGATTCCAGTCAAGGTCATCTGGGATTAAAGGTGTGGAGACATACACCTTTAATCCCAGACTTCAAGTTCATCTGGGATTAAAGGTGTACACCTTTAATCTGGGCTACACCTTCTACTGGAGACATATATAAGGACATTGAAAGAAGGAAGACTGATTCTTCCTTGCCGGCTTGCTTCGTGGGACTGAGCAACTGCAAGATCCTTGGACTTCCATCCACAGCTGCTGCTGACTACTGTTGGGGAGTTGGACTACAGACTGTAAGTCATCGACAAATTCCCTAACTACATAGAGAATGCCCATACGATCAGTGACTCTAGAGAACCCAGACTAATACAGAAGTGGTACCAGGAGTGGGGTACTTTCTTCTACAAGAAGAGCTGTACTTTTCTGAAAGCATGAATATATGCTATGTCGATTTTAAATGCCTACATACAATTCTTTATCTTTTTATATCACTATTCAGATGTTTCAATTTACATCATTTAATTCTCTGTAAATGCAATTTTATATAGGTATAAAATAATCAGAATAATCATATTTTTATGGATTTATGTTTTTACTACTTGAAAAATTGAAATTATATGTTTTTCTTTTCCTTTAAATTTCCTCTAGGTTGCAGATTGGTGGTGCTTCCAGATTATTAAATTCAAAGATTTTAAAGTTATATGCTTCAGATTTTCACTAGCTGATAAAACACTGGGATTATATTTTAATATTTTTCATTGAATCAGTTTACTAATATTCCATTATATTTCTATATAGTAAGTTGCTATTTTTTTCATTTTAGATGAATTTTTTATACTTTTTGATATCTTTTTTCCCCTCATTTCTTTGCATCTTACAGTTAGGAGTTATCCCAAGAAACATATGTACACATGTAATACTGAATGGATTCAATGGTTGTATTTATATGATGATTGATTCATAAGTACAAGTAATAAATATGGTTAAACAATAGAAACATTTTAATATATAACAATATAATTATTAATATGTAATTAAATAGTAATGTAATTAATATCATTAAATATTAACAATGTGATCAATATAATAATTATTGTATAATATTATATAATGAATAATAATAATGTAATTATTATTTACATGAGCCAGTATCCTTAGCTGTCTTACTGTTCTTTGGAATAGAGGTACTTCCTTAGTTCTACCTCCTTAGATAAAGATACTGGATTTTAGTTAGTAGACTAGGTTTTTATTTAATTTCATGTATGTGTACTCTGTCTGGAAAGATACCCCTTCCCTCCAACTTACATTGTGCTTGGCATACCTCTTATCAATTTCATAGCGCCTTTTACTTTACAATTATTACATGTATAGTGATATATATATATATATATACACACACACATATATATATACATACATATATGCATTCTTAAATATGGGCATATCAATTATATTTCTCATATACAGAATATACATTAAAATAAATAAAACATAATGAGTGCTTTTAATTTTTCACATAAGTATATGTCTTAGGACTGACTCTTTGCTATTAGATACCCACATAGGAGGACCATTTCTGAGGAAAACAGGTTCATTATCCATCAGTAGTCATTAACTGCTCATTGCTCTTTATCTAAGAAAAAGAGCTTTGTGAAATTTCCATCATTAACATTTCATGTCAACTTAGGTATTTTGAGATCTCATGGGATGGGTTTCACTTCCCTCTCAGAGAAGTTATATTAAAGACACAATTTCATATAAGATAGTTTTGCTCTGTGTTTAATATATTCTTACTACGCACCTATTTTATGATGCTCCCTGAACTTTAGGTATAGACATTATATTGAAGATGTATTAATTGACCTTGGACATTCCATGGCTGGCTCTCTGTCTTCTAGCAAGTTGTCCATTTCTGAAATGACAGCTGTCAGCTGAAAAAAGGAAGTTTCATTAATGAGTACCAAAAGTTTTTCTTATGTTTAAATGGTGGGTCTTATTTTCCACTTCTTTTTCTCCATCACAAGTAGGTAAACTTGTCTACCATGCGGTACGAATGGCTGACCCCTGGTTTTGTATATATTTCTAACTATTGTTCGTTTCACCACATCTAACATATGTGTGAGCTAACTTGTCAACTATGGTTTGGGTCATATTTTAAGAACTTCTATTTAGAGGAAAATAAAGGAGTATAATTTGATATTCATTTCCTTTTATTTATTGACCATGTACTTTTTTGTTATATGGATAAGTGGTATGGCCTCAGTTTGACAGTGTTCTATCTGTACTGTTTGTTAAAACCATAGCGTTTACTTTCTTTCTCCTCTGCCCGGGTTCTGACCATGATGAACATTCTCTGGAAGGCTTCTCTTGCCTTTTTCCCTTTTTATAGGTCTTCCACTTATTTTTAGCTTTCTCTCACTTTGATCTTCTGGAACCAGACACACTTTTCCTAGGAGTTATGGTTCATTACTAGAGTCTAGAGTTTGGAGATCAAAACATGAGTTTTGGGAATTTCTTTTGATAAAAAGAATAAAATCTGTGATCAGAAGCTGAATGGCTGCCTGTGTCTCAGACTGCCTGGAATTAACTCTTCCTCCAAGTCTGTTAAGCTCTTCAATGTTATATTGTCATGGACAGAAGCATTTACATGTAATGGTTTGTACTTTAAGTTCTTGCAACAGTTTATTATTTTACTATTTTATATAAATTTATTTCTGATATTTATTAAATTCATATAAAATGTTTTATTTTAAGTTTTGAATAAAAATGTAAAGACTAAAAGTGTTTAAAGAATTAAGCAACATTTATTTTATTGCTTTACTCACATGTCTTGTCTCGGGTTTGTTGCTATTTTGTTTCATTTTGGAATGTGTGATTTTATTTTCATTACTTTGTTGGCGAGGTTCTTTATATACTGAAAAATACTTTGTAATTGAAAAAAAATCATCTTTCCTAAAATACATCCTGACCACAGTTTTCCCTTCCTCTACTCCTCCATGTAAACCATACCCAACATCCAGGCTTGCCAGATCCAGCCACTCTGTTTCCTTTCAGAAATGGTCAAACCTCCAAGAGACAATAAATGTTCTGCCAGCTATGGAAAGAGAAACCTGGACACCAACCCAGCTGTAAAACCCATGAAAACCATTCTATAGAATCAAATAATATAGCAGAACTAATTTATTTAAGCAATACAGCAAGAAAACTAATAGAATTGAATAGCAACCAATGCTTTTTAAAGAAGAAAAGCTCACATGCAATTATTATATGGAAGGAAAACTACTTTATCATCAAGAATAGAATGTGCATAGAATAAAATTACAGAGGAAAATCATATTGTGTTCAATTTAGATATGAGAATACAATTCTAATCTAGAGTCTATATAAATCTCAAGCCATTAGCTACAAATGTATCTTCAATTACCCATTGAAAGCTAAGGAGAATATTCTACTACACTTTCTTACCTATATTGTTTGAAAACAAATATAAGGGTTGTGACTGATATTTTTAAATTGGAAAATGCTTTGGAAATGTAAATTACTATTGTTTGTTTTACCGAATAGCCATTTTTATGTCAAAGAAGTACTTGTTTTTGTTCTGAGAGGGGAAAGCATAGATAATGAAGTGATTTTAATGAAGTATCTATCCACCAAACACACAGTTCATTTTTAGAATCCCAATGGCTATCAGAGTACAGTGTTAACTGTAGTCAGTATATCCTTAAATAAAAGTGAAGACCATCAATCTTTTCTCATTGTTTCCATTGTAACTCGACTCATTGAGCTGATCTACTTTAATGTCCTTCAAAGTAACCAGCATTTATTTTTATTCTAGCCATTATCCAACACAGTACTGTAGGACTTATCTCTCAATAGCCTGTCAACTGATCTGAAATAACAAATGCTTCATTGCTATAGAAAATAATTGTAAAAGTTTAACATATTATTAGGACTACCATGTTTGTTGCCATGCCTTTATATACCTCATTCCATCTCAGATGATTTTCAATCCAATAACAAACTTGTTTTCTATCTTTGACAAACATACATTGTTTTTACCTGCCTTATACTAAGAACTGATGGTCTGAACCACATTATAACATCTCACTGGGTGCTGTACACACACACCCACAAAATAAATGAACAAGACATTCAATTATAAGTTTCAAGTTATTGACACTAGTGGTTTAGCAAATGATAATTATTCAGAACATTTGCTTTCCCACATAAATAATGGGTTTTCATTGTTAATCTATTTGAAAAATTTAAAGGTTTTAAATATTGACCCAGACTGGGGTGTCTTTTTATTGATGAAAATATCTCTATATTATTCTATACATAGGAACATTATGATTCAGAAGAAAAGTATTGGAAAATAGCTTATACGCTAAATTATTATAGAAATGAATATCCCAAAGTTTTCTTTTTATTCTTTGTATACCTTATTAGGTACTACCACAAAAAGTTATTCACTATCTAAGAATATTTTCCATCATCATCATCTTCATCATCATCAACAACAACAAAAACAAGCCTTGATTCAGGAACAAACTGAGGTCTGTTATCGTTATAGGAGTTTTAGATTACAGAAAGCTGAGAAAGGGTGAAAGTGTGAATGAGCTGCTTAAACAGTCAGTGCAAGTAATGGACTGAGTTTGCATCTATCACTCTGGGTGGTTATTGCTAGTATCTCTCTGGTGAGCAATGATAGAGAAACAGTAACAAATGGTAAGAAAAGCTAGGCTTGCCTTGAATGATCAAAAGTGCATACAATGGCAATATATGCAGTCAAGTGGTTTCCGGGTGACTGTGGCATAATGCAGAGTTCCTTTGCTTAGTCTGAAGGCTTTCATGAGTGATTCCCAGTTATCCCCCATATTGTCTTTCTTCTCTTCTCCTACTTCCATTATTCTCTATATTAACCATTTCTTTATAGTTATCCTATGAAAACTTTCATATACATTTTTCTAGGTTGTAAATGTGCCTTTTGTCTTTATTCACTAACTTAAATTGTTTTCACCTCTTCTATTCTAGTCCAAGAGGAGTCCTTCTCAGTATAAACTTCTATGTCAAGTTATTTTCATATATTCTCTTTCCATATATTATATTTTCTCTTATGATCAATGTCCATGGCATGCCCTTTGCATTTTATGTGACTTTATTTCAGGATGAGAGTCCCGTGAGGGGCAGAGCTACTTAGAATTTATTTTCATCAATGGCCAATTTAATGCTTAATAAAATTCATCAGATATGCTGCTGAGAAAAAATATGTGAACACCAAAGTTTTATTCAGAGAGAAGATTACTTAGCATAAAGTAAATAGGTGGGAGCCAATTTTTTATACTAAAACAAACAGGTTTATTTTTCTCACATGATTTCAGTATGTCAAGATTACCAGCAACCAAATGATTGAGCAGTATGTAAAGAAATGTTCAACATTTTTAGTCATCAGGGAAATGCAAGTAAAAACAACTCTGAGATTCTACCTCACATCAGTCTGAATGGTTAAGATCAAAATCTTAGGGGACAGCAAATGCTGGAGGGGATGTGAAAAAAGAGAAAGACTTCTTCAATGTTGGTGGGAATGTAAGCTGGTACAAACACTGAAGAAATAAATCTGGCAGCTACTAAGAGTATTGAACATAGTACTACCTGAGGACCCAGCTATACCACTCTTGGGCATATATCCAAAAGATGTTCCAACATATAACAAGGACACATGCTCTACTATGTTCATAGCAGCCTTATTATAATAGCCGGAAGCTGGAAAGAACCCATATGTCTTTTAACAGAGGAATGGATACAGAAAATGTAGACTTACACAATGGAATACTATTCGGGTATTAAAAACAATGACTTCATGAACTTCTTAGGCAAATGGATAGAATCAGTAAATATCTTCTTGAATGAGGTAACCCAGTCACAAAAGAGCAAACATGGTATGCACTCACTGATAAGTAGATATTAACCCAAAAGCTCAGAATACACAAGATTCAATTCACAGACCACATGAAGCTCAAGAAGAAGGAAGACCAAAATGTGGATGCTTCAGTCCTTCTTAGAAGGGGAAACAAAATATTTAAGGGAGATAATACTGAGGCATACTATGGAACAGAGACTGAAGGAAAGTCCATCTAGAGACTGCCCCACCTGGGCATCCTTCACACATAGAGACCTCAAAGCCTGACAGTATGGCAGTTGCCAAGAAGTGCTTGCTGACAGAAGCCTGATTTAGCTGTCTCCTGAGAGGCTCTGCCAGAGCCTGACAAATAAAGAGGTGGATGTTGGCAGCCAACCATTGGAATGAGCATGGGGTCCCCAATGGAGGAATTAGAGAAAGGACTAAAAGAGCTGAAGTGGTTTGCAGCCCCATAGGAAGAACAACAATATCAACCAACCAGAGCCCCCAGAGCTCCACCAACCAAAGAGTACACCTGAAAAGATCCTTCACTCCAGAAATATGTAGCACAGGATGGCCTTGTCAGAGATCAAAGTGGAGGAGAGGCTCTTAGTCATATGAAGGCTTGATACCTCAATGTAGAGGAAGGCTAGGGTGGTAAGGTGGGAATGGGTGGGTAGGATAGGGTTAGGGAGGGTGGGATGTGCGTTTCTGCAGGGGAATCTGGGAAAGGGGATAACATTTGAAATTCAAATAAACAAAATATCCAATACTAAAGTTTATCAGCATAACAAACTATGTCTCCCTTATGCCCAAAGTTAAAACCATTTATATTATTAACAAGTATAGAATGTGGGGTATAAAAGTAAAACAGTATGTTACACAACCTTCATAAAACAATTCACCAATCAAGGTTTGTTGCCAAAAATTAACATCAAAAGCTATAAAGTAAAAAAGAAGGTAAGAAAGCATAATAGAAGGTGTGTCTCCAGAGACTATCTGTGGCTAAACATGCAAGAGATGGGTTGCTATGCCTTTATGGTGAAATAAGAAGCATGCGTGTCCAGGGAGTGTTTGTGAGTAGACCCAAATCAGCTATTAGTGGCTCATCTAGAAAATCAAACCCCCGAAGGCTTTGCTGTCCTTAACTGAAGACTCCAACATTCTCATTCATGATTATTTACCATTCACTCCTATCATCAATCAGTTAAATTTCCACCTTTCTATTGGCAGATTAGAAGCAAGCTTCTATCTAATTTTTATTGAACAGTTATGAGTGCATCCCACGATTATAACTGAAACAAAGATAAGGAGAAGAAATTACACACAGCAGAAAATATACATAAGAATGGTCCACGTAAGTCTACACATGGTGATAGTGTGTCAGAGGAACTTCAATATATAACCTAAGAGCAAATGATTCTCTAAGCACAACTCTTACCAGGACTAAGGCAATGAGAATAAAAAGAAAAGATCATGAGAATATTCCAAAGTACAGTATTTTCCTCTTTATATAGAAAATAGAATTTAAATTATTTTATCATGATATAGCATAATGCATCATAATATATCCATTTCAACTTCAACTATTAAAATGTTAATCCTCTAATGTGACCATTCATAGGCAGAAACAGATAATTAAAGTGAAACAAATAATTTACCAAATCAAGTAGGATTGATAATTTTTATAAAGTACATTGGTATTGGTATATTAATCATCATAGAGCTAAAATAGCATAAGGCATCTTCTCAAAGCTAAGAGTAGAAGTATCGCCAAACACTGCTGGTATCTTATGTTGGGTTTTCAGCTTCCAGAACTTAAAAAATGTTCATATTGTAAGCCACTCAGTTCATAGTACTTTATATTGGCAGCCAGACATGACTAGTACATGTAGAAATAAAATGTTTTCATTCTCATAAACATAGGAAAGTTTCATCAACATCTGTTCATTCCAGAATGCAAACAAAAATTTCTTGGGACAGATGTAATATTAATCCATGCCTTATTATCTTAATAAATAATATGTGAATATGTCTGATAAAGGAAAAGCTAGGATATGGAAGCAAATATTTAGAGATGTATCTACTTGTGTCATATGTCACATATGAGAAGTAGGTGTGCTTATGATAATGGGACCTATGCAATCTGAGGATGCTGTATTCAAAATGCCATCATCATGTGAATAATGACAAAGGTTGGTCCTTGCTTGGTAAAGCTAGTGACATTTATACATTTATACTCAGCACATGGATTAAAGTACACGAAAGAGTCACACATATCTACAAACAATTCTGGAGAGGCAGATCACAGTCTTCTCTCTTGGATCATGTAGTTAATAGCACCACGTGTCAAAGAAACCCATCTACCAGTGTCACTGAATTTATAGTTTGTTATTTTCATTTGCTTTCATATCTCAGCTTCCTGACTAGATGGTGCAGATATGCTGCAGTATGACCCCAGACACAGTACGAGTGACATTGTTTATATCCAAAGAGAAATAATCATTCCTATAAGTAATACATATGGTCTTCTAACCTGCCCTCTATTTCCTTTTCTTTCCATTCTAAAAAGTATGGAATTATTTTGGTTCTACAAAATTTCCTGAGAAATAAAAACTTAATGAAGCTTTCCATCTGGCAGGATAACACTTTGAACTCTTAGGCTATAGAACGTATTTTGTTTCTGAGCACACTTTATTTATTGTTGCCATTTATACTTTGCTATTGATAATGATAGCATTATCCATGTGAAGCTTATTATTTAGTACAATAAAAACAAATAAGGGAAGGAAATGACTTTAGCTCAGGGGCAAGGAGGGGTTCTTGTGTTTCCTTATAACATACAGCAAATGTCACTTATATTATTGAATCTAACCTGGGAGGTGTTTCCCTTGATTCTGTTATTTGTATCAGCTCAGAACATCACTTGTCATGCAACCCTGTTACTTAGATGCAAGTAAGACATTTTAGAACTCTAAAGGACAGCTGGAATTGACACACAGCACTACAGAAAACAATCCAATATCTTTACCAACACACATTTCCCTAATCAACCATTTGTTTGCTTATAATTTAAGCTCATTTTACAGTTATCAATCTATTCTTGAATCAGAAGGAATCTTAATAGTTTATGACTCTTAGCCTTGCATAGGAAGGGAATAAGAATTAAAATATATTAAGGAGATGAAGTAAAATTAGTTTACTTTTTATCTTTCGAGTGGGGGAGGGAATAGTAGCATTGAAGGCTACTTTTCAAGAGTAATGAAATGTGTGCCAAGAAAATTGAAAATAAAATTTACATGTTACTGGAAAATTAAATCTGTTTCAGACACACTTTTGTATCCAAGGTATGACTTGATAGAGAGAGTAGAACAGTGATTATCTCTCATGAAAGCCCCTGATTTACATAAGGTAGGAGGTGAATTGTGAACTCTAGGCAGCAGGTCAACATCTAGCTAAGTGGTGCATTACTCCTACAGCCTGAAGCTCAGAGAGTGTTCATGATATCCAGGCAGACTCTCAATAGCAACTACTAGAAACATACAGCTTGAAGATGACTGTGTTATCAGGGCAGATGTGCACATACTCAAGTATTATATATAAGGTACATGACTCTTTAGAAGTAGATCCTTTATCTTCTGTGTTCAATTTATTTAAACTATTGTCTATATTAAGTATTCCTCATGGAGTTCAATGTGGAAAGATTTTGATATAGTAATTACAGGGTTAACCTTGTAATTCTGACCTCCAAGTGTTCAAAATGACAATGGATTTGAAATAAATTTTGAGTTTAAATTTTATATTAATTTTGGAGTTATTTTATTTTATATTTCTGCTTAATTGAGCATAGAAACCTGGAAAGGAGGCTTATTTGAGGCTTGTGTCATCACATTTAAAAGGTTTCCAAATTTTACCTTCTCAGAAACCATGCTCTTAGATTTGTTGATTCAGTGTTTCTCCTTTTCTACATCATTTATTTCAGCCCTAGTATTCTTTGTTCCTTCACATTTATTGAATTTAGTTTCATTGTTTTTTTTCAAGTTCTTGACTTGCATCACCAAACCGTTTATGTGTACTTTTATTGATATTTGATGGCTATTAGAACTATAAATTTCCCTCACAGGACTGCTTACATTGTGTTCCAGAGAAAGAAAGGGATGGCCAAAATCAACAGAATCAGAGGTGAATGAGAAACATTTCAACAGACACTAAAGAAATACAGAATTTTATAACAAAATACTAAAGCCTATGTTCTTTTATTTAATAAAACATAAAATAATTGAATGGATTTCTAATTCATCCAAACCCCTGAAGTTTGACCAAGAAACAAGCAACAACATAAACAGATACATGACCAATAAAGAGATTGAAACAGTAATGGAAAGCCTATGACTACATAAAACCATGTAGATTCATTGAAGAAATCAAAATGCTGAGAAATCAGGATGTCCTTATGCAGCATAACAAAATTAGATCCACATCTAGCACTCTGCCCAAAAATAAACTTCAAACAGATCTTAGTCATCAGTGTGAAACATGAAATGTTGAATATGCTGGAGGAAAATATAGTTTGACAGTATCATATGCACATACTTACTATTCAATTCAGTATTTCTTTTTTTGTGGCATCTGTAAGTAGTGAAATATAATAATAGTGAAAAATAATGTAATATCAATGCAGAAAAAATCCAGAATATTTCTATAGAAAAACAAAGATTAAAAAATTACATCCCCTGGTCAAGCATCAATCCCTGACACTATTAAGGATACTCCATTATGCTTGCAGAAAGGAGTCTGGCATGACTGTCTTCTGAGAGCTCCACCCAGCAGGTGACTCAGACAGATGCAGATACCCAAAGCCAAACAGTGGGTGGAGGTTGAAGACTCTTATGGAAGAATGGGAGGAAGGATTGAGGCCTCTAAATGGCTAGGAAATACACAGGAAGAACAACAGAGTCAACTAACCTGGACCCTTTGAGTTCTCAGAGGCTAAACCACCAAAAAGACAAACCTAGGCCTCCCTGCTCACATGTAACAGATGTGTAGCTTGGTCTTCCTTTAGGCCCAGAACAAGTGGAGCAGGAGTTATCACAAAACTATTGTTTGTACATGGGATATGTTCTTCAAGCTTGCTTCCTTGCCTGACCTCAGTAAAAGAGGATGTTCCTAGCATCACAAAGACTTGATGTTCCATAGTGTATACCCAGGGGACCCCCTCCTTCTCAGATGAGAAGGAAAGAGGGAATGAGGAGAAGGATTATGAGAAGGGATAACAGGGAGGGGGACAGTAAGTGGAAATGAGTAAGACAGAGGTTCTAAGAACAATGAAGATTATGATGGCCCAGCTCAGGAGTTTTCAGATTAGAAGTATATATATATATATATATATATATATATATATATATCAACAGAGGAGATTTGAAGACAACCTATTATTGTATGAGTCATGTGGCTATCTGTGGCCACTCTCATGTAGATATATAATGGAAAGAAGCAAACTGAGCAAGAAAAATCAAAATTCGAAATATACACTTTAAGGGGATAAGGAGTAACAGGAGGGCCATGAGTTAGGTGCTTATGGAGAGAAAACATTTAAAGCCAAATCTAATGTTAAATAGAAGAAACTGAATGGTGATCTCCGTGCAAGACACCACTCAGCTAAGCATCCAACTTGTGAAAGGGCATTAAAGAAAAAGCTTGGACAGTGAAGAAACTATCCAAAGCAGAAAACTAGGGAAAAGTATGTCTGAACAAGAGGCAAGTTCCAGACCCTGAAAGCAGGGGATCTTTGTAGCTTCAGGCACATTATTCTGGCTTTAGAGTCAAGGAGAAAAGAATGAAGGGAAAGTATGAAGTGTCCTTCTATGAATAAAGAAACACAGTGAAGCCAGGCATGTGTCAATGGTGTCCCTGTATGGAAGTCCAGGGAGGTATTTGCAAGAAGCTGTACAGTGAATCCTCCTTTGCCTTGTTAGAAACCCCCAGATATTGTAGAGTCCACAATCATAGGATAGATGCCAAGGAAATGGGTACACACAGTAGGGAAACAGCCCAAGAGAGAGAAGTATGTTGTAGTCAACAAAGCTGAAAAGAGTTGGAGATCTGAAGGAAACTTTGACATCTGACATGGGATGTAGTGTCTGTAATCTCCCCAGATGGTTTTCCATCTTGCTGATTTAATGCTTTCTCACTATCTTCCCATTTCTCCTTTTTGGACTGGTAATATCTATTCAGTGCCATCATGTGTTGGATGTATGCAATCTGAGTTTTTATTTTTATTTTACAGAGATTACAGTTAATAGATTGCCTTGAGTCTCAGAAGAGACTGAACTTTAGTGTTTTAAAAAGTGTTGAGACTGTGATTGATTATTTACTAATTATGGTTTTACTGCTGTGAACAGATACCATGATAAAGACAACATTAGGGACTGGCTTACAGATTCAGAGGTTCAGTCCATTATCACCAAGACTGGAGCATTCCATCATCTAGCTAGACACGGCACAGGAAGAGCTGAGAGTTTGACTTCTTTTTTCAAAGATAGATAGAAGACAACTGGACTGTAGGAAGTTAGGACTAGGGTCCTAATGCCAATAAGGTCACAGATGCTCAAGCGAGATGATACCTCCAAATAGTGCCACTGCCTGGGCCAGGCATATATAACTCACCACAGACTATGAGAACATTTAAAGTTTGACTAAATGTATTTTGCATCATGTTAATGGCTACTATTTTATGAGGTCCAGGACAGGCAATGTGGTGACTTAAATACGAACAACCATATATGCTGATAGAACTGAAGATTTAGTCACTAGGAAGTAGTACTCTTTGAAAGGATAGGAGGTATTTTCATGTTGGAGGAAGTCTGTCACTGGGATTGTGTTTTGGGGTTTAAAGTATCCCATTTCAAGACCAAGATAGACTTGTCAACTGCAACTCTAGTACTATGTCTGCCTGCATGCTTCCATGTTTCCCTCCATGATGATAACAGACTAAACCTCTGAAACTGTAAGCAAGCCCAAGTTAAATAACTTCTGTTATAAGAAAAGTTATCATAGTCATGTTGTCTTTTCACATCAATAGAATGCTGACTAAGATATATGGACAGGACATATTGGAATTGATGAATTGAGACACACAAAGAGAGAGAGAAAGAAAGAGAGAGAGAGAGAGAGAGAGAGAGAGAGAGAGAGAGAGAAAGAGAGAGGAGAGAGAGAAAGGAGAGAGAGAAAGGAGTGAGAGAGAGAAAGGAGAGAGAGAAAGGAGAGAGAGAGAAAGGAGAGAGAGAAAGGAGTGAGAGAGAGAAAGGAGTGAGAGAGAGAAAGGAGAGAGAAAGGAGAGAGAGAAAGGAGAGAAAGAAAGGAGATAGAGAGAAAGGAGAGAGAGAAAGGAGAGAGAAAGGAGACAGAGAGAAAGGAGAGAGAGAGAAAGGAGAGAGAGAAAGGAGAGAGAGAAAGGAGAGAGAGAGAGAGAGAGAGAGAGAGAGAAAGGAGAGAGAGAAAGGAGTGAGAGAGAGAAAGGAGAGAGAGAAAGGAGAGAGAGAGAAAGGAGAGAAAGAAAGGAGATAGAGAGAAAGGAGAGAGAGAAAGGAGAGAGAAAGGAGAGAGAGAGAAAGGAGAGAGAGAAAGGAGAGAGAGAAAGGAGAGAGAGAGAAAGGAGAGAGAGAGAGAGAGAGAGAGAGAGAGAGAGAGAGAGAGAGAGAGAGAGAGAGAGAACAAATTTTGGGTAGATAGGAAGCAGGCAAAGCAAGAGTTGGCATAGGAGGAGTTGAGAGAGGGGAGTGAATATAATCCAATCCCATGATATAAAACAGATGGAACTAGAAAATATCATCTTGAGTGAAGTAAGCCAGAGCCAAAGGACATGCATGGTGTGTCCGACCTGATAAGTAGATAGTAGCCATAAAGTAGGGGATACCCATGATATACTCCACACACCCAAAGAAGATAAACAAACAAAAAAGGCACAGGTGAGGATGTCTGAATCTCATTTGCAGGGGTAATCAAATAGTCAGAGGAGACAGAGGGAAGGAGGGAACTGAGTGTAAGAGGGCAGGCTGAGGAGAATGTGGGGTCAGGATCAGGCGTGGGGAGAGACATGAAAGAGGACAAGACAGCCATTTGAATGAATGGAAATCGGCAGTGGCCAGGGGTAGGTGGGGGTGGAGGTGGAGGAGTCCCTAGGAAGTACCAGACACCTGGGATGGGGAGGCTCTCAGGGCTCTATGTGGGTGACCTTTCCTGAGATTCATAGCAGTAGGGAGGGACATGGAACCTTAAAAGGCTACCTCCAGTAGCCAAGCAGGATCCCCAGTTGAGGGATAAGGATGCCAACCTACCCACAAACGTTGACCCTCAAATTTGTACTGTCTAGAAGAAATGGAGAGACAAAGATGGATCAGAGACTGAAGGTATGGCCAACCAATAGCAGACCTAAGTTGAGACCTATGACAGGGGAAGCACGAATCCCTGATACTATTAATGATAGTTTGTTTTGTCTAGTATAATTGTCCTCTGAGAGACTTTACCCAGGAGCTGACTGAAACAGGTGCAGATATCCATAGGCAGATATTGGATAGAGCTTGGGACTCTTAAGGAAGAGTTGCAGTAAGGAGTAAGGGCTCCCAAGAAGATAGGCACTCACTCCACAGGAATACCACCAGTGTCAACTAACCTGGACTTTGGAGGCTCTCAGAGACAGCTACCTGTTGTGGACAGCTCTATGGTACTTGTGTTTTTATGCTAATTCTGCATAAAATTATGGTGGTTGCAGGTGGTGCAACCACCATATGTCCCAGGAGTGGCTGTCTGGAATGAGGAATGAGTCACATACTCAGGTGACTTCTTGAGAATCAATCCCCTAATGATAAAAGAGCCAATCACTGGTTGGACTGAGGAAGAGAGGAAGCAGTAGAGAATTAGGTCCCAGTTTGGAAGAGGGACAGCATATGAGTTAGATGTAGCTGCTAGAGTTTCCTAGGATCATGGCAGATCTGCAAGGATCCACCACCAGAGGAATCAGATTTTAATAAGGCTTCTAAGTTAGGTTTTAGGTGTCCTGCCGAGAGATTGAGTTACTATTGTTTCTGAACTAAGTTTGCTTTGCAGCAACTCCTCTGGGTTCAAGAAAGGTAAGGCAAATGAGTGTGGTTTTGCCAGATGTGCAGCACAAAGGCCATGGGGGATTTGAAGTTCAGGGCTGGCTTGGTAGTGAGCCACTAGTGGGAACCCAGAGAGCTGGATGTAGAGATGGTAGAGTGCTGAGTTAGAACCTCCACAAGATAAAAACAGGTTGGCCATTGCCCATCAGTGCAGAGCCGGCCTGGCTGGTAGCCAGGGCAGAGGGTTGGCGGCATAAGTTCTGGAGATTTTATATTTCCTGCAACCACCACCAACCAAAGAGCATACAGAGGATAGGCAGAGCCCACCTCCTCACCCCTGCCCAGTGCACATATGTAGCAGATGTGAAGTTCAGTCTCTATGTGGGACCCCCAACACCAGAAGCGAGGACAGTCCCTAAAGCTGTTGCCTATCTGTAGAGTCCATTCCCCAAATGGGCTGCCTTGTCTGGCCTCAGTGGATGCACCTAACCCTATAGAGAACTGATGCGCCAGGGTGGGGGATACAGAGGGGGGTAGCCCACCCTCTCAGAAGAAAAGGGGATAGGGATGAAGAGGGGACTCTGTGAGGGGGGACCAGGTGGGGGCAGCAACTGGAATAAAAAATGAATGAAAAAATACCACCCTCCCAAAGCTCCCAGGGACTAAACCACAAACCAAAGAATACACATGAAGGGATGTATGTTTCCAGCAGCATATGTAGCAAAGGATTGCCTTATGTGGCATCAATGGAAGGGGAGTCCCTTGGTTTTATGAAGGCTTAATGTCCCAGCTTAGGGGGATGCTAGGGCAGTGAGGTAGGAGTAGGTGTGTGGGTGGGGAGCACCCGCATAGAAGTAGGGGGAGGGGAGAGGAGATAGTAGGTTTGTGGAGGGGAAAGTAGGAAGTGGGGTAACATTTGAAATGTAAATAAATAAAACAAACAAATAAATGAATGAATAAATAAATAAATAAAATAGATGAGACTGCTGGAAGAAAATGAATTGTAAGGAAAAAAAGAACCTTCACTCTTACAAGACACAAAATGATATATAACACTCAATTCTGACACCATAAATAAAGTTTTTGTTTAAATATAACCACATCTTTATTTCTATATATAGTTTACAGATTTTCCCTATTCCAGAGTACAGAAGTGAATAGTTATAATGATTACAAAGAGTTTGCTATTCTTTTCAAGAATTGTCTTCTTTTAAGCTGATAGGACATGTATCAGTGTAGTTTCTTTAAGAGTATTTGAGCATTTAGGCTGGGAAATTATATTGAGTATAAATAATTAAGACTACATTTTTTGTGCATAAAGTAATGTTTTTTGAATTTTACTGTTTTAAAAATATTTCACACTTAGAAAATACTCCAATTGTTAATTGTTCAAAGATAATTATAAAATCACAAACGTTGCAATTTTCCAGAGTATTTGGTTTGTTCTGTTTACTAACAGTTGCTAAAAGGAATAAACCACTTTTTATGCATATGTTATAACAATGTGATTTTATATTGCTATTAATGTGATAAAAATTGTTCAATTTATCATGTCTGAATTTCCTTGAAATGTTGAAATAAATTTTTTGGATATGATAAGTTACATGAAAATTTATAAGTTGGTACATGTGAAGGAATATAAAGTATAGATTTTCAGACACTATGTATATGCATGAAGTTATATATCAAGCTCCTTTTATGTATAATTTTGCATAGCTTTAAGTTCAAGAATTCATTAGCTTCACAAAATGGGCATTACATTTGTTATATATTTTCTTTATTCTGGAAAATAAGCAGCATAACTTAGAATTAATTTTCCTTGGAAATTATTGCAAATCATATAGAAAGGTCAGTGGTATCAATATGGCAGAAAGCTAGGTTGTTTACATACTGACCATTTTATCTTCTAAATATAATAGTTTTTTAAAGTTTTTTTCATATTTCACTATTTTTGATTGAATCTTAATGAATTTTATTTTCTGTAGCTTTGGGTTTTTTTCTCCATTTTTGAAAGGATTCACAGATGTTTGTTCATAGTATTATTATCTTTAAAGGCAGTTTTATTTTACCCTCTTACTAAGTAACTTATATTTAAATTATCTTTCATGTCATTACCTCTTTTACTATAAAATTGATGTTGTCTTTGAAATAATCCCTTGCTTTCATTTGTATCCTTATTGTGTATGCACTAATAGTATATATTTATGTATAAACTTTAAGTGTATATTTCTTCCTAAAGTCACAAAGGAAAAAAAATAAGTAGAATGTCAAGTACTCTCACACAGCATTTATTCCCACACCCATTGTGGCCCTACAAACTCACATGGAGTGCTTTGTCACAATATACTGTACCGACATTTATTCATTATAATACAACAGTCCCACTGCCCAAAAGATATACTTCCTTCTGTGTGTTCCTACTTCCTTTTCCCATAGACACTGAAAACCTCACATATTATTTATACAACTATAGCTTTATATTTTCCAAATGCCATAGTATTTAGTATTTTAAAATTAGAAACAGTGTTTAGTATTTTTAGATTAGCATCTGGCCATTAGGATATTTACTTAATTCTTGTCCTTGTCTTATACCTTGTTATTCATTTCTTCTTAATACTGAGTAATACTCTATTGTCTGGCTGTGTTATGTGATCTTAATTATTGCAAGTCTTGGCAATTATAAATAAAGTTTGTGTAAACTTATTTGTAGAGGTTATATGCTATAGATATATCATCTTCATTGAGGTGTATAATATGTCTTTTTAATTAGGTTGCTCATTCTTTTCATTTGAATACTACAACCAATCACAGCAGTGAAGAGAGGAAAGTAGCAAGGGTCTCTACTCTTCTAGAGGCTAAAACTCTGGATCTAAGTTCATCATTAAACAGGCAATGTTTAGATCTCCCCTTTAGTTCCTCAGTGATTTACATATTTTGGCACACAGTCAAAAGCACCATGCTCTTCTTGGCCTTACATTTAATGATGTATACATAAAGTGAATAAAGTACTTTAGTCTCTGTATCATTATTTTTTATTCCTGACATTTATACTACATTGAATATAATGGCACACATGCCATTACTGCTCAGAGAAGAAAATTTAAAGATGCTTAAAAGTCTTCAAGGGGGAATGAAAGAGAAAACGCACAGCAGGCAACTTGCATTTGGGGCAGGTTAAAGGTTAGTTTTAAGTAGTTAAGACATATTCAACAAATAGAATGAAAGCATAAGAGATTTATTATTTTTAAAGGAATATATGTTATGCTCAGAAAAATCAGTTTAATCCCAAGTACAAAATCTCTTAGGAGAAAAATGTCAGTTCTACACTTTCCATGTGGCCATAAACTAAATCTATCACTTAAAGGCAGTTATCCAGAGGGATGGCTCAGTGGGTGATGCTTCTGGTCTTGATAATCAGGGAACTTGGATCCCAAGTGAAGGTAGAAAGAGAACCATCTCCATATTGCTGTCTTCTGACATCTACACACGTGCTATGGCATAAGAGGCCCTCCACAGCACAACCGCACACCTATGTATCTAACAAATACACTTTTATATACAATGGCTCTAAGATCTAGCTGATCAAGTCAATGTGCTTTGGATAAGGCACACGTACTCAGGTTTCATATGAAGTTTTGTTCTTTTTATTTTCTTCCAAGTATAGAATTTATAGTTTCAGCTTCTGTTTATTTTGAAACTTAGCATTCTTATCATACATAATTGAAGTATAAATGTCATCATGCTCCTTTAAAAAAAAATGCCAATTAAAGAGAGAAACACTGGCATTGGGCACAGGCTCACTTCATTTATTATAACATGGTCTGACCTTTTCATTATTTTGGTGGTAATTATTCTGTTTCTGAAACCAAAAGAAACTCACACAGATCACTTGATATTGTTCTCTGACTTGACTCAAAGTTTATACTTTCTTTTCCCTTTTAAGAAGCTATGGCAAATTTCTTACCTAAATTTATAAGCCCTCTTTCGTTAACAGCTAATTAATTATTCAGATAACTTTTGTTTTTATGGTTTTGTGCTGTGGGAAAATCACTTTTGTTTCCTCTGATGTGCGGTGTCCCTGGGAACTCTTTAAGTGTAAAGATCTATCCAATCATCTTTATCTTATGCTCCTCAACTTGAAATATGTAACAGATTTCTATTCATATGAATTTTTTAAGTTGAAGAATAAGAAATCTTCCATACTTAATCTGGAAACTAATTTTCAGAGACTTCTTAGAAAAAAATATTTTTCATTGTCTTTTATTCTTTGCTTCTTTGGTGAAATATTTTGATTACAGATTTAAATTATTTTAAAAATTTTTGATGATTTATTTCTAAGCTTAATAATGTATTATTACTTTAAGTGATTTCTGAAGAATCTAGGCAGTGTACTGCACCTTTAAAAGGAAGAAAATGAACAAACATGAAGTTACTTACCACTGAGAAATGAGTTATTCTTTCATTTGGGGATATAGAAAAATGATTGTTTTAATTTGATTTTCTGACTTAATAATTATTTTTGTTTGTTTTCATTCAATTTTTAGTTTAGGTTAGTTTTGTTTTGTTTCTGAGACAGATTTTCTCAGTGTCATTCTGCCTATTCTGGAACGTGCTCTGTAGACTAGGATGGCCTTAATCTCATGGAAAACTATCAGCTGTGCTGGGACTGAAGGAGTATGCTACCAGTCCTGGCCCTAATAGGCCCTGATACATGATATATGCCTTAGGATAAGTAACATTCAGAAATTATGATTTACATTTTCAATAAATTATTTTTTTAATTATAACCTCTCTTGGTACAATAGGTCAGGTCAGAAAGGCAGTGTCAGTACTTGCTGAAATGTTGTCCACAGATATTGTCCCCAATGTAGTCTGTTTTGCCTTAAGCTGTCTAACAAAATTGATAGATCTATCACTAAGGAAAATTTCTCCAGAGAACCTTGAGCCTCTCAGAGTATAGACGTTTCCTACTCTGTTCTTCCTGAATCATTACATAGCAATAGTCCTTTGTTCCCCGATCTTATACATATGCACATTTCCTTGAACTCCTCATAAGCTTTTTTTCTGTGTTGCTTGTTAATATATTTGGGGTTTTATGAAGATCTTCAGGTTGTGAGTACACCGGAAGAATAATACAAACCTATGATGAACCTGAATGTGAAATATACACAGTAAGGGTTATCTTTTTCTATATTTGTTACTTCTTGCTGCTAAATTCATAGGTGTGTGTACATGATTCACTCTCATCCAGCCTATGATATTAGGTGGGTTTATGCAGTTAACTTGTTGCCAAGAATTCTCAAGTTATTATCTTCAAACTCAGAGTGACTGATCTACACAAGAAATCTAAGAAAGAGCCAGTTAAAAACTACTTGATATATACATACATTTTATATATTTGTTTTTATATATATGATTATGTTGTGTATATTAAATTATGTCAGCTATGTGATAACAATTTCGTTGTTTTGTCTGCATGTATGTATGTATTGTTGCATGTCTGGAACACACAGGAACAATAAGAATATATTTGATTGTCTGGAATTGGAGATGAGGCAGTTGTGAAGTACCATATGGATACTGGGAATAGAATCTGGGACCTGCGCAAGAGTAGCAAGTGCTCTTAAACTCTGAGCTAACTCTCTACTCTCTACATGCCAGAATCTGAAGATAAGATTTGAGCAAGTAAACATCATACCTCTAAGAACGAAGCAGTGCCTAGTGTCATAAAAAGAATCTTCATATTAGACAAATAAAGGTTGGGTTCTCCCAATGTCCTATTTTCCTACTTATGGCTTCTCAATCCCACCTTATCACATCTGTGATTGATCTTTCCAGTGCTGATAAAGTTTCAGATAAACACTCAGTCAAGAAGGACCTTAACAAATGCAAGTTCTCACTCTCACTGCTAAGTTTTATTGATTCTACTTATTTCCACTCCCCTAAACTCTGCATAGGAATAACAGCTTGAGTTGTTGATAAATGGTTCACTCTCAGCAACAGTATATCTATTGACCTTGTGTTGATTTGCATTAAAATAAAATAATCCGGGGAATATGAGACAGGAAATCTATCATCACCTTGCTCATAGGTAAAGGGAAGTGATATCTTCTCTAAGGTTAAATCAAGGGCAGCCAATGTTGATTTGTTTTGAAGTACTTGAGGCATTGAGGGAGTTGTTAACATCCTATTCTATTTGAGTCAAACACCTGCACTTACTTGCTTTGGATAATGAGGAAAAATGGGGTCTCTTAAATATAGCCCTTTGCTATAAATAGGCAATTCATCTTAAATTTAATTATTTTCATTGTCAAACTATACAGTCAGGGAACTAAAGCAAAAAAGCTCCCCTAACTGGGAAAGAGTCATTTGGTTTTAATAGTAGCACTGGTGCTCATTAACACTCTGATGCATTTGATTAATCTTCCATCATTGAGCCCCTGTTTCCCACAACTATCCATTTTATCTCCTTATTCATTTTAAGTGTGCATCCTTCATTCCTTTTTCTCATCCTCACTGAGATAGCCCTTATCAGGAACCCATCTTTTCCATGTCAACATTTTGGGGGTGTTCTTGGCTCCTATTTAACCTGCTGTTCATCTGGTCTTAGTTCTTTATGAACTTGAGACTCTGCCAAATCTCCTTTACCAATGGATGTCTAACAACTTTCGAGAGTTTTCTATACATTAACATGAAGTCTAATTCTTTGGTTTGATGTAACAGCAGCTTAGGAAACAAACACTATTTCTCTTTTTTCTAAGAAAAACCCCAAGGAGAGTAATTTTAAAACTATTCATCTTTTCTGTATATGAATACCTTATTCGACTCTATACACCATTTTGTGTGTGCTATACTCTGATCTACATTACTTTCTATATATTGTCCAAACTCTGAACTTTTTGACATACAGAAGCAATTCTATATTGACATCTGCTGATTATCGTCTATGAATTTTATCTAGTTTTGTATTGTGTTGGTTTGTTTAATACCTGATTTCTTTTTTTTTTTAAATCATCATTGTGGTAGATTGTATGTTCTACAAAGATATCTACTAAGAGGTTTCACGCTAAACATTGATGATAATCACTTCTGACTGGTGTGAGAAAAAAACCCAGAATTTAAAATGAGTGAATAAAAGGCTGAGCATTAATATACTATCAATTTTTTAAAGTATAATCATTCAAAATCATTGTGCATACCAGACAGTAACAAGATTGATGTTTTATCTTCCTCTTTGATCCCAAATATGGAAGTGTGGATTAAGTCTGCAGAGCAGAAATAATTGAAAAATTTTAAATCTGCATTTGATATCAAGTAGAAGCTAATACTCTCTCCTGTCAGTTACACTCAATGTCCAAAAAGTATTCTTGCACAGGGACATAGGTTAATAGATGTCAAATGCAGCTCTGGGAATATAAAGAATAAAATAATGAGCTTGAGAACAAAAAAAGAAAATGAGAATTTGAAAAATAGAAAGCATTTTGTATTGACAAGATATTAGAACCACAAAATACTCATTAACTCGTATTTCTCTAAGCCAAAACCAACACAAAGGGAAAAGTTAAAAGAGGCAGCTATTTACCACTATGTTTAGAAAACAATGGATCCTTTAATTTAATGTCAGCTACCGAGTTGTGGAGTGGCTAGAATTTAAAGGTTTAGCAACATGGGTCATCTTAGATTCACTGCAAATGTTGTTGGGTCCAGATTTTCTCTGGGCTTTGTATGCATTTATTAGCAATGGGCCTAATATCACTAACTAACAGAATTTTCATTTTGAACTTTTATAGCAGGTTCTGAACTTTCACATCTGGGTGGCAACCAAGGCCAATAGCAATAAGCTCTACTGTTCGGACAGTCTTTTAGGGAACTCTGGCCATCAGCCCCAAAAGGCCTTTCTCATGCCTGCTGCCCGAGGTTTGCTAAATGGACTTTGGTTTGTGGGGGGCAAGCATTCTCAGCACAGGTGGAAATTTTTCATTGAAGATATAAATATATTTATACATAGGAATGTATACTCTAAGTTGTGGGCAATATATCATTAAAAGTATTTCTTATGAGTTTTTTTCAGACATCATTACTATCATTTTTATCTCCTCTCCTGTATTTTTTTCATTGCTACTTGAATTTTAAAATAAAAACAGAAAAATAATGACTACTTACTGAGTTGTGGTTATTTATTGACAGGGAGTTACAAGAAAAACAAAACAAAAAAAACCAGACAGACAACAAGAAGCAGTTGTCAACATAGTTCACTTTTGTATCTAGAAAACAGGCAGTTTTATCCAATGTTCTAAACTGGTTCTAAAATAAAAGAGGCATACCCTCATAGAAGAAGGAGGGTAGGAAAACGCAGAGGAGGTTTGTGGAGGAGACACTGGGAAGAGGGCTAAAAATAATGAATAAAATGTAACATAACATAACATAACATAACATAACATAACATAACATAACATAACATAACATAACATAACATAACATGAATAAAACATAAAATAAAATAGCATAAAATAAAATAAAATAGAATAACATACAATGAAATGAAATAAAATAAATAGCAAAGGATAATCAAGCCAGAGTTTTAGTTCAGTAGTTAAGACTCATATTTCTTTCCTCATGTTCTGTTTATTCTGGCTGAAATGCTTTCCTTTTGTTTTTACTTATTCTGAATTTCCATGTTAAGTAAATGACTTTAGTTATTTGCATTCCAAATTTGCCCACCTTCCTGTTCCCCCTCTGGGAGAGTTCTTCACCTCACACTACCTCCCCTTTGCCTCTGAGAGGGTGATCTGCACCCACACCCCTCATGCACAATCCCCTACATCACTCCCTCCACCATCCCTCTTTCTGAGAGCATCACGTCTCAGTAGGATTAGGTGCATCCTCACTCACTGAGGCCAGACAAGGCCATCCTCTGATACATATGTGCCATGAGCCACAGAGCAGCATCTGTATACTCTTTGGTTGGTGGCTTAGTGTCTGGTCTGAGGGATCCAGGTTAGTGGATACTGTTGTTCTTCCTATGAGGTTGCCATCCCTTTAGCTCCTTCAATTCTTCCCCTAACCTTTCAATGATATTCTCTAGTTCCATACATTTAGCTGCAATATTCACGATGTTTATGTGTTTAATAACTGAATAGTATTTCATTTTGTTAACGAATCACATTTAGTTTCTGTGTCTGCTTTTCAGTTGATGGAAATCTGGGTTGTTTTCAGCTTCTGACTATTATGAATAAGGCTGCTATGAACATAGTGGAACATGTGCCCTCTGATGTGGTGGAGCATTTTTGGGTCTATTCTCAGAAGTGATATAACTCAGTCTTCAGGTAGAATTATTTCCAATTTTCTGAGGAACCACCAGGATGATTCGATTTGAGCATCCATTATTTTTTAATTTATTTTTTATTGAATATAGTCTTCATTTACATTGCCAATGGTAAAACCTTTCCCAATATCCCTCCTGCCCTAAGACCCCCAACCCTTTCCCTTCCTCCTTCCCCCTGCCTCCACCTATATGCCTCTCTGCCCAACACACTCCCTCCTCCCCCCCACCTCGGTTTCCCTTTGTTGGGGCCTCTGTTGAGCATTTACATGAACAAGAACCATTCCTCCCACTGATGCCCAACAAGGCCTTCCTCTGCCACATTTTTGGCTGGAGCCATGTGTGCCCCTTGGTTGATGGTTCAGTTCCTGGGAGTCTTGGGGCATCTGGGTGGCCGAAATCATTGTTCTTCCCATGGGGTTGTAAACCTCTTCAGCTCGTCTGGACCATCCTCCAGTTCCTCCATTGGGGACCCCATGCCCAGTCCAATAGTTGGTTGTTAGCATCTGCCTCTGTATTTGTAAGACTCTGGCATGGCCCCTCCTGACACAACCATAGCATGCTCCTTTTGGTATACACTTCTTGTCACCCATAGTAGTGTCAGGGTTTGTTGACTCTTTATAGGATGACTCCCCACGTAGGGCAGTCTCTGGGTGGCCTTTACTTCAGTCTCTGCTCCATACTTTGTCTCCCTTATTGCTCCTGTGGCTATTTTGCTCCTTTCTTAGAGGAACCGAAGCACCCTCCCTTAAGTCCTCCTTCTTCGTGAGCATCCATATTGAGAGGCTCACAGCCACCAGTAACTCTAACTCCAGGGAATATGGCACACTGTGTCTGAATCCACAGGTAGCCAAACATATGTGACATTTACTTACATACACAAACACACATACACATGAATATAAAATATTATAATTCCTTAACAATATAAAGTGTGTTAAAGTAAGGAGAAAGTCTCCGAATGGGGTTCAAAATGAAATAAATTAAGATTTGGAAGATAAAGATATAAAAGTGGGAGAAAAGTCAGAGACTGACATATGTCACATGATAACCCTGGCTGATCTTCCTGAATCATTGTCATTTCTTGACTTCTTTTTTTCCCCTTATATTTTTTGTTTACATTCTAAATGATTTTTTTTTGGTTTTTATTTTTATTTTATTTATTTATTTTTTTTATTTTCTATATTCTATGTTTACATTCCAAAGGCTTTCCCCTTTCCCAGTTCCCAAATGATTTCCCTCCCCGTAAGTCCCATAAGCCCTCTTCCCTCCACCCATTCCCCAATCAACCCCCTTCTACTTCTCTGTCCCGGTAATCTCCTACATTGCTGCATCAAGCCTTTCCAGGACCAGGGCCCTCTCCTTCCTTCTTCTTGGGAATCATTTGATATGTGAATTCTATTGGGTATTCAGAGCTTCTGGGCTAATATACACTTATCAGTGACTGAATTCCATGTGTGTTCTTTTGTGATTGGGTTACCTCACTTTGGAAGATATTTTCTAGTTCTAACCATTCCCATCATCCAGTTTGTTTCTCAGCCGTGAACTGCTTAGAACTGTGTTTTTCTAAATCTCCCATAGTTGCAAAGAAAGGAAATTTGCTCTTGCTTTTCTTATTGCTTCTTAGTTATCTATGATTCCCTCTGTTTGTGGCTTTGCAAAACTCTACTTAGCTAATACTTTATGCCACCCATAAAGCGAAGAGAAATGATTTGTAATTAAGGACTTAAATATTTTAACAGGCTACCCCAAATGGTTTCTTAATAAGCTGTATTGCAGTAGAATCTTTACATAGCCGACTTTTCATTTTTCATTTGTTTAATAAATTAACATGTATTACTTTATATTATATTGTTAAAGGAGACAGAGTAACACTTGAAATTAGATATTGCAATCTTGGAATGGGTTAAGTCTTATTTTAAAATTAGCATTATTGCATATTTTAATAGAGCTTAAGACAAAAATTCACTTTTGGCTGATTCTAAGTTATTTTAATAATAAAAAATCCTATTTAATTGCAAAGCACAAGTTATTTTAAACTTTCTCCAGAGGAAAGAAGTCTCTGCTGCTAAATTGATAACACTATTATATAAAATTTGCTGAGGAAGACAATAATGCTTGGCTTTTTCACACATTCTGATCACCCAGGAACTACATGTTCTGAACACCATCATTAAAAGTCATATGATAGCTTGGATCCAGTCCACAATAAATTGATCTTTTCATGATTTGAGGTTTTCTAAGCAAGTTAATGGCAAATATTATGTCACAAAGACTATATTAAAACTCATTTAAGGGATTAACACAGAGGAATATAGAAAGTGCACAACACATACCTCAAAATCAATGTAATGAATCCCAATGTTAAACAAATTACACATTTTGTCATTTTTCTATTTGTCTCTATTTGTATTTGCACACACATTTTATAATATTGTGTTTCTGGGTTTTCTGAAAGAATTGAAGGATAACTAAATCAAAATTATATTTTGACAATTTTTCAATATATCTCAAAAATTTAACATACTTGATACAATTCTGATCTGTAAAATGAAACCCAAAAAGCTCTCTTGAAGGGATTGAGAGTTAGATTTAGTCATTGAACAAAGTATGGTAACAGTACTGACTGAGAGTAGATGCTTAATGAGCTCTCTTTTTAAGTATCTCTGTGGATTGTGTGTGGTGACATGTTTGAGTGTGTGAGGTTTACATATATGTGCAGGTACCTTTGCATGTATTCATTACCATGTTTAGAAACCAAATTTTGATATTATGTTTCTTCTTTGTTCATTCTCTATTATGTGTATCAAGGCAAGGTCAACCAGTTAGTTAAACAGGAACTGACTAGTTGATGTCTACCAAGCTAGCTTGCTCTGGAGACACACTGATTCCACATCCCTAATTCTAAATTGCAAATTCATTCTCACTTGATTTCTTGACTTGTGGTTTGCATAGGCCCTGTCTATTTTTACTATAGCTCATATTGATCTTTCTCAGTGCCAATTTATTTGTGTGGTTTATTCCCTTTATGTTTTGTTTCATTAGGTTAACATTAACCTGGAACAGTGGCAAATTCCTTTAATCTGAATACCGAGGAGGCAGAATCCAACATATCTCTATGAGGTCAATATCATCCAGGTCTACCTATGTAATTACAGGTCAGTCATATCTCAAACAAGGAAAAACAAAAACAAATATATAATAGGAAAAACTTGTTATTACTCTATTTGGAAGTATATTCAGTAACTTTTACCCTCAGTCAGTTGTTTCTTTATCTTTTCCCTCTTGTGAGTTATTATTTAATTCTATAACCCCTGGCATAGTTCTCAGTATATACTGCTGCCTGGTGTCAAAGTACAATAGTCCTTCCTGCCAGGCTCCTGTGTCCTAAGTAATAGTTGTGACTTCAATGCTAGGTCCATTCTTGAGAAACTAACAATGTATCAGTAGGAATTTATCTCCAAAGTATGTATATTTCTAAACACAGAGAAAATTTATAATTAATTTAATTTATTATTGTTATTAAAATTCTCAATTTAGATGAAAATACTCATTTCTTATTGTTAATCTAGGCAAGCTTCCATATGGAGACTGAAATGTGCCTGTTACCCAGGCTGATCAGTCATTCCACTAGAGACTTGCTTTGTGAGCCCATGCAGATGGAATTATTCAAGGTTTGTCACAAAATACATATTTCATCATGTATAAAGTGAGCCTTTCATGTGGTGCTATTACTAATGATTGCTGTATGTGTAAGATTTTTTTTCTGGATTTTATTGGCAATATTCCTTGGGTAGCCTTAAAAATGTTGTGTTGAGTACAACAATAGGTTAATTACATACTCCCTTTCTTTTTTGTCTTTTTCCTTCTTTGTCTTTCTTTTTTCTTTTTCCTTTTTCTTTTGAGACAGGTCTTTTTGTTTGTATGTGTAGGTTTACTTCAAATGCATAATCCTCCTGAATCAGATTCCCAGCTCTGGAGTTACAGGAGACAGTTACCAGCTCTACTGTTTTTCCCATAGGTAGGTTGTTTGAGTTCCAGTATATCCAGTAAGTTTTTGTTTGGTTTTCTCTCCTCCATTTTGCATACCAGAACTCCAGCCTTCTTTCATCCTGAACCTAACAAATCTAGGATCAATTTAGTTCCAAACTACGGTTAGTCTAAATATTCAAGGCTGTATTCAAGAACGTAATTACAATATGACAAGTTTCTTCACAGTTTTCTTTACCTATTGGGACACCTGGAGTTCTAGACTTGAGTCCTTGTAGTATATTACTGATATTCAATGTGGAGATGGTCTTCCTGTGTTTCTCATTATATGGTTCCCAACTGCCTGTGGAAACATCATCTGTATAATATGATGAAATATTGTACAGAAGAAATCCAGGAGTCCCTATCTCACAGTCACAGCCTGAGAAATTCTTAATTGAAATATTTGAAAATCCTTAGTGTTTTCATTTCTCACAGTCAAGTAAACTTTGGGACCCAATGAGATGAACTGATATACTTTGTGGACACATTTTCTTAAGTATTCTAAAAAGTCTCCACTCTTTTCTACTGACTTCCTGAGAAAACTAGCAGGAGCTAGGATCGTGTGCATGTTGATAGCATGTGTCTGAAGTTCTCCTAGGATAGCTGTTAATATCCAGGCTTATATTTTTAAAAAAGAGATTGTATTTTAATTAAAGTGTTTTTATAGTTAAAATAGAACATTACTGAGACTGAACAAATTCTGCTTAACTGTAATTTTTAAAGTTTTCAGAATTTCTTTAAAATTATTTATACTTTCTCTTTCAATAATGATAAGAGAGATTAATTTAGTGAGTAGTATCTATAAACAAGTACTGTCCTTGGCTTTGACATGGATTCTCAACATTATATCAGTTAAGAACCCTATCACATTTTAATAAATGAGAAAACTGATGATTGGTATGATCCACTAAATCACAGATAGATAATAAATCATACAGTTAAAATTAACATTGGTCTGTATAATCGTTTCTCTTATGATCAAATGATTATACCTCCAAGGATTATTTGAAAATTAACTATAATAAAACTACAAAGTTTGACATTTACATTATTAGGTCATAAGGGCTTTATATTCATTACCTGTTTCATTAACTCTGCAAAATACTTCATGAAAGCAACCCTATTAGTTTTCTGTTGCTGTGATAAAGCATTATGATCAAAAATAATTTATGGAACAGATTATTTAGGCTTACAGTTCCAGAAGAATAAAAATTCATCATGGCAGGCTGTCCTAGCAGAAAGAGGCAGGTGTGGCAGAAGGGGCTGGAAGCTGAGAAATCACAGCACTAACTAAAGTAAAAGGCATACAGAATAAATGGAAGTAAGGCTATAAGCTCTAAAAGGCACCCCTGTGTGGTATTTCCTTAATCAAGATTTTTACTTCTCTAAAATATCCACAAATGGTGCAAATAACTTGGAATTCATCTGTCTCGAGATACAGTCATACAACTCTTGGGCATACACCAACAGGACACTTAATTGTGCTATAGAGACAATTACTCAGTTATACTTTATTTATAATGTGCATGGAATGGAAACAATATTGAAATATGTGCCAGATATACAGGTGGAATATCACTCCATTGTTTAAAAAACATAGAAAGACAAAAATGGTATGTATTCACTCATATGAGGATGTTAGTGTTTAAAAAACATTGATGAAAAGGCAACATTGATGAGAAAGGTACAATCTATATAACTAAAGTGTCTACACACTAAGAGATTGAGGGAAGGGATATCTATCGCCAGGAAGGAAAAGAGAGTTATGGATGAACAAGGAGCATGGAACAGAAGTATCAAAGAGGTGGTGAGAAAAAGTGGGAAAATATAGGGAGGGAGAGTTAAAACTAACATCCATTGGAGAGGTCTTTTAGGATCTTACCAGTGTGGGAATCTTCTAAAATATGAAGACAACATAAATAAAATTGGCAATAAGGAGGGAGATCAAAGTCCAATTGTACATCACTTGTCACCAGAATCAATTTTCAGTGCTGAGAATAGATTACATCTAATTGACTTATTGGCTAAAGAAGTCCATGTGAACCCAAACTGAACCAAGCCCTGCCGAGGCTATTGGTTGCTCTCCACAAGCTCAAAGTAAACCTCTATTGTTGAAATCAACACCTACACAACTCATTCAACATAAAGAAGTTGAACTGATGCATACCTAGAGCTTTCATGCCATGGGCAACTGTTCATGGTACTACAAACTACTTTCCACACAAGGAAAATGGTAAATGTCAATCCAGCTCCAAACCCATCACTCTACAATGGTGACCTACCTGCAAGATATGATAGGGAGACTGAGGCACACAAAGTTTTCAGGAGTTACCAATATATGTTTTGATTGAAGGCCCATTGTGAGCCTAGCTCTGCTTTTGCCTTCAGGGTTTTCAGGCACCATTGGTATCTGGGTCAGAAAGAAGGGAACTTTCTCCAGATGGGTGAAATTGCTGACTCTCAACCAGCAGAATATGTGTGTGTGTGTGTGTGTGTGTGTGTGTGTGTGTCTGTGTGTCTGTGTGTGTGTGTGTGTGTGTGAGAGATAGATAGATAGATAGATAGATAGATAGATAGATAGAGATAGAGAGACAGAGAGACAGAGAGACAGAGACAGAGAGACAGAGACAAAGTTGTTCAGTATTTTTCATGGGAAAGTGAAACAAGTCTTCTAGATGATATTCAGTGAAACAGCTCTCTTAGACAATATTTCATGAAACAGCATCTCTCTTTCAGGATATTAGCAAGGGCTCTATAAACCTTGGGGTGTGGATAGAGGTTTTCAGGAACAGTATACATTATTCGCTGGGGCTATAGTTCCTAGATTGCTTTATTTTCATAAAGAGAAATATTAGGTGCTTAAACCTTAGCTTGACTAAGAAGAGGTGTCATGGGGATCAGGAGGCTCCATGTCCTGGAACATGTATGTTCAGAATCCAGAGTTAGTGATGCTTATTCCTACATGACTGAAGATGAGATTTAAGGAGTTTTCAAAGCTTCTTGACTTCACTCTTGTTCCCGGCCCATTCTCCCCTGTTAGACTTGACCCACAGCCCATTTCATGAGTTTTGTTCCATACCAAACACTTTTTGGATACCTAAGAATGTTTGACTTCATAGGACAAGGAACTAGGGAGAATACTAACTGTTACTCTACTACTAAAGGAATGTACTAAAGATGTCTTGCTCAACCATCATCAGAAAAGCTTCTTCCTAAAACAGTAACCAGACACAGAAAATGACACTAGGCAAGCAGAATTAGTACTCCTAATCTAAGCACCTTTCAGAGGCTGGGGTTTTAACACTCTTTCAATAGTCTTCCTCCTCTAACTTAGGGTTGGTGAATTTAAAGAAAGACTGGATGTTGTGTGTATGTGTGTTTGTGTGTGTGTGTGTGTGTGTGTGTGTGTGTATGTATGTATGTATGTGACTGCATATGCCTTCATGTGTCTGCTTATACATGGGTTTGAGTTTGTGTGTTTTTTAAGAATTTTAATCCAGCAATGTGGCAAGGGATTCCATCCAAAGACATTCTTCAGTTCTTTATGAAAATGTGTCCTCTTCCTTGTTCAATAATACTCTAGTTGTATGTGTATCCCTATCCTTGTATCTGAGTTTTTGTTTTCCAAAATATCTTCAATTTTGTAAATTATCTTATGTTATCCTCAATTTTAACATAATTTTTTAGATGAAAATCCTCAGTTTTATCAGAAAATATCTATTCCTTTTCTCAACTACATTATAATTGTGTTTGTAAGCCTATCATTGTATCTGTGAAAATTACAACACAAATTACAAATTTTGTAATTTTCCTATGAATTTCAATAATTTTATCAGATATATGTTATGCAAAATTCTTCAAATTTTTAGAAAATATCTCCAATTCCTTTTTACCTAAATTATTATTTATTTGTATACCTAATATTGTATCTGTGAAAATTATCACAAAAATCTTCACACTTTAACATTTTCTCATAAATTTCCATAATTTTATCAGAAATATTATAGAAAAATCTTCAGTTTTATTAGTTAATATCTCCACTTTCTTTTTTGATTATAATTTTATTGTATTTGTATGCCTTTCATTGAATCTGAGATTTTATCAAACAAATCTTACATTTTATCAATTTTCCTATGTTATCATCCATTTTACCATATATAAGTTAGACATAAATCTTTAGAATTAACAGAATCTGTCTTCACTTCCTATTTCAATTGTATTCTAATTGTATTTGTATGCCTATCATTGTATCTGAGTTTGGTCTGAATAAATCTTCAATTACCCTATGTAATCCTCAATTTTATCATGTATATTTTTGATGAAAATCTTCAGTTCTATCAGAAAATATCTCCACTTCACTTTTTATTTATATTGTAATTGCATTTTTATGCCTACCATTGTATCTGTTTTTTTTCATTTATTTTTTTATTGGATATATTCTATATTTACAATTCATTTCCCTTTTTCTGGTTCCCCACCCCCAAGGGTCCCACATACCCTTTTCCTTCCCCCTGCTCCCTCATCCACCCCCTCCCACCTTACTGTTCTTGTACTCCCCTACAATGATGCTTTGGTCCATTCTAGCACCAGTGTCCACTCCTTTCTTCTTGTGAGACATCACTTGATATGTGATTTGTGTCTTTGGTGTTCCAAGCTTCTAGGCTAATATCCAGTTATCAGTGACTGCATACCATGGGTATTCTTTTGAGACTGGGTCACCTCACTTAGTATGATGTTCTCCAGCTCCATCCATTTCTCTAAGAATTTCATGAATTCATTGTTTCTAATGGCTGAATAGTACTCCACTGTGTATATATACCACATTTTTTGTATCCATTCCTCTGTTGAGGGACATCTGGGTTCTTTCCAGCTTCTGGCTATTATATATAAGGCTGCTATGAACATAGCGGAGCATGTATCCTTATTGCATGCTGGGGAGTCTTCTGGGTATATTCCCAGGAGTGGTATGGCTGGGTCCTCCGGAAGTATCACATCCAGTTTTCTGAGGAACCGCTAGACTGATTTCCATAGATTTTGTACCAGCTGGAATTCCCACCAGCAGTGGAGGAGTGTTCCTCTTTCTCCACATCCTCGCCAACACCTGATGTCTTCTGAGTTTTTAATCTTAGCCATTCTGACTGGTGTGAGGTGAAATCTCAGGGTTGTTTTGATTTGCATTTCCCTAATGACTAATGATGTTGAACATTTTTTAAGGTGTTTCTCAGCCATCCGAATTTCTTCAGGTGAAAAGTCTCTGTTTAGCTCTGTACCCCATTTTTGGATAGGGTTATTTGGTTTTCTGGGGTCTAACCTCTTGAGTTCTTTGTATACATTGGAGATTAGCCCTCTGTCGGATGTGGGGTTGGTGAAGATCTTTTCCCAATTTGTTGGCTGCCGATTTATCCTTTTGACAGTGTCTTTGCCTTACAGAAACTTTGTAATTTTATGAGGTCCCATTTGTCTATTCTTGCTCTTAGAGCATAAGCAATTGGTGTTCTGTTCAGGAATTTTTACCCTGAGCCAATGTCCTCAAGGGTCTTCCCCAGTTTCTTTTCTATTAGTTTTAGTGTGTCTGGTTTTATGTGGAGGTCCTTGATCCACTTGGAGTTGAGCTTGGTGCAACGAGATAAGAGTGGATCAATTCTCATTCTTCTGCATGTTGACCTCCAGTTGAGCCAGCACCATCTGTTGAAAAGGCTATCTTTTTTCCACTGGATGTTTTCAGCTCCTTTGTCGAAGATCAATTGGCCATAGATGTGTGGGTTCAATTCTGGGTCTTCGATCCTATTCCATTGATCCACCTCCCTGTCACTGAACCAATACCATGCAGGTTTTAATACTACTGCTCTGTAATATTGCTTGAGGTCCGGGATATTGATTCCCCCAGAAGTTCTTTTGCTGTTGATGATAATTTTAGCTATCCTGGGTTTTTTGTTATTCCAGATGAATTTGGGAATTGCTCTTTCTAACTCTATGAAGAACTGAGTAGGGATTTTGATGGGGATTGCGTTGAATCTGTATATTGCTTTGGGCAAGATTGCCATTTTGACTATATAAGTCCTGCCAACCCACGAGCATGGAAGATTTTCCCATTTTCTGATGTCTTCTTCAATTTTCCTCCTCAGAGACCTGAAGATTTTGTCATATAAATCTTTCACATGTTTGGTTAGCATCACTCCAAGATTCTTTATATCATTTGTGGCTATTGTGAAGGGTGTCATTTCCCTAATTTCTTTCTCGGCCTGCTTATCCTTCATGTATAGGAAGGCTACTGATTTGCTTGTGTTGGTTGTATACCCAGCCACTTTGCTGAAGTTGTTTATCAGTTGCAGGAGTTCTCTGGTGGAGTTTTTTGGGTCACTTAAGTATACTATCATATCACCTGCAAATAGTGATAGTTTGACTTCTTCCTTTCCGATTTGTATCCCTTTGACTTCCCTCTGTTGTCGAATTGCTCTAGCTAGTACCTCAAGTACTATATTGAAGAGATATGGTGAGAGGGGACAGCCTTGTCTAGTCCCTGATTTTAGTGGGATTGCTTCAAGTTTTTCTCCGTTTACCTTGATGTTGGCTACTCGTCTGCTGTATATTGCTTTTACTATGTTTAGATATGGGCCTTGAATTCCTGCTCTTTCCAAGACCTTTAGCATGAAAGGATGCTGAATTTTGTCAAATGCTTTTTCAGCATCCAATGAGATGACCATGTGGTTTTTTTCTTTGAGTTTGTTTATGTAGTGGATTACGTTGATGGATTTCCGTATATTGAACCATCCCTGCATCCCTGGGATGAATCCAACTTGATCATAGTGAATGATCGTTTTGATGTGTTCTTGGATTCGGTTGGCAAGTATTTTGTTTAGTATTTTTGCATCGATATTCATAAGAGAAATTGGCCTGTAGTTCTCTTTCTTAGTTGGATCTTTGTGTGGTTTTGGTATCAGGGTAATTGTGGCTTCATAGAATGAGTTGGGTAGTGTTCCTTCTGTTTCTATGTTGTGGAATAGTTTGAAGAGTATCTGTATCAGGACTTCTTTGAAGGTCTGATAGAATTCTGCACTAAAACCATCTGGTCCTGTGCTTTTTTTGGTTGGAAGACTTTCTATGACCCCTTCTATTTCTTTGGAGGTTATGGGTCTGTTTAGACGATCTATTTGATCCTGGTTTAATTTTGGTATTTGGTAGCTGTCTAGGAAATTGTCCATTTCCTCCAGATTCTCCAGTTGCATTGAGTATAGGTTTTTGTATTAGGATCTGATGTTTTTTTGAATTTCCTCAGTTTTTGTTGTTATATCTCCCTTTTCATTTCTAATTTTGTTAATTTGAATACTGTCTCTGTGCCCTTTGGTAAGTCTGGCTAGGGGTTTATCTATCTTGTTGATTTTCTCAAAGAACCAGCTCCTGGTTTTGTTGATTTTTTGTATGGTTCACTTTGTTTCAACTTGATTGATTTCAGCCCTGAGTTTGATGATTTCCTGTCTTCTACTCCTCCTGGGTGAAATTGCTTCTTTTTGTTCCAGAGCCTTCAAGTGCGCCATTAAGTTGCTAGTATATGCTCTCTCCTGTTTCTTTTTGGAGACACTCAGGGCTATGAGTTTTCTTCTAAGCACTGCTTTCATTGTGTCCCATAGATTTGGGTATGTTGTACCTTCATTTTCATTAAATTCTAAGAAATCTTTGATTTCTTTCTTTATTTCTTCCTGGACTAAGGTATCATTGAGTAGAATATTGAGTAGCCTCCACGTGTATGAGAATTTTCTGTTGTTTTTGTTGCTATTGAAGAACACTCTTACTCCATGGTGATCTGATAAGAGGCATGGAATTAGTTCGATCTTTTTATATTTGATGACGTCTGTCTTGTGTCCAATTATATGGTCAATTTTGGAGAAGGTACCATGAGGAGCTGAGAAAAAAAGTATAGTCCTTTCCTTTAGGGTGAAATGTTCTATATATATCTGTTAAATCCAATTGGTCCAAAGTTTCGATTAGTTTCTCCGTGTCCCTGTTTAGTTTCTGTTTTCCTGATCGGTCCACTGTGGATAGTGGAGTATTTAGGTCCCCCACAATCATTGTGTTAGGTGCAAAATGTACTAAACAAAGAAAGAATATT
The DNA here is from genome assembly GCA_964023405.1 of Apodemus agrarius. Lineage (NCBI taxonomy): Eukaryota > Metazoa > Chordata > Mammalia > Rodentia > Muridae > Apodemus > Apodemus agrarius. The sequence continues at coordinate 26,864,246 of OZ030011.1, read as the reverse complement.
AAAGGCAGTAAGAGAAAAAGGCCAAGTAACATATAAAGGAAGACCTATCAGAATCACACCAGACTTCTCTCCAGAAACCATGAAAGCAAGAAGATCCTGGGCAGACCTCATGCAGACCCTAAGAGAACACAAATGTCAGCCAAGACTACTATACCCAGCAAAACTCTCAATCAACATAGATGGAGAAAACAAAATATTCCCTGACAGGACCAAATTTACACAATATCTTTCCACTAACCCAGCTCTACAAAGGATAATAGGAGGAAAACTCCAATACAAGGAAGGAAACTGCACCCCAGAAAAAGCAAGACAGTAACATTCTTCCATCAAACTCAAAGGAAGATAACTACTCAAAAACAAAAATAACATCAAAAATGTCAGGAAGTAATAATCTCTATTCCTTAATATCTCTAAACATCAATAGACTCAATTCCCCAATAAAAAGACATAGACTAATAGACTGGATGCGGAAACAGGACCCTACATTTTGCTGTTTGCAGGAAACACACTTCAGAGTCAAAGACAAACACTACCTTAGAGTAAAAGGATGGAAGACAATTTTGCAAGCAAATGGTCACAGGAAGCAAGCTGGAATAGCCATTTTAATATCAGATAAAATTGACTTTCAACCCAAAGTCATCAAAAGAGACACAGAAGGTCACTTCTTGCTAGTCAAAGTAAGAATCCACCAAGAAGAACTCACAATTCTAAACATCTATGTTCCAAATGTAAGGGCACCCTCATTCGTAAAAGGAACTGTATCTGAGTTTTTTTCCAAATAAAGTTTCAACTTTATCAATAAAAAAAAGTGAGCTTCAAAATTAACAAGTACAACTGATGAATAAAAGTTTCTTTTATACGTTGGCATTATTGTGCACTGCATAGGTCAGGGTAAAATCTTAGGCTACTCAGTTTTTTCCTTCCACCTTGTGTGTCCTAGGGACCAAATGTGTGCAGTTAGGTGTAATAGCTGGCATCCCTGTTACCACTGTGACCTCTTAATAACCCTCCAGTTACAAAATGTTTTTATGCAGCAGTGATTATTATTTGATCTCCACAATGCAAATTATTAAAAACAATTTTTTCTTTCTTTCTTTCTCTTCCTTCCCCCTCCCTCCTTCCCTACCTTCTCACAAAAGTTGGTGTTTTTTCTGTTAGTTGATATTAATGTCACACATCATGCAGAACAGTAAATTCAAGAGGAAACATGTTTATGCATTGATTCAGCCTAAAGCCAACTATCCCCACTGCATGGATATATTTAGAAGGCCATCTTTAGTCAGTACAGATTTTAGTTTGCAGGTTTATAGTATGTTTTCTTGACTAGCAATCGTATCTAGTTCCTCATGTAAAGCTACTCATAGTAATAATGACAGTAAACACTGAGGCAGATAGATTCAATTCACAAGCTAATAATCTCAGTTAATAAAATGTCAAGATAAATGCTCATAATAAAGTGAAATCTAAGTCAATGACTTCAATATAATTTAATTAGTCCTGTGGTTAATTCTCAAAATCCCACATGCCTTTTCTTGTTTAATATCTATGTTGATAATGTTGTACTGGGAACTACAGTGACTTTATTAAAGAACTGTCTAAGGTAAGTCATTGAAACTTTGCATTTTTTTTTTAAAATTAGAAGCAAATATGAATAAGTTAAGTATATCTCAGGTCTAATATATATGTTTAGCTAAAATTGTCCAAAAGCAAAGCATTTCCTCTTCAAACTTAAATTCTAGAAAATATCAAAATGTTTGCTTTAAAGTTCTGGCAGAACTGAGACTCTGTCATTCTGTGATTTTATAGTGATATTTATCAGTTATGACATAAAAAGCCATGGTAGTAATGTTTATTAAAGTCATGATAACTGTACATGCTTATTTGAAAATTCTGCTTAGTTAAAAACTTTGGGGTTTTTTTGTTATGTTTGATTTTGTTTGTGTGTGTTTTCCTTTGGTTCGTTTTGCTGGTTGGTTTTGTTTTTGTATTGGTGGTTTTATGTCTGTTTGTTTGTTTGTTTGTTTTTTTTACCTCCACTCTTACTTTCTCCAGCATAGAGTCTCAGAGAGAGTCTCGTCACCCAATTTTTTCAACTTTCTGATGTTTGTAACTTATGTTTCATTAAAAAAAAAAACAATGTCATTTTCCACTTTTACATTTCTTGTAAATATACTGATATTTATTAGCAGAATGTCCATCTATTTTGCTTTCTGGTATTCATGAGTCCCTTGTTGTGTATGAATTGTTAATGCTCAGCATGATGAGCTCTGTTACTGATACCCCTGTAACTCCACCACTAACCCTGATATTTGCCAGTTGCCTGTCACTAAAATCATACTGTTTATTTGCTTTGTCCAATATGATGTCAGCAGATTAGACCCAAATGGTTGAACTTTTTGTAAGCATTTTATATTTGCACCATTTTATTTTGTATGGCCACTGAATTATGTTAGAACAACTTGAAGTTAGGCTGAGAAGTTACTTGAGGTACCCTGCTAAATGCAAAAAGAAAGAGAGAAAGAAAGAAAGAAAGAAAGAAAGAAAGAAAGAAAGGAAGGAAGGAAGGAAGGAAGGAAAAAAGGAAGGAAGGAAGGAGGGGGAGGGAAGGAGGGAGAAAAGGAGGGAGGGAAGGAGGGAAGGAGGGAGGGAGGAAGGGATGGATGGAGAGAGGGTGGAAGAAAGGGAAGTAGGGAGGAAGGGAGGAAGGAAGAGAAAGACAGAGAAAGAAAGAGAGAGAGAGGGAGAGAGAGGAAGGAAGGAAGGAAGGAAGGAAGGAAGGAAGGAAGGAAGGAAGGAAGGATAGAGGGAAGGAGGGAGAAAAGGAGGGAGGGAAGGAGGGAAGGAGGGATGGAGGGAGGGATGGAGGGAGAAAAGGTGGAAGGGAGGAAGGGAGGAAGGAAGAGAGAGAAAGAGAGAGAGAGACAGAAAGAAAGAAAGAAAGAAAGAAAGAAAGAAAGGAAGGAAGGAAGGAAGGAAGGAAGGAAGGAAGGAAGGAAGAAAACCTCAATCCAAGCTGTGGACCCATGTGAGATTACAGGCAACTCCTCACAATTACTTGCCAATTACTAGTAGACAACAGATAATCCCTCAAAGAATCAGGATTCGGGGAATTACAGGAAAATAATTCCTAAATACAGGTGTGTATTTAGGCAAATATGTTTAAATACTTAATGATGACTTAAAATAGACACTTAAAATAATCTATGTGGATGACTTCTATTTTGTAAGGTATATTTGAATTAAATGTTCTTCCAACTTACTAGGATAAATCCATGAATATATAAGTAAGTCTATCAACTCCTGTACTGAACTATAAAATTTGAAATTGACATAGCACAGTAATGGTTAGTGAAAGATTATACATTACAAAACAGATATAGCTAACGAAAGTATTGAGATTTTGGACTCACTGTGCCAGTCATGACAATGTGGACTGAAGCAATGACAGCTATTGACAGTCAATAATAGTCACATAAATATTGAGATTTAAATTAAGAATGCAAAATACCATAAATTGTGTACATGTTTTTAGATATAGTATTTCTTATACTTCTTTCAATTTTTATGACAGAAGTTTTGAAAACTTGATTCTTCCTGTTCGAAAGCTCTTTAGCCTGAGCCTGTTCAGTCTACTAAAACTGAATGTTATTGACATTTTAACTTTCTGTTTTTAGCTCAAGTTGAAAATAGATATTTAATGATTCTTCCACAGATTGTATGTCCTGTGGCCAAATGCAAATATGGCATTAGATTTTATATAAAGGATTTTAGCTGCACCTGGAAAAACTCTATTTTATCTGAATTGCATCCTGATTATAAATTATAGAAGGAGGGCAAAGAGCAGGAGCCCCGTTTCAAACCCTGATGACATCATCTACAGACTGCATGACCTTGAACAATTAACTTCATTTCTGTTTGGCTCTGTTTACTCATCAGTGATATGAGAATCAGAAAACAGTAATTGTTCATTCCAATGAGTGCAGGTAACAGACTGGGGATTGCAGACAAGGAGAGAAGCTGAAATACCCCATTCCCTTTCCTGATCAGCCACCTGCAATGAGCCCTGAGCTGTGGAATCATTGAACTTTTTCTTTCTCAGTTGTAAAGAGATGCTAATACATGTTCTAAAGAGCTATTGACTAGATTAAATGAGCTAAAACCCTCTTTTCCTGAATGTCAGAAACTTGCAGTGGGAGATTGTCTATGAAGGCTGCATGTTGCCTCTCTTATCTGTGCTGTTCTGAATATTGTAAGAAATAAGATAAAGACACATTCCTGAGGGAGAAAAATGCCCTAGCTATAGACAGCAAGGAGGGGGCACTGAGAACAAACCAAATGCATTTCTTAAACATGAGAACTAGCCATTTTTACCCATGGAATTGCAGGGTGGGAGCAGAGTGAGAGACTAGCATATGTTTCTGACAGCACAGGTAACATTTACCACAGTCTGTTCAGAAAGGAAACATGTGCTTTCTAGGAGTAAATATTTTCCCAGAAGTAATGAAGAGCAGGATTGAAAGAAAAATGCAGAGGCCACATATTACTGATAGGGTGAGTCCCCTGTTCCTTTCCTGGGGTGGGACAAGCTGAGGCCACATAGTCAGATTAAATTATTTCCAAGAATAAATCTTGATAATAAATGTCAGGCAAGAACAGATCGCCAATAAACATTTGCACTCATGGAGGTATCGTAATTAGTTTTCAAGTCGTACTTTAAATTTTAGACCTGGAGAAATGTATCTCTTTGAACTTCAATTACTGTCACTCATGTTCTGTTCTGTGTTTTGTAAAAGCAGTAGCTGCAATGTACTTTTAAGAAATACTTCTCAAGATTTTTGTTAAAGTCAAATCCTGGATACCAAAATAGCTTTCCTATTTTTAAATTTTTATGTCCAATTTTATAGATAAATAATCATAATAAAACTATTCTGGGGCTGGTGAGACGGCTCAGTGGGTAAGAGCACTGATTGCTCTGCCAAAGGTCCTGAGTTCAAATCCCAGCAACGACATGGTGGCTCACAAACAACTGTAATGAGATCTGATGCCCTCTTCTGGTGTGTCTGAAGACAGTTACAATGTACTTCAATATAATAATGAATAAATCTTGAAAAAAATATTCTGCTGGATATTAATCATTCACATCAGGGAAGAACTATATTAAGAAATGTAACTAGCTGGGCGGTGGTGGCACACACCTTTAATCCCAGCACTTGGGAGGCAGAGGCAGGCAGATTTCTGAGTTCGAGGCCAGCCTCGTCTACAGAGTGAGTTCCAGGACAGCCCAAACTACACAGAGAAACCCTGTCTCAGAAAAAAAAACAATAAGAAAGAAGGAAAGAAAGAAAGAAGGTAGGAAGGAAGGAAAGAAAGAAAGAAAGAAAGAAAGAAAGAAAGAAAGAAAGAAAGAAATGTAACAAAGCCAGTCATGACACCTGTAATCCCAGCATTCTGGAGGTCAAGGGTGCTGAGTCAGTAGGATTATTTAACTTCAAAGACAGCTTGAGCCATTTGGTGAGGCCTATTTAAAAATAAGAACAACAGAAATGATAATAAAAATATAATGTAAGGCATAGTGTAAGTAACTAAAAAAAAATGACAAAAATCAATGACCCAGACATTTCAAAAGTTACTAGAAATTAGTGTATGGTGACCTCACAAATGAAACCAACTCTATCATTGTCTTGACATTTCCTGGAACAATTTAAGTCACTTTGAAACATAAGTTACAAAAAAAAGAAATCAAAAAACAGAGAATTGAGTTTTGTTTCAATAAGCACAAAATCAATTAATCTGAAAAAAAATCCTGAACATTCTGTTTCTATTCAGAATTTAAAATTCTATCTAGGCTTTCTATTTATAGGTATTGTTATGACTGTAGGAAAAAAATATGATGCCTTGAATACATGTCGGATTGAAATGTTTAAGTAGCATTATTCCTTACTTCTGAAACTTGTCTTATGGTTCCAGTCAGACAAACAATCCGGTGCTTTAACATAATGCTCAAAGTAAAAAATTCTTCCCCATCTTTCCCTTTTCATCTCTGCTGTAATCAAATAATATCCATCCAAACTTACAGTCTAATAAGGCACAGAGCTGGATGCAGCTATGACACAGTGTGAATATGAATTCAAAATCAGTACACTAAGAAAGAAGGAGTAAATGGCAAACTCTAGCTACCTCACCTAGTGGACACACGTGCACATAAAGCTACTGAGATGGAGGAGAGGAAAGTTTGCTTCACTATCAAAAACACAACCACCAAGGTAAAGAAGGAATCCACCTTTAGAAGTTTTCAGGCCGTTCTTAACAATACAGGAGGAGCCAATGTAGCCCTGTCCATAATTAGCCTGTCCTTCAATCTTATAGCAACTATTCTAAGAGAAAATGAATAAGCCAAGGGAAAAGAGAATTAACAACCTGTCTCCCCGAGTCAGTCCTTTGTTTTACTTTCTGTATAGGATTCTCTTCCCATGATGTCTATTAGTTACCCAACCTGCTGGATTCCTTCCCATATTATTATGCCCATTCAGTACTAAATTGAAATTTATTTCTATTTTGGTCCTTGTCCTGACCACAAAAATGACAGTAAATCTGCTAATTTTTTTCAACAGTCACACCTATCAAAAAAAAAAAAAAAACAGCAAACAGGTGTTACATGTTTTTGGAGATAAGGTATAAGTTCATACCTTTCCTTATGATGATGACATAGTAGGAGAGCTGCTTTCTTCTCTCCAGCCCTAACATATTGTATATATTAAATGCTTATAATTTTTTTAAAAAGGTATTAAACAACATACATAAAAAGAGAGGAGAGATGTGACAAGAATACCCTTGCTCTGGTCCCTCAAAGGAACTTCAAGCAAAGGGGAAAAGTTTAGAATCAGGGAGGTCTTTTCTTCATGTTACATTATAGTTACAAAGATGCCGTCTGAGCAGAGGATATGCAATAATTTCATTTTAATGTCTCCAGTTGAATGGTGCCATTTAGTTCAGCTTTTAATGTGGCCTTAAATTGCTATTTTATTGGCCTTGTTGACATTCTGGAAGCATGAAATTAGTGAGTTGCATTTAGAAAGCAAGCAAAAACAACAAAAGCCTCAGCTAAGTTGAACAGTGCCTGCACGAATTACGTACTTGAATAATTTTCTTACTTTAAAACACTGAGCATATATTTATTCAAAAGTTTCTTTGTTTCCATGACCAATTAATTAATGTTTTTGAATAACCGCATATCCATTACATTGCAAATGCATGTATTCATGGTGACCTTGAAGGATGCTTTGCACTTGTATTACTTGAGAGAAAGAGGATAGTTTTGCAACACTACTGCTTCCTAATGAGAAATGAGATTCCTCTAGACTCCACTCAATGAGAACATCCTGTTATTCTTTTCCCCTTTACAAAAGTTCCTTGTCAGTACTTTCACTGTTTCACCCACTACATTATTCATCCTGCCTGTTAGGAGAGTGATAACTTTAGTTCATGTGATAGGAATTATTTAAGAACAATGTGAAAACTCTTTCAATCAAGCCATCTTAATACAGGTTTGTAACTATAAACACAAAAGAAGTGTGTGTGTGTGTGTGTGTGTGTGTGTGTGTGTGTGTGTCTTTAATTCAACTAGGAGTAGTACCTAAAATAAATTATTGTATCTGCTTATTAAATATTTTTTAAAAACAGTTTAAATATTTAGTTCAGTGGGATGTCATAAGACAGGTTTTTACATCACCTCTCTTCATTCAGAGCTCTGATATTCATTTCCCATTTCTAATAGTAACCTAATTTTACAATCTGGTCTTCCTTTGTTTCTGGCTAGTTGGAGCATAATCAGAGGTTTTCTTTCCACCACTTTAAATTGGAAAAATCTAATGATCCTGTCACTTGCTGTGAACCATGAGCAAAGAAGTAAAAGGACTGAAAATTGTTAGTTTTACTTCAACATTTTACACGGTTATTGATAAGTTATTCCTGCCTAAATAAGCCAATTCAGGCTAAATTAAAGTTCATAGAGGCAGGTTTATTGGGAAGCAGATTCACTGGTCCTACAGAATGGAGGAGCGAGAGAGAGGGCAGGTGAAAGAGAACTAGAGGAAGCATGGGCATTCAGGGAAAGGGAAAATACAGAGATGCAAAGAGACAGACGTGTCTTGATTATGAAGGGAAGCCCAACTCCTGGGCTGGAAATTTCAGGGAAGAGGGCAGGGTATGCCAGCCAGCCATGCCTTTTAGCAGGTAGGGACTGAGGGATGCTGGGAGAACCTGGATACCCACTTTGGTAGGTGTTCCATGTCCTCAGTTGATTCTCCATCTTGTACCTTACTTTGAGAGTCACTTTTTCATTGATTCTCTGATTCCCACAACCCAGCAGTGCCTCTGGATATATGCGTTAGAGGGAAGTGGCAAACTCAATTTAGAACAATTAAGGTTTAGAAATTATGCTGTAAATGTTTTAAGTTTGTTCTCTCCGAATGAGACATACATGGACTCCAAATATTAAAATTTGGAAATAATACTTTGGACAACTTCCTTGCAAAATGACTCCATTAATTATCAACCATGGTCAGCAATAGAGTCAGTTTCTCCTTCTAAAATGAAAATGTGGGGCCATGAGATATTTAATGTAATTAGGAGCTATGCTAGGAATACTAATGTAATTAAGATCATAATTAAAGCATTTTTTATCTTTTTGTGGTATGAAAACTTAAAGCAAGAAACAAAAGCTTTAATGAAATCCAGAACAGAAGAGAGCACATTAGTAAAAATCAAAGGAAACAAACTATTACAAAAAAAGTGATTCAGAAGTGAAATTTTTCAGAACATAAGATTATATAAAATTTGGCTTTACATATATTTAGAAATATATATGAGATGAATAATTATTAATGGAAAGTAATTAATTTTAAGAAGAGCAGGAAGAGATATATGGGAGGATTTGGTCAGGGAAAAAGAAAAGGAAAATTACTTTTTAAAAATGAAAAAAATGTAGCTTCTGATTATATATTGAAGAATTATTTCTTACCCTGATATGTTTCACATAACTTAATTTGTAAAATATAGGTTACACCATAGATCTATGTTATAGATTAAATTTGGGGGAAGGAAAAATATGCAGAATTTAAAAAATAGTTTACAAATAGGTTTAGGGTCATAAGAGCGCTCCCAAAAAGTCTTGAAGTGTGAGTGTCTGGCAAAGAGTAGATCAGAGCATTTCTGGAGTCTCACTTTGTCTTAGTAATTAAAGAGGGGGTAATATCATCACGATATCTTTGCTCGAGCAACTTAGTTGAGTGCTTTGCTAAACCTTCAAGAAAAGAGTCCTCACATGTCACTTCAGATTAAAAAGCAGACACATAGGAGGTATCCAATTACCCATTACTCTTACTTTGCTTTAGGCCAAAGGAATGATGAAGAGTGTTCCTTGTGGAGACTATCAAAGTTAGCTGTTTGGTGACACATTGGAGTTAAATAGCGAAGACATGGGTTTTACTTCTTGTGAATTCACTGCATAGAAAGAGATGTCACCTGTGAAATATTCTTCATTGGTTGACATTTGAAATTATTGATTTCTATTTTTTTCAGTGATATACAAGAACCTGGCAAATTTATAAGAAGATAATAGCAATGGCAAAGAATATGATCTTAATCCTAATTCTGCTAAATAGAACTGATATCTTGGAAAATCATCTGAGAAACCCTATGCCGCTATACCTTCTGAAAAGTGTGGGCAGCAACAAAGTCACCTGCCCATTCTTGTTTGTAACATAAATGTAAGTCACCAGACCAAGTAAGTGACAACTCATCTAGAGTTTATTTCTAGAGTAGCTAAAATATCTACAACCATGTAAGAAGGATTCTGAACCATAGAGACGTTCCTCATTTGTGCTTGAAAACATAAAAAATTAAAATAATGAACATAATAGTTCTTAAAGGTTCAAAAGAAACAAATTAATCAAGTTTTACATAGTGCTTAGTTTTTTAAAAAAATTATTCTTCTATCTGCCAATTATCTGATTTAATCAACACAAAAGAGCTATAAAGACATTACTCTTATTACTATTTTTTACTGTTAGTATCTTCATTTAACAACAAAGCACACAAATATTAGAATTACTGTGTACTCTGTCGACAGATTTATAGGCAGTGTGAGTGAAATCCACACTCAAACCAGGATTCTGCATATGGAGTTTGCTTTACACATATATCCTGCTTTACTGGAATATTTCACAGTTAGTGTTACCCATCGTCAAGGAAGTTAATGCAATAAAGCTCTAACCTGATGGGTACTTATCCAAAGGAAATTTGTGAGAATTTTTTTCTGAATAATGATTTTGTGCTGTTCCATAGAAACAGGAGATTTTTGAACTATTGTAAGGGCTGTCGGGTCTGAGCAAACCCCATTCACAAACAGGGTGTTTTCATCTCTGCTTCAGACACTCAACAAAGTACTTGTACTTTAATGCCCTGAAAAATAACAAAGTCAAGATGTTCTGATATTGGCAGGTAAGTGTTCAGATTGTCAAGTTGCAAATGACAGAACACTTCCTTCAGGGTGTCTGTTGTAGCAAGTGACATTATATCCAAGCAAACAAACAAAAAGTCAAATTACAATTCACAGCTTATATAGGGTGTGAGATCAAGCAAATATTATATAATGACACAGAAGATAAGTAAAGTATCAAAAAGAAAGAAAATAATGTCTAGTTGAATATCTCTCATTCAGGACTGCAAGCAGTCTTGTTATGGAAAATCAGGATTGTATACAATCCAAATGTGCTTGCAACTGAGTTAAGTCATAAGTTGTTCTGAAGATGATTTCTCAGTAATTAATTTTAATCCTTTGAGAAAATGAACAAATGTTGGGTTCCATTTTCTAAAATCATTCATGATACTCTGCTAAGGAAGAACAAAAAGGAATTAAAGTCTCCCCTATCAATAGAATGAGCACATTTACTTACTAAGATACAGATGGTTCTGAAAAATCACATATGGAAATACATGAAAGGAAGTTTATAAGTATCTGGTATTAACCTCTGTCTATAATCTCTTATGGATGTTACTAAGTAAATTTATGTTTGTGTATGTGTCTATGTGTGCCTGTATGTATGTGTGTCTGATAGAGACTCACAATATATACTCCTTCATTAATTTGTATATGTCAGCAATATTGACTATTAATCATATGGTAAGTATTATGTAAATGACCAGTATTTATCAGGAAGTTAAATTTACAGGAATGGCCTTACTTAATGAGGTAATTTTTAAAATACATTATCAACAAATGAATTTTTACTTTAAAAAGGATTGGAGATAAAGGCAAATGGTCATATTCAAGCAATTACTCCCTATTCTTGAATATTTTTCTGCTCATAGATATCTTAATATCCTACATAATTCTGTAGTGTGATTGATTCAAAGGCTCAGAGCCATTAAAATTAAACAGGTGTCAATATCAAACCATATAATTTTGATCAAGATCTTTCACACACTTTGTTTGACTGCCTCAGTGAAATGGAATCAATACTGCCTTGAAGAATTATTTGGGAAAGAATAATTATTAAGAATAATTATGTCAAGGACTTGGAACATTGTAGGAACTCAATAAATTATATAACTATATATGCTATTATTTTATTAGTGTCAATGATGGCAATAAAATACACTTGTTGGGTAACGAGGTTCCTTCTTCTTTAAGAATGTAAAAATAAAAATCTTAAGGCTAATATATAAATGTATACTAGATAAATTATAATTCATGCCAAATGAGTTTAGGGCATATATCAAGATGCAAGCAGCCATTGGTATATTGTCTAATATTAAAAAATAAAATAAGAAAGAATGACATTATCATTTGGAAGTTTAAAGACATATTAAGGGACTCTGATTTAAATGCATAATTATCTTCTGAGTTAATTGAGTATGAACATGTGGATATGGAAGATAACAAGGTTGTCATCACAAAAGTCCCAATGCGATTTTCTGAAAACTTTCATTGAAAGAAAACAATTTAATCAAATCATACAAGTTTCTCTGTGCATAATAGAAACCAAATGAAGCTATTCTCTTTCTGAAAATTTCCCCACAGAGTAAAAAGTGACTGGCAAGTTCAGTGAGTGAAGAACATACACAAAGAGAAATTGGTTGTGTTAAGTTTTAGTATTTTTGAAAGAAATCTGTAAATCCTTCCAGCTGATCTATTGCTGCTGTTATTTAAAAATTATCTAGAAGAATTAACATCAAAAGTATGATTTTATGTTATATAGAAATAGAAAGTAATTTTTATTCTATGTTCCCATTTCAGAATGGAATCTGGTTTAAACTGACCCAATAAGTTGGGTTGGAAACAAATGTAGAATTCCTGGGAGGTGGGTAAAGATATAGATGTGGCAATATAGTTTGATAGCTAAAGGAATGTACTTTTATTAATTGATTGATTTTTACATCTCAAGTACTGTTTTTCCTCCTTCCTTTCCTCCCAGTCCTTCCCTCTAACTCTCTTGTTCTCAGTCCTTCATCTATAACTCCTCTATTTCTCTTCAGTAAAGGGTAAGCCTGGATAGCTATCAGTCAGTCATGGGTTATCAAGTTTCATAGAGATTAGGTACCTCCTATTAAGGCTAGAAGCAGCAATTCAGTAGAAGTAAAGGAATCCACAGGCAGGCAACTGAATCAGAGACAGATGCTACTCCAGATGTTAGGTGTCCCACCATAAAATCAAGCTATACAACTGTAACATAAGTGCTGTGGGCATTCAGTTTCTACTAGGTCCTATAAGCTCTGGTAGGTTATTCCGTGGGTTTTCTTGTGTCCTTGACCATTCTGGCTTCTACAATTCTTCCTCCCACTCCTCAGCGGGATTCCCTAAGCTCTGTTTAATTTTTGACTGTGAATGTTTGCATCTGACTTGATCAATCGATGGGTGAAGTCTCATTAATAAGTGGGGTAATGTACTTTTTTTGAGAGAACATCCTAGAGATCTATTTCATGAATAAATACCCAGCTATTTTTTTTCATACAAATATGGACACACTCAGGTAGACAAACCAGGCATGGCTACACATAGGTTTGAGGTTCATGTAACCCCTGCATGAAGGTGAAAAGGAAGAGAACAGCAAGGACTTCATGACCAACCTGGTTTCTATAGGAACTTTTAGCCCAGCCTTGGTTACATTATCATGTGAGACCCTGTCCTATAAAACCAAACCAAAAACATAGAGAAAGGGAAGGAAAGTAGTGGGATGGGAAGGGGGAGCAAGACAGAAAAGCAACAGAGGCAAATATGTAAGGTAGTGGAATTTTGGAAAACATGGAGAATTTCCTGAGCTCACAAGCTAACCTCTTCCTTAGAAATATATATTCCACTGTATACACATTATCACATACTCTAGTTTCTAAGTTTCCCAGCCTAATAATGGTACAAGTAAACTCTGGAAGGGTAGTTCTCTTTAAGTCATCATTCTGTCTCTAGCAATTTAAGAGCCTTCTAAAAGCACAGACAGAAGAAGTTACTAAGCACCCTTGTCCTATAAAGTAAATTTTTATAATATGCCTTAAAAAGTTTTCTATTAATTATATTTAATATATAAGTAAATTCTATAATTGGTGTGTATGAAATAAAATAACTTTATTGCAAATACAAGAGATTATATAACCTTGAATGGGATTTCAAAATGTCATGGTAGAAAAACTAAGCTCAACTCCACTGAACAAATGAGCAGAAAGAATTTTCAAATTAGAGTATGACACTCTGGTTTTGGTTTGCCTGTTTGTTTGGTACTAAATGAATAGCATTTCTTTGGAAACAAAATGAGGGGACAAAAGAGGTTTGTGCATCTCACAGATTGGCAGGCCCAAAGTCACAGGAACACCACTGGAGGAGGATCTTCCTCATAGGAATCACCCAGTTCCTCATATGATAAGGGGCATCATCTAATGAGGCTCTGTAAACTTAATAGCTAAGGTCTCTTTCCATCATAAGAAGCCACCAATGCAGATTTACAGGGACCATCCTCAGAACCTCATTGTATTGTAATGTTCCTACAAAGGCTCTAGCCAACACTGATAATAACAAAATGACAGATATCTTCTTAGCACGAGTCTGCTCTCAGCCTTCTCTAAAAGGCCCAACCAAAAGAAGTACTAGTGGGAAAATACAAGTTGGTTTGGGGTAAAGATATGCCAGTTGAAGCTTATGAAAGCTGTGCTCCACAACCCACAGAGTATCAGGGTCCTCTCCAATTTTCCCTGTCCTCCTCCTCCTCCTCCTCCTCCTCCTCCTCCTCCTCCTCCTCCTCCTCCTCCTCCTCCTCCTCCTCCTTTTCTGGCATTTCAAGGCATACTTTCTATCTATTTTTAGTTGGAGAAGGTATTTCTGGATTGTAGAAGACGGATATCTCAGAGAGGAAGAGAAAACATTTATATAACTTTTCTAAATTAGATGTTTTTAAGAATAGAGTGTTTAGGTAACTATATCAGGAAATCTATTTTTTCACATCTTCAGAAACATTCTGGTTTCAAATATTACCTACCATTTTTTATTTTTATTTTTTGCTACATATTCTTACATTTGCCAAAACAGGAGTCTCAGTTCTCTGTCTGCCATGACTCACTGATGAGCCTTTACTTGATTTCTTTTCTTTTCTTTCTCACTGTCTCTCTCCCTCTCCCAGAGTTTCTTGCTCTCTCTTTCTCTCTATTCTTGTTGAATTAAGGATTGTAAAATATTGTATGGCTCTGGACAGTGAAAATGTAATACACATACACAAATAAATAAAATTTAGCTGTAAAAAATTTTAAATCATGGATGCATCTAAAAATATATTTTTAAAATGTAGCCAAAGGGGGTGGAGAGGCATTCAATTCTCTCTTGCATGCAGATCCTAGTCTATAGTCAATGAATGAGGTTGAATCTTTGTAAAGTTTGAAAATGGAGAAAAGACACCAAAACTGGATAATTTAGGCAATGAGGAAAGATAAGGGCATGGTCAAAAAGATAGATGGGATATAATGAAGGAAGAATGTGTTGAGGGCTACAGGGTGACCCAGGGCTGCAGGGGAGATGAATACAAGGGAGACATCAAAGGCACACTTTATATGAAAGTGTCTCATTGATTTCTAACATACTATAAGCTGATTTTCATTTGTGTGATACCAGTATCAGAATACTGGTATATTGATCATGGATAGGTCCATCTAAAACATCTTTTTATTTAGAATAGGGACTGAAGTTTCCATTTTCATAGGGAAATGAGGAAGAATATGTATTCAATCTGTTCAGGAGGTAGCTGTCACATGATGATATAGTAAAGTAGATTGCCAGATTTTGCTATGGCCCCAAGGTCACTATTTTGCTTCTGAGGAAGCTAACGCAGAGTTCAGGCATATACAGTGAGTGACACTAAGCATCACAAAAGTGATTGCTTCCATCAAAGCAAGCCACAATGCACCCTGTATCTCCACTGCACACTTTGCCTCTTCTCAGATCTTCTGACAGTCCATTTTCCCTCCATGCTCCTCTGTGGTGTTCTGCGCTGTGTCAAGTGTTTGGATGTAACAACATCTGGCCACTTAGTGTGAAGTGCTGTCAGCTTACAAGGTGCTCTGTGCTGTTCCCAGTTTCCACAACATCCTACAGAAATCAATACAAAGCCACCGGTTTGTTAATAAATCTGCAATTAAAATGTAATGAATTTTGAATGAGGAATGATTTCTTTCAAGTGTCACCAAGGACTCTGCGGTAATAGTGCAAGGAAAGGACAGTAAAAACTTGACTTCAGGATTCAGCTCTTAACTTTTCTGTATCGTTTCCAAAAGCTTTAATTTAGAATGAGCATTTATGTTCATGTCTTTGTATGACAGAAAAGATAATCCTGATAAGTAAAACAGGCTTGAAGACTTTTTTTTTTTTACAGTCTAAATGTGTATTCAGTTACTAAAAATGTCTTGGGATTATTTGTAAAACTAAGAAGTACAGTTGTTTTCTTCTAGATAAGTGTGCATTAAGGTGATTTGATTCTTGCATTCCTATAGCAATTCTCTGAACAAAAATCCCCATGCCAGCCTTTAATTAAGGTATCAAACTTTACTGGTCTTTTCACAGTTTAGTAAGTAGTGCTAAACATTTACACCTTGTAAGGAAGCCAAGGTAGTGCCATTCCTCTCTAGAGCAAACCATCATTTTATAGTCTAAGAATAATTGATGACCCTGACAGCCTCTAGCTAGCTGTTGCACATGCCAAACCAGGACCTACTGGAGGAAATACAGGATCTTTTTGTTTGTTTGTCTGCCATGGGCTCTGTTTGCTCCACTGGCGTGCTTTATTTTGTTCAACCTATGCTATCGCCGTAATCTCTTTCTTAAGCTTTTCCACCTTCTCTTGGACCCAACTTCCAACACCAATGCCATTAATTTTCCTAATGCGTATTTCTTTCTCAATATGCTGGGCCTTCTGAGCTTTCTCTTCATTTGGTACACTCTGTCATTTAACTGTTAAAAAGAATCACATGGAAAGATTTCACACATCTTTCCCAATCACCACTTCTCTTGCGAGAGTATTCCTGGATGCCATTGTAATGCACAGATTTTCTTACGCCACTAACCGTGGAGAATGCTATGGCACTTTCTAGGTGCTTCCAACATGACCTGGTAGGACCAGATGCCGCTTATCTTCCTCATTTTGTGCTTCTGTGGAATTGTAGATGTCACCTCCTTGATAACACTAATATTTTGCACTGATATTAGGGATGTTTAACTTATTAATCATAAATCATATACCAGAAGAAAGAAAATCCCCCATTTGATTCAGTTTTCCATTTGTTGATTGATTGATTGATAGATAGATTGATTGATTGATTTCATTTATGTACCAGAGTAATGAGCTTATTGTTTCAGGTATAGAGAAGGGGACTGAAAGAGGTTTTACTAATTCAGTGACAAAATACTCTTAAATTGCAAAATAACTGCTAATAATATGGATATTTTATTGATTATAAGCTTTTTCATCTAATTGTTCTTTTGATTCATATATTACTTTTGCATGATCATTAATTTATTTTACTTTTGTATTTGTATATGATATGAATGTGTTAGTCAGGTATGATCTCGGCATGTATGTGTACACTTATGTGTGAGTGGAGGCACATGTGTAAAAATGTATGGAAAGGAGGTCAGAGCACAATTTAGTGACCGAGCATTGCCCCCAACTAGCACCACTAGTCTGAACAGGGTCTTATGTGGCATCTATGTTGTACTTAACCTCAGGGAGCTTTCTTTCTGCCATCCTCATAGAGATCACTTGGACTACTGGATCTGACTTTGTATAGGTTTGAAGATTTGAACTTGGATCCTTACATTTGCATAGCCAGCACATTACCCACTGAGTCATCTCACCAATCTTTATTTATCTCTTGATTATATTATTGATATAGGTTTTTGTCTGTATTAACTCAAATTAAGCTAGTATAAAAGATTACAAAATACTGTTATTCTCCTCGATATGAAACCTAAAAAAATTTGTTTTCCTAGAAAATTTTACATTTGGACTAACTTTTCAATACAAACCACTAGATCATCACATTTCAAGAATAAAATATAATTCTAAATCCATTAAATTAAGTATTGACCTTGTCACAATCAGACAAATGAGGAAGAACATGGAAGGAATCATTTTCAAGGTAAACATTTGCTCTTACAATTCAAAACCTTCACTTCCATTATTAAAAATGTTTTACAGTATACAAATATTAAAAGTTCATCAAGAAGGAAAAGAGGGATCTCAGGATTGCCCAGTCACTCCAAAGTAAAGGCTTGCTTTTGCTGCTTTTCGTTTTTGTTTTTGGTTTTTGTTTTGATTTTTTGTGGGGTGTTTATTGTTTGTCTGTTTTGGTAGAATGTAGAAATATAAAGTCCGGGATTTATATTTTCAATTGTGAAGCTATATTGAGTCATTTCTCACATATAAGAAACCTTAGTTAAGTACAAACCTGCAGTTTCTGATCTCTTCATAGCTGATTCTTTGTGCTACAGACATTTTGAGGAGAATGACCACATCAATCAGATGATATTTACTAGCACAAGGCTCTCTCCTGAACTGATGGCTACCGACATCAAAAGTACATGAAGCCACTGTAAGCTTTCCTCTGACAAGGTTTCTACCTTCTTCTGTATGGCTCAGAGGCAAAGCATTCTCAAATCCTAGCCTTCTGCTAGTCAAATCAGACCAATCACAAATGGAGAAGAATCTGAAAAACTCAGGTCTCTAAAGTTATTTGAAACTGGGAAACCCTTGTGGAAGAATTTGCCCTGATCTATCTGTGGGGCATGCTGTGCTGAGCAGTATAATAACTTCTTGTTCAAGCGTGTTCCCTTTAAATTAAAGCAGGTGCCTGCCTTTGACTAGAACTAGCACCATTTTGATATAGCTGAAAAAGAAAGTGCTTCTTATGAACAGGAAAAGAAGGGAAAGTATATCCAAGTGTGAACTGCCCTCAATTCAACAAAGGTCTGCACCGGAATGCAGCTGCTTAATAAGAACGTTTTGGTCTTACCCTCTCTTCCTCCTCTAACCTTTCACAGTTATTCCACACAAACGGGCCCTATATTAATATTTCAACAGTGTGCTTTTAAGGCAATGCCTTCCTTCCCCTTCCCTTGATTGAGAATCATGAATAATTTCCTCTGTGAAAGTAAGGTCCATAGTATCTATCTTTTCTTTAGGATCTTTAAAACCCAATTGTAATGGTTAGTGTTGTCAGTTTGGAAGGATGTAGAATCACCCGGGAGTCAGATTCTAAGCACACCTGTGAGGAATTGCTGATGTCTGGGAACATCTGTGAAGGTCTATATTGATGTAAAAAGAAAAGCGTGACATGATTTCTTCAACTGAGGTCCTGGATTTTATAAAAGAGAGCAGATAATCTAAGCACAGACATCCTCCATTCTCATCACCTTGACTGCATATTCAATAACACCAGACCTTCTAAGCACCTGCAGCTTTGAATTTACCTGCAATGATAAGCTGGAAAATGAAGCTGTATATGAATATAAAAACAAAGGAAGTCTCCCTTATTAAGTTGCTTTTATAAGGGTATTTTATCATATAAACTGAAGAGTAACTTAGACTCCAGAATAAAATGATATTCAAATTATGCGTTGCTAAACAAGCCTATTTCTGTTTCCAAATTAAAATTCAAAAGTAATTTGTCAGGTTCCAACTTTCACCTTTGTTTCCATTTATTTTTTTTCATTTTATTTTCTTAATGATTTAGAATGACTATTAGTTTATTTTATAATGTCCAGTAGAGAAATTTGAACTTTTATACAATTCAAAAAGACATCACAAATATCAGTTATTATCTGGCAGTTATATATTGAATGAATGTATCAACATGTTGCAATTTCCCTGTAATATAGGTCAGTGAATAAATATATTTACTACAAAGCTAAAACATGCAGTGGTATATACTCCCTTATAAGTGGATATTTGCCATAAAATACAGGATATCTCTCATCTTCCAATCAGGCAATTTACACTTCAAGAATTTTTGCTGTCTAAATGTCTCCTTACTGAGGACTAGCTTTCATCGTAGCCAGAGATAGGAAGCAACCACCAGTCCTAGCCAGTTGTGGTCTGTGAACCACAATGGCCAGCATGCATGGCAAAATGACCCTAAGGGTGCAGTAGTGGGATCTATACCTTGATGATAACAAAAATTAGACCTATGGCTTTCTCAGGAAGAAGAAAAGCATGCCTGGTATAGGAAACCTAGCCAATGGGCCATGGATTTTAAAAGAGAACCTCCAACTGTCATTGTACTCAATCAGCACAATCCTCATTTTTAAGCTTATAAATTTATTCTTCACTCATACATTATGTCCTAACCATACTTTCCTCTCCATTCTCCTCTACCAATCCTTCCTCACTACTGCCCTCAGCCACTCCTTCTCCATTACACTTCAGAGAAGGGCACGCCTCCTATGAATTTAAACCAAATATGCCAAATCAAGTTGCAATAAGACTAGCCAACCCCCTTCACATTAATGGTGGACAAAGCAATGCAGAAGGGGGCAGACGAATGAGTCAAAGACAATTCTACCTCTCACTTTTAGGAGACTGTCTTAGTCAGGGTTTCTATTCCTGCTCAAAAAAACATTCTGACCAAGACATAAGTTGTAGAGGGAAGGATTTATTCATTCAACTTACACTTCCACATTTCTGTTCATCACCAAAGGAAGTCAGGACCGGATCTCAAGCAGTCTGGAAGCTGGAGCTGATGCACAGGCCATGGAGGGATGTTACTTACTGGCTTGCTTGCCCTGCCTTGCTCAGCTTGCTTTCTTATAGAACCCAGGACTACCAGCCCAGGGATGGCACCACCCACAATGGACCCTCCCACCCTTGATCACTACTTGAGAAAATGCCTTAAACTGGATCTCATGGAGGCATTTCCTCAAGGGAGGCTCCTTTCTCTGTGAAAACGCCAGCTTGCATTAAGTTGACACACCAAACCAGCCAGTACAGAGAACCAGAAGAAGACAGTTACAAAAGTGTAATATATTTGCAGAAGGCCTAAGTCAAACCTATGAAGCCTCTCAGATTGTCTTTTCAGTCTCTGTGATCTCCCATGAACCAGGTTAATTGATACTGTGAATTTTCCCATGGTGTCCTTGATCTCCCTAGCTCCTACATTCATTCTTTCCCCTCTTTTGCAGAGATGCTGGAACTCTCCCCAATGTTTGGCTGTGGGTTCTGAATCTATTTCCATAATTTTCTGGATGAAGCCTCTTTGATGATGATTATGGTAGGTTCCCCTTAACAATATTCTAAAGAGTTGGGTTTATACCACAATAAATGTAGTCCTTAACCTACAACAAGAAAACACATCTGTAGTAAAGGAGAATATCCAGAAAATTTCAAACAATACAAATGCAGAGTTGTAGAGCCAAATGCCAACTGAATTATCTACAACCCAATCCTGCACATGTGGTTTTTATTAGAAAAGGGGAAGAAATATTTTTAAGATCCAGAAGAATGGGGTGTTTGCTGTGATATTGTATCTCCTAGGAATATCAAGAGCTGTGCTCAGAAAGCTTCATCAATAGGACTGCCTAAAGTGAGCTGAACAAAGACAACGATTGGAATGCTAAGGTGACTGAAAGTGGTGAAACACATAAGCTATGAATGCTAGACAAAGAATTACAAGCAACTTCAGAATGATTGGAGGAGAAATAATTACTCAATACCAAATAATACTCAATGAAAACATGCATAGAACTGATATACTGATTTGAGAATTTTACATTTATGTACTTAGGAATGCATCATTTTGAAGCTTTATGGATGGATAGATAGAGATAGATAGATAGATAGATAGATAGGTAAGTAGATGATAGATATATAGAGAGATAGACATAGAGATAGACATACAGATATATTCAAGTTTTCCAGAGGATCACACAAAACTTTTAAAGATTGTGTGGGCATAAACAGTAAATTTGCTCAATGTTTCAAGACCTATTGGAAGAACTAAAGATTCCCTATGCAGAAATCAAACAATTCACATTTCTTCTTTTCATAATGGTCCTTCAAGTTTGGAATTGGTATTTACAATATACATAAATTCAAAATATATTTTATGTGTGTACATGTATCACATATATATTCAAATATATATATGAAAGAACAATACATTTTAAAAGATGAAATATAAATTAATTTAAACAATATATAAATATATGTGAATTTGAAACAAGAGTTAACTTAAAAAGGGACTACTGGACAAAAAAACAGAAAATGCTCCCACATGTAATAAGGACACATGCTCCACTTTGTTCATTGTGGCCTTATTTATAATAGGTAGAAGCTGGAAGTAACCCAGATATCCCTCAACAGAGGAATGGATACAGAAAATATGGTACATTTACAAAATGGAATATTCAGCTATTAAGAACAATGACTTCATGAAATTCTTAGGCCAATGAATGGAACTTGAAAATATCATACTTAGTGAGGTAACTCAGTCACAAAAGAACTCACATGGTATGCACTCACTGATAAGTAGATATGAGCCCAAAGGTTTGGAATAACCACAATTCAGTTCACAGAAAAAATGAAGGCCAAGATGAAGGAACATCAAAGTTTAGATGTTTCAGTTCTTCTTAGAAGAGAGAACAAAATATTCACCAGAGGAAGTATTGAGACAAAGTGTGGAGCAGAGCCTAAAGGAAAGGCCTTCCAAAGACTGCCTCACCTGGTGATCCATCCCATATACAGTCAACAAAACCAGATGCTATTGTGGATGCCAGGAAGTACATGCTGAAGGGAGCCTGATAGGGATGTATCCTGAGAGGCTCTGTTAGAGCCTGATAAATACAGAGGAAGAAGCTCACAGCCAACCATTGGACTGAGCTCAAGCACAGGTTCCCAATGCAGGAGTTGGAGAAGGGACTGAAGTTGCTGAAGGTGTTCACAGCCCCATGAAAGGAGCAACAGGTGTCAGTTGGCCTGATCCTCTGATGATCCTAGGGACTGGACCACCAACCAGAGTACATATGGAGGGACCACATACGTGGCAGAGGATGGCCAAGTAGGAGGAAAGTCCCTTGGGCCTGAGAGTGCTTGATGCCCCAATGTAGGGGAATGCCAGGGCAGAAAGAAGGGAGTGGGTGGGTGGAGGAGCACCCTTATAGAGGCAGGGGATTGGGGGATGGAGAATAAAGAAAATATGAAACCAAAAAAGAAGAAAAAGAAAGAAAATAGGCTTTAGAGAGAGGAAATTGAAGAAAGAATATATTGAAGTATGCTATAATTTAAAAAAAAACTGAAAAATGTTTCAATGTGTGTGTATGTAAGGGTTAATCTGTGTGTAATATAACTCTAAGTCTACAATTTTAAATATTATATGTTCTTTTATGGTACACCCAAATATATTGAATAGAGAAACATTCATTTTATTGTGAATCCAGGCTTGACTTGCTGGCTTAAACATACCAATATTATGACTTAAGATATATCACAACCATCCACTTACAAAGGCCAGTTATGTCCTTCCCATCTCAATGGCAGGGAGGTAAACATAAGAGGTTCTCTGGTAATCCAGGGTCAATTAGTCTAACCTATCTAATGAGTTCCAGACAAGTAAGATATTTTCTTGTCTCAAAAGGAAATAAATAAATATATAAAACAAATAAAAAAAATGTGGAGGTTGCCCCAGGAGTAGACCCTGGAATTGGGCTTTCCAAAAGCCAAATGACGCTCCACACACACCCAGAGGTAGCTTGTCCCACAAGCAGCTCTGCCACATCCAGGATCTCAGGTGAGGCCCCAACACAGGCCCCAGTTCCTGATGCAACTGGAACCCTCTGGGACCCAGGGGATGCAGGAATCCTTGGCTAACCAAAGACACACAATTCTTTCCAGTTTGCACGTAAGTCTAGGAACAGACCCTGGATTCTGGCTTTCCATCCACTCTGCCCACACCAAAAGGCAGCTTTACCCCCATGAGTTCTGACACATTTAGGATCACAGAATCACTGGATCATAGGCTCACAGGAGGGAAAGGCTCCAGTCAAAGATGGCAAGAGCAGTTAGCACCAGAGATAACCAGATGGCAAGTGGCAATCACAAAAATATAAGCAACAGAAACCAATGCTATTTGGAAACATCAGGAACCCAGTTAGTCTACCACAGCAAGCCCTGGATAGCCCAACATACCTGAAAATCAAGACTCAGATCTAAAATTCCATCTCATGAAGATTATAGAGGACTTTAAGAAGGACATAAATAGCTCAAAGAACTACAGAAGAACATATGTAAAGAAGTAGAAGAAAAGATTTAAATCTCTTAATGAAATACAGGAAAACACAATCAAACAGGTGGAGGAATTGACCAAAACCATGTAGGATTTTAAAAGAGAAATCGAAACATTAAGAAAACACAAAGAAAGACAACCCTGGAGATATAAAACCTAGGAAAGGGAGCAGGAGTTACAAAAGCAAACATCACCAACTGGATACAAGAGATAGAAGAGAATCTTGGGCATAGATGATACCATAGAAGACATTGACACAACAGTCAAAGAAAATGCAAAAGCAAAATGCTTCTAACTCAAAACAATCACAAAATCCATTACACAATAAAAAGTCAAAACCTAAAAATAATAAGTATAGAAGAGAGCAAAGATTCCTAGTTCAAAGGACCAGTAACACTGCCAACAAAATTATAGAAGAAAACTTTCCTAACCTAAAGAATGAGATGCCCATAACCATACAGAAGTATACAGAACACTAAACACATTTGACCAGAAAAGAAATTCCTCCAGTCACATAAAAATCACAACACCACACTGAAAAAAAATTAATATTAAAAGCAATAAGGGAAAAAGTTAAAGTGACATATAAAGGCAGATCTATCAGAATCATACCAGACTTCTCAACAGAGACTCTAAAAGCCATAAGATCTTGGGCAGATGTCAAACAGACCCTAAGAGAATAAAAATGTCAGCCCAGGCTACTACACCCAGCAAAACTCTCAATTATCTTGGATGGAGAAACCAAGATATTCCATGACAAAGCCAAATTTAAACAATATCTTTCCACTAATCCATCCCTACAGAGGATAATATAAGGAAAACTCCAACACTAGGAGGGAAGATACACCCAGGAAAAACAATAATTTAATCTCCTCATACCAAAAAGAAGAGAACCACACAAACACAAATTCACCTCTAACAACACAAATAACAAGAAGCAACAATCATTGGTACTTAATCCCTTTTAACATTAATGGACTCAATTTCCCATTAAAAAAACATAGGCTAACAGACTGGATGCATAAACAGGATCCAGCATTTGCTGAATATAAGAAGCACACCTCAGTGACAAAGACAGATATTACCTCAAAGTAAAAGGCTGAAAAAATATTTCCAAGCAAAGGGTCCCAAGAAACAAGCTGGAGTAACAATTCTAATATCCAAAAAATAGACTTTCTACCTAAGGTTATCAAAAATATGGGGAAAGGACACTAACAATTTTAATAACCAATAGAATGGACTTTCAACAACATTTTATATTTGAAAAAAAAAGATGTGGAAGGACACTATATATTCATCAAAGGAAAAATCCACCAAGATTCACTCTCAATTATAAACACTTATGAACCAAATATAAGGGTACCCACATTTGTCAAAAAAATGAAATTACTTAATCTCAAAGCATACATTGAACCTCACACAATAATAGTGGGAGACTTCAATGCCCCACTCTTACAAATGGACAGTTCATGGAAACAGAAACTAAACAGAGGCAGTAAAACTAACAGAAGTTATGAACCAAATTGTCTTACCAGATATCTATACAACATTCCACCTTACAACAAGAAACAAATATATAACTGCTTCTCAGACTCACATTGTACCTTCTCCAAATTTGATCATATACTCTGATATAAAACATGCCTCAACAGATACAAGAACATTGGATTAATCCCATGTATTCTATTCAATTTCCAGGGTCTAAGGCTGCTTTTCAATAACAACAACAACAACAACAACAAAACCAGAAATCCAACATACATATGGAAACTGAACATCACTTTACTGGAAAAACTGGCAGGGAATAAATACAAAAAGAAATTAATGACTTTTTAGAATTTAATAAAAATGAAGGTACCACCTACCCAAACTTACAGGACCAGATGAAAGCAGTGCTAAAAGGAAAACTCATAGCTCTGAGTTCCTTAATAAAGAAATTAGAGAGATGATACACTAGCAGCTTAACCAAACATCTGAAAGTTCTAGAACAAAAAGAAGAAAATACTCCGCAGAGGAGTAGATGCTAGAAAATAACCAAACTTGGGGCTGAAATCAACTAAGTAGAAACAAAGAGATTTATACAAAGAATCAACAAAACTAGGAGATGGATCTGAGAAAATCAACAGGATAGATAAACCCTTAGCCAAACTAAGTAGAGGGCACAGAGACAGTATCCAAATTAACAAAATCAAGAAAGAAAAGGGAAACATAACGACAGAAACTGAAGAAATTTTAAAAAATCATCACATCTTAGCATAAAAATCTATATTCAACAAAACTGGAAAATCTAGATGAACTGGAACATTTTCTAAACAGATACCGGGTACCAAAGTTAAATAAGGATCATATAAAACATGTAAATATTCCCATAACCCCTAGAAATAGAAAGCAGTTATAGGAAATAGAAGCAGTTATTAGACATCTCCTAATCAAAACAAAGCCCAGCAACAGGTTTTAGTGCAGAGTTCTATCAGACCTTCAAAGAAGACCTAATACCAATATTTTTCAAACTATTCCACAAAATAAAAACAGAAGGAACACTAAGCAATTCTTTCTATGAAACCATATTTACACTGATCCATAATGACTCAACAAGGGAAAAGAGGACTTCCCTTCAGCCCAATTTCCTTTGTAAATATTGATTCAAAAATAATCAAAAAAAATGTTGCAAACAGAATCCAAGAACACATCAAAATGATCATTCACCATAATCAAGTAGGCATCTTCCCAGGGATGCAGGAATGGTTCAATATGAAAATCCATCAATGTAATCTACTATATAAAGAAACTCAAAGGAAAAATAAACATGATCATCTTATTAGACGCTAAAAGAACCTTTGATGAAATACAGTACCCCTTCATGTTGAAAGTCATGGAAAGATAAGGATTTTAAGACCCATACCTAAACATAATAAGAACAATATACTGCAATGCAATAGCCAATATCAAACTAAATGGAGAGAAACTTAAAGCAATCTCACTAAAATCAGGTATAAGACAAGGCTGCCCACTTTCTCCCTATCTACTTAATATAGTACTCGACTTCCCAGCGACAGCAATTAGTCAACAAAAGGAGCTCAAAGGGATGCAATTTGTAAAGGAGGAAGAAGTCAAGATATCACTATTTGCAGTTGTTATGAAAGTATACATAAGTGAACCCCCCAAAAAAAATACACCAGAGGAATCCTACACCTGATAAACAACTTCAGCAAAGTAGCTAGTTATAAAATGCACTCACACAATTGAGTAGCATTCCTCTACTAAAAGGATAAAAGGGCTGAAAAAGAAATTAAGGAAATGACATCCTTCACAATAGTCAGATATAAAATATCTTGGTGTGACTTGAACCAAGCAAGTGAAAGCTCTTTATGACAAGAACTCCAAGTCTATGAAGAAAGAAATCAAAGAAGACCTCAGAGATGGAAAGGTCTCCTATGCTCATGGATTGGCAGGATTAATATAGTAAAAATGGTCATCTTACCAAAATCAATCTACAGATTCAATGCAATCCCCTTCAAAATTCCAGCTTGGTTCTTCACAGAAATAGAGAAATTCTCAAATTCATCTGGAATCACAAAAAATAACAAGCAAACAAAAACCCCACAAACAAAGAAATAAAAAACAGCAATAGGGATTTAAAGAAAATCTACATGGGATTGGTACAGAGACAGGCAGGTAGATCACAGAAAGAGCATTGAAGACCCAGAAATAATCTCTCTCTCTCTCTCTCTCACACACACACACACACACACACACACACACACACACCTATTGTCACTTGTTCTTTGACAAAGAAGCCAAAACCATCCAGTGGAAAAAAGACAACATCTTCAACTAATGGTGCTGTTTCAACTGGTAGTCAGCATGTAGAAGAATGAAAGTTCATCCATTTTTATCTCCTTGTAAAAATCTCAAGTAAAAGCAGATCAACGACCTCCACATAAAACCAGATACACTGAATCTAATAGAAGAGAAAGTGGGAAAGGTCCTTGAACACACTGTCACGTGTCTCCATCATGTAATAAGGACAGTTGCTCCACTATATTCACAGCAGCGTTATTTATAATAGCCAGAAGTGGGAAATATCCCAGATGTCCTTCAACAGAAGAATAGATATAGAAAATGTGGTTCATTTATACAATGAACTTAGCTGTTAAAAACAATGACTTCATGAAATCTGCATATAAATGGTTAAAATTAGAAAATATTCTGAGTGATATAACAGACATAAAATGAAGGCACATGGTATGTACTCATTGATAATTGGATTTTATCGCTAAAGCTCAGCATACCCACCATACAACCCACAAGCCATATGGAGCTTAAGAAGAAGGAAGACCAAAATGTAGCGGCTCAAATACTATATTGAATGGGGAACGATCAAAGGAGGTATAGTGAGAGAGGGATATGGGAAGGACAGAGGACACAGAGGGAAAAAAGGGGGAGCAGGATTTTTCATTGTAAGGAACAGGAGAGAAAGACCGACAGGAAATTGAATAAAAACACATAGCAGTGGGGGATGGGGAACTGGGGGTATCTACTAGAAAGTCCCATTCTCCAGGGAAGCAAGAGCCTCCCAGGATCCAAAAGTGATGACTTTAGCAGAAATACACACAAAGGGGGAGATATAACCTGTTGATAACCACGTCCAGTACCTAGGCATGGCCCCTAGTTGTGGGATGGGGACACCCACCCATCTCAAAATGTCCCTTTCCAAATGAATGACAGGGACAAAAATGGAACAAAGACTGAAAGAAAGGCCATCTGAGACCACTCTACCTAGGAATCCATCCCATCTGCAGACTTCAAACCCTGATACTATTGTTGATGCCAAAAAGTCTTGCTGACAGGAAGCTAGCATGACTGTTCCCTGAGAGGTTCTACCAGCACCTGACCAAAACAGTTGCAGATAACCATAAGACTGAGCCCAGGCTCCAAAATGGAAGAGCTAGGGGTATTACTAAAGGAGCTGAAGAGGCTTGCAACTCACTAGGAAGAACAGTATTAACTAACCAGACCACCCAGGTCTCCCAGAATCCACCAACCAAAGAGTATACAAGGGATTCATGGCTTCGGATACAGTACTAGCAGTACTAGCCCTTATCTGTTGTCAGTGGGAGGGGAGGCCCTTAAACCTGTGGATGTTTGATGCGCCAGCCTAGGGGGATGCTAGAGGGGTTGAGGCAGGAGTAGGTAAGTGGTCAGAGAGCACTCTCATGGAGTCCAAGGTGAGGGCGTAGAGGGGGGAGGGAATGGGAAGAATTTGGAGGAGTAACCTGAAAGGGGGATATCATTTAAAATGTAAACAAATAAAATGATTAATAAAAGGGATTAATTAACTAATTAATTAATTAATCCATGAGTTTCAGCATGTATGTATGAGTGCCTAATGTGTTTCTGGTGCCTGCAGAGAATAGGGGAGAGTGTTGGATCCTGAAGAACTGTAAATACAGAAGGCTGTGAGCCATGCCGTGAGAACTGGGAGTTTAACCTGGGTCCTTTACTAGAAAAGAATGAGGTCTTAGCTACCAAGACATTTCTCCAACCTGATTAGTTAAATTTCTTAAATGGAATGTACCTTAGTATGCTCCTTGTTCCAAAGAAAAAATTACAGGCATAGGTTTTCATCCTTGATTTCACTGCATTGAAATATCAAATGATCAAAGTAGTTTCACATATGCTCAATAGATCTGAACCCCAATTCTATAAACTGCTGGCTTCAGCCAGAAAGAGAACCTTGAAATAAGCCTGATATCAAGATTTATTTTTCTGATGCATCCCTAAAGGAAAATGGGAAGTCAGTTAAAGGTATGTTTGAAGGTATTTGCCATAGGCAAGAGAAGTATGCAAAATTAGCAAAGTCCAGAAATATATGAAATATGCATGAAGAACCAATTGACTATGACTACTAATTTATACATTTTTTTAATTTTCTCTTCTTGAATCCTAGTTATCTTTCATTCTTTCTTCAAAAGAAAACAGCAGCTTCATTTACTTTTCTTTCAAATGTAGACTGTGATTTACAAAGTAGAAAAAGCGAGTGAATGTATGTAAATCTAAAGTCTTCCTCACATGGCTTTATTGAATTGCTTTGACATCATTTGCACAGTTTATCATGAGATTTTTAAAACTCATGCACACATTGCTAAATAGCAGCATCCTCGATTTATAGAATAAAGGGAATATTTTTACTAAAAGACCAAATGGTTAAAGACGCAAGAACAGATATCACTGGTAGTTAGAACATAGTCATTCTATCTGTACTATTCCTCCATTTTCTCAAACTATATGAGGAGGAAACTTTATAGCTTATAAAGGCTCTTCACTTTACTGAGATATATTATCTAGTGCAAGGAAGATAATTTCGTGCATAAAAGTGCCTGGCCTCTCAGCCTGATGACTTTGAGAGTCCCAGAATCAATCTAATGAAAAGCTGGATATGGTAGCACACATCTGTAATTTCAGCCCTCCAAAAGCATGATGGGAGGTGAAGATAGTAGAATCATCCAGAAGTCCTATTGTCAGGTAACTTAAAGTATATACAATGCAAAATCAATCAGAAAGACTGCCTAAAATAGAGGACAGTGAAAACTGACATTTAAAATTATCACCTCACTTTCAGATACTTGCCATAGAAACAATGTTTCTATACTCACACACATATCATGCCCATATAAATATACCATCCACATACATCACACACATATACACACACACAAATACACAGAGAAAGAGAGAGAGAGAGAGAGAGATGACTTGCACACATACCATGATGTAACAAGAAATTGTAACTTTTTGAAGAGCAAACATTCTGAATATCAAACCCCACAACAAATAATAGATAAAATCACATAAAGAAGCAGTTTGCCTGAATCCCTTCTTATTGTCATAAAATCTTAAAGAGGAGAAAATTGAAGGTGTGTTTGAAATTGCACTCTTAGCAGGAAATTTAAGCTTCAGGAAGCCCTGGTGTATAAATCCAAACTCCTCCCTGAGGAATTGTATTCTAGAAAGGAATCTTCACCTGTCTATTTCATTTTTCCCAAAATATTTTTGCATGCCAAAACCATTATTTCCAAAACTTCAAATCATTTTTAAACAATTTACTTTTACAATAAGCCCTGAATTTTTAAATCCTCAGTTGTCAGACTGTAAAATGTGAAATGGAAAACTGCTAAAAGTCTCTTACAAACGTGTCAAATCAAATCCAAGTCTAGGCAAGGCTATAAATTTCCACGTGCATATCAACCTGTGCCTTAGAAATAGCTTCTCAGCAGACACTGCTTTATGTTGAGGCCTTTGTGTTATTTTCAATCAGAAAGATCTCCTTTCCCTGACATCATTTATCTAATCCAAGGAGTCAGAATAAGGCAGGGCCAAGAAATCCAAGAATGTTAGAGTTACAGAGAAATACTTTCTAGCTGAATATAGACTCTAAAAGCATCAATGCACACATTAATTCTCATTACGTTTTCAATAGAATGTGATGAGAAAGTTGTTAATCTGTGACAACACTAGTACAAAGTTATTTATAAGAGATGACGAATGTCATAAGTGTAGGAACAGAGGCAAAAGGACAAAATTAGGACACCCTCACTCTCATGCTTATCAAATATTTATCAATTTTTAACATGGGGAAATTAAGTGTCCAATACTCTACATCTGGTACTAAAATGTCTAGCCTTTTATCATAGGAAACTGTAGTAGAAATATCAGAGCAGAGTTTAGCAGAAGATTCTTTGGAAAGATTAGATATAGATGACAAAAACACCATGCCATATGTTAAGATAGTCAACATATTTTCAAGTATAACTGAACAGAGGAAACTGATGCTTCCAGATTATATTTTTAATAAATTCTCTGTATTAATTGACTGGACTGTGTATAATTGATATCTGGGTAACAAAAACATTATCTCTCAAGAAATCTGTTTACCGACTGTTTTTTGAAGATTATGGGCAATTGAATCTGAGATTAAGCATATGAAACACTATAGTAAAATACTGAGCGTGAACACTGTCTAATCCCTCCATAGTTTTGTTAATAAAATTCTGGTTCATAACTACTCAGTGGCTTCAATGAATGCTGTGTTTTTTTGATTGTACTTCTAAGTCCTGCCAACACAAGACAATATATTATTGTGTATATCATTACTACTGCTTCAAATATTTTTTTGGTTTGAAGGAACAATGTCCCAATATCTCCTTTTCCAATTAATATTTAAGGTTGTTTTTTTGTATGGTTGATACACTGAAGTATTAATGAAGGATCAAGAAGATTCAAGTGAACTTTCTTTGAAATTGTTAATTTTTTTACATTTCCTTTTCAGTATTTAAATACTTTTATTTTATCTTATTTTAGTTATAACATTATTGGATAAACATTTATATGAAATTAAATAATTATATTAAAATACCTAGCAATAGTTGTAAGATTGATAGCTTTATGCATAATATATAATTCTTGTGACCACTTCTCAATAGTTATTATTTCATGTCTTAGCTATTTCTTTTTTTTTTAAATTTTTTACTTGGCATATATTTTCTTTTTTTAATTTTTATTTTCTATATTCTATGTTTACATTCCAAAGGCTTTCCCCTTTCCCAGTTACCCCCCCCATATGTCCCATAATTTTTATTTTCATGAGTAATCTTATAATTGGTATGTACAGATACATTATCAACATTTTTTCACAATTGTCTGTGGTCTCATCATTTTCAAAAAATACTTTGGTGGCATATAGATAACCAGATAATAGTTAGTGAATAATTCTAATGTTGATATCTTTAAAACTGCATTAGCTTCCCATGTCATGATTGATTGAGCCAATTTACAAAAACAAAATGCTACTTTATCATCCGAAATAATACTCAAACATTAGAATTAGGCATATAGTCAAGATTTAGTGTGAAATATTGCATCTTAAATTGTTCATGACATCTTCAATATGATAGAATTCAAGTATTTCATAATTTTGCTGACAGTCATTTATAAAATACCAACCACTCCATTCACCTACCTGGATTAGAGTCTGAATTTATTGTTTTGTTATTATTTTCTATTATCTTTGCTCTAAAATCTCTCTGATATACTGTTGGCTTTCAAATGCATTCATCAATATCTTAAAGCTTTCTTCATGTTTATAGCATAAGAAATTAACATTTACATTTGAAAATGTATAGTTATTAAAATGATAATCTCATCTAAAAATTGATTACATTTCAAAAACCTTATATCTTAATAATTTTAATGTAACAAATGTATACATTTTAATAATTATATTTGAAGTATTTATATGATAGATGATATATTAATTCTTTTTTCAGAGTATATTAAAAAGGTAAATGTTATATAAGTATTTCATTTGTTTTAACTAATGAATATATCTTCAGTCACATTTTGAGTTCTAATGTAATTTTATTAGTAATGTATTAGTAATTACCCAAATATAAACAATTTGTGTGCCCAGGAATTTGTTTTCTACATATAATAAATAATGTTATTATAACTATCTGTACATGTTAGCATTGTGCTATATATGGTTACCAAACATGTTGAATATAAAAACTATAAATTTGTCACAAGAATCTGGCAGGTTGCTGTTGTGCATTTTGACTTATTAGTTTCTGGAATGCTATTGTTGTCATCACAGATTTTTGTTCTTGTAGTCTGCAGGACTGAAATGCATGAAGAACGGAAGAATGTGGTATAGGTAAAAGATATATGACCTATAAAATAGCATATATATTTTCTAGTTTTAACTCTGCCACTCATTGCTTTTCTGTGTATATGTGTGCTAAATTTTCCTGAAAAAAAAAACTCTATGGAATTGCATAAATTTGAAAAGCTTCTGTAAGGTAAAGCACACTGTCAATAGGACAAAACATCAACCCACAGGTTGAAAAAAGATCGTTACCAACCCTACATCTGATAGAAGGCTAATATCTAAAGTATACAAAGAACTCAAGAATTTAGACTACAGAGAAACAAATAAGCCTATTAAAAATGGGGTGCAGAGCTAAACAGAGAATTCCCAAATGAGGAATTTCAAATGACTGAGGAGCACCTAAAGAAATGTTCAACATCCTTAGTCATCAGATAAATGCAAATAAAAACAACCCTGAGATTCCACCTCACACCAACTAGAATAGCTAAGGTCAAAAACTTAGGTGATGGAAGATGCTGGTGAGGATATACAGAAAGAGGAACACTCCTCCACTGCGGGTAGGATTGCAAACTGGTACAACCACTCCAGAAGTTTCTCAGAAAATTGGAAATAGTTCTACCTCAGAACCGAGCTATGCCACTTCTGAGCATATACCCAAAAGATGCTCCAACATATACCAAGGACACATGTTTGACTATGTTCATAGCATCCTTATTTATAATAACCAGAAGCTGGGAAGAAACCAGGTATTCCTCAACAGAGGAATGGATACAGAAAATGTGGTGCATTTACACAATGGAGTGCTACTCAGCTATTAAAATAATGACTTCACGAAATTCTTAAACAAATGGATGGAACTAGAAAATATCATCCTGAGTGAGGTAACCTAGTCACAAAAGAACACACATGGCATATACTCACTGATATGTGGATATTAGCCAAAAAATAGCCATGGTACATCTCCCAGTCCATATGAAACCCAAGAAGTAGAAGGGCCACAACAAAGTGTGTATGCCACAGCCCTACTCAGAAAGGGAAAGAAAATTATTTGGGGAGATTGAGGGAGAGGGGAATCTTGGAGAGAGAGAAGAGAGGGAGAAAAATAGGAGATCAGTTCAGATATGGGAGGAGATGGGGGAGAAGTACAGAGGGTCAGGAATTTGAAAGGAGGTAGGTAGCAGTTAGGGAGGTTCCCAGGACCCAACAGGGAGGGCATTGGCTGAAATAACCAAGAACCTGTAGAGACCATATCCAGTAGATAGGCATGGCTTCAGGTTAGAGGAATGGGTCCACATACCCACCTCAAAAATGATAATCTAGAATTCTTCCTGTCAATAGGAAATGCATAGACAAAGAATGGAATTGGATCTGAAAGGAAAGGCCATCCAGAGACTGCCCCACCTACAGATAAATCCCATCTGCAGACAACAACCTCAGACACTATTGCTGATGCCAAGAAGAGTTTGCTGACAGGAACCTGATACAGCTGTCCCCCTGAGAGACTCTGACAGGGTCTGAGGAATATATATGTGGATGCATGCAGCAGAACATCAGACTGAAAATGGAGACCCCAATGGAGGAGTTAGAAAAAGGAGTGAA
The DNA here is from genome assembly GCA_964023405.1 of Apodemus agrarius. Lineage (NCBI taxonomy): Eukaryota > Metazoa > Chordata > Mammalia > Rodentia > Muridae > Apodemus > Apodemus agrarius. Next base: position 26,829,175 of record OZ030011.1, on the reverse strand, counting down.
GGAACTGAAGGGGTTTGCAACCCCATAGGAAGAACAATATCAGCCAACCAGACCCCCCAGAGCTTCCAGTGATTAAACCACCAACCAAAGAGTACACCTGAAAAGACCCATTGCTCCAGCTGGATATGTAGCAGAGAATTGCCTTATCTGACATCAGTAGAAAGGGAAGCCCCTTGGACCTGTAAAGGTTCAATTACCCAGTGTTGGATAATACTAGGGTGTTGAGGCAGGAGTGTTTGGGTGGGTGGGTGAGCACCCTCATAGAGGCAGGAGGGGATAGGGCATTGTGGAGGTGAAACTGGGAAGCAGATAATATTTGAAATGTAAATAAATCAAATAACCAATAAAAAATAAAATAAAAATATAAAGGATAGGAAATGTGTAAAATCCCAAGTAAAGCTCCATGCCTTTGGAATTACTATTCTAGGTGTTCATTAAGCAGACTTCAGGTCTGACAAGTCCTAGTTTGAGTGAATACATTAATTTAGCTGTGTCAAGCCTTATATTTGCAAATACTTAACAATACACTAATTTTATGAAGAAGGGAGAGACAGAGGAGATAAAGAAGAACAAGAGGGAAGAGGAAATAAATGTCATTAGTGACGACAATCTGTAATTCAACAGCACAAACTAAGATGCACAGTCAACAAAGCTGTTACTTGTATTTCTCTGATGAAAACCTCAGTGGCATATAGCAAACACCAAGGAAAGTGCAAGAAAGGTAATGTAATGATACTCAATTTTGACACAACTTTACATCTACGATTTGTTCTAATTAATTAATGGGTCATAAAATTGTAATCCTCCCAAAGGATATGTAATCTTCACAATCTATACTTATATTTAATAGTCCTGAGATCTCTTGAAAAATGCAAGAAAGGAAATGATCAAGTCAGCAGTTTCACAGTTTTTGAAATGAAGCTAGACTAACTCTTCAAACGAGCTATGAAAATAGACAACACACATAGAATGTTCTTAATCACATCAGATTATCATTATAATTATTCAACATTGAAAATAATAAGAAACAAAAATATAATTTGTAATGGCTGCTATTAAGTGGTTCCAGGTAGATATTAAAAGGCATTAGTGTTCTAGAATTCACTTGGGAAAAGAATCATTAACCATAATCTGCTTTTTCAGTCACTGCATATTGTATAATCATGATTTGTAGGAAACTAAAACCCTGTGATTTTCTTGAGGAAACTACAAATCACACAGTGTTTTCTTATAAAAAGGAATCTAAGGTTCAGTCTCAAATGAGCCTAGATACGTTCTTTTACCCACAGAAACTGATCTAAAGGCCATGTCCCAAGTTACCAGGAACAAAGGTCTAGAATCATTTTCTTGGAAAAGTGATACTTTGCCAAGGGTCCAGAACTACTGAGCTGTCAAGGCATAGATAAACCTCTGTGTTGATTATTCTCCAATATACCCACAATTTTCCCTCAAACAAAAGGAGGTTTCTAAATGTTCAGTTGGCTATTTAGTTCTAAACGTGTGATGGATTTTACCCCCGTACCATATCTGTGTGTGTGTGTGTGTGTGTGTGTGTGTGTGTGTATGTATGTATGTATGTGTGTGTATCTGAGTCTGTGTTTGCTTTTAGTGGTGTTTTATACATACATATTTTTGACTTTTCATGATAATCCCAGTTAAGAGACAGAAAAATTTACTAAAAGACATCTAGATCCTTTAGTAACCCATATATTTTTTACACTTTGATTCTATCATTTAAACCATTGACATGTTCTCCATTTCAAAAACTCTATCATTTCAAAATTGTGATTGCCTTTCTATATTCCTCCAGCCTGATTCCTCTGGGATTGAAGCAAGTGTGTATGAGTTGCACAAATGAAGGTTCATTTATTTATAATAGAGAGTACTGATTAGGAGGGATGAGAGTGAAGTTCTATAATCTGCATGTAGTTCTTTGTTTAGGAATATAATTTATGAAGGACATCTCTGTTTTGGTGCCTCTTGGGCCACAGAAAACAAAACAAAACAGGTCTGCTCTGAACACTTTGAATCTGGATTGGGCTTTAACACATTTACAAACATCTTAAGACCTCTACATGTTTTACAACCCAACACTCATTTGTGCATTCTAATGAGGATATAATCCACTGCATAAGAAAATATGCCTTATGAGAACCTGACTCTTCAGTTGCTGAGTTTTATGAGTGACTTTATACTTAAGAAACTGTTAGCCTATTGTTTATATTATCTGCATCCTAACCACCATAAGTTGTATGGTTAAGTGGTTCATTATATTTCTATAAATATCTGATATTGCCACCGGTTTTATTGCTGTTTGGGTGGGTTTTGGTGATATTTAATTTGAGGCTTGTTTTTGTGGACATTGTTTGAAAATTTAGATGCATAGTCATATCTTATTTTTCCTTTAATTTGCATTTCTCTGGTGGATTGTGTTGAGTTTCCCTTCATGTTCTTGTAGGTCACTTAGTCTATTCTGGCTTATTATCATCCTCTAATATTGTTATTTATTATGTCTTATTTTCTTATGGTTCAATATTAAGAGATATTTGTACAGTTGAAATGGGAGTTATGTTTGACAAACCTGCAAAAACTCCCACTGGAGGATTTATAGCTGTTTTATTAAGTGGTTTGGAAACAACTGGAAATCCATGGAGAAAGAAAATGGAATTTGGATCTCTTAGTGGCTACGTTTATATGTAAAATACAGAGCTATAAAACTCTTTAGGAAATAAGAGCAAACTTTTTGTATGTTGCTGAATGATCCAGTTCAGAAAATGAAAGAGGATATCCAAACATACTTCCCATCTACCTAAGACAGGTAACTCACTCTTGATTTTTGCAAACATCTCTTAATACTGATCTATAACAAATGAGCACAATGACCAATATCTGATAATTATCTTAAGGCATAGACAACCTACATAAACTATAAGTACATGAAAAGATATTTGACACCATGAAAAGATATTTGACACCATGATCCTTCAGAGAAACATAAATTAAAACCCCAATTAGATATGACTACATATCTAAATTCAAGAAGAGCACCATCAAAATATTTGTTACTACCAATAGATATAAAATATCTGTTTTATATCAATGAGAGTAACAAGAAGAAAAAAATATTAGTGAGACTAAAGGTAAGTGTAGTTCAATTACCTATCATGATTTGTAACAGAATTCTTCAGTTTTGGTCTTCCCTTTTGAAAATTCTGACTTGGATGTGTCTCTTGAATGTAGATGTGGAGAAATCCTGCTAATATCTTACCGGCTACACAAAAGAGTCTATCCAGCTCATGCTTACTTGCTTTTCAGAGCCACTATTACCTTTGTTCTTCAGTAGATCCATGAAACTCATAGATGCTTTTCTGCTTATTTTTCTGTGTAGAAACCTGTAATTAATTTCTTTTCACTAAATGCTTTTTATTAATACAAGTCTTTCTAAACTGAACACAAACATCCTAAGTATCCCACACGCATATTGTTCTCTACTTCGTGCTTTGAAAGCTCTGTCTCGGACCTCTAACATTTCACCGTTTGGCCTCTCATAGGTCTTCTTTCTACAGAGTTTGTTGAACTTGCTTTGGCTCTCACATTCACATTATTGCAGCGTGTACCTTTGTGGACCTCTTAACAAAACAAACTGAGATTTCCCAGTCTACAAAACCACTTCTCACTTCCATATTGCCAAAGACCATTGTAAAATATTAGAGGTATTTTATATTTGTAATTCAATCGGCGTATCATGAACTAATGAAATATAACAATTGAAATAAATAGACATGAAATACTTGGAAATAAAAATTACAAAACTTTTTATTTTCGTATTATTTTAGAAATGTTATTTAACTACAGAGTAATTTAATATTCCATATAACTCACCTAGAGATACATTTTAGTTAATAGTATTTTTATATCTTCTGCAATTACTATGAATAATTAGCACAATTGTCTTCCTATTTCCTAACAAATTTCGTGGTGAGCAGTATAACCCAGTTTAGCATCATATTTCTGCCCTTAAATTACTGTATCAGCAATTTGTTACTACATAGTAAATTGCCTTACCTACTAGACTAAAGTTGTATTTATTCTGGTAAGGCAGCTGTAAGGCCATTGTGTGGTTCTGTCAGTCCTATGTAAACTCAAGTATGTATCTGAGGTCACTGTTTAGACAATGGTGCTAGATTGGACTCTGTTGTGCTTTCTGGCCTCTACTGGGCTCCTGCATGTGTCTGGTGATTGCTTGACTGAAATCCTTTAGAGAATGGAAAAGCACAATTTATCCCTCTAGCATCATCCTCTAAGACATTTTCATCTTGCATTGTAGCACAGTAATAATGTAAGGAAGTAGCCAGTAACACATAAATCTTTTAATATGTATATAGCTGCAGAGTGTTTGCCACGTGAAGTCACGTGGCCAGCCCAGAACCAAGAATGGTAAAAGGAAATAAGTTCCTCTTAATAGACAGACAAAAACAAAACAAAAAACCAAACAATAAAAAACCCATTATGTTAATGACAGCAGGAACGAAGCCTTACAGATATCTGTGTTATATAGATCTACAGGCCATCATTTGTACAAAGCTGTAGGAAACTTGCTTTTCCAGAGAGAAATAAATCAAAACACTCCTAGAGAAATAAGCTAACCCAGAAGGTGTTAATGACCATGAGGGAAACATTGAAATTTGAAAGGAATTAACAGGTTTGTTTTCTAATTGTGCATGCCATATAGTACAGATTTGATTTATTATATCTTAAGCTTCCCACTCTGGAAGCTCTCAAGAGGAAGATTTTATATCCATTAGTTTTCAAATAAAAAGAAAATAAAAGAAAGCAATGAAGAAGTTTACATCGTTTCTCAATACCACACCATTAACCAGTGATTAAACCAGCATTCTAACATGCATTGAAAATCCATGTTCTTTAACTGACAATGAGCATCAGTGACAGCTGTCTTTATGGTTATTTAACTAATTGTCCAACAACACAATAAACCTTGCAAGATATCTTATATCTTACATCTGTCCCGAAACATCAGTTATCTATGGTAGAGTGTTGGAATCTGCTTATTAGCATGTTCAAATGCACAGTTATTAGAAGAAGAAAATCTCTGATTAAGGAGGCTCTCAATAACAAGTAGAAAAGTCCATGTAAACAATAAGGGTGTGTTTGTTTCATTTTTTTTTCTTTTTCAAGAATCATCCTAGAACCTATAGGAGCCAAGCCTAATAACTTTGCTGTCATGATGAAAGTGTCAAAACTCATTAACTTCACTGTAATATACCCAAATAAAAAGCAATGTGAGAAAGCGAGTAGTGGGAATACAGACTTTCATTTTAGTTTCATTGAGCCATTCTGTAATAAAGTAGCACACAAAAAATATGTTTCATCAAGTAATTCTATCTACTAAAGGTGTATCTTTTCAGTGTGGGCCCCAGGAGGATGTGGCAGCTGCTGAGAATCTCAGTTCCCCCTCCTCCTCCCTTTTATTCAGGAGGCAGAAACAAATCTTCCCAAATGAACCTTTTAAATATGAAATGATCACCAGAGGCTAATTGAAACAACAGACAATTGAAGCAAATTATGCATTCTTCCCTTAGATAAGAGACTTAAATTATAAATCCTTCCAGACTAGGAACTGTGAAATAAATTGAAATGCAATTAAGTGTCAGAATTAATGACATTTCCAGGTTATTTCTTATATAATCACTTAAAGTGCATCGAGGCTTTGCAAACTGTTTTTCTTAATCAAATGTATCTCAAGTTTACCCCTTTAAAAAAAAGAAAGAAAAATAGTAAGTGGACTTTAAGATCAGATTCTGGAGGTCCACAGGTAGAGTATTTTTTCCCCTTTGCTTTTCTTTCCCATGCCATGGTTTTTAAACTAGTTTTGGGTTAGCAATAAGCAGAACCCATGTGGTGATAAGCCATGTGGTGAACTAGTATGTTGGGCAGGAGGTCTCCCGTCAAAACATCAAGCCCATTCTATTTTCATTAATCAGCATCGTAGAAATTTTGTGAAGCTGATAATCTCACTGAGTATCTGGCTGGAAATAGTAGTCTTATTGACGAAGTCAGCTTGAGGAATTTCAGTTAATGGGTTGCTTTGTCTCCACAGATATTGATATCTATGTATCCTTTTTTGGCTACTACCAAGACTGTTGAGTAGAGGAGATGAGTTAATTAATTTAAGAATCAGGGTCACTGGCCAGAGAGAAGTCTCAGGAAATGGTTTGCCACACAAGCCCAAAAACTTGAGCAACAGTCCAGATAGCCCATGTAAGAAAGCTTGGTGTGCACCAATAATTTACCTGCTGTGGAGGCATTGATAGATAATCACTAGTGCTTGCTAGAAAGCTGGTCCAGTCAAGTGAATTTTGTGAATAACATGTTAAGTGAAAAATCCTGTACCAAAACCTAAACTGGAAACACAAAGCACTAACTTTTACGTGTGCAGATACATTCTCTCTCTCTCTCTCTCTCTCTCTCTATATCTATATATATATATATATATATATATATATATATATACACACACACACATATTTATATGTATATATACACATATACACACATATATATGTATATATACACATATACACACACACATATATATACATGTATATGTATATATATATGTATATATATATGTATATGTTTCAGCTGAATGAATCAGATGCAGATACTTAAAGGTCTGGGACCCCTATGAAAGAACTAGGGAAAGGACTGAAGGAGCTGGAGGCTATGTCAACCCCATAGGAAGAACAACAGTATCAAGTAACCCAGCCCCCTCAGAGCTCCCAGAAGCTAAGCTACTAACCAAACAGTATACCTGAGCTGAGCTGTTCTCAGTGGGAAAGGATGCACTTAATCCTGTAGAGACTTGATGTCTGAGGGAGGGAAGTGAGGGAGGGAAGTTGGATGCTAGTGGGGTGAAGTGCCAGTGGGTGGGTGGATGGGTGGGTGAGCACCCTTTCAGAAGCAAAGGGGGTGGGGGATAGGGTGAAAACGTCACAGAAGGGAGGCAGTATTTGGAATGCAAATAAATAAAACAATAAAAAATGAAAAATTTGGGGCTAGAGATGACTCAGCGAGTAAGAGAACTGACTGCTCTTCCGCAAATTTTCCTAAAATACTAAAAGGCAGTGTGTCATAAAAAAGAAGACAAGAAGATAGACAGACAGATACACAGACACACAGGCACACAGACAGATACAAGGTAAGATACAAAGAATATAGTCTCTAAGAGCCAGACTTCTGAATTCTGCAGGGTTTCCACTGTAGTATCAGGCAAAAGTTCCTGTTGGATGACTTCATGTGAAGTAGTCTTCTGTCAGTCCATGATAATTCCTCAAATGTGTATCAGAGTCAAACTTTGTCATTTCACAGGCATTGTCTCAATAATTATCACCCAGAAATTTGTTTCCATGAACACCGGTCAAAGCCTACCCCTGTGTTTAGAAATATTAGCTGTTTGCTTGTTTGTTTGCATTATAAACTCTTGGGTTGCATTTTTTCAGCATTTAACTATTAGTAAGTATGTGAGTGGAGCTGTCTGTTATATATTAAGTAATTTTTTTCCTTCACACATTCTAACATTTTCTACAATGTCTTACACTATACATACCAGAACAACAAAGAATGTGTATTGTTCCAAGTCAGAGACTAAGACCCTGCTGCAAATATTTGAAGAAAAAAGATGTTTTTCTAATCATGTCAGTAGGGAGAATGTGTCACTCCATGCATTCTCCATCTCTGTATCTCTAATTGCCCATCACTATCTCGTGTTCAGTTATACAGGATTCCTAAAATCTAGCTGTTCTCTGTTACCATGTCCAGCTTATAATTTATCAGATTACATAATATTAAAAGAAAAAAATAAGTAACAATTGAGGCCATTATATTATTTCTTCAGCTAACATTTGTTGAAATTTGACTAAATAATATGTATAAGGATGCGTTGGGAGTTTGGGGAGGGGGGAAATTGGGAAAGGTTTTATCATGACAATGTAAATGAAGATGACATTCAATAAAAAAATAAAAATAAAAAAATAAAGTGTCCCAAAATTATGTACTATACAGATAAGAAAACTTTGAGATTTTTTTTTTTTTTTTGGTTTTTCGAGACAGGGTTTCTCTGTGTAGCTCCGGCTGTCCTGGAACTCACTCGGTAGACCAGGCTGGCCTCGAACTCAGAAATCCGCCTGCCTCTGCCTCCCAAGTGCTGGGATTAAAGGCGTGCGCCACCCGGCAAATGTGTAGCCCAGGCTGGCCTCGAACTCGTGATCCTCCTGCCTCTGCCTCCTTCAGCAAATCCTACCGGCGTGCGCCACCACAACCGGCTGAGATTCTTAATATACTGGTTTAAATGATATAATGTTTAAGTGTTCTGAATATAACAGAATATACTCTTCTAACTTTCATCAATTTCACATGATTAAAGAATAAAAAAGGTGAAATGTGTTGATAATACCCTATCATAGGTATATTCACATACAATTAAGCAGTTTAATAAAAATCAGTAAAAATATAAATACATCCTTGTGTTGACAAATTGTTGAGTATCCGCATCTGTATATACAAATATTTAAACTGTTATTTAAATGTGTTCATGGATCCCCATGTATTAATACAATGACCACAATTATATCTCCACAAAGTATCATATGCAAAAAAAAAAAAAAATCAAGCAGTGCTTTATTTCCATTCAACCACATTTTGTCTTACTTTTTTCTTAACTTTATTTATTTATTTACATCCCAAATGCTGCCACCTCTCCCAGATCTCATCTCACAGGGTCCTTCCCCTCATCCCCCCTCCTCTTCACCTTTGAGAGAGTGGTTACCTTTCATTATCCCCCCCCCCAATCCTGGTACATAAAGTCTCTGCAGGATTAGGCACACCCTCTCCCACTGAGGCAGAGCAAGGCAGCCCTCTGCTACATATGTGCCAGGGCCTCAGACCAGCCAGTGTGTGCTCTACATTTGGTGGGTCACTCTCTGGGAGATCCCTGAGATATAGGTTAAATGGTACAGTAGGTCTTCTTGTGGGTTTCCTATCCCTTTCAAGGCCTTCAGTCCTTTTCCCAACTTTTCCATATGAGTCCCCAACCTCTGTGCAATGCTTAAACAGATGTTTAAGTCAGCTGCTGGGTGGAGCCTCTCACAGGATAGTTATGCTAGGCTCCTGCCCTTTTAATGCTGTTAATAATAATACAATTCTCTTATAAGCTGTAACTGTTGCCATTTAATTTCTACTGCTAAGATTTTTTCAAATTCATTGATTTATTTTTGGCATCAACTCTTTCCATTGAACTGGCCTACAATTTCATCTTTATTATCATTGCTTCTACCTCACTCTAAACAACTCACAATATCTACATTTGCACACCTAACAGAAACAACCTAAGGCAGGGCAGGTTCATTTGGGCTCATTATTTCAGGAAAATCAATCCATAGTTATTCGTTCCATGTACTTGAGCAAGATATCACGATGGAGGCAACTTAAGAGTGAAGTCATCTGCTCACATCAAACAAGAAAAGTTGACACAGAGAGATAGGAAGGGGGTGTTTATTATTTCCAAAGACTTATGCTCATTAGCCTATTTTCCTCAGCTAGAATCCAAATCTTGCTATTCCTGAACTGGAGCAGGCCATCTCTTTGAAAACACTGGGGCTTGCACAACCACCAAAGCATCTCCTGCAGAAGGACCTAAGTGAGGACTGACAGCCAATCAGGAACTGCTGTTTAGAAGAGATGCTTTCTTGGGACCAATAGGGCACAGTGGAGGGTACTAAAGGAGCTTGCAGCAGTGTTCAGAGGAGCTTACTGTCACCTACTCCCGTCTGTGTCATCGACTCTGTGCCACGTCACCTCCAACTCCCAAGAGCAGGTAAGGTCAGGCAGCAAGCAGTCAAGGGCACAGGCAACACTGGGCCCTTCCTAAACTGTGCCACTATGTGGAGACTGAGTGTTCAAAACCTGGATGTGTTGAGGACATCTCAGATGTAACCTGTTACACTTCTGAAGGATAGGAGTTGAGATTTTGCAAATATTTCAAATTGGGTTCTTTTAGATATACTCTCTAAGACAAACTTGATTTTCAAAGGGTCCTAGCTAGTTTCTGTAAGACAATGCAGAGTGAGAGAGGAGAAGTTGAAAGCAGGGTGATAGAGATGTTGCTCCTTCTGTATGCAGTAAGAGAAGAGTACAGAGAAGAGCTATACAAACAGAGTCAAAGAAATGTGAATAAAACTTTTGTGCTCAGCCTAATGTTCAGTGGGCAAAAAGGAAGAGGTCATGAAATGCCCAGAATGTTCTTGCAAAATGTTGATGTCAGCAAAAATAAAACTGACAAAGCTCATGAGGAGATTAATCAGCAACAGCATTTGCTACAATGGAATTTTTGTTTACAGCTGCCTAACAGAAGGATGTCATGAAGCAAGAAGCTATCACTTATATAATTAACTCAGTTGTGAACCTCATGTAAAAGTAGTTTAGAATGCAAGGAAAGAAATAAGTCTCTTAGCTTGCCAAAATAAAGTCATATTACATTCTTGTGATTATTAGTAGATGCAATGTTTTTTATCTGTGAAAAAGCTAATGGTCATAAATTTCTTTCTTATTAAGGACATAAGCATTTTCCAAGATGGATGAGTTCACAGTTTCAAACATGAAGTTTGAACAGAACATAAATAATAGTTTTGCTAATATATCACTTTTCAACCTCAAGCATTATTGCTTTTAATCATACCTAGTTTTCCTCTAGTTTTGTATTGAAATACATTTTTCACTGAGAGCCATGTTTATGGATGAAATTTTTCTCACATGTATGTATTTCTTCTTCTTCCTCCTTTATGTCATCAATGCCTTGAACATACCAGATATTGAATAAATGTCCTCAAGTTAAATTTATGTTACGTGGAGTTAAGTCTATATATTTTCTTTGAAAGGATTGAATTCAGGAGTGAGTGGCTATATCAGTCAAAACACTAAACAGCCATAGTGAAAACCAGAAAATTTGCTCTCTTCAAGCATTACACAGTGATCCTCATTTCTCAGGTATTTGCCAACAACTCGTGTTCAAAGGCTTTGAGAGTTGTTTCTAAACTGAGTTATTTATTTCTGAACAAAACTTCCTTGTATTTCGGGTACAGTAGCAGATACTTCCAGCAAGCTATGAATGTAAGAACACAGGAAAAATCAAGTTTAGAACCATCTTGTCATCTGAACAGTTCAAACTGAGCTGACAGAATCATGTCCCTAGTGAGAAATGTACTATGCTGCTTTGGGCCATGATTGCTTCATATGAGGTCACAGTAAGGTCGATGGGCAGGAAAGAAGGGATGTGGATCTTGTGGTCATTCAGGTCAATATCACTTAGTTTCCCCAAGTCTGTGTCATCTTCCTCATCTACACTGAAAGTGCATCAATATCTAGTTGGTGGTGTGTTCCTTAGGACAAATAAAGGATGTGTAAACAGTAACTGGCAATGAAACAATTGCCTGTCACATTAAACATGCCTGGCACACATTCTCCTCCCTTTGAACCCAGAGATAGTAATAATGTAAGAGGATGACATCCAGGCTGACCATGCTTACAGCCACATGAACCTTTAGTCCATCATGTAACCACACCACATATCTTAAGACATAAAGGTCATCATGAGTTTCTGGCCTTGTGTGACAATGATTGATAGCTTATGAATAACATAGGTTAAAAGCGTCTAGATAAGTTAATAGACTTTAAGAAGGTTCATGTATCTTTCTGAAGGTTCAGCCCATCGTTGCATGGCTCAGTATATAATTCCCTATTCCATAATTTGAGTTGTGAAGCTTTACAGTCTTGCATTAAATATACTTCTGCTTGTGTGACCCCTAGAAACTGTACTTTGTCAACCCTGAGTCCAACTGCCTCTTTCTCTGGTCTCATGGTAATTGCTCACTGTTTCTCTTGTACCAAATATCTACCTATTTATTATCTCTGCTTCTATTTTGTCATGTAATCTCACCTGTAATAAAGTGTTTCTTTTTTTGAACATGAGATTCAGATGCCTGTGTCCCATATCAGTATATTTTAAACCTTCAATCTGATGGCCTCTCAGAAGAAGCTTTTTCTTAGTTTTTCTTTTGCTTAATTTTTCACATTCCTCCTTGTGAATCATTGATCATTTTATAAGGGAGTCACTATGTGTAATGCATTTGAATTCCATGTCTCTGAACTTCATAATGGGAACTGGCAAAACTCTATTCTTCATCCCTTTGTGAAGTCACATGATCTACAATTCATCCAAAGGTTGTGCTTTATAATACTTTCAGATAGCCTGTATCATATTCAAGCTTTGTAAACCAATATTTCCCCAGTCACTTAAAGCAATATTGCTGGATATTAAAAATCACAATTTCTTTCAGCTTGTGTCAACTTAGCTGATCTGCTTTTGAAAATGTAAAATCAGATTTTTTTCCCATTAAGAAATGTGCATGTAAGTCTCCCTAGTTCCAACACCTTGCGGCACTGAAAACAACCACTGCTACTCAAGATTTAGTGTATTAGAAGGACTGCATGTGGCCACTTGACTTGCCTGTTTCTTCTTTAACTCTTTTCATGTTTCAGGCAATCTACCTCCAGGATTCCAAGGGAGCACACTTCTCAGATTGAACCTTGTGTCTATCAACAGTTTCATACAAGCCATGGCTTGAGGCCACTGCCTTCCATGTATTACTATAATCCATTAGAAGTGCTGAAGAACCTTGGGTCCCTTCTTCAACTTGAGATGTCAATACAGGTTTTATAGAGATTAGAGATCCAATGACTGTACCAATTTATTTGAAGAATATTAGTGCAATAGTGTTTTTTTGAAAACATGGGAATTTGTAAATCTGTCATTATAATCTTCATTAAAAGATGTAAGTGAGCCGGGCGTGGTGGTGCACGCCTTTAATCCCAGCACTTGGGAGGCAGAGGCAGGTGGATCTCTAAGTTGGAGGCCAGCCTGGTCTACAGAGTGAGTTCCAGGACAGCCAGGGCTATACATAAAAACCCTGTCTCGAAAAACCAAAAAAAAAAAAAAAAAAAAAAGATGTAAGTGAGATCCATGAATTTGAGATTCCTTCAATTTCACAGTGAATACTTTTTCTGTGCACCAACATCCTGTAATTAAGTAGAGAGACTTCACAGTCTTCACGTTCCAAATGGGTCCTCATTTTTCCTCCAATAGTCATTTATGATAAGAAAGGTTAGGAATATGTTACGTTCCACAACCTATCAGTAATTATATGTACTCTGGAAGTCTGTCAGCATTATGATCACTATACATTTAATATTACCATCATATTTAAAGGCTCATAGGACTGTATTCATAATTCCCAGTTTCAAATGAAAAACTGAAAATATTTCCTATTAAGGCAGGGAGAGTAAGGCTTCTCCAGGTATTAGCCCCCTGATAGGTATTCAGTTCAACAAATGGCTGATCCTAAACATAAATAGATATAAGCAATGATAAATAGATTCAGACTCTGTGTGTGTATATATGAACACACATCTCTCTCTCCCTCTTTCTCAATCTCTTTCTCTCTCACTCTCTGTGTGTATGTGTGTGTGTACGCATCAATAATTATTAAAGAAAAATGCTTCATTCATATAAGACTGAATGGGGAGATGAGGAAGAGACATGGGAAGAGAGACCTAGAAGGATAAAGATCATGTACATATGGTACTTTTGTTCAAAATTCTCAAAATATATAATGCACGTAAAAATAAGTCAGAAGAAGATGGAAAAATAAATGAAAAAGAAAAACTCTGCCCTATATCATGGACCAATTCTTCAGATTTTCCCAGGGCATAGAATTATAACATTAGTCTCTAAAGTCAAGTATAAATTGATTGTCACAGGCTCTTTTTTTTTTTGGAGGAATATGAACATTTGAACATCTAATCTTAAATTTTTCACAGAAGACAGCTGGCTCAGGGAATTTTGAACTCTTTTCATAGATAAGACAAAAGGAAAACAGTTCTTCATGTACAGAGAATTTATGGTTGCTCAGAACCGCTGAGGAACTGTGGTAAGAATTCAGTACAGAGACTCCGGTGGCGAGTGTTGCAGAGACCAGCTGACGCTCTCTCAGAAGTTAGCACAGGTTTTCTGGTGTCCTCCTGTGAAAACTTGCTCTGCTTACTCCATCCTTTCAATTGGGTCAAGCGTAGACAATCAGAATTCTGTACACCTACAGGAATTAAGCGACATCAGAAGGACAAGTGATTCAAATTTCACATCTTCCCCTTATTTTAGCTTTGATTAATTGACTCATGTTTATTGCAGAACATTTCTTGAAAAGATAAACTTTAAAATATCTCATTCATTTTTTCTTTGTTTTTGTAATATAGACTTCTCTCATCCATATTATTCATGGTGCCCCAGAGATGGTTTTGTATAAATATAGTACATGCACTTACTATGTAGTGAATATGTATATATGGAGAGAGATTTTAGGGAATTGGCTCATACAACTGTGAGCTTTGGAAGGTGTGCAGAGCGAGGCAACAGGTTGGAATTTATATGGAGAGCTGATATCATGTTCTCAACATCAAATCAAATGTATCCTAGAAACCAATTTCTTTTTCTCGAGGCTACAGTCTTCTCTAACCATGTCTTCAATTGGTTTGACAAGGTACCCTGCACCTCTTTTATTATTTGAGTCTGTGTGCTTTATTTAAATACATTTAGTTTGGTATGGGTCAAATTTAAACATACTATGCTTTTTAACTCTGCAGGCTGTGTTATTTATGGGATCCATAAGGGTGCAAAAGAGTGAGTCTCTCCGTATGCCTGGGGGTTGTAGTTGTTTTATGTGTGTGGGTCTGTGTGTGTGTGTGTGTGTGTGTGTGTGTGCATGTATGTGTGTGTTTGTATGTGTGCATGTGTATTTGTGCATGTATGTGTGTGTATGTATGTGTGTATGCATGTACATGTGGGTCTGTGTGTGTGTATGTGTGTGTGTATGTGTGTGTGTATGTATGTGTGTGTGCCTCTTCTTAAGCTCCTTTCCTTCTGTTTGTTTTGTCATATTCTGATGTTTGCTTTTGTTTTATAACTTGTTTTATATTTTGTTTTAGATTTTATTTGATTACTATCCCTTAGACACCTGCTTGTTTCCTAAGAAGAAAGAAAGGTAGCTCTGGAATGGAACAGAAATGGGGAAGAATTTGGAGGCATAGAGGAAGAGGAAAATATGATCAGGATATATTTTATGAAAAAAATTATTTTTTTTATTTTTTCATCTTCTTTATATATTTATTTCTTTTACATTCCAATCAATGCTTCCCAGTCCACCCCTTCCAGAGTCCCTCCCTCAGTCCCTGGGTTTTCCCCTCCCCTCCCCTAGTAATCAAGTCTTTGGAGTGTTAGCCGCATCCTCTCCCAGTAAGACCTGACAAGGCAGCCCAGTTGGGAAACAAATTCAACAGACTGGCAACAGCTTTAAGGACAGCCCCCCACCCACCCACACTCCAGTTGTTAGGGGACCCTCATGGAGACTGAGCTGCAGATCTGCCTGTATGTTCCAGGGTCCCTCAAAGCACCAAAGGATCCAGGTTAGATGTCTCTGTTGATCTCCATTTGGAGTTTTTATCCCCTTCAGGGACTTTTACCTTCTCCCAACTCTTCCATAAGAGTCCCCAAGCTCTGTTCAATGTTTGGCTGTGGGTATCTATATCTGTTTCAGTCACCTGCTGCATGGAGCCTCTCACAGGAGAGTTATGCTAGAGTTCTGTCTGCAACAATAACAGATTATCATTAATAATGCCAGGGATTAGTGCTTGCCCACGGGATTGGTCTCATGTTGGTTACTCATTGGCCATTCCCTCAGTCTCTACTCCATCTTTGTCCGTGCATTTCTTTTAGACATGAGAAATTTTGGGTTGAAAGATTTTTAGATGGGTTGGTGTTCTTATCCCTCCATTGGGGATCCTGCCTGGCTATATAAAGTGACCTTTTCAGGTTCCATATTCCCACTGCTGTGAGTCTCAGGTAAGGTCACACATATTGACTCCTGGGAGACTCTTTAGCCTTCCTAGAGATTCCCCCAGAGTCTCCTCTACCCCGTCTGGCCAGCGGAATATTTTCATTTATTTTTCTGGCTCTGGTCCTCTCTCTACACTCTTTCCACACCTGATACTGACAGCCACTCCCCATCCCTTCCACATCACCTCTGCTACCTGATTCCCCCCTCCCTTTGCCTCCTATGACTATTTCCTTTCCCCATCTAAACATTGTAAACATTATGGTTTTCAATAAAGGAAAAAAGATGATTACACGTGGACTGTTTATGGCATTCCTAACCTTATGTTAGCTGCATCTTGTCTGTAACTTCTTTTTGTCATGTTTTGTATAAATCCCTGGGCTTATAATCTTTCTCTAATCAATTAATCTCTATGTCTCAGTGCCAAGTAGCATAAACTACATAGTTTATATATCTTCAAAGTCAGTTACTATCTGGAATCTCTGTACATTCATTATATATTAAATATATATTATATATCAAATATATGTTGAACATATATTTAATACAATTCATGTATTATTCAAAAGAAAATACCTTCTTACTTAGATCTAGAATGGTATTTGAAGAAACCATAGGAACCATAATCATAGCAGATAACTTTGTGTTAGTTAACATTATTTTAGAATAATTTTACCTTTCTATAAGCAAATTATAAAAACAGCGAAAAATGCCTACAGTGCTCACAAATAATTTTTCTATTACTAGATAAAATTTAAATTTTGTATCTCAATTATCAAATACTGTCACTCTTTATTCAATGGGTGTAGACATTTTTTCTTTCTAGTTTTTCTAGTTTTAGCCACACTCCTTTTGTGATCTAGACTCTCAGCTAGAATCAACATTACATTGTTGTCATGTCTCCTTTAAATTTATTTCACTGTATCATTTTACATGATTATATACTTTTTAATAATCTTAACAGACTTACAAAGTATTTGTCAAGTTTTCTTTTAATGTTTTTAATTGAATTAGACCTATAACCCTTTTAGCCTCCTTTTGTACTTTCTGGCTTCTCCGAGGTACTCTCCCTCAAACTATCCTGATCTCCCTAATTCTCATGTTCCAGGAATTAATTTCTTGGAATTCATTGTACGGATTTGTTTCTGCTTGACTCAAATTAGCCAAAAAAATTGCAACATTATCTGTAAGAACTAACAATTTTAAGAAAGATAAATGTTTCAATGAATAGGATTTTTGAAAGTTTGTGTATGCTAACACAATGGTGTCCTTGAAAACTGTCTTCTTTCTGTATATGATAACAGGCCATGATTTTCATTATCTCCTAATCAAAATGCATATGCTAATATATCCATACATGTATGTGTATTTTAACAGACATTAAATATGGACATTCATGTTTGCATTTACAGAATAATCTTCAATAATTAAAGAAAAGCAACCATTTGTGTTCTGCTTTGGGGCTTTGAAGTTAGTCAGATATTGTAAGCTCCACTCCCCTTGTTTGGACTAAGTGTGACTACTGGCTTTGTGTAGTTGCTCACAAAGGATATGGCCAAATAGTTTGGTCATTTCTAGTTCAATAGTTCAAAATACAACATTTAATCCTATTCACAATGTTTAGGTCCAGCAGGTGAAGAAAAGCATCCATCTATGTGTGCAAGCAACATTTGCTTTCCTTTTGCTAAGACATGTCATAATTTTTCATTTATTATTCATGTGGTTGTTGATGTACTTCTCATTCATATAGTAAGCAGATGCTTACTCTAGCCTATGATTTCTTAAATTCCTCGTGTTGTATAATATTTTTAAATATTTGATAATGCCTGTCTCTATTCAAGTTCATGTTCTTTGATATATTGCATGTCATATAATGCTGAGAGTCATTCTAATTTTTACTTGGGACTTTATAGTATTTCTTACAGTTAAAGCCATTCAAACCAGAATTCATATTGGACCATAGAGTGGGTAGACTACCAAAGATGGCTGCATAGACTGATTGAATCTCATTTTCAAGACTGATATACACTATTAGTGCTATATTTTTTATTCCAAATACTTTTATGGTATTAAAATTAATAGTTTTAAAAACTGAAAGCATATATCTTCTTATGCTTTCAGATTATTTCCCACAAAGCTTTAAACTTTTCATATTGATTCAGTATCTTTTTTTTCAAATTGTCCTTTTAAGTTCAATTGAATAGTGTAAAGTCATCATATTTGAAAGGGAAGTAATAAATGTACAGACAAAACAGAAAATTAAATGATTTACATGAATAAGTCTTTACACTGAAAATAATTAACTTTCAATTATGTAACTGTTTTAAAGTAATTATCAGGTCTTTAGTATAGATGACATAAATGAAATCTCTTCTATGAAAATCATCAAAAATTATCAAGTCCTATAGGAAATGTATCACCCACATAGATAAATGACTAGGTGTGCTAATTATAATGTTTGGCATAGAGTCCCTTAGACCCTTCTTTCTCTTTGAATGTCTCAAATGTTTAAAAGTTGTGCCTTCCTGTTTCACTCCCCTTTGATTTCTATGACTCTTTCTATAACCCTGCTTCTCATTATACCCATCTGACGAATGCCTGCTTACCTTCAAAGAACCATGCCATTCTAACATCTTTTGTTACTCTTCCCTAAGTTTTTGTTGGTCTTTCCTAAAGCAATTTTTGGGTTGTAGGAGACTTTGGCCATGGCTCCTATTTTTATTGTTTTTTATACTGTTTTTATTTGCTTTTAAATCCATTTTAATTCACTTCAAACTGAAAAACAGTGAGCTATTCCTCTTAAAACAAAACAATGACTTAAAATTGTTTTTTTTATTTCAAATAAGATTATCTTTGCACCTTTATGACAATATTTCCAAAATAATTTCATTTTAGTGGATTTCCTGAGATAAATTTTAGAGTTTAAAGGCTTTTCTGTGTTATACAGCTATTCAAATTGAAAGAGGGTAGCTATTTTTAAAACAAGCCACCTACTGACTACTAACACCTGTTACACATTTAGAAACTTCTCCTGCATTAAACAAAAATCACTGTTGTACATATCCACCATGGGGACTATTGATTTGAACATTTAAATACATTCCCTTATCATGGAAATAACAGGTTCACTTAGCACAGTAAAAAAATCAAAGCTAGAATGTCACAGGTGCTGCCTTAAACCTGAATAAACAGAAAATAATTTGTAACTGGTGGGGGTGGGTGATAAAATCAAATAACTGTGAAATCCATTTGCTTACTCTGAATCCAAGAGCACTTCTGGTGTTTTAGGTTGCAAGCTGATAGATTTTCCTCCCATGGAAACAAGAATCTGATCAAGGATAAAGTATCAAATAGTATATTTTTCAACTTCAGATCATGTAATGTTTGTAAGCAGTATATACAGCGACTTGTTTATTATGTCCCCCAGATATATTCAGAGGAGTAGTAAGTTGCCAACAACAGACTTTATTCTGAACTATTTCTTTTTTATATGCAAATACGAAACCTGCAGGAACAGACTACTTTTTCCATTTTTAATGCATGTTTTATTTATTTACATTTCAAATGTTATCCCCTTTCCCAGTTTCCCCTCCGGGAAATCCCCTATCCCTGCTTCTATGAGGGTGCTCCCCCACCTGCCCGCTCACCCACTTCCAACTCCCTGCCCTGGCATTCCCCTACACAGGGGCATTCAGCCTTCCAGGACCAAGAGTATCTACTCCCATTGATGCCCAACAAGGCAATCCTCTGCTACATATGCAGCTGGAGCCATGGGTCCCTCCCTGCAAGCTCTAAGGTGTCTGCTTGATTGATATTTATGTTCTTCCTAAGGGTTGCAAAACCCTTCAGCTCCTTCAGTTCTTTCTCTAACTCCACCATTGAGGACCACCTGTTCAGTCCAATGGTTGGCTGCAAGCATCTGCCTCTGTATTTGTCAGGCTCTGGCAGAGCCTCTCAGGAGACAGCTATACCAGGTTCCTGTCAGCAAGCACCTGCAATAGGTTATGAGTTTGGTGTCTGTATATATGGGATGGATTCCCCAGGTAGTCACTGGGTGGCCTTTTCTTTAGTCTCTGCTCCACACTTTCTCTTCATATTTCCTCACTTGAGTATTTTATTCCCCTTCTAAAAAGGACTGAAGCATCCACACATAAGTCTTCCTTCTTGAGCTTCATGTGGTCTGTGAATTGTATCTTGGGTATTCTGAGTTTGGGGATTAATATCCACTTATCAGTGAGTGCATACCATGTTTGTTCTTTTATGACTAGGTTACTTCACTCAGGATGATACTCTCAAGTTCCATCCATTTGCCTAAAAATTTCTTGAATTCATTGTTTTTTAATAACTGAGTAGTACTCGTTTGTGTAAATGTACCATATTTTTCTGTATCCATTCCTCTATTGATGAACATCGGGGTTTTTTCCAGCTTCTGGTTATTATAAATAAGGCTTCTATGAACATAGTGGACCATGTGTCTTTGTTGTATGTTGGAGCATCTTTTAGGTATATGCACAGAAGTTGTATAGTTAAGTCCTTAGGTAGCACTATGTCCAATTTTCCGAGGAACCACCAAACTGATTTCCACAGTGTTTATACTAGCTTACAATCCCATCAGCAGTGGAGAAGTATTCCTCTTTCTTCACATCTTTGCCAGAATCTGCTGTCACCTGAGTTTTTGACCTTAGCCATCCTAACTGGTGTGAGGTTGTTGTTTTGATTTCCATTTACCTGATGACTAAAGATGTTGAACATTTCTTTAGGTGCTTCTCAGCCATTCAGTATTCCTCAGCTTAAAGTTCTTTGTTTAGCTCTGTACCCCATTTTAATAGGGTTAATTTTTTCTCTGGAGTATAATTTCTTGAGTTCTTTGTATATTTTGGATATTAGCACTCTATCAGATGTAAGGTTGGTAAAGATCTTTTCCCAATCTGTTGGTTGCCATGTTGTCCTATTGACAGTGTCCTTTGACGTACAGAAGCTTTGCAATTTTGAGAAGTAAATAAGGGGTGAAAACTCACAGTCCTGCACAATTATCAGAATTCATCTTTTAATTTGGTTTTAGGAAAATATTTAGCTTGTAAACTTTCAGCTTGTGTATTATGAGTAATTATGTGGATGGATCTTCTGGGCGTTGTATCATATTACAAATATAGTCTTTCCTTTCTTGGGTACTATAAAGAAGAAGACTAGACAGAAATTACACATGGGAATATGATGGAGGAAATGAGAAGGCACACATGCCCACCATTAGCCTCAGGCTTTCCTGAAGACCCATTGGACCTCATGGTCACAGAAGAAATACTAGCATTTCATCAATAATAATGTATACTTCAAGATAAGAAAAATAATTCTGAAGCAATAGAATTGAAAACATTCTTTAGATGAAGTGGGGCTATTTTCTTTTGCTTTAACATCCTGCTATGATCAAGCAGACACCTATAAATGTAAGAGACCTTATCTTATTCTCCACAGAAGGTCCTAAGTGTTTCCGACATCACATGATTCTCACAAAGTGACCCAGACTACATGCATCACAGTAAGAGAGCCTTCTAAAAGGACAATCTTTAGCTTTCTTTTAAAAAGGATTTCAATTATTCTTGAATAACAGATTCACAAACTGAGAAGAAATTAAATATGTATTTTAGCTTTGGGTAAAATTTTAGGATTTTAGTGCAAGCACGGAATATGCCTGGTTCTCTGCAATGCTATAATACCAGTCTGCTCTCGTCCAGTTTAGGCCATGTTGAAAATGTGGTTAGTTATAGCTGAAATTGGCTTTATTTCTTTTCCCTTATAGAATCCATGTAAAAATGAACCCTTTATTCAGCAGATATCATCTTGTACTCTGTGTTTTAGCTCAAGAAAAATAAAAGGCTTATCTATCATTACAGCTTTGGTATTGAGTAGATGAAAGGCTAACTGGATCTGATTTTACCACATGTATCATTAAAATATTTGCCAGTTACAGAGAATTTTCCAGCAATTCCCTCACAATGGCTCACATGTTGTAGCTATATGCCGAAGCTGCTCACAGCTGGGCTAGGACAAGGAATGAACAGACACGGGCTCCGTACACCAGCAAAGGCATCAGCCACAGCTGAAGGGCAGCTGCTTCCTTGATGAGACCCAGACAGCTCTGAATTCACAGAAAAAGGAATGTAGTAGGCAAGATTGTTGCAAGAGCACGTTTAGGGTAGATTTGAGTAATGGAATGTTTCTATGCAATTGGGATTTATTTATTTTTATTTTATGTGATTCTGTTATATATATATATATATATATATATATATATATATATATAAAACATATATATATAACATATATATATATAAAACATATATATATAACATATATATATATAAAACATATATATATAACATATATATATATTATATATATATGCATACATACATGAGTATACATGACTGGTACCCAGGGAATCAGAAGATGGTGTGAGGTCCCCTAGAATTGGAGGTTCAGATGACTGTGAGCCATCATGCCTGCACTGAGAACCAAACCCAAATATTCTGCAGAATCAGCAATTGCTCTCAACTACTATTTTCTTTTTTCGTTTTTTTTGGGGGGGGGGGATTTTGTTTGGTCTTGTTTTGTCTTCTGAGTAGGAGAAATTTAAAATACTAAATGCAAATATATATATATATATATATAAAGACAAATATACACATAAATGTATTATATATGATATATTATATATTTAGTTATATACAATATCTATTAGGAATATAATGAAAAAGTCATTCCCCAAAACCTTTGATTTTAACAATTAGTGATTGATTGAAACTGAGAATCTATTTCCAGAAATAGATAAATAGGCGACCCACCATTTTTGTGAAATGTATTTTAAAAGTTTTTATTAGATATTTTCAATATTCACATTTCAACTGTTATCCTCTCTCCTGGTTTCCCCTCTGAAAACCTCCGATCCCATCGCCCCTCCCCCTGCTTCTATGAGGGTGTTCTCCCAACCACTTACCCACTCCTGCTTCCCTGGCATGGCATTCCCCTACCCTGGGGCATTGAACCTTCACAGTACCAAGGCCCTCTCCTGCCATTGATGTCTGACAAGGCCATCTTCTGCTACATATCCAGCTAGAACCATGGGTCCCTCCATGTGTACTCCTTGGTTTGTTGTTTAGTCCCTGAGAGCTTGGGGGGAGGGGTGGTCTGGTTGGTTGATACTGTTGTTCCTTCTTTCTTTCTCTAACTCCTCCACTGGGGACCCTGTGCTCAGTCCAATGCTTGGCTGTATTTGTCAGGCTTTGGCAGAACCTCTCAGGAGATAGCTATATCAGGCCCCTTTCAGCAAACACTTCTTGTCATCCCCAATAGTGCCTGGGCTTGGTAACTGTATATGGGATGGATGCCCAGGTAGGGCATTCTCTGCATGGCCTTTACTCAGTCTCTCCTCCACACTTTGTATCTCCTCCCGTGGGTATTTTGTTCTGCCATCTAAGGACTAAAATATCCTCAACACACACACACACACACACACACACACACACACACACACACAAACACAAACATACACTCTCTCTCTCTCTCTCTCTCTCTCTCTCTCTCTCTCTCTCACAGACACACACACACACACACACACACACACTCACACACACACACACACACACACACACACAGACATACTCCTGCACATATATATTTGAAAACACATGATGTTTTGATTTCCATTCTGTGTCTATGATGACACACCATGATGAAGGGAACTCTTACAAAAGAAAGCATTTAACTGGGTCTTGCTTACAGTCTTAGAGGGTTAGTCCATTATCATCATTTCAGAGAGTATTCTGACAGTTGGTCCCACATAGTGCTAGATAATAGATGAGAGCTTTACATCCTGATCAGGAGTCTGTAATCCAAGAGTGGGGGTAGAGAAGGAGGAATGAAGGGAGAAAGAAAGAAGGAGACACAGACAGAAACTGGCATGGGCTTTTGAAGCCTCAAAGCCCACCCTTACTGACAAATCCTACTTCATCAAGACCTTACCTCTTAATGCTTCAATTCTCTTTCTACAAACTGGGGACCGAACATTCAAACATAAAGATGGTTATAGAAACAATTCCATTAACTAATTTTGAAAGATACTCTGATAACTATTTAAAGCAAATTCATAAATTTCCTGATGAAAATTTTGGAGCTACCCAGATAACACATGAGAAAGATCAAAATGAGTTCAGTTAGAGGACACAACATTTTTATTTACTAATCATAAGCAAGTCTCTTAAGCTCTTTTTGATTCTATTTCTTTTTTATTGGTTATTTTATTTATTTACATTTCAAATATCATCTCCCCCTTCCCAGGTTCCCCTCCACAATTCCCCCACCCCATTTCCCCTCCCCTTTTCTTCTATGAGGGTGCTCCCCCACCCCCATTCCTGCCTCACCACTCTAGCATCACCTTAAGCAGAGGTATCAAGCCTCCATAGGACCAAGGACCTCCCTTCCCTTTGATGCCAGATAAGGCAATCCTCTGATATATATGCAGCTGGAGCCATGGGTTCCTCCATGTGCATTCTTCAGTTGGTGGTTTAGTCCCTGGGAGCTCTGGGTGGTCAGGTTATTTGATATTGTTGTCCTTCCTATGGGGTTGCAATCCCCTTCAGGTCCTCCAGTCCTTTCCTCAACTCCACCCTTGGGACCCCAGTGCTCAGTCTGATGGCTGGCTGTGAACATCTGCATCTGTATTGGTCAGATTCTGGCAGAACCTCTCAGAGGATGGCTATACCATGTTCCTGTCAGCAAGCACATCTTGACATCAGCAACAGTTTTTGAGTTTGGTGTCTGCAGGTGGGATGCATCCCTAGGTGGGGGCTGCCTCTGGATGGCCTCTTCTTCAGTCTCCACACCACTTTTTGTCTCTGCATTTCTTTTAGAAAGGCAAAATTCAGGGTTATATTTTTTGAGATGGGAGTGTGGCCCATCCCTCAAATGGGGGCAGTGCCTGTCTACTGGAGATAGTTTCTACACACCTATCTTTGTTGGGTATTTTGGCTAATATTATCCCTGCTGGGTCCTGGGAACCTCTTGCTTCCCTGGCATCTGGGACTTTCTAGTGGTTCCCCCCAGTTCCCCATCCCCAACTGCTGCATATTTCATTACAATTTCCTGGCCCTCTGTATTTCTCTTCTGTCTCACCAGCACAGGGGAAATTTTTCTGAAGAAAACACTAATGACTAAGGCTCAAAGATCAACTACTGACAAATGGATCTCATTAACCTGTAAAGATTCTGTAAGGCAAAGGACACTGTCAATAGGACAAAATGGCAACCAACGGATTGGGAAAATATCTTTACCAACTCTACATCCAATAAAGTCTAATATCCAATATATACAAAGAACTCAAGAAGTTAGACTCTAGAGAACCAAATAACTCTATTATAAATGGGGCACAGCTTCTTTTCTATTAGTTTTAGTGTGTCTGGTTTTATGTGGAGGTCCTTGATTCACTTGGAGTTGAGCTTAGTGGAAGGAGATAAGAGTGGATCAATTCTCATTCTTCTGCATGTTGACCTCCAGTTGAGCCAGCATCATTTGGTGAAAAGGCTATTTTTTTCCACTGGATGTTTCAGCTCCTATCTCGAAGATAAATTGGCCATATATGTGTGGGTTCAATTCTGGGTCTTCAATTCTATTCCATTGATCCACTTCCCTGTCACTGTACCAATACCATGCAGTTTTTAACACTACTGCTCTGTAGTATTGCTTGAGGTCTGGGATATTGATTCTCCCAGAAGTTCATTTACTGTTGATGACAGTTTTAGCTATCCTGGGTTTTTTGTTATTCCCGATGAATTTGAGAATTGCTCTTTCTAACCCTGTGAAGAACTGAGTTGGAATTTTGATGGGGATTGTGGTGAATCTGTATATTGCTTTTGGCAAGATTGCCATTTTAACTATATTAATCCTGCCAACCCACAAGCATGGAAGAGTTTTCCATTTTCTGAGGTCTTCTTCAATTTCCTTCTTCAGAGACCTGAAGTTTTTGTCATATAAATCTTTCACTTGTTTGGTTAGAGTCACACCAAGATACTTTATATTGTTTGTGGCTATTGTGAAGGGTGTCATTTCCCTAATTTCTTTCTTGGCCTGCTTATCCTTTGAGTATAGAAAGGCTACTGATTTGCTTGAGTTGACTTTATAACCAGCCACTTTGCTGAAGTTGTTTATGAGCTGTAGGAGTTCTCTGGTGGAACTAATAGAAAAGAAACTGTGGAAGACCCTTAAGGACATTGGCTCAGGGGAAAAATTCCTGAACAGAACACCAATCGCTTATGCTCTAAGATCAAGAATAGACAAATGGGACCTCATAAAATTACAAAGTTTCTGTAAGGCAACTGTCAAAATGACAAATCGGCAACCAGCAAATTGGGAAAAGATCTTCACCAACCCCATATCTGACAGAGGGCTAATATCCAATGTATACAAAGAACTCAAGAAGTTAGACCCCAGAAAACCAAATAACCCTATCCAAAAATGGGGTACAGAGATAAACAAATACTTTTCACCTGAAGAAATTCGGATGGCTGAGAAACACCTTAAAAAATGCTCAACATCATTAGTCATTAGAGAAATGCAAATCAAAACAACCCTGAGATTTCACCTCACACCTGTCATAATGGCTAGGATTAAAAACTCAGAAGACATCAGGTGTTGGCGAGGATGTGGAGAAAGAGGAACACTCCTCCACTGCTGGTGGAACTGCAAGCTGGTACAACCACTCTGGAAATCAGTCTGGCAGTTCCTCAGAAAACTGGACATGATACTTCCGGAGGATCCAGCCATACCACTCCTGGGAATATTCCCAGAAGACTCCCCAGCATGCAATAAGGATACATGCTCCACGATGTTCATAGCAGCCTTATATATAATAGCCAGAAGCTGGAAAGAACCCAGATGTCCCTCAACAGAGGAATGGATACAAAATTGTGGTATATATTCACAATGGAATACTATTCAGCCATTAGAAACAATGAATTCATGAAATTCTTAGAGAAATGGATGGAGCTGGAGAACATCATTCTAAGTGAGGTAACTCAGTCTCAAAAGAATACCCATGGTATGCAGTCACTGATAAGTGGATATTAGCCTACAATCGTGGGACACCAAAGACACAATTCACATACCAAATGATGTCTGACAAGAAGAAAGGAATGGACACTAATGCTGGAAGGGATCAAAGCATCAGTGTAGGGGAATACCAGAACAGGGAAGTGGGAAGGGGTGAATGAGGGAGCAGGGGGAGGGAAAAGGGCATGTGGGACCTTAGGGGGGTGGGGAAACAAAACGGAAATGAAATGTAAATATAGAATATATCCAATAAAAATAATGTAAATATAGAATATATCCAATAAAAATAATGTAAATATAGAATATATCCAATAAAAAATAATGAAACAAAACAGAAATGAAATGTAAATATAGAATATATCCAATAAAAAATAATGTATTCACGAAATTTGTAGGCAAATGGTTGAAATTGGAAAATATCATCCTAAGTGAACTAACCCAATTACAAAAGAATACACATGAAATGCAATCACTGATAAGTGGATATTAATTAGCCCTGAAGCTTTGAATACTCAAGGCACAATTAGCCAATCAAAAGATTCCCAAGAAAAAGGAAGGAGAGGACCCTGTTTCCGAAAAGACTGGATCCAGTATTGTAGGAGAGTACTAGAACAGTGAAATAGTGGGGGCAGTGATTGGGGAATGGGCAGAGGGAAGAGGACTCTTGGGACATATGGTGAGGGGGGAACTGGGAAAGGGGAAAGCCTTTGGAATGTAAACAAAGAATATAGAAAATAAAAACAAACAAACAAACAAAAAACAATGAATTCATGAAATTCTTAGGCAAATGGAATGGAACTAGAAAATGTCATCCTGAGTGAGGTAACCAAATCACAAAAGAACACACATGGTATGCACTAACTGGTAAGTAGATATTAGCCCCAAAGCTCTGAATACCAAAGATACAATCACAGACCATATGAAACTCAAGAAGGAAGACCTAAGTGTGAATGCTTTGGCTCTTCTAAGAAGGGGAACAAAATACTCACAGGAGAAAATATGGAGGAAAAGTATAGAACAGAGACTGAAAGAAAGGCCATCCATAGACTGTCCCCTCTGGGGATTCATCCCATATATAGTCACCAAACGACCGACACTATTGTGGATGCCAAACGATGCTTGCTGAGAGGTGCGTGATATATCTCCTCAGAGGCCCTGCCAGAGCCTGACAAATATAGAGGTTGTTGTTCGCACCCGACCATTGGACTGAACACAGGCTCCACAATGGAGGAGTTAGAGAAAGGACTGAAGGAGTTGAAGGGGTTTGCAAACCCATAGGAAGAACAATATCAACAAACCAGACACACATACCCCCTTCCCCAGAGTGCCCAGGGACTATGCCTTCAACCAAGGAGTACAAATGACTCCAGCTGCATATGTATCAAAGGATTGCCTTGTCAGGCATCAATGAGTGGAGAGGTCTTTGGTTCTCTGAAGGCTCGATAAATGCCACAGTGTAGGGGAGGGGGCTGGGGAGGTGGGAGTGGGTGGGTGAGTAGGTAGAGGAACACTGTCTTAAGCGCAGGGTGAGGGAGGATGGGATAGGGGTTTCCAGGAGAGGCAGAAACAAGCAAAGGGGTTAACATTTGAAATGTAAATAAAAAATATTCAACAACAACAACAAAAAAGAAATGACAAAAAATGTTCCCTTATTGGCACTGTGACCATTGTGACATATGACAAAAGATAATCAAGGAGGATTCTAAATAATAATCTTGTCAGTATGGTGATAGGATTTGGGATGCAAGAAGACATTCTAATTGCTTTCTAATGTATCTAACTCTATCTCTACTTCTACTTCTACCTCTACCTCTACCTGTACCTCTACCTGTACCTCTACCTGTACCTCTACCTATCTCTATCTCTTTCTCTATCTCTATGTCATCTATCTATCTATCTATCTATCTATCTATCTATCTATCTATCTATCTATGTATCTATGTATCTATGTATCTATATATCTATATATCTATATATCTATATCTATATATCTATCTATTAAATGATATGTTGCCTTGAGGTGAATGATGTTAAGGATTAACTAATATTGTATGATAAGGGAGTTAAGAAACAACAACCCCAAACAGAAAAGGTACAATCAGGTGGGCCATGTGCTCTGATTGAGATACACCAATATTTAGAAACTCAGCATGATCATTGAATATAGAAGAAAGAGGGGACAATAAGGTAATGAGTAGCCTGGCAGTGGTGGCGCACGCCTTTAAACCCAGCACATGGGAGGCAGAGGCAGGCAGATTTCTGAGTTAGAGGCCAGCCTGGTCTACAGAGTGAGTTCCAGGACAGCCAGGGCTACACCGAGAAACCCTGCCTTGAAAAAGCAAAGCAAAACAAAAGCAAAAAAAAATTAATCTGATTAGTAGATCTCTGTAGGGGAGATTCTCAGAAGTAGGAAGCTGCATTTCATAGTTTTTCCATATACTGCTTTTTGCTAAAAGTCTAGTGTTTGAAAACTTCCTTACTCATACCTAAGGAAGGCTTTGTCATTGCTGTGAAACTGACCCAGGGGAGAATGTGCTATTCTTTGTTCAAGAGGCATGGCTAGATTTTGTTTGTCAATAATACATATTCACTCAAGTTTATCTGTTCCCGACATTATAACTGTATGTCCAAGATTCTTATAACATTACTGGCATGTCTTCTCTTTTATTGAAAATACATTTTTTTCATATATATCATGAATATATTTTCCCCTGCCTCTAATTCCAGATCCTCTGAATCTCCCTTCTCATGTGAATAGATGCCTTTTCTATCTCTAGTTGGAAAACAAACAGACATCTAAGGTATAGTAATGAAATAAATAAAACACAGTGAATAGAAAAAACAAGGAAACACCAGCAAAAGAACACCTCTGTACACAAAGCAAATAGATACAGGCATGAAGATTCACTTGTTCACACATTCGGTAAAATCATCAAACACAAAACCAGAAGCCATGATAGACATGCAAAGGGCCTATAGAGTTTTTAAAAGCTGCTGGTGGTGGACATGAATAAAAGTAAAAATAAAAGTCCTTCATAGAAGGGAGAACAAAATACACAGAAGGATATACAGAGACAAAAAGTAGAGCAGTGTCTGAGGTAAAGACCATCCAGAGACTACCTCACCTAGTGAGTCATCCCATATACAGTTACAAAACACAGACACTATTTTCTATGCCCACAAGTGCTTGCTGACCGGAGCCGGACATAGTTGTCACCTGGGAGGCTCTATTAGTACATGAGAACTACAGAGGGGGACACCCTCTGCCAGCTATTGAACAGAGCACAAGGTCCCCAATGGAGGAGCTAGAGAAAGGACCCAAGGAGCTGAAGGGATTTGCAGTGCCACAGGAGGAAATCAATATGAGTCAGCCAGTAATCCCAAAGCTCCCAGGGACAAAACTATCAAACAAAGAGTACATATGGAGTTACCCATGGCTCCAGACACATAGGCAGCAGAGGATGGCCTTGTTGGACATCAAAGGGAGGAGAATCCTTTGGTCCTGGAAAGGCTTGATGCCACAGTGTAGAGGAATACTAGGACAGTGAAGCAGGAAAGAGTTGTTTGAGGAACAGGGGAAGAGAAGATGGCTTATGGGATTTTCAGGGTGGGGGGGACAAGAAAAGGGATAACATTTGAAATGTAAATATTTTTAAATTCTTTATTCAAATTTAAATTAAATTTAAAAAGAGGAGATATAATTTCAAACTTACAGGTACATCCCCAGTATTATATGTCCAAAACCATGCAAATTTGACTCCATCTTTGGAAGTTTCTTGTCTCATAAAGTATTATGGGGCTCTTATTTTTCCTTTTCTCTTTCTTTTTTACTTTCCTAACATTTTTAAACAGCGTATGTCATCATATTCCAAGTGGCCTGAAATTTCTGATCCTCCCAAGTCTTGGGATTAAAACTCTGCCCCATAATGGCCACCACATCATAGTTTCATTGATAATGGTGCTTTTCCAATTTTCAATTGTTGTTCAATTTGTTTTTCAAACATACATAGTTTTGTATTACTCTTTGTCTTCTGTTTTCATTCATCTCTTCTTCTCATTTGAGCAACATTTCACATAATTTACCATTATGTGTCTTCTTTATAGAGTCACCAGGCAATAATGGATTTCTTCACATATTATTAATTCATAGATATCAAAGCTCATTTAAGGAATGAATTGACACTTACTCTTGAGTGAAAGTAAAATAAAATCATCTTTGTAAGGCAGGATCAAAATTGGGAGGATTCAAATAAGTGATGTTTAGATTGAGAAAATTGTCAATCATCATATCTCTCAGGTCATTCTTGCCTTTACTCGTCTGTGCCTCAGAAAGCCAGTAATTAATTTTGAAAAGATGTTGAAATTTCACATAGTTGTGGTCTCTTTGTCCATAAGTCTTTCCTTCCTTTCCATGCAGGGACTATTGCGCATTTCACTATCATTCTTCCCAAGTGATCCTGGGGCTAAATGACTGATTACATTTTAGCAAGCTACTCCCTGCACTTCTGTAGCCACTAAATACCCCATTTACGTGAAAGTCTCTTGCCCTGTGTTTTATATTCATTTTGCTGATGTGCAAGCCTGTCTATCGTGTGCATAGCTGAGCATCCTCCAGAGTGAACCATATTTCTTTAATGCCTCCTATGTCATCTCCCTCTTTTGTCAAACACATGGCTCCAATTTTGGTGCTTTATTTCTAGTTGGCCCAACAATTTAGTTTATTTTTCCCTGATTGTATCAATTTATCTTAAGTCTCTGATTTCTATGTTTGAATTTCTACTCCTGTCGATCCCACACCCTTCAGGTTTGTAATTTCATTTTTGTATTGAAGCATTTGATCCAATTCCTCCCTGTTCTTTTATCCTCATCTGGGTTTCATTTTAATATTTCTTTTTCTTTTTTTAGCCTAACAAAGAACTTTCAACGGCCCATAAACATGAAGTAGTTCTTTTTGAACTAGCTGTTTGGAAGCAGCTTTTCAGGTTTCTACATCATAGTAACTTCTTGTAAAGCTTACTGCCTTAGATTGAGGTAGGGCCCTAGTAGTTGGCTTCCAGCGAGGACTATTCACTTTCCTTCTGCTATCCTAGCAGTTATCCTTCACCTTATACACTTATAAGAAAGAGCATCAGGTAAAAGGGGAAGTATTGTGAGAACAGGAATAGTCTATCCCTCCATAACATCTTTAGACTCGGTCTTTAAGAATTTAATCTAGGAATGTCTTTGAGCCAGAGAAGCTTTAAAAGAGTGAATGACATCATTAATTCTGGCTCGAATTTAATTTATTTGTTGATAATGATGCTTGGCTGGACTGACTACAAACTAAACCACAGTATCTCATATGGTAATGAGGCTGCAGTAATTCTTGAAGTTTCATGTGTAGATTGATGGTAGAAAATTTTCAGATTATGAATAAAATAAGTTCATATTATTATCATTTGTAGTTTTAGATGTCCAACATCATTCCTAAACCTAGTCACCTAGAACCATTTTACACATAAAATGTCTTAAGACAATGCTTAAAGGCAGAATAATTTTCCTATTTTTATGTCAAATATATGCAGTGAATATCTTGACTGTTAGATATGTCAGAGAATATGAAAGTTAAATATTACATTTTAGAAGAAAATAAGTATTTTGTGGAATTTTGTTTAGCAAACAAACGTATAGTTCCTCTCCATTCTTTCATTCCTTCAATGTTTTATTTTATCGCTCTGTCTCTGTCCAACTCTGTCTGTCTGTCTGTCTGTCTCTCTTTCTCTGACACACACACACATATACATACATTTTCTTTAAGAAATCTTTACTTTACAAGAATTCTTCATAAATTAATCACAGAATTACACACAAACATTCAGGTAAATGGATTAGTTGATTTTACATAACATTTAAAATCTCGATGTAAATTCTAACGTATAATATTCACTGACAGCATCAAATACAAAAAAAGGGTTCAGTATCACATGCTCAACAAGTATCAGATTCCGTTTTATATTATGTGTCAGAAATAATGTGTTTAATCTTCAGAGATAACATTTTCATCTCTGAGAAGATAGAATGTTGCAGCATCTGCCTGTGTTTCTAAAGGGCTCAGGTATTATGACACCACAGAAGAAAAGACCACCCATATGCCCCAAGGAACTCATGTAAAAAACAAACAAAATTGTACTACTGGGAACAAAAAACAAAAACAAACAAACAAAAACTATCAAATAACCAGTATCTCAGTCAGTATTCTCATTTTCTTACTATGAGGAGTTATTGCCACAGTAACTACAATAAAAGAGCGTTGAATTGGGGCTAGCTTATAGCTTCAAAGGTTTAGTCCTTTATAAGCCTTGTATGAAGCATGACAGCACACAGGCAAACATGGTGCTGGAGAAGTAGCTAAGGGTTCTACATCTGAATCTTTAGGCATTGCGAATGGAGAGAGAGGAGAGAGACAGAGACAGAGACAGAGACAGAGACAGAGACACAGAGACAGAGGGACTAGGCATAGCTTTTGCTTTTGGAGGTATATATAAATGTGCTGATTTGTTACAAAGAGTCTCACAAAACAAAATATCTCAAAAAAGAAGCTAGCCTAACAAACTCTACCTGCAAAATTGGTGGAAGACACGGCAATGTAATTTGTTTCTGCTTGCCCAAGCTGGGTGGGAAGGTATAAACAGAAAAAATCTAAAAATGTCTGATATTACCCAAACCTGAAAAGGGGCCCAGAAAATCCAGTCACCCCTTCTAAATAGCTTCATAAGGGCAATTTAACAGAGCTCCTAAGCAGGCACTTGGCAGTTCAGGATTTTGTCTTATGGCTGTGTTCTTTCCATTCAGACTCTACATGGTTCAAAATTAAGGGCCAAGATAGACAAGGTATTTCTGGGAAAAAGTCTCCCAGTGCTACCGCCCTGTGCTCTGGTCCCTGGCTCCTATCTAGTCCATGGGGGCTTTATACTTAATATATTTTATATAAATACGCAGAGGAATAGAAAGTATAAAATCTGAGAAATTGAGGGAAAGTGAGGAAGTTAGGGAGAAAACTGAGCTTCAGACATTGCTGAGGCCAACTTGACCTCTTCTATGACCTCTTTGATTTCTGGGTTCCCCCACCCTTGGTTTTCTCCTCTTCTGTTTTTTCTTTCTTTTCTTTATTTCCTCTTCAGGATCTCCCTCTTTCTCATCCTATGTTTTGACTCTTGGATTTTTTTGAAGTTAGAAGAGTTCTTGCAACCACATTGTCCCTTGTCATCTGAATCTGAGAATGCTACTTCCTCCCAGGGAATGCTTTTGTCAGAGGTACAGATGGGAATTCGTTTGTCCGGGTCTTCCTCGTTCTCATCACCACTCTCTTCTGGGTTGGAATCCTCAAGTATGGCCTGCATTTGGACTCCAAGGACAAGGGAAAACATTCTCAAGTTTTCAAAGAGCTGTTGCTTGATCTTTTCCAGGCATTCATTAGTGTTCTGGATAGTCATATTGGAAGGGCTGATGTGAAGCTTGAAATCTGGTTCAAAGAATTAGAAGTAGTCATTGTATGTCAGCTCATTAGGGATCTCTGTGTCCAGGGCCACAGATGTTTCATAAGTCCAACACCAAGCGACATTATGGATGGATGGTGTAGCCACCTCCTCCCAGCATTTGCATAAGCAAGTTGAAACTCTGCAAGAATTCCACACACTTGGCATGCCCTTTGATAGTCAGATTGAAGCAACCTAACAGAGCCCCAGACAGGGAATCTGAGCCACACTGTACATCCACTGCACTAGGCTGGAACATCTCCAATACTTTGGACATGACTGGCTTGAAGATAGCATCACAGTGGGTAGTTAATGGCTTAGTATTGGCCTTTGACAGCCCCATTATCCTGTAGGTCCCCAGTTACTGAGAAGTACTCTCCATATTTATGAAAGGACACAGTCATGATGTGGTCTGTAGTATAGAAGTCCTCTTCCATGCCATCACCATGGTGAGTATCAATATCAATATACAGCACCCTCTGGTGATACTTTAGCTGTTCCAGGATGATAGTATCATTGGTATAACAGAAGCCAGATGCTTTAGACTTCTTTGCATGGTGCAGACTGCCAGCCCAGTTCATAGCGATGTCTGTCTGCTGCTTATTAAGTTTTACAGTACTTGCAACAGAACCACTTGTGGATAACTGACAGAACTCAAAAAAGCCATCAAATGTGGGAGAGTCCTCACCGTTAGATCTCTGCATCTGCTTGCTATACTCATATTATCTGGGCAAATAGAATGTAAGAAATTAATGTAGTAATCACTGTGGTTCTTGGTCATCTCCTCATCATTGACTTTGTGTGCATGAAAGAATCCCATTTTTCAGTAAAGACCATAGTTGAGCAGCAAATTGTGAGTCATGTGAACTCAGTGAGGGTTCATTGGGTGCCCTTGTCCATAATAGTAGTTTCAATGTTCCAGTCATAGTAATAACAGACTTTCCCCTCAGTGCCATGAGTCTGCACCATCATGCTCACTGCCCAGCCCATTGGTAAGTTTTGGCTTTTGCTTTTGAAACCTCAAAGTCCACCATCAGTCACACACGTCCACCAATATAGCTATACCTCCTAATCCTGGTAAGTAGTAACACTCTGGTAACTATGCATTCAAATATATAAGCCTATGGGCTATTTTCATTCAAACAACTACCCAAAGTGGCTATGTTCTGAACCATTATTTGACTACATTTCTATGTTTTTTCAGAAGACATCCTACCCTTTGCTTTAATGTTCTCGCTTGAGAAATTCTACAGCAATAAGAACTAGTTTGACTTTAAACTATATAATCCATCATTTCCACCTGAGAAGTGTTGAAACACAATTTGTAACTTCCCTGCACCTACAAAAAAGAATAAGAATAAGCACAGTCAAGTCAGTACAGGGTAGTAAACATGTGAACTAACTCAGCTGCACGGTCTAAGCAGTACTAGACAGTTTAGGACTTTGGAAGTAAGTATAAGAAGAACCCACAAACATCCAGCTTAAGGTCCACTACGTCCAAGAGATTGATTTTATATTTTGGGAATTGACAATCATTAAATTTTATCTCTAATTTCTTTAAAAGTCATTACTTGGAATTTTCATGATTTACTGAGATCTGAATGAATAAGAGGGTAAGGTTTGCAGCAGGGGAGTAACAAACTCAAGTAAATAGGTGGGGAAAGAGATTTGAGAAATCAGTAAGTCAATTGGAAACATCTTAAGAAAATCCAATATATTGTCTTAAAGAAATGAGTGTATCAAGGAAAAGAAGTAGAAAGATTCGAAATGGGTATGTAAGAAAGTCAATATTGCTTTCTTATGAATAAGATTTGCAAGAAAAAAGATAATATGTGAAACTAGTTCTTTTGTTCTTTAATAAATGGTGATTTGTGAATTCATTAAGTAGAAGAGAATGAAAATGTAAGTCATGGGTTGGGGTGGGTGGTTCAGTCATCTTGCTGTTTATTAGTTGATTTTGGTGTGTCTATAGCTATGGACTTCATCCTAAAACAACACAGCTCCTACATCCAGAGAAATTAGAACTTGGCAAATTCTGGGTTATTACTTAGAGTGTAATTATACTTCTATTAGGTCAATGTTAGGAATGCTAACCTTTAAATTCACTAAGCATAGCACAGCTACTTAAAGATTTATCCCATGTATTGCATCATGAGTGAAAAATTCTGACACTCTAGTCTATAGGAACGCATATATAATAAAAATGTAAAACATTTACTTCATTTGTTGTTTTTCATATGTAAAAGTAAACACTAAACAGTTCACTGTACATAATATAAAAGTGTTGTCAAAGCTGAGACCTTATTCTTTTCAGGAGTGATGAAGTCATGAATTACAATCTCTGAGTGTTTGTGTTGTGGACTATGCCTGTGCCTGCATCGCTCTGACACCATGGTCATCCTGTACTCTATTTATTCCCTGCTGATTTTCAAAAAAGCTTTTAAGATCCAAGTCCAAATCCTGTTTTTCAAAAGCTGTGTCATATATTTCACCTTTGACTTCTCTTTATTCCTTATCTTCTTATTCCAATTTATGGACTGGATACTTTTTTGTTTTGTTTTATATTGTATGTGACTTCAATCTCACTAGCCTAAAATATTTTCAATGTTATATAATCTAAAATTGTGATTTCACTCATTATCTTTTTATTTTCTAGAAAAATGCTCATGTCTGCACAAGGAGTAGATGTGTAGTAAATGTGTAAATAATTAAATGCCTCTTCCTTATGCTGAAAAATAGGCAAATGTGCATGACTCTTCAAATGTTTGGTGAGTTTGGTAAAGAATAATTATTAGAAACAGGCAATTGTGTGATTCTAGCATGGTTATAAAATGAATATAGGTTAAACAGTTCTGTTTCATCCACTTAATTGATTGAATAAAGAGTGGGGTGTCATGACTCTACTTGGAGAAAAGACTGTTCAAATAGACTGAAAACAACATGGAAGCAGACATTTCCATGGAGAAAGAGAAGCTTGAACTTGTATAAATAGAATGGATTTGTAGATCTGTAGACCCCATTTAACTTTGTTTTTAATTTACAATTTACTGAATTGATAAATATCTTCCAAATAATTCAGACAATCTAAGGATGTTTATTTAGACAATTTTTAGTTGTCTCTTAAAGCAAATACTTTCAATTATATTTAGGTAACCTGTCTTAGTTAGTATTTCTATTGCTGCAATAAAACACCATTACCTTAAACTAAGTTCAGAAGGAAAGAGTTTATTCAGCTTACACTTTCACATTGATGTTTATCACCAAAGGAAGTCAGGAGTGGAGCTTAAACAGGGCAGGATCCTGACAGCAGGAGCTGATGCAGAAGCTTTAGAGCTTACTGGCTTGCTTCACAAGGTTTTTTTAAGTCTGATTTCTTATAGAACCCAGGACCTCCAGCTCAAGGATGGTACCACCCACCATGGACTTGGTCCTACTACATTAATGACTACTTGTGAAAATGGCTTACAGCTGGATCTCATTGAAGAATTTCCTCAACTCTGGCTCTTTCCCCTCTGATGTCTCTACACTGTTTCAAGTTGACTCAAAAACAGCCAGGATATAAACCTTACATAGTACTCAGGTAACACAGTACATACATTCTTTAGATAAAAAAAATGATGCACACCATTGTAGTCTTATTTATGCAACCGGTTTTAGGAGATACTGCTTCCTGATGTTCTGACTTTTAAAATCTCTCCAAGCCTTCTTCTGCAATGTTCTTTGAGCAGAAAATGGGGAGATTATATAGATTTATCTGTTGGGACTGGAGTCCCCAAGAAATCTTATTCTCTACACTGGGTCCAGCTGTAGTGTTCTGGAAGGAAAGGGGAGGGGAAACCTGAGCTGATTAAAAGGTACATTTAAAATTGACAAATGTCTATGAATTTGATTCTTCTTAACTTTTGTTCCTTTATTAATTTAATATCACTGCAGTTATATTTAATGGAATAACATTAAATCTGTAATATTGACACTTTGATCCTATTGAGAATGAAATAGTTTCTGTAGTATCTTTCTAAGTATATTTGTTGTTGGTTTATAAAAAAAGCTATTGATTTGTTCAAGTTGATTTTGTTTCCTGCAACTCCTCTGAACTTGTTTATCATTCTAGAAATTTTCTGGTAAAATTTTAAGATGTCTATCCCAAACTAAATGTACTATCCAAAACCAAATGTTCAGCCATGAATAAAACTATAAGTAACACACTGAGTAAACAGGTTTTTCATGCATTTATTATATAAAACATAATATATTATGATATATTACAAAATTATACAGAGAGAAAGAGTGACACTCACTTTAAATGAGAGCAAATAGGTCTATGTGGGCTAGTTTTGGGCTAGGAAAGGGAAGGGAAAATGATATTATTATGTTATACACTCCAAATTAGAAGAACTATTTTTATACAAATCCGGAAACCAAAGGTGGGGCTATGGCTCTAGTGTTCAGTGTACATACTGTTTTTGCAGAATGCCTGGGTTCAATTCTTAGTGCCCTTGTTGGGCACTTTACAACTTCCTGTATCTTCAGATATAGGAAGGATATGCTATCTTTGTCTTCTGCAAGCACTGCAACTCTCTGGCACACTATCACAAACCTCTCTCTCTCTCTCTCTCTCTCTCTCTCTCTCTCTCTCTCTCTGCATACACAGTTAAAAATAATAGTTTTAAAACAAAAGCCTATAAAGTGACACTTTGGTTTTTTGTTGTTGTTGTTTTGTTTTGTTTTGTTTTTCGAGACAGGGTTTCTCTGTATAGCCCTGGCTGTCCTGGAACTCACTCTATAGACCAGGCTGGCCTTGAACTCAAAGATCCACCTGCCTCTGCCTCCCAAGTGCTGGGATTAAAGGTGTGCGCCACCACCGCCCGGCTAAAGTGACACTTTGAATTTTGATTTTATATAATGAAGAAGTGTGCAATTAATATACTAATATCAATGAAGTAACTCCTCTTATTTTGAAATATGATCTAATAACAGTAATTGTTCCATTATTCTCTGTTTCTGTTTAATATATATTCTGTCTCATTATTTTATCTGTAAATTTTATAATTTCATTTTCCCCTGCTGGCTATATTATATACCATTGTGTATTATAACACATTTTGATTACTAATTCCTAAGTTGGTAGACATCTAGGCTATTTTGATTCTTAATTATTATGAATAGGACATAGTGAACATGAATAACCTAGAATTTCTGTAGTACTATACACAGTCTTTAAGTTCAAGGCCAGTAGTGGTATAGCTAGATCATATTATAGATCTATTTCCAACATTTTGTGGTCCCCCCACATTGATTTCTACAACCATGCACTAAATAGCATGAGCAGAGGAAGGGCAGGTTAGATGTAGGAATATGGGCAGGGATAACTAACAAGGAGGGCAGTTTGAAAAGACCATATTGAATTCTACTAGTGTAGGAACTATCTAAAATATATACAAATACAAAATAAGTTTAAATGGATTTGCTCTACAATAGGAATAGAATAATCCAATAAGACTCTGTTGCACCATGGAAGTGTTCGTGTACCCAGAAGAAGCACTCAGGAGCGGATCTGATGCAATCACACTAGGGTATTTATTTGAGCTAACTCAGGTTTAACTGACTGCCAACATGCAGGATGATTCCAGGTAGCTTGATCACACCACAAGCAGGCTCATCCTCAGTGGTGCTTGGGCAAAACAAACTGGATTGGATGAGTTAACAACACACACACACACACACACACACACACAGAGAGAGAGAGAGAGGGGGGGAGAGAGAGAGAGAGAGAGAGAGAGAGAGAGAGAGAGAGAGAGAGAAAGGAAGAAAGGAAAGAAGGAAGGAAGAAAGGAAGGAAGAAAAGAGGTAGAAATTAATTTATGAGAAGTTGGGTAAAAGGATAAATAAAACTACTTTTATGTTATATCATAATAGTTTTGTGAAGAATAGACTGCTATTCATTTATTGAAAATAAGACTCAAAATATTACACTACAGAAATGACTAATGTACATGTTACACTCTAGCACTCTTTCTCTATTTCCATTGAAAACTAATCACTTCAGAGCTGACTAGGATACTCTACCTTCCATGTTAGGCTTCATCACATTTCCACCCAAGATGGGTCCAATTTCATTTAACCTGGCCATTTCATCTGTTGCCTATTTTAATTTCTAACTTTGCAAACTCTTCAGTTACTGTTATTTACCAGAGTGGTAACCTCCTCCAGATTTTGTGTTCTGAGCCAAGGACCACACAGAAACTTTATTTAAGAAGGTTTTGAAAGCCCTAGCACTTGTAAAATTTAGTCTTAAATATTCCATTCTAAGGCTCATATTCTATCTCCCTGAACAGTAATCCTTTTCTCTGCCAACATTATACTCCTCTTCTTGAGAATCCACCAAGAGTAGTGGTGATAATGGGAAGATTATGTTTAGGCTTTAAAATATGTCTCTTCTTTATTTTAAGAGGTGCCAATAGCATCCATCTGATTATGCCAGTTTGTGATCAAAGCTCCAGAAATAAGCAAGTTTAAAAGTCAGACAAAGAAGAAGCATTCAACAAGACTCCTATTGAAACCAAATTACCCAAACTTCCTTTCACACAGATGATTCAAGTCATATTTATCATAAATGTACAATGTTTTCATACCCTGCACATACTAGAAACAACAAATTGCCTAATGACCTTATATAAACATTCATGCATTATTATATATACATTTTATATGGTTTTATTTCGAGACAGGGTTTCTCTGTATAGTCCTGGCTGTACTGGAACTCACTCTCTAGACCAGGCTGGCATTGAGCTCAGAAATCTGCCTGCCTCTGCCTCCTGAGGGCTGGGATTAAAGGTGTGTGCCACCACTGCCCGCGTCTACTTCTTTTCTGCTGTTGGGTGCTTGTTCATGGACCTAGAATGGTACTA
This sequence comes from Apodemus agrarius, assembly GCA_964023405.1. NCBI lineage: Eukaryota > Metazoa > Chordata > Mammalia > Rodentia > Muridae > Apodemus > Apodemus agrarius. The sequence goes on along the minus strand of OZ030011.1, from coordinate 26,787,637 downwards.
TCTACTTTCTTTCCTCTAGTCCAGCCAGTAACAAAAAACATGCAGGAAAAAGACTGGATGATTTTTTTTTCTGTGAATGAATAGACCCAAGTTTCTGGGGGAATTTTCCAGAACAGCAATGGTTTTAAGGTCTGTTTTGTTGTTTGTTTGGTTTGCTTTGTAATTGTTGTTACTATTTCTTTACATCAAAGGATAGAGATAACAATAAACCATCTTGGCTCCTGTGGTCAAGCAGACAGCTCGGCCAGGTGCTAAGGGAGCATCAGAGTGGGGGAATCACTTGGGATGCAGCTCACCTGGGCTCCTTCTGTGAATAGGAGCTGGGCAACTCTACAGCTGTCTGGGCACATCTCCTGCAGGGGAGCATCTGACTTGAAGGGAGTCCTGTGGTTAGAGGGAACCCTGAGGTCTGAGGTCACCACCATCTTGGCTCCTGTAACAAAGTGGTCAGCTCAGCCAGGTATGCAGAGAAAACCAGAGTGAAGGATTGCTCAGTACACAGCCTGCCTGGGTTCCTTCTGCACATAGGAGCTGGGCAGCTCTACCGCTGCCTGGGCACTTATCCTGCGGAGAAGCATCTGATTCGCAGGGAGTCTGCAGCTAATGGGAGCCCTGTGGTCTGAGGTCACTACCATCTTGGCACCTGTGGACAAGCAGCCACATCAGCCAGGTGGGCAGGGAACACCAGTGGTGGGGATTGCTTGGGACGCAGCCCACCTGGGTTCCTTCTGCACACAGAAGCTGGGCAGCTCTACAGCTGTCTGGTGCGTATTCTGCAGGGGAGCATCTGACTTGCAGGGAGTCCCGTGTTTAGAGGGAACCCTGAGGTCTGAGGTCGCCGTCATTTTGGCTCCTGTGGCCAAGCAGCCAGCTCAGCCAGAGACCTGTGCCACATCTGACATGAAGATCCCACTTTCTGATACTCTCTAGAGAACCTGCAGGAGCAGGTTAATCACCACTGCACCTTTCCATTGGATGTGGTAGACCTGTGCCACATCTGACACCAGGAAGATCCTACTTCCTGATACTCTTTCAAGAACGGAGAGGAGTAGATTAGTCAGTACAAGCAGAGAATTCAAGAACCAGCATCAGCAGGGCATTTGAAATCTGGCAGCAAGCCCTGTCCTGGGCCATTTGCCCTGCAGAGTGATCAGTGCTTGGAGGGGTTCCTCACAGCGCCCACCATCTTTACTACCAGGCAGACCAGACAGGTGGTACACAGAGACAACACCAGTATAGCATTGCTTGGGCCAAGGCACACCAGGGCTCCAATGGCACCCAAAGTAGGAGAGCACATCAGCAATCTCTGCCAGGGGAAATCGAGTCATCCAGGGATACAGAAATGGCCTTAGAGGCCCACAGGAAGTTAGAACACCATCCAGTGACAGGACCAACTAATGCCAGAGATAACCAGATGGAAAAAGGGAAATGTAGGAATGTTACTAACAGAAATCAAGGCAATATGACAGCATCTGAAACCAATTCTCCAACAACAGCAAGTCCTGGGTACCACAACACACCAGAAAAACAAGATTTGGATTTAAAAATCACAGCCAAATTTACACAAAATCGTTCCACAAACCCAGCCCTACAAAGGATAATAGTTGGAAAACACCAATATAAGGAGGGAAACTATACCCTGGATAAAGCAAGACAGTAACGTTCTTTCATGAAACCCAAAAGAAGATAACTACTCAAATATAAAAATAATTTCAGAAATAACAGAAAGTAATAATCACTATTCCTTAATATGTCTTAACATCAATAGACTCTATTCTTCAATAAAAAGACATAGACAAACAGACTGGATATGTGAACAGGACTCTGCATTTTGCAACATACAGGAAACATACCTCAGTGTCAAAGACAAACGCTACCTCAGAGTAAAAGGCTGGGAAAATGATTTTACAAGTAAATGGTCTTAGGAAACAAGCTGGAGTAGCCATTCTAATATCAGATAAAATTGACTTTCAACCTAAAGTCATCAAAAAAAAATGAAGGAACACTTCTTACTGGTCAAGGGAAAAATCCACCAAGAAGAACTCTCAGTTCTGAACATCTATGCTCCAAATGCAAGGGTACCCACATTCTTAAAAGAAACTTTACTAAAGCTCAAAGCACACATTGCACGTAACACAATAGTTGTGGGTGACTTCAACACCCCACCATCCTCAATGGACCGATCAGGAAAGCAAAAACTAAACAGGGACACAGGGAAACATATTAGATATAACAAAACCAGGAGCTGGTTCTTTGAGAAAATCAACAAGATAGATAAACCCTTAGCTAAACTAACAAAAGGGCACAGAGACAGTATCCAAATTAACAAAATTAGAAATGAAAAGGAAGATATAACAACAGAAATTGAGGAAATTCAAAAAATCATCAGATCCTACTACAAAAGCCTATACTCAACCCCACTGGAAAATCTGGAGGAAATGGAGAATTTCCTAGACTGATACTAAATACCAAAATTAAATCAGGATCAAATAAATCATCTACACAGTCACATAACCCCTAATAAAATAGAAGGGGTCAAAGAAAGACTTCCAACCAAAAAACGCAGAGGACCAGGTGGTTTTAGTGCAGAATTCTATCAGAACTTCAAAGAAGACCTAACACCAACACTCTTAAAATTATTCCACAAAATAGAAACAGAAGGTACACTATTCAACTCATTCTATGAAGCCACAATTATACTGATACCAAAACCACACAAAGATCCAACAAAGAAGAACTACAGGCCAATTTCCCTTGTGAATATTGATGCAAAAATACTCAATAAAATGATCATCCACCATGATCAAGTAGGCTTCATCCCAGGGATGCAGGGATGGTTCATTATATGGAAATCCATCAATGCAATCCACTACATAAACATACTCTGTATATTGCCAAAAGCAAGGTACAGATTCAATGCAATCCCCATCAAAATCCCAACTCAGTTCTTCATAGAGTTAGAAAGAACAATTCTCAAATTCATCTGGAACAACAACAACAACAAAAAAAAAAAAAAAAAAAAAAAAACTGGGGGAAGTAAGTATCCCGGATTTCAAGCAATACAATGGAGCAATAGTTAAGAACTTCTGGGGGAATCAATATCCCGGACCTCAAGCAATATTACAGAGCAGTGGTATTAAAAACTGCATGGTATTGGTTCAGTGACAGGGAAGCGGATCAATGGAATAGGATCGAAGACCCAGAATTGAACCCACACATCTATGGCCAATTGATCTTCAACAAAGGAGCTGAAAACATCCAGTGGAAAAAAGATAGCCTTTTCAACAGATGGTGCTGGCTCAACTGGAGGTCAACATGCAGAAGAATGAGAATTGATCCACTCTTATCTCCTTGCACCAAACTCAACTCCAAGTGGATCAAGGATCTCCACATAAAACCAGACACACTAAAACTAATAGAAAAGAAACTGGGGAAGACCCTTGAAGACATCGGCTCAGGGGAAAAATTCCTGAACAGAACACCAATTGCTTATACTCTAAGAACAAGAATAGACAAATGGGACCTCATAAAACTACAAAGTTTCTGTAAGGCAAAAGACACTGTCAAAAGGATAAATCGGCAACCAACAAATTGGGAAAAAATCTTCACCAACCCTACATCCGACAGAGGGCTAATCTCCAATGTATACAAAGAACTCAAGAGGTTAGACCCCAGAAAACCAAATAACCCTATCCAAAAATGGGGTACAGAGCTAAACAGAGACTTTTCACCTGAAGAAATTCGGATGTCTGAGAAACACCTTTAAAAATGTTCAACATCACTAGTTATTAGGGAAATGCAAATTAAAACAACCCTGAGATTTCACCTCATACCAGTCAGAATGGCTAAGATTAAAAACTCAGAAGACATCAGGTGTTGGCGAGGATGTGGAGAAAGAGGAACACTCCTCCACTGCTGGTGGGAATGCAAGCTGGTACAACCACTCTGGAAATCAGTATGGTGGTTCCTCAGAAAACTGGGCGTGATACTTCCGGAGGACCCAGCCATACCACTCCTGGGAATATACCCAGAAGATTCACCAGCATGCAATAAGGATACATGCTCCACTATGTTCATAGCAGCCTTATATATAATAGCCAGAAGCTAGAAAGAACCCAGATGTCCCTCAACAGAGAATGGATACAAAAAAATGTGGTATATATACACAATGGAGTACTATTCAGCCATTAGAAACAATGAATTCATGAAATTCTTAGAGAAATGGATGGAGCTGGAGAACGTCATACTAAGTGAGGTGACCCAGTCTCAAAAGAATACCCATGCTATACAGTCACTGATAAGTGAATATTAGCCTAGAAGCTTGGAACACCAAAGACACAAATCACATATCAAGTGATGTCTCACAAGAAGAAAGGAGTGGACACTGGTGCTAGAATGGACCAAAACATCATTGTGGGAGAGTACAAGAACAGTAAAGTGGGAGGGAGTGGATGCGGGAGCAGGGGGAGGGAAAAGGACATGTGGGACCTTTGGGGGGTGGGGAACCAGAAAAAGGGAAATGAATTGTAAATATAGAATATATACAATAAAATAAAGAAAAAAATATTCATAAAAAAAAAACAACTGCATAGTATTAGTACAGTGACAGGCAGGTCGATCAGTGCAGTAGGATTGAAGAACCAGAAATGAACCCACACACCTATGGTCACTTAATCTTTGACAAAGGTGTGGAAGCCATCCAGTGGAAAAAAGAGCCTCTTCAACAAATGGTGGTGGTTCAACTGGAGGTCAGCATGCAGAAGAACACAAATTGATCCATTCTTATGTGCTTGTACTAAGCTCAACTCCAAGTGGATCAAGGACCTCCACATAAAACCAGACACACTGAAACTAATAGAAAAAAAAAACTGGGGAACACCATTGAGGACATGGGCAATGGGGAAATGTTCCTCAAGAGAAGACCAATAGCTTATGCTGTAAGATCAAGAACTGACAAATGGTACCTCTTTTTTTTTTTTTTTTTTTTTTTTGGTTTTGCGAGACAGGGTTTCTCTGTGTAGTCCTGGCTGTCCTGGAACTCACTCTGTAGACCAAGCTGGCCTCGAACTCAGAAATCCGCCTACCTCTGCCTCCCAAGTGCTGGGATTACAGGCGTGCACCACCATGCCCGGCTCAAATGGTACGTGGATATTAATGAGCCCAGAAGCCCTAAATACTCAAGACACAAATAGCAAGTCAAATGATTCCCAAGAAGAAGAAAGGAGAGGACCCTGGGCCTGTAAAGATTGCATCCAGTTTAGTAAAGAAACCGAGGGGGGAGGGGGAATGATTGGGGAACAGTTGTGGGGGGAGAGGAACTATGGGAACTATGGTGGGTGGAACTGGGAAAGGGGAAAGCCTTTGGAATGTGAACATAGAATATAGAAAATAAAAAAAATTATAAAGTCATATTGATAGTTCTGATGTTAATTAAAGACCATAAGATTCACTTTTTTTTCACTTCTAATTATCTGTAGGTCTTTTTCACAGTGATGGAAAATCTGTATTGGTAATTGAGTCACTTTTATTTTGGCATTTCCCATTATACCCTTATTTGAAAAGGAAACATAGTAAGAAAAAAAATTACAAAGTTTCTGTAAGGCAAAGAACACTGTCAATCACACAATATGGCAACCAACAAATTGGGAAAAGATTTTCACCAACCCTACATCCAAAAGAGGGCTAATATCCAATATATACAAAGAACTCAAGAAGTTAGACACCAGAGAGCCAAATAACCTTATTAAAAATGGGGTACAGAGTTAAACAAGATATTTTACCTGAAAAACTGGAATGGCTGAGAAGCTCCTTATTGGACCCTGGATCTGGAAAGGCCAGTGCATCAGTGTAGGTGAATACCAGAACAGGGAAGTGGGAAGGGGAGGATGGGGGAACGGGGGGGGGGAAGGGCATATGGGACCTTTGGTGGGCAGGGAGCCAGGAAAAGGGAAATCATCTGAAATGTAAATAAAGAATATATCCAATAAAAAAAAGAAATGTTCAGCATCATTATTCATTAGGGAAATGCAAATGAAAACAACCCTGAGATTTCACCTCATACCAGCCAGAATGGCTAAGATTACAAACTCAGGAGACATCAGGTGTTGGTGAAGAGTGGAGAAAGAGGAACACTCCTCCACTGCTGGTGGGATTGCAAGTTGGTACAACCACTCTGGAAATCAGTCTGGCGTTTCCTCAGAAAACTGGGCATGATACTTCTGGAGGACCCTGCTATACCACTCCTGGGCATGTACCCAAAGATTCCCCGGCATGCAGTAAAGACTCATGCTCCACTGTGTTCATAGCAGCTATTATTTATAATAGCAAGAAGCTGGAAAGAACCCAAATGTCCCTCATTGGAGGAATGGATACAGAAAATGTGGTATATTTGCACAATGGAATACTAAACAGCAATTAAATTCAATGAATTCATGAAATTCTTAGGCAAATGGTTGAATCTGGAAAATATCATCCTATGTGAGATAACCCAATCACAAAAGAACACACATGGAATGCAGTCACTGATAAGTGGATATTAGCCCAGAAGCTCTGAATATCCAACACAATTCACATATTAAGGACCTGGGGCCCTGGTCCTGGAAAGGCTTGATGCAGCATTGTAGGGGATTGCCCAGACAGAGAGTTAGGAGGGGGTTGATTGGAGAATGAATGGAGGGAAGAGGGCTTAGGGGACTTAAGTGGAGGGGGGAACTGAGAAAGGGAAAATAATTTGGAATGTAAACAAAGAATATAGAAAATAAAAAGATACAGAACTGATTAACATACAGAGAATCAGAGATTTTAGAGTGTACTACCACAAATAGGACATGTCTACTACATGCCTTCCTTCCAAATATCAGTTATCATCCTAGAAGAAGAGGCAGAAGAATTGTGAAAGGCAGAGCTAGTGGAAATGTAACACATTTGAGAAATATGACAAAGCTATTGCACAGATAAACACCAACAAAGTGGGAAAAGATCTTCACCAACCCTACATCCGACAGAGGGCTAATATCCAATATATACAAAGAACACCAATAGCTTATGCTCTAAGATCAAGAATTGACAAATGGGACCTCATACAATTACAAAGTGTCTGTAAAGCAAAGGACACTGTCTGAAGGACAAAACAGCAACCAATCTCAGGGTTTTTGATTTGCATTTCTCTAATGACTAATGATGTTGAACATTTTTTTAAGGTGATTCTTAGCCATCTGAATTTCTTCAGGTGAAAAGTCTTTCTTTAACTCAGTACCCCATTTTTGATAGGGTTATTTGGTTTTCTGGGGTCTAACTTCTTGAGTTCTTTGTATACATTGGATATTAGCCCTCTGTCAGATATAGTGTTGGTGAAGATCTTTTCCCAATTTGTTGGTTGCCAATTTGTCCTTTTGACACTTTCTTTTGCCTTACAGAAACTTTGTAATTTTATGAGGTCCCATTTTTCTATTCTTGATCTTAGAGCATAAGCTATTGGTGTTCTGTTCTGGAACTTTCCCCCTGATCCAATGTCCTCAAGGGTCTTCCCTAGTTTCTTTTCTATTAATTTTAGAGTGTCTGGTATAATGTGGAGGTCCTTGATCCACTTGGAGTTGAGCTTAGTACAAGGAGGTAAGAGTGGATCCATTCTCATTCTTCTGCATGTTGACCTCCAGTTGAGCCAGCACCATTTGTTGAAAAGGCTATCTTTTTTCCACTGGATGTTTTCAGCTCCTTTGTCGAATATCAATTGGCCATATATGTGTGGGTTCAATTCTGGGTCTTCAATCCTATTCCATTTACCGACCTCCCTGTCACTGTACCAATACCATGCAGGTTTTAACACTACTTCTCTGTAGTATTGCCAGTTATCAATTTAAAAAATACTTTGCAATATGGTCACAGGCCATTGTGATTGAATAAATTCTTCAGTTGTGGTTGCCTCTTGGCACATGTGGTTGACTACACACATGTGCCAAGTTGACAGCCGAAACTATCATGCACTCTATAAAATATCTTCAGGGAAAGAATCCTACTTGTCTTTTTTTTCCTTAATGCCATCAATACTTAGACTATATCTCTGATGACAAAATAAGAGGCAATTCAGGTTTCTCATTGTCAGTCAAAATTCTATGTCAAGAAGGGCAGCAAATATAAGCTGAAAGGCTAACGCAATAATTTTGAGTAATGAGGATATAAGATTCATACAGGATTATTCTAATATTTCCACAACTGCCTCCTTGTTGGTGTGATTTGTGCTGGTGTGTTTAGAAGCTATCAAATCATAAATATTAGTTAAGTGAATTAAAAAGAGTTACTTTCGTGCTCAATACTGTGGTTAGTAATTGTGGGATCACTTTCATTTATTTTAAATATTTCTCAAATAAATTATTAAGTCTACACATAGATTTACTTCTCCATTCTATTTATTTGGCAGTCAATAAAAATATTTGAACATTTTCTGTAAGGAAAATTCTGTGTGCTCAGACCAAGGAAGGCAAGGTCCTTGGGGGATTTGACTCCCAGATCAAAGGAAAATTTAAAAAGAAAACATAGTTAAAAAAAAAACAAACCCTAAGGAAAAACATGTAACTCTCTGCCTGCTTTAATTGGAGGAGCGGGCAGATAATCAATGTGGAGGATTTTCAGAAGCACGGAATTCATTTTAGGGTGGATCAATAGCAGACTTGCCTCAGGGGAGAGAGACTCCCATGAAAACTATGCCACCTGTTCCTAAAATCACTTCAAAAGTGAAGGTCGGGCAGGTTTTCTTCACACAATATAAAACTCACTTTTTAAAATGTGAATATATATCAATTGAAAAAAAACCCAAAATATAACAATGTTTTCATTTTACTGAGCAGTTTTACATTAAACGATATGAATGAAAATTCTAACATTAAGTATTGTCATCCATTTGATGGTTAAAAAAATTAACTCTTTGGTCAATTCAGAAGTACATATACAATGTATCTAATAGCATAGTATTACATATAAAGTCAATCTTATACCATAGAACATTTTTCATACACCTAACTTTCTTATTGGAATTTTGACAAGGACACTTGTGCAATTTAATCAGAGGAAGATTGTTGTCCGAATATGATGTGTAAGGAAAACACACTCAAGTGAATAAGTAAATGTATAAATATTACTGTTTAAATTTTAGAATAACTAGTTTTCCAAGAATGTTAGAGCGGTTGAAAAGTTAAAAAAAAGTCTAAGGTTTGCTTCTCTTAGAGATAATGTGAGTTTTATTACCTCTACCTGCAGAAGGATGTTCAAAACAGCTGTATCTCCAGTTCTTGCATGGTGTATAATATAATACGAATCCATACATGCAGAAATTCAGGCATACAATATATATATTACACAATTAAATAATAATGATCATTAACAAAAAGAAGAAAAGTTAAAGAGGAAAGGCTAAATCTTTTAGATGCTAAAGATTATAAACTGTGCAAAAAATAAAACAATGTTTTAGACACAAAAGCACATATCTCTGAGACACAGAGTGAGAGAAATGGCATCACTGGCATCTCTAAAGACCTTAAAGGGGTAAGTTACAAAAACATGAACAATGCGTTACCAATAAATTTAAGTGGCAACCTATAGTAAATATGGTATTCTTTGAGAGAAATCAAAGTTTACCAAATCAGAATTAGATCTTCTAAAAAACTCAAAAAGAATTGCAATTATAGTTAAAAACATGAAGAAAAAATTTAGTATTAGTTATGCTTACTCATAACTACTATAACAAAGTAAAGGACAAAATAATACTAAGTTTATGTTAAGTCTTCTGGCATAAAATTTTAGAATTTAAAAATTTTAAAATGTAATAATAGCTAAAAGTATTTGTGTAGTACTACACTCAACCAGACAAATACTCATGTGCATGCATGCACACACATACATTTCATACATGTATACAAACATGTGTGTGAGAAACAAAGAGAGAGAGAGAGAGAGAGAGAGAGAGAGAGAGAGAGAGAGAGAGAGAGATGTCCTTTGATAAGCTACTCAGAACGTTTACAAGTAATAAACCAAATATACTTCTGCTTTTGTCAAGTGATTTCTGTTGGGCTATTATACTAATTGCTTTTCTCCTTTACCGATTAATTGGGTGAATTGCCTTGAATAGTATTAAAAGATTAAATCAAGCATGAATATATCCTACCTTGCCAACAAATATATGAAATGATGATACACATAAATACTTCAACACAGATATACATATGTAGATATGTATCTATGAATTGAATATGACCCCCTCACCGAATTCAAATATTGAAACTTAATTGCTAATGTTGTTGTAGTGGTAATATAAGATAAATGGGCCATGAGTCTTTGTCCTTCATGAATGAAAATAAGTCTGTATATTATGTGTATTAGGTGTGATGCAAAAATGTAGGCTATCTTACTCCTTTTTCTTCTCCTCATAGGGACAATATTCACATCACTTAGAGAATCCAGCAATTATACACTACATTGGAAACAGAAATATATGGCTTTGACAAACTAATAATTTGAGCTCATCTCTCTCATTCTTTTCTACTTAGAGATGATCCAGCACTATTGTCTGGAATCCCTCTCAAGAACCCTTCCTTTGTTTATGGACACTTAAGCTATGAAACTTAAAACTACTTGCAAACAGTACTTCAGTGTGATGTTTGGATATTTCATACCTTGCAGGAGGAGTTGAACACCCAGCACTGGATATAAAGCCAACTCAGATATCACTTGCATTTGTAATACAGAATAATTTTGTGCCAATATACACACATATATGGGCACACAATCATCATGCATATATTATATATATTATATTAAATATACATGGCATATATATATGATGCATGTGTGTGTGTGACTGTAGAATTCATGTTAATTGCATACAACAGGCTGGAGAATTTTTTCAGCCTCTTAAGTGATTAGTAGTCAAGCATGAAGATCTCAGTTAAATCACAGTACCTTTGTAAAAGGTCAGTATAATCTCTTAAATTTGATCAGTATAATATATCAGAATTGAGAAACATCTCTCATTCTTCATTCTGGAGTTAGACAAATATTTCTTAGATATGACAATAGATTAACAAGCTTAATTTATTTAACATTAAAAATATGTGTGCTTTAAAAAGCACTCATAAGGAAAATAAATACTAAACAGGAGATGGAGAAAAGCATGAAATCATCTATCGATCATCTTAACAGGTTTTAAAATTCATATCTGCAGATTGGGTAAATGCCACAGGAACTCCATAGGGAAATCCATTATTTCATGAATTTATTTTAAATTTCTCATATAATATTGATAAATAAATATGTACACATACACACATATGTTTTAGTGCAGTTACTTACCCCCCCCCACAGTCTCATAATTATGCTACCCTAGGAGCCACAGACTATTTAACAAAATGTGTATTGCCCTGCTCAGGATTCTATCCTGGTTGTTGGTCAAAGGGGATTAAGAGTTCTTTATAATATTATAATATCTGCCCTGAAGGATGATCCACATATCTAGACAGTCAAATAAGCTACCAAGTAGAGCATTTGTCAGCATCTCTATGCAGCCATTATCCTTAAAAACAACACCAGTCAGAAAAGAATACACATGAAATGCAATCACTGATAAGTGGATATTAATGAGCCCAGAAGCTCTGAATATTCAAGGCACAATTAGCAAGTCAAAAGATTCTCAAGAAGAAGGAAGGAGAGAACCCTGGTCCTGAAAGGACTGGATCCAGTTTTGTAGGAGAGTACCAGAATAGAGCAGAGAAATGGTGGGGTGGTGATTGGGGAATAGGCAGGAGGTGGGGTGGGGTGGAAGAGGACATATGGGACATATGGTGAGGGGGGAAAGGGGAAAGGGGAAAGGGGAAAGGGGAAAGGGGAAAGCCTTCAGAATGTAAACAAAGAATATAGAAAATTTAAAAAAATGTAAAAAAAAAACAAACAAAAAAACAAAACAAACAAAAAAAACAACCAAAAAAAAAAAAAAAAACCACCAGTGATGGACTGGAAGCGTATTCCCCAACAATGCATTACACCACTTTTTGCATAGTAGTAACCAAAACTCTGTTAATTGGATGAGATAGTCTAAATATAGGCTAGAACTCATGGTTGGATAGGTCATAGGCCTGTAAAAATATATAACTAACTAAAGAAATTTAACTTATTTCTAATTAATCATGCATATACCTATATATAAATGCAGTTATTCTTCTCAAAGAAACATTTTTACATGATATAGAAGATATTAAAAGTATCCACAGTTGGTTAAATGTACAGAGAATAATCATTGGTGCTGTGCCCAAACACTAAGGAGGCATCTTTGATCCAATCTCTACATCTAAGACTGAGGACAACAACGTGGAAAAAAGGCATAGAAGAATTGTAAGACCCTCTGTATTGGCATGACTGCTCAGCAATAATGTCTTCTTTATATGACAGTGATGTTGATTCTATGACCTCTCAACATGGTCATTTGCACAAGACCTGCAAAGACCACTACAGTAAAGAACCCAATATGGGTGAAGAAAAAATTCACAAGGCCACACCCAGAAATGAAGACTTATAGGTCATCCATGGCTAGCAAGGAAAAAAGAACCATTTGGGGGGTTTGTTCTTTTGGGTTTTGTTTTATTCAGGGATGGAAATTCAATCCTCAGTGTTAATCCCTAAATAGATACAAATACTGTCAATAATAGAACCCAATACTACATATACATATGCATACACATACATTTCATTCTAAACTACACCACACACACACACACACACACACACACACACACACACACACAAAATATAGCAAGAGGTCATGAATTTGAGACCAGGAAGATTGGAGGGGACACAATAAGCATTGATACAGCAGTGAAAATGATGTGAATAAACGATACCTATGTAGGAAATCTTCAAATAAAGAAAGATTTTCAATTCTAATATATCAATATTCATGGCAGTCTCGTGATCATTTGCAGATACATCTGGAGCAGTGGAAATCTCAATTTCTAAATGCACAGATATTTAACTGAGATCAATCAAAGTTTTAATCCCAAACCTAGAATTTGGTGTCATTGGTGGCTGTGACACAAAAACATTGATATACTTTTGATAAGAATATGAAACAATCTTACAGACTGGGAAAATAATGTGATATTTTTTCTAATGATGCAACCCATCCATTCCATAGTCTAATGAAATCTTATATGAATTATGCAAATGCATTTCTATAAGTCCATAAATAGAAATAACCTGTGCATAAATGAGTAAATTATTCATCTGTGAAATAGCCAAAAATGAAATATATTTCAACAGTAAAAAGAAACATACTACCAAAATATAGTAAAATATTAATTCCTTGCAAAAATTGATAAGACTGAAATATGCCGGACTATCACACTTAAGTACTATTACACTACAGGTTTTTTTTTGCACAAAATTATAGAAAGCATGTCACTGGTTCCCAGAAGACTAGTCAGGACATGAGGATGAGGGTAAATGGAAGGAAAAATGGGAAAGATGATAAACCGGGACCAAGGAACATATAGCATGAGCACAACATATTGTAGCCTTCGTTCAAAAAAAAACATTATATATAACACAAGGAACACTTGCTGGTAACAATTAATCCATGTATTATTTGGTCTTGGCAATAGAGGCTTATAAAGGTCTTCATAATACTAAGCTAGCAACAGTGTTGAGACCTTCATCTTTATCATTTATTTTATTTTTATGAATTATATGAAATGCAAAAGATTTCCTCATTTATAGCTGAGGCTCAAAGAAGTGAATACTCTGAATGTCGTATCATGAGTACAGTGTTTGCCTGGGAATCAATCCTAAATTCCAAGGCCTATAGACATCATCCTTTACTTCTATGATAGCTGATGACTCTAGTGGTAGGTATATCACATTCTGCTGAATGTTATTCTCATGTCATATGTAAGCTGTCAGTTCCTGTAAGTCTTATTCCAATGTGCCTTTCCCTGAAATGGATTATCAGAGCTCTATCCATGTCTACTGTGCTTGCTCTCTCTGCCTAACTGTATTTTGCAGAACCTTTCATTTGCAATGTTAGCCTCTCCTGTAATCATATAATGAACAAAATGTTCTTGTAATAGTGTATATTTACAGATTTGGCCCATATAAAGGGTGTCTGGAGAACTGTGAGCATTTCCCAGTTAATTATGAAGCTTCAGCTGTCTGCAAGAGCAAAAAACGGTGTTGATGCTTCAGTGGTTTAAATTAATCACTTGTTTAATAAGACTTTCTATCTCTGTGAAGGAGCGTGGTTAATAGCAGTCTCTGAGAACACAGTCACCATGAACATCATTTCCCTGGGAAAAGTCCCATATTCAGTCAGGAGCGTAATGTGTACAATCCTTTTGAGAATGAAGGATCTTTCTGAAACTGAAACTAAAAATATTTACTCTGTTAATGTACCTTATTTGGGTATGTTGTTGTTATTGTTGTTATTGTTTTGTTTGATTTTGTTTTTACAGACATAAGCAAATAGACTTTCTTTAATTAAATTTTTATTTTTCTACCTATTTATTTAGTGGCATTAGAGATACTTTATTTTATTGTCTTTCCAATTATTTTCAACTTACCCTAATATACCTCTCCTAAATTTATGTCCACATTTGAAATATTTTTGATAACCGACTAAGAGCAGTTGGCCCTACCTATAAGTGTATGGTATAGAGCCAGACATCTAGAAGAAGAATGGAAATATATCAATGACCATATATCCTTTTTCCAGTAGCTATCAACTGTCAAGTGGTCCACAGGAAAGGATGAAGCCTGGAAAATTTATCTCCATGTATGTTAGAAAATCATTAGCATAGATTGTACACATAACCGAAATGAGTGTGAGTCCATGAACACTACAACACTACAATTGTGTCAAATACATACTTGAAGACTGCTGTGTGTGCACATGAATGTATAAAACTCAACCTTAGACATTGATTTAAGGCAAATTATTAGGTTTTCCTGAGGATGATAAATTAGTCATTTCAATAGTTCTCTGCCTTAAATAACTTACCCAGTTGATAAACAATAGCATTTGCTTTCATTCAATGAGAATAATACAACTGACTAAAATGTTACACATTGCTAAGATGTCAAGGAAATAATCAATTTTGAAACAGACACCTCTTAATCTCACATGGAGGCCTTTATACAAATAATTAATTCAAAGGTGGCATTTGACTGAAAAGCACTTATTAAATGTGGGGACAAAGTCACAAGAAATGACTATTAACTAATTATTTAATTCTAGCATACAGATGATATGAAGTTTGTTGTTAAGAATATCAATAGCATTGATTGAACAATAAACTAAAAGTACATCAACTCTGGAGAAATAATACACTGGGAAATTGCATAGAAGAATTGTTTTAGATTTATTTATTTATTTATTTTCTTTCTAGTGCTATTGTTTTTCTATATGGCTATTTCCAAATATAACTAGCTATATAATATGGATCCTGAAGATTCAACTTATTTTTGCTTAACCAAATTACTAGAGTAAATCAGTAGAATGTTGTTGCCAATCATGAATTTGAAGTGAGCAATTATTCAAGATGGACTATGTGGCCTACTATTTGGTTATGAATTGAAAATAGGGAATCTTTATGCTGTTCTTACCACTCCAGGACAATCAGTTCCATGGACCTTGGATTTTCCAAGCAGCTATGCATTGCTTCTTGAACACGAATAAGTAAGATTTTAAACATGGTTAAAAACTTTGGAATTCGTAAGATAAAATAATTTATTTGGGACAATACACCCATAAACTTTCAACCTACATTGTATCTTGCCTTTAAGATGTGCTGGGATAAATATGGCACAGAAATTGTGGAGTAGACAATGACTGACCCAGCTTGAGACCCATGCCATTAAATGGAACCCACCCCTGAGAGTGGCTGGAGGGCCAGAACCTAGAGGCAAGCTAAACAGCCCACAGACATAGGACAGAACAAAACATTACTGGCAAAAACCAAAAGACAATTAAATGATTCTTAGTTATATTTTTCTATACTCATGTTTGATAGCTTCATCCAGCAACTGATAGAAACAGAGGTAGAGACACACAGCCAAACATTAGGCAGAACTAAAAAAATCCTGAAGAGGGGAAGGAAGTTTTGTAGGAGCCAGAGGAGTTGAAGGATGCATTAAGAAAATCTACAAAATCAACTATTCTGGATTACTGTGACTGAACCACCAACTCGGAATACTGTGTGGGCTGGCCTAGGCTCTCTGCACATATATCCCAGTTTTGTAGCTTAGTCTTCTTGTAGGACTCCTAACAGAGGGAGCAGGGATGGTCTATGACTCTATGACCTGCTTTTGGGATTCATTCTTCCTATTAGGTTGTCTTGTCTAGTCTCAGTAAGAGTGATGGTACGAAACCTTACTGCAGCTTAATATGCCATGGCCGCTTGAAATCCATGGGAGACCAGCCCTTTTCTAAAGAGAAAGGAGGAGTAGATGGAGGGTGAGGGATGAAGGGAAGTGGACAGAGAGAGAATGGGAGGAGTGGAGGAAGGGAGGAAGGGGAAATTGTGACAATGGTGTAAAAATAAACAAATAAGTAAATAAACGATTGCTAAAATAGTCTAGCTTTCATATAAATCAGGGAAGACGGTAAATGTCGCCTTTGCTCTTAAGCAAGAAGGCTGCCCTAACAACCATTATTCTTAGAGCCCTAATCCTATCTTCGATAATTACTCCAGCATCTAATATGACAATTGTCTCCTGTTCTATACCCAATGTTGCTGACATGGGATGCATTCACTGCTTTTGCATCTCAAACATTTATTAATGATTTTCTAAGGCATAATGTGCCCTCCATGATTAAAACACTTCTCATCACAGCCTTGACTTCTTTCTCGTTAATAATAAGCACTACATATCTATAATTTTACTCTCAGTAACTGTTCCCCATCATGTTCTCTATCAAAAAGTAGGTAGAGTGTGAAACACATAGTATTATTAGAATAGGAAAAATTACCTATTACCTGGCATCGGAGATCAAAATCAAATCTTCCGTGAGGCACCTCTGTAGCTTTTCCCTTGTAACACCACTGAAGAACCCAGGAATGTAGAATTCTAGTAGGAACTCAGGGGATTTGTAAATACCACTTCAGGACTATTTCCATTGAGCTGAATGAGGCTCTTGACTCTGTGTCTTTCCATGGTCTTTAACTTTGATAACTTCAGTCAGTTTTCAGCTTTGTCCTTTACTGACTTCTGTAGGATGGTAGATGATAGATAGCTGCAGAGAGCTTGGTGACTGGTGTGGTTATCTCTGGCCATCTTCGTTTGATCTCTGTCTACCTGCAAAACCTCCCCAGTGGCAACCATGTCGTCACGATGACTAGTAGTCCTAGAGATTGTCAACAAACACAATTTAGTAATTATGAAATGGAAACCAAACTTCCTGCAATTTGCCCACGTGTT
Source organism: Apodemus agrarius (assembly GCA_964023405.1). Classification (NCBI taxonomy): domain Eukaryota; kingdom Metazoa; phylum Chordata; class Mammalia; order Rodentia; family Muridae; genus Apodemus; species Apodemus agrarius. The sequence goes on along the minus strand of OZ030011.1, from coordinate 26,770,186 downwards.
AACTTCAGCTGTTTTGAAGTCTTTTCAGATCCAATTATGGTGGCTTGACTTTTCACATTCTCTAACACCTGCCTTGAAATTTGCTATGACCATCAAAGCCCTAATTTACATATACAAAACAGTTTCCCTCTTTTGTTCTCCCCTTTAGCAATTTTGTACTGACTTTACAGAATTAAATTTAAAATCAGTGGTTATTTGCGACTGGACTCTTGCTGAAAGCAAGATTTTGTTTACTTTTAAATCCTTCTGAACATCAAGCAAAACATTGCATAAAGTATGTACTTTATATACTTTTATTATTTCATTTCATTTAGTTCAATTCATGTAGAATCTCATACTGTATCTAAAGGGAGCCTCAAATTCCACATTTTGTCTAGGTTGAGGCTGAAGTCCCAGAGACCATAGTTCTTTGCCTTCCAAAGTGCTGTTATTGGTGCATAAGCCCAACAGGAAGTGGATAAACATATTTATTGCAGGACTAACTATGGGACATTTTGAAGTCTATCATATTATGATAAATACGTATGTCAACTAATATGAGTTTTCTTATGACCATTTTCAAGTTGAGTGTGAACTTGGATATTTATCTCTGTTCTGGCACAAGAAAAACCTTCAACAGCATATTGTCAATTACTTACCACATTGGACATAAGGCTCACAGGAAGAAGCTTTACTTTTAGTAGAAGTGTTCACTTGCATTTATCATTTTCTACTTTTAAATACTTGTTTTCATATGTTATCTCATATGATAAAAACTTAATAAAATACACAAAAGAAATTGACACAAAGATTGCAGGAGTCAATGATATATTTTTTAATTTTCACTATATAAATTAAACTCATTTGCAGAAGAACACTTGCTAGTTCTTAAAGAACTCAAAGAAATAACTTTCTAAAACTTAATATTGAAAGTTGAGAAAATGTCAAAATGTTAGCAGATTTGTACATCAAAGTAAATTTTTAAAGGGATGAAAAATGGGACTTTATCAAGTTTCCTAAAAATAACATATGGGCCTGTACTGGCTAGTTTTGTGTGTCAACTTGACACAGGCTGGAGTTATCATAGGAAAAGGAGCTTCAGTTGGGGAAGTGCCTCTATGAGATCCAGCTGTGGGGCATTTTCTCAATTAGTGATCAAGTGAGGGGGGGCCCCTTGTGGGTGGTGCCATCTCTGGGCTGGTATTCTTGGGTTCTATAAGAGAGCAGGCTGAGCAAGCCAGGGGAAGCAAGCCAGTAAGTAACATCCCTCCATGGCCTCTGCATTAGCTCCTGCTTCCTGACCTGCTTGAGTTCCAGTCCTGACTTCCTTTGGTAATGAACAGCTGGAAGTGTAAGCTCAATAAACCCTTTCCTCCCCAACTTGCTTCTTGGTCATGATGTTTGTGCAGGAATAGAAACCCTGACTAAGACAGGGCCCATGGAAATTAAATAAAAAGTATAGAGTCATAAAAACTACTTCCTGTCCTATGTAGTTTGCCATGCTAATAAATGAATCAGTTAGAACATCATAGACAGTGCTATATCACGACTATCTCCTGTACCTCTTCAGGCTAAAGTCTATCTTGTCAATTACATTGAACCCTGAAAGACTCTTGCGTAGGTCAAGGCCCCAAGGTGTACTACAAAATGAGAAATTACATGCCTTGACTTCAAGGTCAAAGGAAAGAAACAATAATCTGGTAAAACAGTGGAAAATGATCTCTCAGGTATCAGAACACAAAAAGCCAGAAATACAGAGATAGGAAAAAAATGTACCTTGTGAATTCCTATTCTCAGGTTCACAGTCTACTTTTAAATTGTGTATAAAACCCAGAGATAAATCATAAGTTATTCTATGCATTGGGGGGGGGGAAATACTGGGCATATGAAGAGAAATGTAACAACAGCATTCTTTGTAATATCTAATTGTGAATATGTATTTTGTTCACAGTCCAGGGTTCAAATAATAGCATGTCAATGTACTTAGATGGAAATGAAATATTTAGAAAGATATGTCTGAACTATAACTGAGGAAACAATAAATAATTAATATAACTGTGCCATTTCTACTTTTAATATTTAGAAAAAAGGAGTTACCATTAGAAACCAACATACCAAAGTTTTCAATGTGGAGTTTTGGGTTTTTTTTTTTCAAATAAAATATTCCACTATTTCACGTGTTAATCAGTCCCAACATGACACAGCATTCAATACTTGTTTTTCATGGATAAGTTTTCTACCTAAGAGTTCCTTAAAATATCTTTCCCAGTCATCTTCCTCTTTTCCATTCCTGATACAAGTTTGTGTATATGTCGAATAAACTCTTTACAGAGCAAAATGAATTAAGTTTCAGATTTCATCTTTCTCTTCACTGGAAAGCACTGTGTGTGTGTGTGTGTGTGTGTGTGTGTGTGTGTGTGTGTGTGTATTTTCAATAACCACCCAGAAAGATACTGTTTGGGGAGTTCTTGGGATTTCTCTGCAAGCAAAAATGTCAGAAAGAGTCTTGCAAATACAACAATGGCCCCTGAGAAACTGGAGTCAGATTTTAAGCTGTCAGCACTGAGCAAATACCACAAGGTGTTACTTGTGCGAGTGCCAGAAGACACTGGAGCCTGCATCGGGCTGAGGGGTGGCGAGGGCTGCCTACCATACTGCAGGGTGACAGTTCAGAAGACTGTGTGAGCAACTCAAGAAGAACATTTTAGTTTTCCTGTCTTCTTGCTTCTTTCCACTCCTTCTCTAAAGCTCTTTAGTCAGTGTGGATCACGAAGTCAGGTGGCAAAAAGCAATGCAAGTTACAGAGTCTTTACCTGGAATAACGAACAAAACCAGGGGCATATATATGGAGCCTTAATAATGCTAGATTGTACACATGAGTGAAAGTTTCTTGAAAACCTTGATCTTCTCCAGAGCCTTTAAAAATCAAATGGGAAATGAAGGTGGAAAAATTACTTGAAACTCTCTGTTGAACTGAGATAATTTAAATATTTGCTGAGGATAAATATTTATTACAGGAATCTTTGGATGGTTCAGATAAAATCATGAATCAGACATCTTCTATCCTCTCAAATCATTTATATCCTAATGAGGACCTTAGATTGTAAACAAAAAATGAAGCCTTTGCCTTTGTGCCATAGGGAAAACTGGAAAGGAGGCAGGCAAAGGCTACAACTTTTGAAAAAAAATGTGTATTTACTTTGATTTCTCAATATTAAGCATTATTTGACCTCCTAATCTAGTCTTTGGGAAAGATAGTATCCCCTTGGGACAAAGTTTATCTTTTTTCTTAAGCTATAGTTATAATTAGTGAACATTATTGACAAAGAGTTCTCAGCTTCTGTGTTGTAGATCAGGACACAACACGACAAGCCTACATGAGTAGACATTTTTATTGCCCTGCGTTCTACATTTTTTCTTTCTAAACTTATTCAAATGTTATGGGATGATTGATGCTCAGACTACATTCATGTTGTCCACTTATACCCAAAGACAGGATAATGATACTGCCACTCTGGTGGTCAGAGTATTCTACGTCTCAACTGATCCATTAGTAATGTCATCAGCTCTAAACCTGAGAAGGAATCTGCCACTATTCATGCAGATACCAGAACACAGTAGTTTCAACACTGACACAAGTTTCTTGGTAACTTAATTTCACAGAAATGACGTGGGTCTGGTGTAAATCTCTTATTTATTAATTGCTATGTTGCAGTGAGTTATTGGAATTGTGCATACTTCAGTTTGTTATTTTAAAAGTTATGAAAATGGCTGCAGAGGTTGCTCAGCAGTTAAGAACACTTGTTTTTCTTGCAGAGAACCTGGATTTATTCCCAACATTCACATGGTTGCCCACAACCATTCATAACTATAATTCCTGGAGGTCCATGGAGGTCTAACATCCACAAAGCCAGGCACATCTATGGTAAACTTATATGCATGCACACAAAACACTGTATACATAAAAAGTAATGTATACATCTTAAAAACATGAGGATAATACAGTATTCATTAAGCTGTGTGGTTGTTTCAAAATGAATATATTCCATCATGATCTCTAATATCCTTTCTAGTTTATAATAAATCCAACCATTATCAACCCTGGCCATCTTAATCTTTACAATTTTCAGACTGTTTTCAGATTGAATTTCACTTTAAGGAAAACAGAACTGTGTGAATTATTTTTTCAACCCTACAATGTTCCCAAAGGAACATGATAAAAATGCTTTCTTCTGTTTTCTTAATTTCTATGGAAAATCACAGTCACGGCAGAGTATTATCTATGAACCTTGTTTTTTTGTTTTTGCTACTATTAACCACAGAAGTCAAATAGAAAAGCACTGTAAAAATAAACACTAAATGGAGAAACATCAATAAATCATCCAGGAAGCAGTAAATAAACACTTCATGATCCAGTGCATACGTTTTAGACAAATGGTGGATCTCATGGTTAATATGACATGAAATTACAAGATCTTAGTGATGAGGCTCAGCTCCTCTAATGTGAAGGTAGAATCTGTTCTTATCTATCACTATATTACATGGTATAGATTGAATGTAGTCAATGTGCAAAACAAATTCCGTTTGTCTAGTGCTAACTAGGAACCAACATGAATATGTTCACTTCAAGACCCAAACTGTATGACTGACCTTACCACACTAAAGTGACTTTTATGCACAGATTCTCAGAAAAATAAACAATAACAACTCCTACAATTCTTGAGCTCTCCCCCAGCCCATCCCACTGCTACCCCTAAAACAACATGACATAAAGGAAAAAAATAACTATTTTTCAAATCAGGTTGCTTACAATTATAAATAGAACGATCTGAGCCTAAAGGGGCTTAGGTGTTATATTTTATTTTTATTTTTTAAGAAAGGAATAAAAGTGCAATAAACTGTAATGGAAACCATGTTTCTCCTTTGTGTCCAGAAGGGGCTGCAATGTAATTCATAATTCAGTAGGTTTTACTTAGGAAAAGGGGCAAGTAAGATAACAGAGAAAGGAAAGCAACTATAGATTTATGTTAATATTTCATGGCAGAAAATGGTAACAGAGAAATCCCAATCTGAAAAGAAAAATGTACTTCTCTCCCAACAGCAAGGGGGAAAAAAACCACCCTACATTATTGAACCTCCTTGCTGCAGAATGTGGTTGGCAAAGATTCATTTGGTGGAAACTTTTCAACTTGTCAAGTGGGTTCTGAAGACTACAGAGAATTGGGAGGCAGTGTGGTATGCAAAAGAGAAAAATAGCAGAAATCACGAAATGCCGACGACCTAGATCAGAGCAATTGCTGAAAAGAGTGAAGGGAATGCTCGGTACGTAGAGCTGCCGAGCATTTTAAAGATTCCCATGCTTCCTTCTCACAGACAAGTTGTTAGAGATCCCCTGGACAGTGCTAATGGTCGTAAGGAAGAAAAGTGATGCCCAGAAGCTGAATTCAGAGCTGTTACGATTCTCTAACCCCCTTAGTTATACAGAAGCAAGAAATACCTAGTAGCAAGAAGTATGATCTTTCCAGCATGGGAAACTTCACAAGAACCCGTGTTTGTTAAAATTTTCAATTGAAAGATACAAATAGGAAAGTGTTCAGGACTGCGTTTCCCTTTGCTGGTCCTTCAGGCATGTTTAAGGGATGGCAGCTCTGATCTATTACACGCTGTTTGTGAATTCATTTTGGTCCTACTTAAGATGACTGTTTAAACATGTGCCTATTGTGCCCTTTAATCTTTAGACAAGTTTGCCTTTATGAGGGTCAAGAAGGCATCTCAGAATCAACATTGCGATAAAGAATCTCTCTTATCTGACCTTCTGTCCCAGATCCTTACCAGGTCACATGCAATTTCTGATTTCCAAGCTTGGAATATCTGTTCACACTGGCATGTTCTGCCAAACCTTCCATTTGACCTTCCCATTCCCATGTACTCTCCCAATCACCATCTTACCTTGTAATTCCCCTTTCATCTTTTTCACACGGTTTGGTCAATAGTTTAAATGATTTTTGACCAAATCAGTTTTTCATTGAAAACCCCTGTATCTTTATATATTAATAAGTCAGGTCTACTTTCTATTATTTGTGACAGTGTCATATCTTACCATTCTGTTATCAGTGTGTCATAGAAACCTCGGCCCAGCCACCATACTCTTCACGTAGTTTCTAAAGTGAATAGCTGAAAATCGGTGTCTGCACATGTCACATTCACTGTGTTTAGGTAGAGTAAGAGAAGCAGAAAAGCAGATGACCTAGATCAGAGCAATTGCTGAAAAGAGTGAAGGGAATGCTCAGAATGCTCTTTCTATTGAAAACCTATTACTTCTAGGTATTATGCTCTGCAGAATCACCATATTATCCCTTAATCTCATAAACTTTCAGCAAAGAAAATATTGTTCTTGTTTGTAGCTAACAAAAAGGAATCTCTGCAGGAAAGAAACTTAGGAATTACCTGAAGATCATTGTTCCTAGAGCAGGCTTGAAGCCAGTTCACCATATCCTCTGCCCATACCCCATTCAGAACATACAACACAGCAATAGTGTACAGTCCTCTTGACATGGCATGAACAAAGCCACATTTCTGTTTGTTTTAGAGTGTGTGTGTGTATGTGTGTGTGTGTGTGTGTGTGTGTGTGTGTGTGTGTGTTAATTACTTTACAGGTTACTCTGGTAAAATTTCTATCAAGGCAACTAAAGAGGGAATGGTTTATTTTGGCTTGAAATTTTAGAGCAATATAGCATTATGGTGGGGAAGAGAAGGCACCAGGAACAAGAGACTTCCGGGTCATACGCAGATGCATTAAGAAACTAGAATGGGAAGTGGGCCCCTGCTATAAAACCTCAAAGCCTACCAACAATGACCCCCTTCCTTCAGCCAGAATATCTCCACAAGTTTCACAATATTTATGTGAGGAAAGGAGGAAGACTGGCATGAATGTGTATTATTACCATCAAGGACCCCACTACATCAGACTTATAGAGATTAGACAAAGCTTTTGCATGATCATATTGAGGGAATTAGGAAAATGTTCCTCTGGTCCCTATGCAAATGTTGATGGTGTGTACAGAAAGCATGAATGACAGCTTCCTCCTTCCAGGTGTTTAGAGCCTAAGACTACCCCTCTGCAAACACAACCTAAAGAGACTATCTCCTCTTTCTCCTGTCCTATATACACTTAATGCATTGAAATCCTGGATTGCTACATAGCAGGTGCTGCTCCATCAGAATGAATACAGCCCACCTGATTCTACCTTTTCTGTATGTGTAATTATGTGTCTGTCCTACTTACATTCCCCAATTACCACAGTGAAGTTTCCAGGACAAAGCAATACAGAATGCAGTTTCTTTCCAAAGAGCTAATAACCAAGTTTTCAAATACGTGAGCCTGTGAGCAACACTTCACATTCGAAGGACATCATCCTGCTTCACTCTAATGCATAGAGGACAATATGGTATTATGAGCTAAGATAATGAAGTGAAGTGTCTACAATCTTAGAAACATTGAGAATAACAGTAAGATTTACTAATGGTTCTTTCATTCTGTGAAGGCGTCTTCTCCAGGGCAAAGACTTAGGGCTTTATTTGTAGTTATGAAGTATATAATCCAGTTAAGAACTTGTAATATTTTGAAGGGGAGAATTTGAGGCTTTCTGAGGTAGAGAATGTGATCTTAGAATTGAATTTTAATGACATTTTGTAAGGAAAGAACTTTTAAAAAATATTTTGTTTATTTTCTGTCGAGCAATATTTTGTCTGCATGTATGTCTATGTATCAGGTATGTGCAAGCTGGTTGTCACTCCAGTTCTAGACAGTTTTGAAATAATGAGAGTATACTAGAAATTGAACACATGTCCTCTGCAAGAACACTGAGCCAACTCTACAACCCCAACAGATGATTTTTAAATACCTTGTACAGGGGAGCACATGAGAACTACATCCTAAACAGAGACTGTTCTATGTAGCCTAATCCCTTGCAGAGAGTGCCCATGATGAATTTGGGTATTTTTCATTATTAAAATTACCTTTTAATTTTTAAGTACTCTATATATGTCAAAAATGGGCTGTAAGTATCATGTTATATAACCCTGATTGAAAATTATAGCCATTAAATTTAAATATATAGATACACATTATGCTCCAGCTCTCCACAAGTTTTACACAAAAACATTGACTATTATATTTCATTTGATTTAAACTTGACTAGAGTGGTGTTGTTCAGATTATATGCTAGAGTCTTTGGAATTTATGACTGGGCAAACTAGAGGTCCATCACTATTTCATCTGCATAGGGGCAGGTATAGCTTCTGTTCTGTTGACTACCCTGAGCTGCCTTTTCTTACTTTTTTTTCATTAATTTACTTATGAATTCACTTTACATCCCAATCACAGCTCCCATCTCCTGCCTGTCACCCGTTACATAGACTCTGGACTCACCACTCTCCTTCCTTCTTAGAAGGGGACACCCCTCCCCCTGCCCATGTAGGAACCCAAACTACTACATCAAGTCATAAACTCACTGCAGGACTAGGCACTTCCTCTCCTACTGAAGTCAGACAAGGCAGAACAGTTAGGGGAACAGGATCCACAGGCAGGCGACAGTCCCAGGGTCAGCCCCATGCTTTAGTAGTTGGTAGACTCTCATGAGAACAAGCTACACTTCTGCTTCATATTTGTGGAGGGCCCTAGGTCTAGATAATTCATGTATGATCTTTGGTTTGTGGTTCAGTCTCTGGGAGCCCACAAGGTCCAGGTTAGTTGACTCTGTTGGCCTTCTTGTGGACTCTTTATACCTTATGGATCCCTCAATCCTTCCTCACACAACTCTTCCACAGGACTTACAAAGTTTCTTCTAATGTTGAGCTTAGATTTCTGATTCTGTTTCATTCAGCTGCTGGATGGAGCCTCTCAGAGGACATTTATGGTATACTGTTGTGTGCAATCATTGTTGTCTTCAAGCATAACAGAATCATTAAATAGTTAATAGTTAAATAGTTAAATCATTAATAGCTTCTAAAATTAGTTTTTGCCCATTGGATGGGTCCCAAATTGGGCCAGTCACTGGTTGGCTATTCCTTCAGTTTCTGCTCCATCTTCACCCCTGCAGTTCTTGTAAGCAGGACAAAATTTTGGGTGAAGGCTTTGTGGGTGGGTTGGTGTCCATATCCTTCCACTGAGAGTCCTGCCCACCTACAGCAGGTGGCCACTTCAGGCTCCATATCTGCCACTGCTAGCAGCCTCAGTTAGAGTCATTCCCATGATATCCTTCATTTAATATCTGGAAAATATTCCATTGTATTTGTGATTTCAGCATGATATTATTCCATGTTATGAAGAGGGACCAACTGAAATTAAAAAAAAGTTTTAGAAGAGAGATGCAGCAGTGTTAGAGTTACAAATAGTATACAGTAAGGTAAAAGCAAGAAGTGGAATGATGAGATTAAGAACGAAGGAGTTGAGGATTAAGTAGAACCTCCAACAGGTAAAAGCCACAAGGGCAAGGATCTGTCCCTCAGACACTCTGAAAGTATGAAGCCCTGATTATATATAGACTTGACTTCAGTGAGGCTGGTTTTGTACTTTGGATTTCCAGAGAGACTGATTTGGGGCTTAGGGGCTACAGAAATATAAGATAAGAAATTGCCATTTTTGGAGTCAGTAAGACAGTCATTTGTTTCCAAAGCAGTAGGGAGAGGACACAGCTCTTCTCCTCATCCATATACCATTCTCCAAACAGCCTCAAATAAAGAAAAACCAGAGCGGCTCACATAAAAGTTCAGCGTGCTCTATACACTTAGATTTATTGCCTCAGTGTTAAACAGTCTTCTACTAAGCAATGATGGTAAGATGCCAGTGAAAAATTATACTATTAGAATGTGTATCTAATGATATGAGTTGATTCCCTGATATATTATCTTATATTTTGTTCTCATTAGTAAGCCCCTGTGGCCAACAATGAATACCGTCTGTGTGTACTTGAAGAATACCAATTTGTAGAATGACTGAATCCGACTTTAACATTTAGAATGGTTAAAGTTTGAGACTTAACATTGGATTCTCAATCTTCCATTTATTTCCAAAATTCAGCACCATCATTTGTCATCAATTTTGTTGGGCTTTCTATGATTCCTGTCTATCCATTTCAAGAGGAAATTATTCAGTTGATCTCAGGGTTTGCAGCTATGGCTTGGCATTATAAATTTTGCTCTCGGGTTCTTGTTGTTGCTGGTTCTTCCTATTTGCTTTAATGCAGTTAAACTCACTTTACAGATGCAATCTATTCTGTTGAAGCAGAATAGATCAATATTTTGACAAATATCAAAAATTATAGTTAATACGTGAGCTAACTAGATGTGTTTCTGACTTATATTAGTAATCCTCAAATGCTGCTGACAGAATAGTGTAAATGCTGTGTGCAGCCAGCTATGGGTCCTGAATCTGTCTCTGACCCAAAATTACTTTTAAATAAAGGAGGTACAATCGCTTTTCTACTTCAAAAGAAATGCTTTATCAAGCAGCACTTAGTGTTCACATAATAGAAAATAAATAAAATGGGTTCCTTTTTAATAATTGAAAGTCTTTGTAATTCTAAAAGCTCACTTTTATGAAAGTCCTTTCTTCAGTATTGCTTGAGGTCTGGGATACTGATTCCTCCAGAAGTTCTTTTACTGTTGATGTTAGTTTTAGCTATCCTGGGTTTTTTGTTATTCCAGATGAATTTGAGAATTGCTCTTTCTAAGTCTATGAACTGAGTTGGGATTTTGATGGGGATTGCATTGAATCTGTATATTGCTTTTGGCAAGATTGCCATTTTAACTATATTAATCCTGCCAAGCCCTGAGCACAGAAGATTTTTCCATTTTCTGAGGTCTTCTTCCATTTCCTTCTTCAGTGACCTGAAATTTTTGTCATATAAATCTTTCACTTGTTTGGTTAGAGTCACACCAAGATACTTTATATTGTTTGTGGCTATTGTGAAGGGTGTCATTTCCCTAATTTCTTTCTTGGCCTGCTTATCCTTTGAGTATAGGAAGGCTACTGATTTGCTTGAGTTGATTTTATAACCAGCCACTTTGCTGAAGTTGTTTATCAGTTGTAGGAGGGCTCTGGTGGAGTTTTTTGGGTCACTTAAGTATACTATCATATCATCTGCGAATAGTGATAATTTGACTTCTTCCTTTCCAATTTGTATCCCTTTGACTTCTTTATGTTGTCGAATTGCTCTAGCCTCAAGTACTATATTGACGATTCTGCCTCTGTGCCCTCTGGTTAGGCTGGCTAAGGGTTTATCTATTTTTTTTTTTTTTTTTTTGGTTTTTTCAAAGAACCAACTCCTGATTTGGTTGATTCTTTGTATAGTTCTTTTTTTTCCTACTTGGTTGATTTCAGCCCTGAGTTTGATTGTTTCCTGCTGTCTACTCCTCTTGGTTGAATTTGCTTCTTTTTGTACCAGATTCTTCAGCTGTGTATGCTCTTTCCAGTTTCTTTTTGGAGATAGAGCTGTGAGTCTTCCTCTAAGCACTGCTTTCATTAAGTCCCATAATTTTGGGTATGTTGTGCCTTCATTTTCATTAAATTCTAAAAGGGGTGTTAAAGTTTCTCACTATTATTCTGTGAGGTGCAATGTGTGTTTTGAGCTTTAGTAAAGTTTCTTTTATGAATGTGGGTGCCCTCATATTTGAAGCGTATTTGTGCAGAATTGAGAGCTCATCTTGGTATATTTTTTCTTTGAAGTGTCTTTCCTTATCTTTTTGATTACTTTAGGTTGAAAGTTTATTTTATTTGATATTAGAATGGCTACATTAGCTTGTTTCTTGGGGCCATTTTCTTGGAAAATTGTTTTACAACCTTTTACTCTAATGTAGTGTCTGTCTTTGTGCCTGAGGTGAGTTTCATGTATGCAGCAAAATGTTGGATCCTATTTATGTATCCAGTCTGTTAGTCTATGTCTTTTTATTGGAGAATTGATTCCATTGATTTTAAGAGATATTAAGGAGAAGTGATTGTTGCTTCCTGTAATTTTTGTTATTAGAGGTGGAGTTATGTTTGTGTGTCTCTCTTCTTTTTGGTTTGTTAAAAGAAGATTAATTTCTTGCTTTTTCTAGTGTGTAGTTTCTCTCTTTTTGTTGATGTTTTCCATTCATTATCCTTTGAAGGGGTGAGTTTGTGGAAAGATATTCTGTAAATTTGTTTTTGTCATGGAATACCTTGATTTCTCTATCTATGTTAATTGAGAGTTTTGATGGGTATAGTAGCCTGGGGTAGCATTTGTGTTCCCTTAGGGTCTATATGACATCTGGCCATAATCTTCTGGCTTTCATAGTCCCTGGTGAGAAGTCTGGTGTAATTCTGATAGAGGTCTACCTTTATAGTCACTTGACATTTTTCCTTTACTGCTTTTAATATTCTTTCTTTGTTTAGTGCATTTGGTGTTTTAATTTTTATGTGATGGGAGGAATTTCTTTTCTGGTCAAATCTATTTGGAGTTCTCTAGGCTTCTTGTATGTTCATAGGCATCTCTTTCTTTAGATTAGGGAAGTTTTCTTCCATAATCTTGTTGAAGATATTTACTGGCCCTTTAAGTTGGAAATCTTCACTTTCCTCTACCTACAATCCTTAGGTTTGTCCTATTCATTTTGTCCTGATTTTCGTGGATGTTCAAGATAAGGAGCCTTTCAAGTTTTGTGTTTTCTTTGGCTGTTGTGTTAATGCTTTCTATGGTATCTTCTGCATTTGAGATTCTCTTTTTTATCTCTTGTATTCTTTTGTTGATGCATGCATCTATGATTCCTGACTTCTTCCTAGGTTTTCTATGTCCAGAGTTGTTTCCCTTTGTGATGTCTTTATTATTTCTACCTCCTTTTTTAGATCCTGGATAGTTTTGTTCAGTTCCTTCACCTGTTTGGTCATGCTTTCTTATAATTCTTTAAGGGCTCCTACCTGTTTAACCATATTCTCATGTATATCTTCAAAGGATTTGTTTATTATATTCTTGAATCCATCTATTAGCATCATGAGTTGTGATTTTAAATCCAAATCTTGCTTTTCCATTGCTTTGTGGTATCCAGGACTTGCTGTTGTAGGAAAATTTGTTTTGGATGGTACCATGTTGCCTTTATTTCTGTTCCTAAAGTTTGTATGTTTGCCTTTCTCCACCTGGTTATCTCTGGTGTTAATTGGTCCTGCTGTCTCTGACTGGCACTTGTCCCTCCTATGGGCCTGCAAGCCTTTCTCAGCACCCCTGGCTGACCATATCTCCTCTGTCACAGTGTGCTGGGGTTCAGCCTAGCTCCTGGGTGCAGATGTTGTCTAGAAGGACCCTGTCCCAGCTGCTCTGCTACTCCTGTGTTCCCTGCCCTCCTGGCCATACCTGCCTGCATAGTCACTGGAGAGAAAATGGCAGTATCACCTCCAATCCCTGTAGTCCAAGCACTCCATACAGACCAATTCTGCCACGGCACCTAAAGCTGTGGCTCAGCCCAGCTCCTGGCTGCATATGGAGCCTGGACAGACCCTGTCCCAGCTTCTCTGCCACTCCTGCTTTTCCGATGCTCCTGAGCATCCAGGACTAAGTTCTTATAAAAGTTATTCATAACAAAATTTTGGTGATTGTATCTAGCTTCTCTGACAGAGGAGAGCTGGTCATCCAGGGGTACTGAGAAAGGCTTACAGGCCCATTTGTCAAGACCAGAGATTCTCATTTTGTCTAAAATAGGACACTTTTCAGAAAAGGAGAAATAAATGAAATGTTTTATTTCAAAAATAAAAAGGCAAGGGAATGATTCACAAAATATGTATGTTGAGTTCCTTTGAAACTGTCTGATTTTCTTTTGATGTAGGAAAAGCTCCATTAGTGGGTCAAAAGATTTTTATTGAAAAGGTGGCAGTCTGGGTTATGTTTTCTAAATATTGAGTATAGGATCATCACCCTGGTGTTGTACAACTTTTGAAGAAAAGGTAAAATGTTACAACATGATTATGTAACTGTGTCATATTTTATGGGAGTTGCTTTAAGGAAAGTTATTTTTCTTTGTACATTGCAATGGTGAAAGGCTATCTTCCTGGATTTCATAATTTGTGTTAGTCAACTTTTAAGATGGATTCTCCACAATCTCCTTTGTATTCTTCTGCTTTATTCTCTCCTTGGCTAACTGAAGCCTACTAAGAGGTAAGTAATTAAGGTGGTTCTGTGGGCGGAGTTTGTATCTGTTATCTACTTCTGTTCTATACATGGATAATCAGTATTCTAGAAAACATTTGTCCAAAGCATTTGTCTTTTCTCCAATGTATACTTTTGTCATGTTTGTCAAAAATCAGATGGCAGAGAATGGAGAGGTTGTACAATAGTCATAAGTTCATATTACTCTAGTTCATAGAACTCATATTTTGTTAGAAGTACCCATGTCTGTAACTCATAAACATCAATAACTTCAGCCCAATGATCTGATTCCCTCTTCAGGCTTTCACTGATCCTGCTCTCATGTGCACATATGTACACTACAACTGAAAATAAAATAAATCTTTACAATGTCAGGTGGGTTAAGTACATGGATTTATATCTCTGTGTTCTGTCCCATTGATCTATGTATGATACATTTGGGCCAGAATTATGTCCTTTTCCTACTATGTTTTTGTAGTATAAACTTGAAATCAAATGCAGTAATTCTTCCAGAATTATTCTGTTTGCTCAGGATAGCTTTGGTTTCCTGAAGTCTTTTATGTGCCATGCTAATTCTAAGATGATATTTTTTTCTCTTTTACATTGAAGAATGGCATTGGAATCTGATGGCAATGGCTTTGAATCTGTAGAATTGTTCTGGTAAGATGATCAGTCTCTCAGTTCTTCCAATCAAGAAACATGTGCTCTAGAGCATTAAATATCATCTACAAGCCAGTAGGTAAATATATGTATGTTCTGCTAGCCAAGACATCTTGGTTTGACCAGTAAACACATACATAAATGTATACTCATTAGTCTCATTGGATTTCTATAAATATTAGTTTACCAAAGTTTTTTTGCCTACCCAACTTGTACCTTAAAGCTGTTCATTAGTTGGTCAGTAGTAGTGCATGCTTTGGGAGACACTTGGGAGGCAGAAGCAGGCAGATTTCTGACTTGGAGGCCAGCCTGGTATACAGAATGAGTTCCAGAACAGCCAGAACTACACAGAGTCTCAAAAAATAAAAATAAAAAAATAAGTAAAAAAAGCTCTTCGTTTATTTTTCATAAAATATATTTTATTTCCCCTCCCCCAGAACCATTCAATTGCTGTAACATCCACTTTCTTCTCTCCCTCCCTCTCTTCTCTCTCCCTCCCTCCTCTCTCTCTCAAAAGATATTTTAAATAATATCAACAACAAAAAATTTAGTAAGTCAAAAATTATCACAACAACAACAAAACACACATGCTAAATAATCATGAAGTTAACTTTGTGTTTTCCAATTATTTCTGGTCAGTGATTCCACTTTGGGGAAAAACTCATTTTCTCTTTCCTAGCAGTTATCAATTGCAAATTGTTTCTTGCTTCTGATAGTATTTCATGTCTTTTTTCACTCTTTCATTGTTGGGATTTTGTTTGATCTGAATCTGTTCATTCTGTCACAGTTTCTGTGAGTCATGTTTCTAACAGCCCTCTTGTGCATAGAAGTAATTTTCTTGGAGTCTTTTAGAACTCTAAAGGTTTGGGTATAGTAATCATCACCACATGAAATGAATTTGGTTCAATGAATGAAATGTTTGTTCATTTTCTTATGTCATAAAATTTTGATCTTGACTGAAGCTCAGTTGTCAGCATGGATTGTTACTTGAATCTAAACACTGCGCATCATTACCACTGCCATCTCCTCTGTGAACGTCACCATAACATTTTGTCTTGAAGAAGATCCACTGTGTGATAGTCTGTGTTCTGCATATGTTAAAAGGAAAACTTAGTTCCGAAGGACAGGCCAAGTCATTTTATTTTCAGTGTAAATTTATTATGTTTTGCTGTATATAACAAAGTTCAGAAATTTACTTCTAGCTCCAAAATAGTCTCTTTCTAGATTCCTTGTTCATCTGAACTCTTCCTTAAGGCATTCTCCCAGATTTTTGTCTTTCTTGCCAAATAGATAAAAGTTGAAATGGTGCCAATAAATAAATTAAATGCTTACCCAAAGCTCGAGTGATTAGATAATCTAGAGAAGTTCCTACACAATAGGAAAGATTTTCAAAGTCCCACCTTGCTTGCCCATTTCTGTTGGACATAACCCTGTGGCCATCCATCACATTGGTCCATGCCTCAGACCCCTAGTGTTCTGGCTGGACTCCACCCCCACAGTTACCTAGCAACAGCCAGGTAAATCAACCCACTACAAAAGGGGCTGTGTTACCCTTCCTTTCTCTCTTACCCCTCTCTTTTGCCCTTCTCTCTTGTCCTCTTTTCTTATCTCTTGGCCCTCTCTACCCCCTCTCTCACCATTTCTCCTCTTTCTACATGGTCATGGCCAACTCTCAACCCTCTATCTCCTCTTTCTCTCTTTGCTTTTCTCTTGTCTTTCCCCCCTACATTTCTATAATAAATCTTTAAAACCATGGCTGTCTCTTCTTATCAAAACCCACTGTGCTTGATCAATGAAACAGGCCACACAGCATCTCCAGCAGCCATTCCAAACCAAGGAATCCCCAGTTGGGCTTTCTCCACAGGTACTTGGACCTCCACACCACAGGCTCACACATTTCCACCTTTTACAATTGAAATACTGTTCTGCTGTTTTCAATTGAATATTCGGGAATATTAAGAAAGCAAACAGTACCTTCTCCAAACAGATAGTCTTGGAAATTAATCTTTAACCATGCATTTGTATGTTTCTGATGGTCTTTCACTAAGTAAGTTATGGTTGACTTTGTTAGAATTTATATCTGTCAAAATATAAAATAGAATTGACATCATATAAACTATACAATTTTGTTTAAATAAAATGTCCTTGAGAAAGTATCTCTGCCGCAGAAAACAAGTCTTATTATTATTTTATTTTAAATGATTTGGCGACACTTATGTTGGTAGCACTCAAAGGCAGTGGTTCTTCACAGTGCAGTGTCTCTATTAGAGGCGTCACTGTTTGTAGGGATTTAGCTGCACAGAAGACCTCACTAATGACCAACAGGAGCATAACTTTCTCGTTAGCATGGCCAGGTCCATATTAACTACAAAAACTGGACACATCCTTACATATTGTCTCTGTTCTTAATGTGATTTATTGGGTGATACTCATACATTTATGGCATGCCATCTTTTATTTGGACTCTTGATCCATTAGAGTTCAGTGGAATGATAATACTCCCATTTTTTCTTATGCAGTAGTGATTGAATTTCTTCATAAAACTTTTCTGTTTGATCACTATTTTCTTTGAGCATCCTCTTTCTGGATATTAGTGACCTCAGACTATACAGAACTGAGGGAAGCTGTTTTGGAGGCTAGGTATCCACAAGTCATTATAATCTAAATTTCTATCAATGAAATGCAGAAGTTTGACAGAGTGAAATATGTCTGTAATCTCAGCACATGAGGAGACATTGGGGTTTTGGAGTTAGGATGATTTGGAGTTCAAAGCCATCTTGAGCTTCAGAAAACATTGTATCATTTTCTTTGTTAATTAAAAGTCACCATCAAATCAAACATTTCAAGTTAGTCTTATTTCAAGATAGATTTACTGTGTAATATAAATGTGTATGTAGCAGATAAATGGTAAGTGCTATTTTATTTTTCTTCTTCTCCATCCACAAATTCATTTATAAGGAAAGAAATATGGATGGAAGAATAATTATAAATCTTCAAAATAATGTATTTGGGATTTGGAGTGATAACTGCAAGCCAAAGAAAATGGCTGAATGTTTTAGTACAGAGGAAAGGAGGAAGAAAGAAAACAGGGTGTCAGCCTGGGCTGGAAGCAATATTGCAAAGGTTAGACCCAGTCCCAGAACCATTGTATTGGTGTGTTTCTCCTTAATGTTTTCTTTGTTATTTTAATGATAAAGATAGTAACAAATTCTCTCGTCCTGGTATTCTAGGAAGGGATAAATGCATAAAGAAGTGTAGAAATAGGTCAAAAAGTTTTTAAGTGACATCAAAATCATTCTAATAATTTTTAAACTTATTATTAACCCTTCTTCCTTCTGAAATACAGATTTTGTGTTTCCTGTTGTAAGATATGGCAAGAGAATTAGTCAACCCAAAAATTTGACAGAAATATGAGTTCATACTGCATCTTGGTTCAGTAAAAATAGAATACTCCAAATAATATCTACTATGATTGGATTTTGAAGAAAAGAAATGTGAAAGAACCAAACTAGAAAAATATGTTACCCTGAACAGAGATACTTTGTTCATTTCCAGTCTCTGTAACACCTTGAACTCTATGTGGCAAACACAGTGCTGTGTATTAGGTCCTGGGGTTGAAAGTATTGTGCCTGGAATTTATTTCCTGATGTAAGTGCCTGAGGGACATAAACTTAAAAGATGATAAAACTTGTATTACTCATGTTTCTCTCCTGAGGATTATATGAGCATTCAACCAATTTGTTCACATGCAGAACATTTTATCTCTATTAGTTTGCTAGACTCATTTGTCTTTCTCTTTATAGTATGCCACAAGTTAAGAATCCTGTATAGTTTCCTGAGCAACACTATATTTGGATTTTTCTTTGGATTTTAAGCGATCCTTCTTAAAATTAATACAAGGGACAGATATTTTCTCAAGCTAACAGCTGTTTTGCAAAATGCACGTGCAATGTCCTTGAAGGCTAGTGGTTATCTCATCATTCACAGTGCATTAGAGCATGTGTGGTGGAAAGTGCAAATGTTCTTATTTGAAAATAAGATGCGCAAACTGGGTGTGTTTTTGAGTGTTTCCTTTCCATTGGATACATGGTGAATTGTAACCTCTGTGAACATCACTGAACCTTCCATTTGTATAACATAATTGATATTCTAAAAATGTTTGCAAATTGTCATGTTTCTTATTATTAGTCATGCCCTAGAAAGATGTTCAGCATGGAATAGAGCATTTTTAGAAATATCTCTTAGCACTCCCAGGTCATCAACTAATAATTAGGTTAAGTACCTACTCATTGCCAGGTGCTGTGTAGGACGTTATAAGTATTCTCCTGTTAAGTCGTACAATCATTCCAAAACACAATGTAGTAGTTCTTTCTAATTGGAGAGCTTATCTTAATGATTTTAATGCCCAGGTACCCATTAACTTTTTATACACAAATGGAGACTTTATATTATTACATTTGCTATAATTACTAAAGTGTGAAAATAAAAACAGATTAAGGCAAACATTGTAATTCACCTGCTTTTACTTAGTGGTTAATATGGATTTGAATAAATGTCCACAAGACTACAGGAATACCTGTGTTCACTATGGAGAATTAATTATAAAGTTAATTGAAAGTATTGGCATAGTTTAGATTAGTGTTATAGTCCTAAATTGACATGTCCTCCACAGATTCATATGTTTCAACAATAGATATCAAGGAAGTGATACTGATTTTTAGGGACTAATTTTTATCTTATTTGTATGTGTATGTACTTGCATGCATATAGGTGGATCACATGAGTGCCTGAGGCTAGTAGTCACCAGAAGAGGGCAAAGGATAACAAAATACTAGTGTTACAGGCAGGTATGTGCCACCAGATATGGTTGCTAGAGATCAAACTGAAATCGTCTGCAAGAACAGCCAGTGTCCTTAATGGCTAATCCTTTCTGCCATCCCTAATCATGTTGTTTGATGAAGTCATAAAAACTTTAGCAGATGGGACTTATCTGGAGGAAGTGAGTTATCCTTGTAAGACAAGTCTCCAGTGTTAGAAAAAGAATAGGATTAAAGACCCAGAAGTGAACCCACACATCTATAGCCAATTGATTTTCGACAAAGGAGCTGAAAACATCCAGTGGAAAAAAGATAGCCTTTTCTTTTTTTTAATTTTTATTTTCTATGTTCTATGTTTACATTTCAAAGGCTTTCCCCTTTCCCAGTTCCCCCCCACCATAAGTCCCATAATTCCTCTTCCCCGCACCCAGCTATTCCTCAATCATCCCCCCCAACGATATCTCTGTTCTGGGTCTACAATACTGGATCCAATCTTTACAGGCCCAGAGTCCTCTCCTTTCTTCTTCTTGGGAGTCATTTGAATTGCTAATTGTGCCTTGAGTATTTAGGGCTTCTGGGCTCATTAATATCCACTTATCAGTGATTGCATTTCATGTGTATTCTTTTGTGATTGGGTTAGCTCACTTAGGATGATATTTTCCAGGTCTAACCATTTACCTACTGATTGCATGAGTTCATTATTTTTAATTGCTGAGTAGTACTCCATTGTATAAATATAACACATTTTCTGTATCCATTCCTCTTTTGAGGGATATTTGGGCTCCTTCCAATTTCTGGCTATTATAAACAAGGCTGCTATAAACATAGTGGAGCATGTGTCTTTATTGTATGCAGGGGAATCCTCTGGGTATATGCCCAGGAGTGGTATGCCAGGGTCCTCTGGAAGTGACATGCCCAAATTTCTGAGGAACCACCACACTGATTTCCAGAGCGGTTTTACCATTTTGCAATCCCACCAGCAGTGGAGAATTGTTCCTCTTTCTCCAATTCTTCACCAGCACCTGTTGTCTCTTGAGTTTTTAACCTTAGCCATTCTGACTGGTGTGAGGTGGAATCTCAGGGTTATTTTGATTTGCATTTCCCTGATGACTAATGTTGTTGAACATCTCTTAAGGTGTTTCTCGGCCATCTGCATTTCTTCTGGTGAAAATTCTTTGTTTAGCTCTGTACCCCATTTTTTGATAGGGTTATTTGGTTCTTTGCGGTCTAACTTCTTGAGTTCTTTGTATATATTGGATATTAGCCCTCTGTCAGATGTGGGGTTGGTGAAGGTCATTTCCCACTTTGTTGGTTGCTGTTTTGTCCTTCTGACGGTGTCCTTTGCCTTACAGAAACTTTGTAATTTTATGAGGTCCCATTTGTCAATTCTTGATCTTAGAGCATAAGCTGTTGGTGTTCTGTTCAGGAACTTTGCCCCTGTGCCCATGTCCTCCAGGGTCTTCCCAAGTTTCTTTTCTAATAGTTTCAGTGTGTCTGGTTTTATGTGGAGGTCCTTGATCCACTTGGAGTTGATCTTAGTACAAGGAGATAAGAGTGGGTCAATTTGCATTCGTCTGCATGTTTACCTCCAGTTGAACCAGCACCATTTGTTGAAAAGGCTATCTTTTTTCCACTGGATGGTTGGGGCTCCTTTATCAAGGATCAAGTGCCCATAAGTCTGTGGGTTCATTTCTGGGTCTTCAATCCTATTCCATTGATCTACCTGCCTGTTGCTGTACCAATACCATGCAGTTTTTAACACAATTGCTCTGTAGTACTGCTTGAGGTCAGGGATATTGATTCCCCCAGAAGTCCTTTTATTGTTGAGAATAGTTTTAGCTATCCTGGGTTTTTTGTTGCTCCAGATGAATTTGAGAATTGCTCTTTCTAGATCTATGAAGAATTGATTTCGGATTTTGATGGGGATTGCATTGAATCTGTAGATTGCTTTTGGCAAGATGGCCATTTTTACTATATTGATCCTGCCAATCCAGGACCAAGAAATATTTTTCCACCTTCTGAGGTCTTTTTTGATTTCTTTCTTCAAGGACTTGAAGTTCCTGTCATACAGATCTTTTGCTTGTTTGGTTAGAGTTACGCCAAGGTACTTTATGTTGTTTGTGGCTATTGTGAAGGGTGTTATTTCCCTAACTTCTTTCTCAGTCTGCTTGTCCTTTGAGTACAAGAAGGCGACTGATTTGCTTGTTAATTTTATAACCAGCCACTTTGCTGAAGTTGTTTATCAGCTGTAGAAGTTCTCTGGTGGAGTTTTTTGGATCGCTTAAGTAGACTATCATATCTTCTGCAAATAATGATACTTTGACTTCTTCCTTTCCAATTTGTATCCCTGTGACTTCCTTATGTTGTTTAATTGCTCTCTCTAGAACTTCAAGTACTATATTGAAAAGATATGGAGAGAGGGGGCAGCCTTGTCTAGTCCCTGATTTTAGTGGGTTTGCTTCAAGTTTCTCTCCATTTATTTTGATGTTGGCTACTGGTTTGCTGTAGATTGCTTTTACTATGTTTAGGTATGGGCCTTGAATTCCTGCTCTTTCCAAGACTTTTAGCATGAAAGGATGCTGAATTTTGTCAAAAGCTTTTTCAGCATATAATGAGATGACCATGTGGTTTTTTTCTTTTAGTTTGTTTATGTAGTGGATTACATTGATGGATTTCCATATATTGAACCATCCCTGCATCCTTGGGATGAAGCCTACTTGATCATGGTGAATGATCGTTTTGATATGCTCTTGGATTCGGTTGGCAAGAATTTTATTTAGTATTTTTGCATCAATATTCATAAAAGAAATTGGCAGGTAGTTCTCTTTCTTCGTTGGATCTTTTTGTGGTTTAGGTATCAGCATAATTGTGGTTTTGAAGAACGAGTTGGGCAGTGTCCCTTCTGTCTCTATTTTGTGGAGTAGTTTGAAGAGTATTGGTGTTAAGTCTTCTTTGAAGGTCTGGTAGAATTCTGCACTAAAACCATCTGGTCCCGTACTTTTTTTGGTTGGGAGGCTTTCTATAACCCCTTCTATTTCTTTAGGGGTTATGGGACTGTTTAGCTCATCTACTTGATGCTGATTTAATTTTGGTATTTGGTATCTGTCTAGGAAATTGTCCATTTCCTCCAGATTCTCTAGTTGTTTTGAGTATAGGCCTTTGTAGTAGGATCTGATGATCTTTTGAATTTCCTCCATTTCTGTTGTTATATCCCCCTTTTCATTTCTAATTTTGTCAATTTGGATACTGTCTCTGTGCCCTTTGGTTAGTCTAGCTAAGGATTTATCTATCTTGTTGATTTTCTCGGAGAACCAGCTTTTGGTTTTGTTGATTCTTTGTATGGTTCTCTTTGTTTCTACTTGATTGATTTCAGCCCTTAGTTTGATGATTTCCTCTCTTCTACTCCTCCTCGGTGAATTAGCTTCTTTTTGTTCCAGGGACCTCAGGTGTACTGTTAAGTTGCTAGTTTATGCTCTCTCCAGTTTCTTTTTGGAGGCACTCAGGGCTATGAGTTTTCCCCTTAGCACTGCTTTCATTGTGTCCCAAAGACTTGGGTAGGTCGTACCTTCATTTCCATTGAAGTCTAAAAAGTCTTTGATTTCTTTCTTTATTTCTTCCTTGACCAAGTTGTCATTCAGTAGAGTATTGTTCAGTTTCCATGTGTATGTGGGCTTTCTGTTGTTCTTCTTGCTATTGAAGACCACTTTTACTCCATAGTGATCCGATAGGAGACATGGGATTAGCTCGTTCTTCTTGTATTTCTTGAGGTCTGTCTTGTGACCAATTATATGATTAATTTTTGCGAAGGTACTGTGCGGTGCTGAGAAAAAGGTATACTCTTTTGCTTTGGGATGGAATGTTCTATATTATATATATATCTGTTAAATCCAATTGGTCCAAAGCTTCAATTAGTTTCACTGTGTCCCTGTTTAGTTTCTGCTTTCCTGATCGGTCTATTGAGGACAGTGGAGTGTTGAAATCACCTATAATTATGGTGTTAGGTGTGATGTGTGCTTTAAGCTTTAATAAAGTTTCTTTTACAAATGAGGGTGCCCTTACATTTGGGGCATAGATGTTCAGTATTGAGAATTCTTCTTGGTGGATTTTTCCCTTTGACAAGCAGGAAGTGACCTTCTGAGTCTCTTTTGATGATGTTAGGTTGAAAGTCAATTTTATCTAATATTAGAATGGCTACTCTGGCTTGTTTACTGGGACCATTTGCTTTTTAAACTGTCTTCCAGCTTTTTACTCTAAGGTGGTGTTTGTCTTTGACACTGAGATGTGTTTCCTGTATGCAGCAAATGTAGGATCCTGTTTCCATAACCAGTCTGTTAGTCTGTGTCTTTTTATTGGGGAATTGAGACCATTGATATTAAGAGATATTAAGGAATAGTAATTATTACTTCCTGACATTTTGGGTGTTGTTATTATTATTATTATTATTATTATTATTATTATTATTTTGTATTTGAGTGGTTCTCTTCTTTTGGGTTGGATGAGATGGGGTTTCTATTTTGTTTCTTCTGGGGTGTAGTTTTTTCCCTTGTGTTGGTATTTTTCCCCTATTATCCTTTGTGGGGCTGGGTTTGTAGATAAGTATCATGCAAATTTGGTTTTGTCTTGGAATACCTTGGTTTCTCCATCTATGGCAAATGAGAGTTTTTCTGAGTATAGTAGTTTTGGCTGAAGTTTGTGTTCTTTTAGGGTCTGCATGAGGTCTGCCCAGGATCTTCTAGCTTCATGGTCTCAGGTGAGAAGTCTGGTGTTATTCTGATAGGTCTTCCTTTATATGTTACTTGTCCTTTTTCTCTTACTGCCTTTAATATTCTTTCTTTGTTTAGTACATTTGGAGTTTTGATTATTATGTGACAGGAAGCATTTCTGTTCTGGTCCAGTCTATTTGGGGTTCTATAGGCTTCTTGTATATTCATGGGCATCTCTCTCTTTAGGTTGGGGAAGTTTTCTTCCATAATTTTGTAGAAGATATTTGCTGGCCCTTTAAGTTTAGATCTTCATTCTCATCTATCCCTATAATCCTTAGGTTTGGTCTTCTCATTGTGTCCTGGATTTCCTGAATGTTTTGGGTTACCAGCTTTTTGCATTTTGCATTGTCTTTAATTGTTGAATCCATGGTTCCTATGGTATCTTCGGCATCTGAGATTCTGTCTTCTATCTCTTGTATTCTATTGTTGATATTTGCATCTATGACTCCTGATGTTTTCCCAAGGTTTTCGATCTCCAATGTTGTCTCCCTTTGTGATTTCTTAGTTGTTTCTACTTCTGTTTTTAGATTCTGTATGGTTTTGCTCAGATCTTTCAATTGCTTGTTTGTGTTTTCCTGTAATTCTTTAAGGGATTTTTGTGTTTCCTCTTTTATGACTTCTACTTGTTGACCCATGTTCTCTTGTATTTCTTTAAGTGATTTTTGTTTCTCTCCCTTATTGGGATTCATTTTTTGCTCTATATTCTCCTGGATTTCTTTAAGTGATTTTTGTGTTTGCCTTGTATGGGCTTCTAGCTTTTGATCTATTTTCTCCTCTATTACTTTAAGAAACTTATCTAAGTGATCCTCAATCTGCATCTTTACCAGTGATTTTAGATCTGAGTCTTGTTTTTCTGGTGTGTTTAGATATCCAAGATTTAATTGTGTTTGCCTTGTAAGGGCTTCTAGCTTTTGATCTATTTTCTCATGTATTACTTTAAGAGATTTATCTAAGTGTTCCTCTATCAGCATCCTGACCAGTGATTTTAGATCTGAGTCTTGTTTTTCTGGTGTTCCGGGGTATCCAAGATTTATTGCTGTCTGGGAACTGGGTTCGGATGCCGCCATACTGCCTTGATTTCTGTTAGTAATGATCTTATGTTTGCCTTTTGCCATCTGGTTAACTCTGGTGTTAGTTGGTCCTGTAGTTACTAGCTGGTGCTTGACCCTCCTATGGGCTTGTAAGGCTATTTCACCGCGACTGGGACACCTGAACCACTGCCCTGCAGGGCTCCTGCTAACAGATTGCTGACAGGTGGCCTGAGTCCCCCAAGGTCTTAAACTCAGGATATCCCAGGTACTTGGTCCTGCCTGTTGGGCAGCTGCTCTGCACTGCTCCTGCTCAGGGTTTGCTGTCTGGTATCCTGATTCCCCAGAGGTCTTAAAGTCGGGATATCTCAGTTGTCTGGTTCCGCCTGCTGGTCAAAAGCTGCTGGCAAGCTGGCTGAGGCTGGCTCCCCTGATGCTGGCTGGATGGGAAGCTGCAGGCAAGATGGCGCTGTCTGCAGGGAGTTCGGGGTCCGCCCTCCAAGAGCAGAGCACAGGCTCAGCCGCTGTCCCCCAAACAGCTACTCTGTGCGCAGCTCCCGCTCCAGGTCTGAGTCCCTGAAGGCCTTAAGCTCTGGATATCTCAGGTACCTGGTTCCGCAGGCTGGGTCTGAGCACCTGGGAAGCTGGCTGGGGCCAGCTTCCCTGCCACCTGCTGGATGGGAAGCTAAAAGATAGCCTTTTCAACAAATGGTGCTGGCTCAACTGGAGGTCAACATGCAGAAGAATGAGAATGGATCCACTCTTACCTCCTTGTACTAAGCTCAACCCCAAGTGGATCAAGGACCTCCACATTATACCAGACACTCTAAAATTAATAGAAAAGAACGTAGGGAAGACCCTTGAGGACATTGGCTCAGGGGGAAAGTTTCAGAACAGAACACCAATAGCTTATGCTCTACGATCAAGAATTGACAAATGGGACCTCATAAAATTACAAAGTTTCTGTAAGGCAAAAGACACTGTCAAAAGGACAAATTTGCAACCAACTACTTGGTAAAAGATCTTCACCAACCCTACATCTGACAGAGGGCTAATATCCAATGTATACAAAGAACTCAAGAAGTTAGACCCCAGAAAACCAAATAACCCTATCAAAAATGGGGTACAGAGCTAAACAAAGAGTTTTCACCTGAAGAAATTCGGATGGCTGAAAAACACCTTAAAAATGTTCAGCAACATTAGTCATTAGAGAAATGCAAATCAAAACAACCCTGAGATTTCACCTCACACCAGTAAGAATGGCTAAGATGAAAAACTCAGGAAACAGCAGGTGTTGGTGAGGATGTGGAGAAAGAAGAACACTCCTCCACTGCTGGTGGGACTGCAAGCTGGTACAATCACTCTGGAAATCAGTCTGTCGGTTCCTCAGAAAATTGGACACAATACTTCCGGAGGACCTATCCATACCACTCTTGGGCATATACCCAGAAGATTCCCCAACATGCAATAAGGATACATGCTCTACTATGTTCATAGCAGCCTTATATATAATAGCCAGATGCTGGAAAGAACCCAGATGACCCTCAATGGAGGAATGGATACAAAAAATGTGGTATATATACACAATGGATACACATTAGAAACAATGAATTCATGAAATTCTTAGTAAATGGATGGAGCTGGAGAACATCATACTAAGTGAGGTAACCCAGTCTCAAAAGAATACCCATAGTATGCAGTCACTGATAAGTGGATATTAGCCTAGAATCTTGGGACACCAAAGACACAATCCACATACCAAATGATGTCCGACAAGAAGAAAGGAGTGGACAGTGGTGCTGGAAAGGACCAAAGCATCAGTGTAGGGAAATAGCAGAACAGGGAAGAGGGAAGGGGTGGATGGGGGAACAGGGAGAGGGAAAAGGGCATGTGGGACCTTTGGGGGTTGGGGAACCAGAAAAAGGGAAATGAACTATAAATATAGAATATAACCAAAAAAAAAAAGATCTATAGGTAGAAAGCTGGGAACAGGAGAGCTGGTGTTCCACAAAATGGAGAGCATGCTATTAGTTGTCTGGATCGAGTCATCCCCGAAAACACACATACAAATAATAATATGTATAAGGAACTTATATAACCTATGTAAAGGTATATAATAACAATTAATGAAACAAGAGGCAATAAATTTGAAGGAAAGTTGGGGGGAATATATGTAAATGTTTGGAGGAAAGAGAAATGCATGTGCATTTCTATCTACCAAAAACGTACTTGCTCTTGATTTAGACACAATCCAAGGACTTTCAAATATAGTCCTGAGAATTTCAAACAGCATATTCCATGACCCTGCCACCTGATGACTTCTGTGTTGTTATTTAGGTATCTGGCAGGCACTCACCTTAATCACAGTAGCTTTGTTGTAGTTTTTCTAGAATAAAAGGTTCATAACGAGAGTGCTAGACATTCTTTCTTTAGCATGAACCTTCATTTTTGCCTTGGAAATTATCTTTCTTGTTTCAATCTTAGTAGTATTTCAACATTTCTAACTTCTCTTCTTTTGTCTGGTACGACTCGACAACATGGTCTCTCACTTTTACAATTCACAGAGCATAAAGAAGTACCACCACACTTACCAATGTATAAGTGATACGTACCAAGGTCTTCAAAATGTCCTTAGTATATCATGCCCACCTATGACTCAAAATGATTAGAAAGAGCTTTCTACCCAATTATAATGGCAAAAAGAGATGTTCTGGCTATGAACATCTCCCAAAGTATATGCCTGTTCTTGTTCCATGCTCCAAATGTAAGGGAGAGAGTCTTACTAAGATATGTGAATTCCTTGACACAAATATATCTTTTCGTGCTTAGAAGATTCTGCTGAAACAATATCAAAGAAGTCATTTTAAATTCATGTTATACATAATTATTTATTCAAAGAAACAAGCACTCCTTAAATTTTTGTAATTTAGTAATGTTTATAAAAGTATGACCTAAGTACAACAGAAAATGAGAGTATTTTACCTAATTTATCATAGCAAAAGTAAGGAAGGACTAATCTCTCATACATACGATATATGAACATACAATTTCCAGATCCAAATTCTTGCTAGGCATGTCAGGATGGCCCCAAATAGTCTTGTGTCAGCCTTCTAGAGCTGAGAAAATGGACGGGATGCCCCAGATACAGTCATTAAATGCCATTTTAAAAGAGTGTGTGGAATTCTATGTATTTGAAGGCAAGTGACCACTACATATCTTCATATAGTTCCATTCTAGTCACCTGAGAACAGGAACTGATTATCAAGCAGTTCATGGTTCACAGTGTTCTTGAAGTATGGTAACACATTGGCATTTGTTTTTTTTTTTTAAAAAAGTTCTGTTTTTAATGGTCTATGATTTTATCTCTTGCTGATGCCTGTACAAAGTCTTTTAATAATTATTGTTTTTTAAAATTTTGGTGTAACAGAAGAAAAATTTACTTTCAAAGAGAATTATCCAGATCTGCTAATATAAAACTTCTGTAACTTTTAAACCAGAAAGAGATGAAATGGAGATTGTTACTGTACATGCTAATTCAGAACAGACTAAAAATTAAAAAAAAATTGGTTGGATATGAGAACAATAATATTAGATAATACCTTTATGATATACTATCATTGTATGTAAGTCTGTCTAATTATTCTGATTTCATATGCATAAGGCATCTAATAATGATGACTGATTTCTGTCAACTATGGAAATTCTGGCAACTGAATTATAAAGAATTTAATAATGGTTAATGAACTGGAGAACTGAATGTAGCCTGTGGCACTTGGGCACTTAAAATTTAACCCTGTAATTCTTATACACATCTCTGACAAGTCTTGTGACCTCACCCAATATATGGCACAGTCAGTCAAAAAGATTTCTGCTAACAGTTATTGATGAACTTATTGGGAATCTGTGCAAGTCTAGGAAGTGGGAGAGATTATGATGTGGATCAATCATGACCTGTCCTTTAATAAGATTTTACTCAATGAAGATATGGCAAGCCTTGTTGGGTACATAGGGTAAAGGGAGACATATGAATGTTTGCCAATGCATACAGTATACTGGTTAATCTTCCTTGTCAACTTAATGGAACTTTGATGGGACTTTAATGGAACTTTACATGAAAACATGTGTCTGGGTGTGTTGATGATGGTATGACAGAGCAGAGAAGCCTTACTATGAATATAAACAGCAACATCCATAAGTCCAAATGCTTTGCAGATAAGTAAAAATAAATATTAAGTCTCCAATCTGCATTTCACTTCTCTGTACCCTAAATGCAGACACCATGTGACAAGTTATCTCTCATACATTTCTGGTTGAACTATATTCAGTCTTAACCTATAAGCCTAAATATGCTGCTCTCTTTCCTTCCTTAAGTTGTTTCTTGTCAGGTATTTCATTCCAACAAGGAAAAATAACCAGTGCATGAAGAAAACCCCTGCAAAACTTTACCATAGAGAAGCAGAGCTATATACAAATAATCTATTAGGAATAATAGGAACACTAAGATGTTCCCACAAAACTAATTTGAAAAATGTCATTTCATAAGCTGGACTTGAACACCGTGCTATGAAAAGAATCAGTAATTAAAATATCTTTAGAGAAACAGAGTCCATAAATATCCAATAGTTTGCACATAGAAACACATAGTCATGTGACAGTGTCTGAGAATGGAATTTTTAAATGAGATTCAAATAACTTCAGCAAAGTGGCATCCAGTTTAGTAAAGAAACGAAGGGGGGAGGGGGAATGATTGGGGAATAGTTGGGGGGGAGAGGAACTATGGGAAGTATGGTGGGTGGGAACTGGGAAAGGTGAAAGCCTTTGGAATGTAAACATAGAATATAGAAAAGAAAAAAAAAAGAAAAAAAATAAAATCAATTCAAGCAAATCAGGAGCCTTCCTGTACTCAAAGGACAAGCAGGCTGAGAAAGAAGTTAGGGAAATAACACCCTTCACAATAGCCACAAACAATATAAAGTATCTTGGCGTGACTCTAACCAAACAAGTGAAAGATCTGTATGACAGGAACTTCAAGTTCTTGAAGAAAGAAATCAAAGAAGACCTCAGGAAATGGAAAAATATTTCATGCTCTTGGATTGGGAGGATCAATATAGTAAAAATGGCCATCTTGCCAAAAGCAATCTACAGATTCAATGCAATCCCCATCATAATCCCAAATCAATTCTTCATAGATCTAGAACAAGCAATTCTCAAATTCATCTGGAGTAACAAAAAACCCAGGATAGCTAAAACTATTCTCAACAATAAAAGGACTTATGAGGGAATCAATATCCCCCAACCTCAAGCAGTACTACAGAGCAATTGTGTTAAAAATGCATGGTATTGGTACAGCAACAGGAAAGTAGATCATTGGAATAGAATTGAAGATCCAGAAATGAACCCACAGAGTTATGGTCACTTGATCTTTGACAAAGGAGCTACAACCATCCAGTGAAAAAAAGATAGCCTTTTCAATAAATGGTGCTAGTTCAACTGAAGGTCAACATGCAGAAGAATGCTAATTGACCCACTCTTATCTCCTTACACTAAGATCAACTCCAAGTGGATCAAGGACCTCCACATAAAACCAGACACACTGAAACTAGTAGAAAAGAAACTGGGGAAGACTCTGGAGGATATGGGCACAAGGGAAAAGTTCCTGAACAGAACACCAATAGCTTATGCTCTAAGATCAAGAATTGACAAATGGGACCTCTTAAAATTACAGGGTTTCTGTAAGGCAAAGACACTGTCAGAAAGACAAAACAGCAACCAACAAATTGGGAAAAGATCTTCACCAACCCCACATCTGACAAAGGGCTAATATCCAATATATACAAAGAACTCAAGAAATTAGACCTCAAAGAACCAAATAACCCTATTAAAAATGGGGTACAGAGCTAAACAAGGAATTTTCACCAGAAGAAATTCAGATGGCTGAGAAGCACCTTAAGAGATGTTCAACATCATTAGTCATCAGGGAAATGCAAATCAAAACAACCCTGAGATTCCATCTCACACCAGTCAGAATGGCTAAGATTAAAAACTCAAGAGACAACAGGTGCTGGCGAGGATGTGGAGAAAGGGGATCACTCCTGGAAAAGGGGAAAGCCTTTGGAATGTAAACAAAGAATATAGAAAATAAAAAAAAATAAAAATAAAAATAAAAATAAAGATTCCCAAGAAAAGGGATGGAGAGGACCCTAGTCCGGAAAAGACTAAATCCAGTTTTGTAGGACAGTACCAAAACAGAGAAATGATGGGGAGGGGAGGGTGATTGGGGAATGGGGAGATGGAAAAGGAATTATGGGACATATGATGAGGGGGCCAACTGGGAAGGGGAAAGACTTTGGAAAGTAAACAAAGATTATAGAAAAAATAAATAAAAAAAGAAAAAAAAACCCAAAAAACTTCAAACTACTGACTTGATGTGTTACCTCCAGGTCAGGAAACAATATCTCTCTGAAGAAGAACCTCTTGGAATTGCTGAAAATTGTATTTAGAAATTTAAAAGAACTTATTACAGGATACTTAATTGTACAAAATGCATACAGATGTTTGACTTTACCAAAGGTACATAATATAATTTATATTTCAAGGCTTTCTTCCCTGCC
This sequence comes from Apodemus agrarius, assembly GCA_964023405.1. Classification (NCBI taxonomy): domain Eukaryota; kingdom Metazoa; phylum Chordata; class Mammalia; order Rodentia; family Muridae; genus Apodemus; species Apodemus agrarius. The sequence goes on along the minus strand of OZ030011.1, from coordinate 26,738,175 downwards.
TTTCAGTTTCAGCAAACTGCTCAGTAAAATGGGCTTCTTTGAGAACATGTATAGTTTTCAAATCATGATTTATCATGGAATTCTACATAATAAAAACCTCAGATCAGATGCTCACAATAAATTAAAACAGAATATTATGTCTATATTTGGGGCCCAAAAGAAAGTATATACTACTGATTCTTTCAGTTTTTTGCTTAATATTTTTTTCAGGTATGAGAGACCCGGAGGTTTGGTAAACTGGTGTAGTTCTTAGGAGGCTCATGGGCTTGTTGGAAAAAAATGTCATAGCAACAAATAAACAAAAGCCTGGCACTACTACTAAAATGCCTACACTCAACATGTCCGGTTTTGGCTGAGGGAGTCAACTGTGAATTTTCATTGGGGTAGAACTACTGTTTATGTAAAATATCTGTTGGGAATGGTTTTTTATAAGTAAATGTAAGGGGTCCATACTAGAGTGATGTGTAATGGCTCAGGAATTTTTTCCTCCTTTCCTTGCTCTTTTTCTGGCTTTCTAATTGCATGCCCCAATTTTGTGTCTTTTTATATTAAAAAATATTTCCTGTAATCAGAATGAAAAAAGGAAAGTTTTTCTGGTGTTTATCTGAAGTTCAATCTTCAACTCTCAATGATTTTGTATCATAGATTCCATTACCATTCCCATATGCCCACCACTCCATGGCCCCAGTGGCTTTTGTTAGATTCAACAGTGTATCTCCACTGTGAAAAATATCTTTCTTTAAAACTTGTATTGAAACCAGGATGATAGAAATTTAATCCCTGTCCATGTTCTTACATTTAAAGAAAACAAAATGCATTTTCTAGGCGAGTCTTAATTTACTAAGATACCACAATCCAAAATTCTTTAACTCTCTTAATGTCTTTGAATCATACACCTTCTAAACTTCCAAACTCAGTAAATGTTGATACGTATACAAATATCATTTGAAATCAAACCGTATTTCAGTGTGCTGTTTTAAAGTCCCATGTTCACAACATGTGAATATCAAAGATTAGACTGTTATATTGAACAGTGTCAGTGTGTGAGAACTTGATATAAATATTCATAAACCTACTTACAAGATAAAGCTAATAATTTCCATGATATGTTTTCTTAAACTCATCATTTCTTGAGTCTTAAGAAGTTTAGATAAAGAAATAATGCTTTCTATGTATGCTCTGTCCTTTGCAGATACTGATTATGTTATAATAAGAATCTGGCAAAATTATTGCAGTTTCTGTATCATTTCCACAGATTCCCAGTCAGTTTTACTGCCTCTAGTCTCATCCTCTACTAGATTTGTCATCTATAAGATAACTATTATCATCTTTGTTAAAGAATGTTATATCAATTGCAAACATCTGATGAAATTTCACACTGCAAAATTTAAAATTCAAAAGCTGCTCTGTCAGTTATGACAAGGTTTCAAAAGCAATATTCAATTCAAAATGCGATATATCCAGAGTGAACAATTTCACTGATTTATAGTATGCAATATGACAGTTCATATAATATTTGGTTTCTATCTTTTGAAACTTGAACAGTAAAAAAACCAAAATGACACAAGACAGAAGAAAGGTGTTCACCACATTCATGGTTGATGATGAGAATATCAGGAATGATAAGTAGAGGGTAATTGGTGAGTCTAGATAAGTGAAAAATAGGAAATGTTCTAAGGTGCTTGTAACCTGTACATTCATACTCACAACCATGCTTATGCATGTGTCCTTTGTTCTATGTGAACGGTTATCCATACAGGTCATGAGATGTATATGGGATTCATTGCTTGGTGAGTTGACAAAATTTTTCCCAATCACTGATTCACTTTGCTTGATTGTTCAGCATAACTCCCAATGAATTCTGTGTGGCTTCAATAGCCCTATAGACGTAACCATTTAGAAAATAAGTTTCTTAGCCCAGAAAATTGTCTATTTCATCTCTCTACACATATTCACCTGTTTCTTCTAAAAAAAAAATCAAACTTTATCTTTACTTAAAAATTCAAGTAAATCTCCCAAGATAAAAGCCATAGACACAGAACAGATATTCAAAGAACTTATTTCCAGTTCCTAGAAGGTAGCATTTTCTTTGAGGAGACTAAAATAGTATTTGCAGGTTCTTAAGTTTCCCTGGGTCTTGCCTCATGTGGTTTCCATCCTGGCTATTTGTTGCTTAGTTTCATCCTTCATGGTAGCTCGATGTCATTCCCTAGAAAAGACCTTTCATGGTTATTTTCAAACATTCTTGAATTCCTGTAGAATATAGAGGGAAGAGGGCTTATGGGACTTATGGGGAGGGGTGAACGGGGAAAGGGAAAATCATTAGGAATGTAAACAATGAATATAGAAAAAATGCAGTTATCTTCTGCCTTGTTTAGTAGGCTTCAATCACAGTTCCCATAAATGCCTGAAGAGTCACTCCTAACTTTGTACCATATCAGTCACCCTAGTGCTCTCTCTTTCTCTCTTACACACACACACACACACACACACACACACACACAAACACACAAACACACACACACACAAACACACACACACACACACAAACAAACAAACATAAACACACGCACATACATGCCCATGCAAAAACACTGGCAGGAAAATTAATTTAGGAGAAATAATATTGAGAATATTGAGAATCTTTGGACAAAAACTTCAGTCTTTGTATGTATGCTAAAGGTATGGTAATCTTTTATAAATCAGAATATTTCTTCATAATGCATATCTCTACAAAAGCGTTCAGTGATAATGCTTTAACAAGCTTTGATTCCTCTAATGAATAACACAAAGCATTTATTTGCTCCACTTATACTGGCAATAGACTATATCTTACCATTAATAAACATATTACTTTAAAAACATTTGGCAGATTATGGTCCCACAGTATTAATAATTCGTACCCATAGCTCAAAACTAATAATGCAAAGTACTTCACAATGTGCTGTTTAATTTCTGTTCAATTTCATAAGCTACTTAGTTCATCCTCATTTATCCTACAAGGTATATGAATATATGACTTTCATTAGAATAATAAAAATAAATGAAATGTTTAATGTGAAATAGAATATGAGTAGTATTTTATACCGTCTTAGAGTAGCTGAATGTCTGTTGGGAAGTCAAGAAAAGTTATAAGAAATGCCTATATATTTTCTAGACCCTAGAATAATGTGAGCTTGGGTCATAAAGGTTCTTTGGATTAAATATAATTTCAGAAATCAATCAAGCCAACCCCAAGTCTTGACAATCACATTTTAGAGAACTATTAAAAATGGCTGTTAATGGAAAAAAAGGATAAAAGATATTTTTCTGTTAGAGAAACTTGGTTGGAACCTAACCTTATGGGATAACAAGATCTATCATTAATAGTGAATGTTTTGTTTTAGACTTTGTATTTTTTCCATCTATCTGCATCCTTAATTTTCCTTAAGGAGATTCAGAAGGTTTGCCGTGCTTAACTTTCGCTGTAGTGTTTTAGAACTGTGTTGCTTCAGATGTAAATTTAGGCATATAACGTTACTTAATGATTTTCAAACCCAATATGAAGGATAGGATAGGATAGGATGGTAAGGATAAGATAGGATGGTAAGATAGTTAGGATGATTCAGTGGTATGCAGTACAGTAAACTCCTCTATAGTATGTGGGTAGATACAGTCCCTTGGTTTCCAGGCTGCAAATAAAAATTTATTTAAAATAAAGATATAATAATTTATAATTTTTTTCTCATATTAGGTTTAATAAACTGCTTTGCAAGATTCTTATTCTAAGCAATCAATTATCATTCAGCATAGTTTTTTTTAAGAATTTCATGATCTTCTTAGCCTGAACAGTATCTGATATGATTTGACATGTCACACCTTGTTTTTATAATCGCTATCGTTCTGATTTATTTTGTTTCAAAAGAGTGAAAATTCTGTCAACTTTGATCACAGTAGTGCACACACACACACACACACAAACACAAACACACACACACACACACACACACACACACACACACTGTGACTCAGAAATACACATATTTTGGCTAGAGACTAAGTCATGTTAGAGCATGAGAAGAATTTGAATAAATGGTGCTGAGTATTATGTCAGTCCATTGTGCCAAGGTGCTGTCTATTAAATGCTTGCTTCTGTAGAATTTTTGTTTTAATCTCCAATTAACTCAAATATCTATACCTCTTAAACTTATGATCAATATTACCACATACATTTCCTTTCATCTTTACATTTTAGGATTATATAGCTACAGAACCAGTTAACACTTCCTCTTTTTTCTTACTAAATATTCTTCTCTACCATTTCTATTTTGTACTCTTCATTTGACAGCTTTCATAGACACTGCTACATAATCCAATATGTCACTTTGCTTCTTCTACTATAGAATATGTCTATAAAACCTGAATTCTGTTAATCTAAACTCTAATCTAAACCTAAAATTCCACTTAGTGCCCTCTAAAAGCATTATAAATCTATTTCAGAATTAACATGTAAAATTATAAATGCATACACATTTCAAAAAATATTTTACATTTTAATTTATTCAAAGGAAAGACTCTGGGTTCAAATGTGTTGATATTTCTTTGTCATAAAGGCTAGTACAGAGTTCCTTTACAATGTCAGTATTACTGTAAGTATGCACACAATTCTATGAAAATATTTTATCAATATTTTCAAAAAGAATAAATTTTTTAGGACATAGATGCTTTTTTAATGTTGATTTCTTGGGCAAAATTATGTGAAAAACAATCAGAGAAAAAACCCACAACCATAAGGATGTTTTTCTCTATACTTATGACACATTTTAATATACTTAAGTATTATTTTACATAACAGTTCCATTTTATCTGGCTAGCTTTCCAACTGAAAGACATAGGAATATAAATGAAAGCTACTTGACGATTATCTAAAGCACCACTCCATGAAACAGCAGAGTTTTGGAGGAAAGACTTAATGTATTTGTGACTACTACTAAGTAGTATTAAAGTGTTACAGATTTACATGATAAAATATTTGAAGATAGGGAGATGATTTTATTATATCTAAACCAAATAATTATCAGCACAGCACAACAATCAGCATGGTACTTTAAACAAAGTTGAGGTCAGACTATGTTACCCCAAAGTTTATGCTTGAAATATTTATAGGAATTTTGACATGCTGATATTGAAAGTCAATTCAAATTACAGGAAGGTTTGAGGGAGAAATAATGGAGGATATGGATGCCTTACTAATAAAAAAGAAGAGTGTGAATGTTTCACTTTGCTCTAAAATTCCCTCTCCTCAGTTAAGATGCAGCAAGAAAGTAGGCCTTAACAAATAACAAATATAGTTGTGTCACCCTGGACTTCCCACCATCAAGAGCCAAGTAAACTTTGCTCCCCCACCCCTGTTTTTAGCCCCAACTGTTCTGCTCATAAGCATTTTGCCTAAGCAAGTGTGGAGATTACAAATCACAAAACACAACTCTAGGTATTTACCAAAGAATAGACTAAAGTTCCTTTCTAAAATGATTATAGCTTGAGGCCCTAGTGTTTGAAAGGGTTTTGTGTAGAATTGTTCAGAATGCAGAGCCTGTGGGACACAGAACTCTTAGAAAAAAGTTCTACAATGAAAGTTCAGTAATAGTTCTTGTTATTTTTGAATATTGTTTAAGTGGTGTTATATTTTTGCAGAATCTTGACTGGTTTCTTTGTGTTTATTTCTAGGATCTCATAGCAAATTTCCTGGTCCTCTGCCTCTTGAAGTCCTTCAGCAATCCCTCATATATGGTATTTCCTGTGCCTTAGGTACAGTGATTAGCTACTGGCCTTATCTACTGGGGCTGGATACACCATGGTCAGTTCTCCCAATACTTTGACCATATTCTCTGATGAACTGCTACAAAGATAAGCTTCTTTGATGAGTAGTAAGAGCTGCATTTATCTGTGAGTATAAGGATAACTACTTAGAATGCAGTTAGGAATTGTATGGGTATGAGTACATTAGAATAAATACTCCTCTAATATTCATGGCCTCACTAGCTCTGAGCTCTAGTGTTAGAGGAGTATGAGGTAGTTGGCTAGGTTTCCAGTATGAGGCATGATTTCTCTTATGTTGAGCAGTAGTCCATAAATCTAATTAGGCAGCTGATGGTTACATGCAAGCTATGTGTGCCATTAATGTACCTTCAGAAGCATCTTACCAATCTTGCCATTATTGTGATCCATGGATATCACATCTGGACATGACTGCAGATTGCATCTGTCCCTTGATAGCGTGATAATCCTTTTCAATACTACAAAACTTAGTTTGGGGATAATGCTTTCAGGTCAGACACAATTTGAATTCTGAGTACAGTGTCTCAATTGTGTTTTGTCTTTAGCAATAGGTACTTACCTTTAACAATCTGAGGTAAAGTCATATTGATAGCCAATATAGTTTCAATATTGTTTTGGGAGAGTCTTGGACTCTTTTGACCAATAATTTGAAATGAAGTTACTTATGCTTGGTGTTAAGATGTTGTTAGATGGTCTATGGCCTTTAAAGTGAAACACTAAGTAGCCTAACATATATAATCGCTGTCTATATAAATATAGACAGTTAGTTAAATGTTATTATCATTTATATTATATACTATTTGGGACAAATGCTATTTATTAATGCTGATGGCCTAAAAGATTGACTGGGAAACCTCGAGTCCTTGAGGTAAACAGAAGTAGGCAGATGATGAGTCAACTTCAGTTTACTCTTCCCTGGTTTCTTACCTATAATCTTTTATTTCCTATATTCTTTGTTTACATTCCAAATGATATTCCCTTTCCCTGTACCTCCCTCCCCCTACATCCAATAAGTCCTCTTCCCTCCACCAGTTCCCTAATCAACCCCCTCCCACTCCTCTGTCCCGGAAATCCCCTATAATGCTGTATCAAGCCTTTCCTGGACCAAGGCCCTCTCCTTCCTTCTTCATGGGAATCATTTGATATGTGGCTTGTGTTTTGGGTATTCAGAACTCCTGGGCTAATAGCCACTTATCAGTGACTGCATTCCATGTGTGTTCTTTTGTGATTGGGTTACCTCACTTAGGATGATATTTTCCAGTTCCAACCATTTGCCTAAGAATTTCATGAATACATTGTTTTTAATTGCTGAATAGTATTCCATTGTGTAAATATACCGCATTTTCTGTATCCATCCCTCCATTGAGGGACATCTGGGTTCTTTCCAGCTTCTGGCTATTATAAATAAGACTGCTATGAACATAGAGGAACATGTGTCCTTATTGCATGCTGGGGAATCTTTTGGGTATATGCCCAGGAGTGGTATAACAGGGTCCTCTGGAAGTGTCATGCCCAATTTTCTGAGGAATCGCCAGACTGATTTCCAGAGTGAGCTTGCAATCCCACCAGGAGTGGAGGAGTGTTTCTTTTTCTCTACATCCTTGCCAACACCTGTTGTCTCCTGAGTTTTTAATCTTAGCCATTCTGACTGGTGTGAGGTGAAATCTTAGGGTTGTTTTGATTTGCATATCCTTAATGACTAATGATGTTGAACATTTCTTAAGGTGCTTCTCAGCCATTTGAATTTCTTCTGGTGAAAATTCTTTGTTTAGCTCTGTACTCAATTTTTAATATGGTTATTTGGTTTTCTGGCATCTAACTTCTTGAGTTCATTGTTTATATTGAATATCAGCCCTCTGTTAGATGCAGGGTTGGTGAAGATCTTTTCCAAATTTGTTGGTTGCCATTTTGTCCTTTTGATGGTATCTTGGTGTAACTCTAGCCAAACAAGTGAAAGATCTGTATGATAAGAACTTCAGACCTCTGAAGAAGGAAATTGAAGAAGACCTCAGAAAATGGAAAAATCTTCCATGCTTGTGGATTGGCAGGATTAATATAATTAAAATGGCCATCTTGCCAAAAGCAATATACAGATTCAACACAATCCCCATCAAAATCCCAACTCAGTTCTTCATAGAGTTAGAAAGAGCAATTCTCAAATTCATCTAGAATAACAAAAAACCCAGGACAGCTAAAACTATTCTCAATAGTAAAACAACTTCTGGGAAAATCAGTATCCCAGACCTCAAGCAATACTACTGAGCAATAGTATTAAAAACTGCATGACATTGGTACAGTGACAGGCAGGTGGATCAATGGAATAGGATTGAAGACCCAGAAATGAACCCACACACGCATGGATACTTTATCTTCAACAAAGGAGCTAAAAACATTCAGTGGAAAAAAAGATAGCCTTTTGAACAAATGGTGCTAGTTCAATTGGAGGTCAGCATGCAGAAGAATGCGAATTGATCCATTCTTATCTCCTTGTACTAAGCTCACTCCAAGTGGATCAAGGACCTCCACATAAAACCAGTAACACTGAAACTAATAGAAAAGAAGCTGGGGAAGACCTTGAGGACATGGGCACAGGGGGAAAGTTCCTGAACAAAACACCAATAGCTCTAAGATCAAGAGTTGACAAATGGGACCTCATAAAATTACAAAGTTTCTGTAAGACAAAGGACACTGTCAAAAGGACCAAATGACAACCTACAGTCTTTAAGAAATAATAAGCATATAGACATCTGAAGATGCAGCACCATGGTACAATGTTTGCTTAGTATATAGAAAATCTGTTTGTGGTCCCTGATGAATCATAAATAATTATTATAATTATCAAATTCACTAATTTAATGTGGATTCACAATGTTACTGACTTTTATTTTCTTTAAATAAACATGTAACTGGTGTTGCTCACTGACACTGTAGTCTTACGATTTTATTCTGTTCTGTTTGTCCTCTTGTGTAAGAATAGTGTTTCAGGAAAATAGTAATCATGTGAAATGGTCTCTCCCTTTTTAATATATTCATTTATTTCCTTATGTTGATAGAAGACACTAAGACTTGATGTTTTATACTATAATCTTGATATTCATTTTTGACCTACATTTTGTAGATAGTTAATTTAAAGCATAACTCATGTGGGCATTTTGTTAATGAATTGCATAGCTCTCAAATGCAGTAGACTCATGTGTCTAAACATCTCAAAAGAGTTTTATGTGCTTTCGGAAATTTCGAAAATCTCCAAACAAATTCCTTTCTCCTCAGTATAAATTTAGACTAGTATTGCATTCCTTTCAATCAGTTTATTCAAAGAGATGACTCTGTATGTGGAGATATCACCGTTTAGCCATCACATCTAGAACTTAATGGGATTGATTAAATTTATGATTCAAGACCAAGGATAAATAATTATTATGTAAGCAATTTCACTTGGTTACCATAGTAATGAAAATAAGAGAAGCTCGATTTCTGTTCAGTATACAGTTTAAAATGAAATGCATCTAAAAAGACATGCTAGGAAAGAATTAGCTCAATTTTTCTACCCATAGTTCTAAATTAAATAAATGATAACACTATTTATAGTAAACTGTTTTCTCTATATTCTAAATAATTAAGATGCTAAGATACAATGTCCTATAATAATGATAATCTATACTCTTTGTTTCTTTGAATATGCCTTCATACTATGTAATGCTATATTTGAAAATGGAAGGATATTGAACATTATGCCTAATATCAAGAAGAACAGAGATGAACCAGTGAGACAAGGTCATAATTATATGGCTCCCTTTACATAAAATCTATGAAACAATGATCAACATTCTACATCATTATTATCTAACCTGTCTGGAGTGATGTGGAAGAAAAAATTGGTTGAAAAGATGCCAAGTTTTATATCACTTGAACAATTAATTATTTGAAAATATTTTAAGAGCCACTTATGACTGCTTTATCTATCTTGATACATCAAAGAGGGCTCTTCTGGATACTTTGATAGCTTAATGAACCGTGCTAGTTAACCCAGGGCAGAAAGTGTAACGAGCTCCAGAATAGACAGAGACATGGCCCAGTGAAAGTGGTAGGAAGGGGTATACAGTTTACCATTTTTGATCATAATTTAAAGTCAATACTATGTAGCTGGCTTCCATGCCCCATAAGTAAATAAACCATCTTAGATTCAATTCTGGGTTCAGGAAGTAATACACTGTTTAAGATGTATTTATTTTATGTATATAAGTACTCTATCTTCATGCACATGAGAAAAGGGTATCAAATTCCAGTTCAAATACTTTTGAGCCACCATGTGCCTCCTGTTGATTGAACTCAGGACCTTTGATAGAGCAGCCAATGCTCTTAACCATTGAACCATTGCTATAGACACAGAAAGCAATACTTATATCTTATAATGCTAACAAAATTTGTGAAATTTATAGCCTTTTAGAAAGTAGTAACTTCCCACAAATCCCTCTCTCTCTTTTTCCCCCTCTTCCTATTCTTTTCCCTCCCCCCTCCCCCACTGTCTGTGAATGTGCACATGTGTTGTGTGTGTTTGTGTGCATGAGTGTTCATAGATTCATCTGTGAGTGATTTGCTTTTTGTAGAGTCAATCATGTCAGATTATTAGAAACCCAGACTTACTTAAGATATTTAAAAAGTTTGAAAAGTAGTAAGAAATAATATAAAATGATAAGCAAGAAAATTTTGTTAAAAGCTAGGCATGGTTTGTTACACCTGTATTCCAGATACATGAAAAATTAATGCTGAACCAAGAAACCAAGCTCTGCCTCCCTGGTACATAGCAATTTCATTCAAGGCCACTCTGGATGTCATGAAATTCTTCCTTATATAAAGAAAAGTAAATACCAATAACAACAATCATAAAAATAATATTAAAGCTTTAAATTTCAATTTTTCACAGGTTAAAAAATCAGCTTTGAGTTTTTTTAACATTTATACTATCTTTGATATGGACAGTAGAAAAGGAGACCTTCACTAAAGCAATAAAGTTGAAAATCAAATTGTAGCTTCAGACTCAGGGCAATGGAGATACAAGAAATGGGGGATATTTATTGACTGAAGTTTCAGGATTCAAGTGAAATGGACCC